>OU744248.1:2400000-3070000 GCA_916610215.1 Omphaloscelis lunosa
AAGCCTGTGTTGACGCGCTGGAGAAAAACCAATAATTACGCGAGTAAGTTAGATCTTATTACACATATTTTTGTTACTTATTTCGAAGTTAATGTATACTATAATTGGTTTTAGTCTAATCGTACCTTTTTACACCTAATAACTACGAAATTCATTGCATGCATTTCTTTTTCTGTTTCGTTTACCTGGAAGCCTACACATAAAGGATATAATGATATTTACCGTAACTTTCTACTAAGTTTCCCTGTGGAAATCTCCTACGCTAATAGTCGTAATTATTACTTTCTAGATCGTAATTTAATAGTCGTAATTATATCTTTCTTTCTGGCTGGTAGAGGTCGAATTAACCGCATGATTGATCTTGTTCATAAAGAACTGAAAATTATGGACGACTTGGATTGCCTTTCTGAAGAACCTGCACCTACTTGTTCCAAGAATTATTCTCCGAGGCCAGAATGTTCTAATGATTATTCTCCAAGGCCAGAATGTTCTAATGATTATTCTCCAAGGCCAGGATGTTCTACGGATTATTCTCCAAAATTTGAATGTTTAAAAATATTTCTCCAATTCGTTCAAAAGTATGTTCTCCAATGCCTGGATGTTCCAAAAACTTGTCCCCAAGGCCAGAGCACTACAAAGATGACGATTTATTTACCAATTCCGATGAAACGTTTCTCATGTGTCTTGATATTGTTTCTCTGTTGGTTGATGAGCTGCCATACCCTGATCTCGATTATTCTGCTGAAAGTAGTGACGATTTCATACCAAATACATCCGACACAAGTGGCTCGGATCGTTCAGTTGTAAATAGGCGCACAAGACGTAGACGTAATGTTACCATCCTTCAGTCAGATTCAGACGAGAGCAATAATACATCATTTTGGGATAAAGAAGGTCGAAAACGTAAGCTTAGGAAAAGTATTAAAGAAAGAAGGGAAGATAGAGAAATTAGAAAAAAGAAAAGGAATTTAGGAAAAAGTTACCAGACAAGTAAGGGAAAAACCGTTGTAGAAAGGAAAATAAAAAGTCTGGAACCTTGTAGGATGAAGTGTGCTGAAAGAATTCCTGAAGCCTACAGAATAAAAATATTTGATTATTACTGGAACATAGGAGACTATAACAGGCGTGTATTGTTCATAAGTAACCTTATAAAGTTAAAAGGAAAAGCAACAAAAAAATTGGCGGCGACAGTCAAAAACAGGAATTTTTCCAATGATTTTTTCCTGAAGTTGGACTTAGAGTGTCATCGCATTTGTAAGGGTTGTTTTTTAACGAATAACTGTGACTGATAAAATGAAATTAAGCGGTGGTATTATACCCAAATCATTAAGAGGAAAAAAACCCAGTGCCTTTACAATAGATGACGAGAGGCTAGAAAATGTAAAAACTAAGATTTTATCTTTCCCTGTGTATGAAAGCCACTATGGTCTGTCGAAGACAAACAAAAAATTTTTACCACCCCATTTAACTATTCAAGACATGTAAAAGGCTTACTGTGAGACGAATGAAAATCCAGTGTCAATGACCATCTACTCATGGGTATTCAGGGCCCAAAATCTATCTTTTAAAGCACCTTATGTTATACATGTGTGAAATGCGATACTTTAAGTACGAAAAGTAAATTTAGTGAAGGTGTGGAGAAAGAAGTAAATGAAAAGCTCACTCTGAATTATTTCTTGATTTTGCGAGTTATTTAAAAGGACCACTACAACAAAAGAAAATTGATGAAAATAAGAAGAAGTTTAATTTATCTGAGTGTGCAGCTTTTAAATATAAAAAAGGAGAGTTTCCTCAATTTCACTACAAGATGCATGGCGTAGATGAATGGAACATAGTTAATTTGCAAAGAAAACGAGGAAAGTCACCGCTCCCAAGTGTTTTTGAAACCGAATGTATACCCAAGTCATACGATGGGCCGATTGCAATTTCCAATGAGAAAAAGCGAGACTTGCTTTATCTTCTTACACGAATAAACCCCAGTGTCAGATCCTTTTATACCAATTTATTAAGTGATACTGATATTAAAGATCAACATCCTCTCATAAATGACAGCGAAGATGACTTAGAATAACATTTTCTAATATTTTTGGTTTGTTATAATGTTTTTTTTTTTTTAATCCCATTTTTATTTCTATATTGATACTTAAATATTTTCAGGAAAATAATTTTGTTTTTTTTTTCTACTCGATTTGTGAATTTTCTGCAGATTAAGATGTGAGTTTCTCTTAAAATTGTTTTTGTATTTTCAAATTTTATTATGCAAGAAACTACGAAACATTAAAAAAAAAATAGTAATTTAAATATTTTTTGTTTTATTTTTATTTAAATAATGGATATAAGTTGCATAAAATAGTTCGTACAAGTCTTAATGTACCATACGCCACGTATAACATCCTTGTGAAAAAGGATTTAAGATATTTTTTTTGAGAATTTTCTAAAAATTTTAACGGCAAAGAAAAGTACACAGTAAAATACATGTTTTTCAAATAGTAAACTATTAAATATTTCTTTAGACTACTTGGTTATGATAAAAATCATTCCAAATGCGTATCCCTTTTCACTTGTGTAAATTGACATTTAACTTATGGGAGAAGGGGTATAACTTATTTTATACCCTCAAGGAACTCATTTTGTGGTTAGTATAAGTCACTATCTTAAAAACTATTAACTTTACATAAAAATAACTCAATAATAATAAAGAGCATAAATCGTTTACCTATAAAAAATATCACGTGTATTTCATTTGGTAGCGGTTTAAATGTCACGAGGTCAAACACACAATTTGAAGCGCGCGGAGTGTTTTTTGCGTCTCGTGTAAAGTTGCATTTTTGGACTTAGATCCCTTTTCACTAGGGCCACAGATATTTAGATCGCGCAGTAAGAGTCAGATACATTTGTATTAATATACAATAGGTAATTGAAATATTTGTTCAGTTCACATTGATATTATTTAAAATGTATTTTATTACACATTAATAAATGTAAAAAATGCTTAGTTAGAGCACTTTACACCAAAATAAGCTTGCTCGATTTTAATCTTAGAGGGATACCAATTAGACCAAAAAATTGCATTGTTTTTACTGTTTCATTTAGTGTAAGAATATTAAAACTGATATAGGACAAGATGTCGATTTCGAATTTACGGGCAAGCACACATTCGAAACTAGTTTGGGTCCTCATTGCCGATAACGGCTATGCTTCTTTAATATTTTTTTCAGCGTGTATTTTTTCAATGGAATAACATAGTATGTTGAACAATATTTTTGGTCAGTGTTATCAAAAATCAATTTGGTGTCAATAATTTCTTCAGGTTCAAGGTCATGATCTTGTATGCACAACATTCTGGGCCATGGCCGAAGACATTATAAGACCCACATCTGCTCGCAATATTGGTAGAAACTGTGCAATAAAACATTAGGACCTCGAACACGCTCACATCATGTAATTGCACTGAGAAGTGATACTCAACATCATATGAATATCAGAAATATAATCATGACTTATACCATTGGAAATGTATAGTTGCTGCGAAACCTGTTGCTGTTAATATAGTCAAATAAATGGTCATTTTTATTTTAGGTTCGTGCATCTCACCGTATTTGCCATCTTTGCTGGCAAAGAGCAGATCGTGCTGCCAGGCATTATTCTGCACCATCTTCATCAAGAACCACTCAAACAGGAAGTAATCAGTTGCAATGTGTCAATTGTGGCGTTAATTTGATAAGACAGAGAAGACATATTCTTAGCGATGCTGCCATTCTTCTGCAAATACAACAACAAGTTACACCACACGTGGTCAGTTTTTCTTTTATTTTAAACTGGTACCTAAAATAATACCACATATGACCTAAGTTAATATGCATTCTGCTTTACAGGTGACTGCAAATGACTATATCTGTGATGCTTGCCACTCATTGATTGTTGGTAGCAGTCAAATAATAACCTCACAGGAATACATATAACCACAACCATTGGTCATCAACATGTTTGTTTATAATTAATTATAAATATGTACGCTATCGCAATAGGTTACCTTGTAATGATAAATGTAAGTTGGAAATAAATAAATAAATAACATGTGGTATATCATTAGCACGAACTCAAAGATACTCTTTAGGAGAAAAGAATACTCATCATATTTTAGATGTGGTGCAGCATTGGATTCAACCACGAGAGGTGAGTTATAAACTTATAAGTTACAACAACGACCATTTAATGATTGTAAAAGAGTAAGTAACTGTAATTATTTAAATACACTTTATTATTTATACATAAAGATGAAAATATTTTTTTAAATCTATACCGTCTCACTGCTGAACTACATTTTACCTTGTCACCTTGAGTTCATGGGTGAAATTAAAATGATAAATATGAAATGACAAGATTTTAGATTTTTTAATATTTTAACAATATTCCGTTTAATTTCCTTTTAGGTTGAACCATCGGATTCACTTTGCCATAGATGCTATCAGAGAGCGAATACAGAAGCTGCCAATGTTATATTACCTGAACCAGAGGTTCTCCCGGTTCCACAACAAGCTGAAAGAATAACCTTGCCAAATTGTTCAAGAGCATCAGACAGACATAAAGTAGTTCCATTTGTTTTAAGGGTGATCACAATTATTATATACCTCCAAATTGTCGTATATTTGAAATCCATTTAGCAAGGCAGTCATGGACAGATTTATGGTGAAAATGTCAACCGTAGATTTTCTGCAAATCATGTAGAAGACTTTTGTGAGTTATTGAAAAATAACAACCATATTTTAGATTTTGAAAGTATTGATCAAATGGAGAACAATTTAGTGTGGTATTGGCTGGGACGCTCAAAAATACAGTTCAGCGAACTTTTAGCTGAACTCCCTGATTTTCATAAACGGGCTACATCACTTGCAGCTTATTTAATAAAATTCAGAACAGGAGATTCTGATGACAGAATTTCCACGCTATTAAATATTGCAAGAAGTACTCTTACAAAATTAATAAACCAAAGCACGAGATGTGGTGGTGGAACACCTTGTGAGAGCACATTTAGGATTGCAGCATATAACTATACAAGAAGTGGCATCAAGAAACCTGTACATTCCCGAGTTCTTGTTTGGAAACCCTGGAAGCAATATAGAGGATAGAAAAGCAATAATAATAATGGATGGAACATACATTTACGTCCAAAAGAGTAGCAACTATGCATACCAGAAAAAAAACATACTCCCTACATAAATATAGGAACCTTGTTAAACCGTTTATTATAGTATGTTGCGATGGCTACATGATTGATGTTTAAGAGGGATTTTAAGCTGCAGAATATTTTAATAGAGCATCAAAACATTTGTTGCAAGATTAAAAATAAAATAAGTTCCACCCGGTTTTAGAAGACAGAGAGGATGCAAGAGAAATAATATCTATTGTACAAGAAAAAATGTTTAATAATAATTCAATGGCTGATTTTGTGGAGCAAAATCATTTTAAAAGGAGATGGGCATCAACTTAAATACTTTTAAACTGGTTGAAGGTATTACAGTTGATAATGACAATCTTCCAGAATTTCCACAAATGGATTATAATGATTTGCTTTTAATTCCTTTAGGAGTATATCAAATAAAACAAGCCCGGTCATACTATGGTGAACATGTGAGACAAGATGGATCTTATATTATTGAGGTGTGGGAGGTCGAATCGGATTTGATTCAGGAGTTAGCCATATATTTTCTGAAGTAATTAATTGTAATACGAGGCAATTTTTAAAATTTAAACTCGACATAAATAGGCAGACAAGAAATAGTACAGTATTGCTGCAAGTGCATCGTTGGGCGCAGGACCATAGGTTGCTCCGCCCATATGATGACCATTATTTGGTACTTGAGTTTGGCAAGACATCAAAACAACGTCGCCCCCTTGCACAATTTTTAGATAATATTTTAATTACCAATGTAGAAGATGAGGATCAATAATAAAATCTAAATTAGAAACTGTGTGTTTTTATTTGAATTCATATTTTTTTTTGAGGGTGGGAAATCGTCAAATAACTTCTCCCGCTCTGGGCGGAGCGGGAGGGCGTGTCAGACTCTTACTGACTAAAACCCACCCGTGTTCCTTCGGTTGCCCTGTCGCCGGGGGCCACGATCTCCCTTTCGGTTTTCTTCGCAACCCCGGCAGGCATCGGCCCTAGTGGACCCCTTCAATTCTGCTGACATCTCTTTGAGGCGCGCGTGGAACACAACGCGCCGTCGACCCGGGCCTGGTCCTTATCGGACGGTGAGCCACCCATTGCCCACCGCCCGCAAGCCCGCGCCTACGGTGGCCGGAAATCGCCTCGCGATTCCCGACGCCCTGGGCGTCTCCTCCTGCGGCGGTTAGGGGCGTGAGGGCGCGAAATTTGTCTCTCCCTCACGCGTTCCGCCTCCTCCTTCGCGAGCATTACCGCTTCGCAGAAGGAGGTGACGGCCTCCCATTTCCTCTCGCTCCGTAACATGGCCTGAACCAGGGCCGGACGCGAGAGATCACCGCCGCCGATCGCCTCCACGAGGACAATCTTACACTCTGGCGCCATGTTTACAAAATGCTATGCGATCTATAAAGGTAATATGAATTCCTACCTCAGTACAGTAGTACCCAACTGATATGGCTTACGGATGTACCTGCGCAGAAGATGAATTTTCAAAGCGCGGGAAATGCTATTGACCAATCGGCACGCTCCACGCACCGCGCTTCTTTTTTCTGTACCGCTATTGGTCAGCAGCTGCCGCCATGTTAGCCGCGCGCCGCCTGGCTTGTTAGTCAGCCGCTATACTTCTGATCGAGTGCACGCGCAACAGGCAAAAGTACACGTAGTGGCAACAAAAGTGTTTTCTTTTTTATGATTTAAAATGAGTTCTTTAAAAAGGGGGCAACCACTTAAAAGTCAAGCTCGGGAAATAATTTTTAATGTGCACGAGTTTATGAAGAAAGAAGCTCAGGAGTCTAAGAACACAACATTTATAAAAGATCGATTTTTGAAAATTATTGACCGAACGGCCGAAGCTACACAAATTTCAAAACGAACAATAACGAGAATTCTTAAAGAGAAGGATCAACATACGAGTGAAAACACTGCGGGGCCTTCTTTTAGAACGCCGAAAAAGGGTAAATTGAAAAAAACTTATCGTAAGGAATTGGACGATTTTTCATACCAAACCATACGTAGGAAAATTTATGACTTTCACCGCGAAGAAAAACAGGTAGTCACTATGAGAGCGCTATTGGAGAAATTAAAAAGAGATATTGACTTCAAAGGGGGTAGAGAAACTCTGCGCCGAATCGTTAAAGAGATAGGATTTAAGTTTAGGAAAACGCAAACGAACCGTAAGTTGCTGGCGGAAAAAGACGAAGTAAGGCTATTAAGAATACGATTTTTAAGAAAAATAAAAAAGTATCGGCATGAAGGAAGACCTATTGTGTATGGCGACGAGACTTATGTTCATTCGACCCACACCAAGGAACAAGCCTGGTCTGACGGTCAAGGCAAAGGCATAAAAAAACCAATTTCGAAGGGACCAAGGTTGATTATAGTGCATGCTGGTGGTGCTAATGGATTCATACCAAATGCTTTGCTCATGTACAAATCGGTTCAGACCACGGGAGACTATCACAGTGAGATGAACAAAGAAAATTACGAGAAATGGTTGCAAGAGAAATTAATTCCTAACCTCCAACCAAATTCTGTGTTTGTAATTGACAATGCGTCATATCATAGCACAATAGAGGATAGGGCACCGAACAGTAACTCTGCAAAAAAGATTATGCAGGATTGGTTAAAAGATAAAAACATACCTTTCAATATTAAAGCGTATAAACCGGAATTGTACGATATAATTAAACGCCATAAGCATCTCTATGTAAAGTACTCGCTTGACACCATAATGGAAGCTCACGGCCACACAGTGTTAAGGCTCCCTCCATATCATCCGGACTTCAATCCAATTGAAAACATTTGGTCGCAGGTGAAAGGTCACGTAAGCAAATTCAATGTTGCTATGAATTTGACCGAAGTGCAGCGTCTTTTATGTGAAAAATTCGCATCCATCGGGCCAAACGAGTGGCAAAAAGTTGTAGATCATGCCATCAAATGCGAAGACGAATTTATGACATTGGAAGAGGCCATCGACAATAGATTGGACCAATTTGTAATAAACACTAACGAAGAAACATCATCCTCATCGGATAGTTCGAGTCGTGATAGTGATGGTAATAGTAGCGACGCTCAGAGTTATGTTGAGATAGCAGGAGTGTGGCCTTTAGATTAAGCTTTTATTATTGTTTACTAAATAAATACCTATTTTTTATTAAATAGATCTTATACTTTAAATTAACTGTATTTTTAATTAAATATATACTAGACGTAAATTGGTGGCCCGATAAAATTGGCACGAAGTGTAATTGTGCGGAGGGGCGTGACTTGCGAGTGAGACGGAACTAACAGCTGCATTGTATTATGAACCTTATACAAATTTTCTAAGATTGATTGTAAGTTTTAAGCATTATTTCGTTAATATTCGGGGCCATACTTTCTTTTCTGTGCCAACGAAGATTCACGACGCGCCTTATCAGTTGGGTACCACTGTATAAATAAAAGACATCTAAAAAAAATAGGACAAAGTCGTTTGCTCAATGCAAACAACTTAGTCCTAATTTTTTTAGTTAGTTATTTAAATAAATAAGTAGGTACTTAATTACCTACCTACCTATTTTAATATAAAAACTAGAAGATTTACCAAATAAGTAAAATGCTACTTTTACTTTACTTGCGTTGCATTTCAAACAATACACCAGTTTTTTTCTGGCAATATCTGCAATGTCCTTCATCCATGGTGGAAGGAAAATGGCGCACGTTATCGTATTGGACGGGGCTGGAGGGACGTGCTGCACGACGCCTTTTAACACCTCGAGCTTCCATTTTCTGTCGCTTAGTCGACCGATTTCCCATCAACAAACTCTCGTAAATACAGTTTACGAGAGTTTGATTCTGTATGCCTAAACGTTTTCAGAGACAATTTAGCTTTCTGTGGCCCATTGTTTTGGTTCCTGTGTAACAGCTAAGCATTATTCAGGCAAAATACCTATTATTTGTGCAAAAATTGATTGAGGATGGATCAGGGGAATCAATTTCCCCTTATAAAGAAACATGTGGAAGTGGGCACTATTATTCATACTGATATTTGGAGGGCATATGATTGTTTCAATGAACATGGGTACACCCACAAAAAAGTGAATTATCCTGACAACCTTTGGCTGGAGTCAAAGGTTGTCAGGATCCGGATGGGACGCACGCATAAAGAATAGAGTCCCAGTGGAGAGCGGTTAAAAGATTTTTTGGTATGAAAAATTATAACAACCCCCAAAATTTTGCCGTCCTAAAAAAAAAGACCCTTTTTTTAAACCATTGAAACAATCTAGAATAGATAAATAAAATTAAAAAGTATTTATCTTGGTTTTTTTTTCTCCGCTAGCCTCAGTTTAGTCGAGTTGATATTTTTTAAGTGATATGTGTCTCCTGTGAACTGTAACATTTGAGTCATATAGATGCAAAGGCAGCAAAATCCAATTTTTTAATGATAGCAACTTTGAATGCAGTCTGTCAGTGTAAAATCAGCTTAATTGGTTGATATATTTAGTTTTTAGCAAAAGAAGCAATATCCCGTATAAAATGACCGTTAAAATCTTAGGTTTGTAGCAAAAACAGCATTATCCATTTGAGTAAAGCCAAAGACAGCAACATTCGATTCGACCAATCAGGTGTCTGTATTTGGCCACCATGACACTTTATTTAGTATGGCGATTACCGTTTTGTTGTTCTTTGGTGTGATATTTGTTTTTATAAAATTAAACAGAATCAGGTATATTTTACCCGGTAAAAGGTGAAAAACAATACGATGGAGTGTTTTCCTACCCCATGTAACGAAAAGTCTAGTAGAAAAAAGCAAGCTGACCCCGATAAATGGAAGAGAAATGAGGCTAAAAAAATGCGGTATGTTATAGTGTGATTCAACGTTTTAGATCCTTTAAATATTTTTTAAATGACACAAAAAGGAAGAGCTTTTTAATTCGATTGTGTTTTTGAATGTAATGTTATTGTGATGTCTCTGCTGATGATTTTAAAATAAAATAAAAACATAATTGTATTTAGTAAATCAATATTTGAAATCAGTGTAAAAATTCCCCTGGGTGGCCTTCTTTTAAATACCTAAATCGCTTCAGTATTTTTTTTTAGCAAAATCATCAAAAACCAAAAATAAGCAAATTTGGTTCTTGCAATTATTGAAGTCATTTGCAATTGTTGTTGTAGTTTTTGATTATTGTAGATACCTAATATTTTTTGTAATTAAGGTGCGCTCTGTGAATCTAATTTGATTGGAGGAATATGATGTAGGTACTACAAATGGAATTGAAGTCGATATTGTAGAATTTTATTTATGTTATTTAATTTAATTGTTTTAGGTATTCTGCGAAGACTCTTCCAAAAAGGTTGCTATGTCGGCACAAGAAAGGTTTTGGCTGTATGGTACTAACTATGTCTGACTTGAAGCGATTTTTTGATAATTTTTATGCAGATCCAGATAAACAAAAAAAGGATGCGTATATTTTAAAACATTGTACACCTTGCACGGTATCGCGTCGCCGTCCTACTACATCAAAATATGCAAATAGGAATTTTCAAACAAAATTTTACATTTACAGCAAAGTACTAAAGAAAAAAGTGAAAGTGTGTCAACGATATTTTTTAACAGTATTACAAATCACAAAGTACAAAGTTCAATCTGTAATGAAAGAATATTATAAAACTGGAAAGCTATTAGCTGAAAAAAGAGGAGGTGATCGTACTTCAATGAAATATGCGGCGAGAAGAGAAGCTATCATGAATTTTATCAACACGATACCATGCCAAAAACCACATTATTGTAGAGGAACCACTAGAAGGTTGTATTTGCCGTCAGAATTATCAATAAATAAGTTACACAAAGAATATAATTCGAAAGTTGATGATGATCTGAAAGTGAAGAAGTCTTATTTCAGGCATGTATTCAATACAAAATATAACCTTTCGTTTGGTACTCCGCGTACCGACGTTTGTGCAACTTGTATAAAATTCAACGAACAAATGAAAACTGAGAAAGACACTAGTAAAAAAACTAATTTAATGATAGCCCAAAGGCTACATAAATTAAGAGCGAAAGCTTTTTTCGAAAAAGTTAAAGAAGAAAAAGAAACGCTAAAAACCTTCTCGTATGACTGTCAAAAAAACCTTAACCTGCTAATAGTGCCCGATCAGGTGGCGTATTACCTAAGAAATGTGTATTTATACAATTTTACGATAGTAGAGGGATCTTCAAAAAGTAAATTGCTTCCCGAAAATGTGTTCGCTTACTGTTGGGCCGAAAATTTGTACCCCAAAGCTGCAAATGAAATTGCATCAGCTCTTTACCACAGGCTGACAAATTCAGACCTGTCATCCATAGAAACAGTAAGACTTGTTGCAGATGGATGCGCAGGTCAAAATAAAAATAGTATCATGTTAGGAATGTTGTCGAAATGGTTGACTGAAGCTCCGCAAAACGTCAAGAAAGTTGAGCTTGTTTTTCCTGTTGTCGGACATTCGTATATACCGCCTGACAGGGTCTTTGCCCAAATTGAAAAAGAAGTAAGAAAACATGAAGTGATTAGCGGGGGTCTCCCTTGTTTTACCGAAAAGAAATTGCCAAATTATCACTTCCCAAACAAATTTTCGCATAATTTCATTTGCCAAATTATTACTTACCAAAAAATCTCTTTACAAATAATTGTTACGAAAACCTATGTTTGGCAAGTGAACGTTTGAACAATAACTTGTTCACCAACTAGTACTTTTACCATTTTTTATCTAGTCAAATATTTCAGTTGGTATAACATATTTTACGCAAAATTGTCGTTTCTGGCACTTGCCGGCCGCTGCCGCGGCACCGCTCGCTACGCTCGCTCGGCTCGTGCGTAGGTGGTCACAGTTTTAACCTAACCTAACCTAACCATTTTTTTAAAATTAATAACCTACTGTAACTAGTTCCATAAATAACCTAATGTCTAGTAACCATAAATTTGACTTGTTTCAGACAAATTCAAGCACATAAGCTTACAAAGAAAGACGCAAATGACGTCAAATTTAACAAACAAGTAAAATGTTTATTGGCTTTATTTGCCAGAAAATGAAATCATTCTATATAATCATTTGACTAAACGTCATTTGACTAAACGTTTATTGTCTAAATATTGTTTGCTGTAATAAATCATTTGATTAAAGACCAAAAGCCTTAATGACATTATCCTTGGTAACAATCTGCCAAGTAAACATTTGACCAAATGAAAATGTGCGTACTAAAATTATTCCAAATATTACATTGGTATAAAAAAAGGTTGCTAAAATTTGTTTGGGTAATGAAAATTTGGCAAAATCTTTTCGGCAAAACGGCAGGATCCCGATTAGCGGTCCTCAAAAATATATCGAAATAATTTCGAAATTTAGTACAGTTAACGCCTTAGGAACTGACTTTGAAGTATTCGATTGGAAGACCGCTTCACAGAAAGTCTTTAAACCTGTCGGTAGCTGGCATTTTAGATTCAAGGATTGCAAACGTTACATTTTAAAGCGTTCTAAAAGGCCTGGAAACGTTATGATTGAGGGACATCTACACTACAAAACAGATGATGGAGTTTTGAAAAACGTTTGTCAAAGGAATAAAACAACATCCATGATAAATCCAAGAAAGATTAATGCTTCCAATAACATAACGGATAGTAAGAAAAAAGATTTATTAACATTGCTTCGAAGCCATTGGGGAGACGATTGGCAGCAAAACGGAGACTTGTCATTCTTGTAGCGTTACTAGAAAGTAACAACCAAGATGAAGATGACAAAAATGAAGACAGAGAATGTGATTTAGAGTGTGAAGAATATCAGGAAGTAGATGATTTGCATGTTTAATAACATAATTTTAATAAATTTAATTATAGGTGGCTATAGGTTACAATGGTATGATAAATAAAGAAAAAAATTATAATTAAAGTAGTTTTATTTTATTCCTTACCTCTTCTCAATGTATGTGAGTAGTCATGAATTCCGTCTATTATTCTAAGTATTAGTTGGAAACCCAGAAAGAAGTTATTATTATAAATCTACTTTACTGTGCCAATATGTATCTAATAGCGATTTTATTTCCTACCCAATGAGAAATCCACAGATTTTTTATTCAGAATAATGGTTTAAGTTCATAACTTCATTTATCGGTATGGTGTCCCTTAGATACAGTAAACTCCTGACGTAGACACCTGTTGTATGTACTTTGTACCAAAAGTATCAAGATTATTCAGTCTAATTATGATCTAAAATCTGCGGTTGCAAATGCAGCAACATCCCAGAGGTTTGGCTGCAAAGGTAGCAATATCCACGAGTTGGGCGCAGAAACAGAAAGATCCAAACCAAACGTCTAGTTTTTAGAAGAAATATGATATTACTGTAATATCCTAAATTTTTCTTGTATTAATCACATGATTCTCTAAATTAGTAGCAGAAGTAACAGGGATATCAGAACGAAGGGTGAGGAGAGTGATTGCTGAAAGTAAAACTTCCTTGCATAATACAGGGGAAGCAAAATTTATTTCTCCGCGGAGACCAAAAGAAATAAAAAAGAAAATACAAGTTGATGATTTTGATTTAGGAGTGATAAGAAGAAAAATAAATCAGTTTTATACGGTAGAGAAAAAAAATCCATGTCTACGAAAACTAAATGCTGTGTTAAAAGAGGATAATATTTTAGATTGCGGATTAACTTTTTTAAGAGAACTTTTGCAAATCGAAGTGATCCCTTTAAGAGACCAAACATTGTTGAACGACGATGAAATATTTGAGGGCCATAAGAAAATTCAGAGAAGACAAACGAAATATATTCTGTTATGACGAAACTTACGTTAACCAAAGTCACAATGTCCAAAAATGTTGGCAATCTTCGTCGGAGCCTGGAATTTATACAGATATACGCAAAGAAAGGCGTTTAATAATAGTTCACGCTGGTAGCTGGAACGGGTTAGTTGACGATGCTTTGCTAATTTTGAAATCAGATTAAAAAACGGGGGCTTTTCATGGAGACATGAACTCTACAAATTTTTACAACTGGGTTGATCGAAAATTAATACCTAAACTTTCACTTGACTCGGTCATAATTATGGATAATGCTGCCTATCATTGTGTGCAAGTTGAGAAGACACCGACTATGTCCAGTTTGAAAATTAATATGCAGAACTGGTTGCAAAATCATAACGTGCCGTTTTCTTCCACGATGATCAAAGCCGAACTTTGAGGTTGATTAATACGACCCAATCAGACAGAAAAAATATACACGATTGACGATCTTCTGAAAGCTGCAGGTCATACTGTTCTAAGACTACCTCCATATCATCCAGACCTCAACCTGATCGAGCTTGTGTGGGCAAATATTAAAAATTGCCTGGCCAGAGATCACATTAATGCTACATTGGACGAGAAAATTACAATACTAACAAGGCTATGTTCCGAATTCTCTGCCGAACAATGGTAAAAATGCGATGACCACGTACAAAAAACCGAACAAGAATATTGGAATCATGATATGAGATTTTTAGATTACTATGATGGACTAAATCATTATAAACTTACAAGATGATTCAGAATCAAGTGATTCAGAGTAATTTCATATAAGTACATGTCGCAGAATCACTATTGATTGTTAATTTAAAACAACGCCATCTATTATCGTTTGTCGGAAACGTCAGGCAGTGTGCTTGGGTGAGGTCGCTACAGGCGTGGCAGGTTTGACAGCTGTCAGTGGTCATTAGACGTTCGACATTTTTGAGTGGAGACGCACTTTTGGAGCAGCCACGAGCGCGAGAGGTAGTTTTGTCAGCCTGTAGCGAACTTACCGCGTTTCCGTACTTTAATCCGTTTCCATCAGTCTGATCATTTGAGATTTTGTTACTTTGTGTTTGCGAGTGATTAAATAGACGATTGCTATCAGTGTTGAGACTATTATTTCGTGCCTACACCATGTCGAACTCCGACTCTGATAACGAGGTACCCCAAATAGGTGAAGTGCCTTCGTTATATATATTAATTAAATCATTAAAATATGTCAGAATAATTTAATATACTTAATTTGTTTTTGGTTTATTTTTCTTTTAATTACAATATAATTAGATAGGTACAATATAAACTTCTAAAACTTCAATTGTTTTTTATTTATTCTTTTCAATAATTAAACAATTATTGTTCACAATATCTCGAGATTGGTCATCACTGTCTTATCTCATGTGCGTTGCGAGCAGTAGATGTATTTTTCTGCAGATAAACATCACATAGTTATTTTTCCGGATCCAGCGCATATGCTAAAACTTGTGAGAAATACACTAGGACAAAAAAAAGAATAAACAAATCTGCATGGTGGAATAATTTTATGGAAATTTATCGAATTGCTTCATAACCTGCAAGAAAAGGAGGGTCTCCACCATCTAGCTAACCGCCTTAAGAATCGGCAAAGTTGGCGGCGTAAACATTTAGTTATTCTGTGGCATATGCGATATAAAGGGGAATGCCCAATTTTGGCCACGAAACGCCCAACAATTCGCTATTATAAAAAAAAAACATCTTTTATGTTTATTAATCGCGGTATTCATTTATCTAAATAAGACCGCAACATGTTTGCACAAAAAAAAGTATCGAAACGATAAAGATGAAATTAGGTAAATCCATAATCCATTAGTATTATAGATAATATGAAAAGTGTTGCCAATTACTAATTTCATTAAATAAATTATCGATACTTTTATTTTTCAATCGATTATAATTACTTACTATGTCATTTTTAAAATTCTAATATTATTCATTTTTCCCTATATTTACTATATGATGTTATGATAATAATTAAATAAGCGAATTTCTAGTTGATTTATCATGAATTCTTTAGATCATAACAAAAACGCCACTGCACAATTAAATATTTTATCTGTTTTTAAAAATATATTTATAGTAGATTTTTAAAAATAAATTAAAAGAAAATATTTTCTTAAAGAAATGCAGAACTTAGAGCGCTTCAATTTTTTTTTTTCCGACTACAATTCTAACAAAAAATCAATATCGATTTTTCTACTTTTAGCCTGTTAAGTGGCAACATCGAATCCTCTATGACAGCTAGGGCCACTGTCATGCGGAATCATAATAACTGACGGAACACAAGTCGATTTCGTTTGCGTTTGTATTTGTTTGTTTGCTTTCTTGCGGATTTGTTATCCAAGCAACGATCAAGCTTTCTAAATGGACTCCGAGAATTCTTCTGACCCTATTGACCACGGCCTGAACATGGATCCCGCTCCCGCTTCTTACGATAACCCCTGCACGAACATGGACTCGATATCCACTGATAATGGTGACCCCAACTTTCACACCGGCCAGAGTTCTTCCCAGCCCTCAGTAACTCATTCAAGAGGACTTTTACGCTGTGTCAATTGTGGTTTAAATGTCACGAAAATACCAAGACATTTGTTGGAAATTGCAGAAGTCCGAAATCTTATACAGCGATGGGTTCGACCACAGCAGGTAATTAGTTGGTCCATGTCACCATGTGTCATGTCATCCTCTGAGAAAAACTTTTTAACTGGGTTGACTTAAAATAATAACAATTTTTAATAATTACGGCTTCTTTATTAGGTGCAAGTTTCGAGTGACAGTGTAGTGTGCCACTCGTGTTGGACTGCAGCTTTGAATAAAATTCGACATCCAACTGATCCAACTAGTGAACAGCAAAATGTACCGATTGTTGGTCATGGACATGTGTGCATCAGCTGTGGCAGGTCACTTTTGAGAATAAGATCACACACATTCGGTTCCGATTCACCACGAGAGGAACTCATAAGAAATGTGATTGCCAATCAGTTTGCACCACATATGGTAAGTGTTCAAAATTATTTTAATTTATGTAAGTGTGGTGCTGATATCTAACAGTGATACATACGAATACTTGTTACTCTGCTAGCATATCAACCCAAAGAAAAGACACAGTTGATTTTTCATTGTTTTTGTTGGATGACTGGTAGTCCCTCTGTCCTTAATTATTAATTTATATAAATTATTAAATGATATTAAGTCCGTCGTTGTACCATTTTTTTAACATGTGCCTATAGTATTAAATAAACAGATATTTGATTTATATCGAGTTTACACTAAATAAATCTATTTTATTTTGTTCACTAGGCCTTTATTTTTCAGTTGACATCATTATCTCGTGTGTGTCATAATTGCTGGCGAAGGACTGATAGAGCAGCATCACGTACAACTGCAGAACGGGAACCATCTGAATCTGAACCATCCAGTCTGCCCTCCTTGCAATCTGAAGTGGCTAGCAATGTACTGCATCCGGAACCACAAAGATCAGAAACATCACACAGTGTACTGTTGCCTAATTATATTAGAGCACCAATAACACAAACTCAATGTTTTTTTCCTGGTTGTAATGATTCCAATCGACTCACTGTACCATCAGCATTGCGAGTACGTCTTTTTTGTGAGTACAATTATTATGTACCTCCATAATGTAGAATCTGTAACTACCATTTAAATAGTAACTCTTGGGATTTACTTTTAGAATCAATATATAATCCTATTAAAACATTTAGTGCAGCACAAATTGAAGATTTTGCTACATTATTGAAAGATAATATGCACAATCACATAGATTTTGAAGATATTCAGAGTATGCCTGAGCATACTGTACACTATTATCTAGGCTTAACAAAGGCACAATATCAACTAATTCTGTCTGAAGTCCCGAGACTGTCAAGTAAACATAGG
The DNA here is from genome assembly GCA_916610215.1 of Omphaloscelis lunosa. Lineage (NCBI taxonomy): Eukaryota > Metazoa > Arthropoda > Insecta > Lepidoptera > Noctuidae > Omphaloscelis > Omphaloscelis lunosa. The sequence goes on from OU744248.1 coordinate 2,417,879, forward strand.
GGTTCTTTCGCACTTGCTGCATATTTGATGAAATTAAGAACAGGGGATAGTGACGAACGCATGTCGGCATTATTACAAGTGCCAAGAAGCACGCTAGAGCGGCACATGAATATGGTCCGCGAAATATTAAATCAGGATTTTGTTCCTAGAAATGTGGGTATTAATCATATTTCCCGAGCAGAAATAGCTCAATGGAATCTTCTTATTCCAAATGGACTTTATGGGGGAGAAGCTGGGAGTCCCATCATAATTGCCGATGGTACATATACATACATAGAAAAAGTTCCAATTATCTATATCAGAAAAAAACTTACTCATTACACAAATATCGCAATCTTGTAAAGCCTTTCCTTTTTGTTTGTAGTGATGGTTACATTATAGATATATTGGGCCCTTATCCTGCAACAACCTCAGATGCTGATATAATAAATAAATAATGAATTTGGTGATGAATCCAGTACATTAAGGCAATATTTTGAATCTGGAGATGTATTCATCTTAGATAGAGGGTTTAGGGACTCATTGCCTCTTTTAGAACGTTGTGTTTATCAGGTTCATGTACCTTTGTCTCCAGAAGATGGTGAATCTCAATTAACAACAAGAGATGCTAATAAGTCTAGAGCCGTGACTATGTGTCGATGGGTAGTAGAGGTGGTAAATGGCATTTTTTAAACTGGATTTAAAATATTTCGCCAAAATTATTTTAATAGGTCTTCTACACATTTGATGACAGACTTTGCTGTAGCTGCTGCTCTAATTAATAGATTCCACACAAAAATAAGGGACAGGGATGATGCGGCTCAAATATTGGAAATAGTTCATCAAAATATGGAAACAAATAATAACATATCTGAGTATGTTATGGAACGCAATTTAAATAGAGCTCGGGCATACTTTAAAAATATAAATGTGGACTCTGAAAATGTTAGAGAATTTCCTGTTTTAACTTACAGCGACTTAACATTAATTGCTTGTGGTACTTACCAATTAAAGCAAGCTCGCTCTTATTATGGTGAGCATATAAGATTCAATGGTTGCTACCGAATAGAAGTATGTAATGACCGCAGGAGCAGCATTATGGAAGGAATAAACTTAAGTCCTAACTGCTCTTTACTTAGGGCTAGAATTGCAAGTCGACACATCAGTCGTAAAGTATATTTTATATATATTTTAATAAGTGGCAATTATTCTGGTAAAAGTGCAATCAAAAAGTATTGTTGCAATTGTATTGTCGGCCGCCGAACGGTAGGATGCTGTGCCCATGTAATGACAGTAATATTGTATTTGGGTTGGGCACGCCATCAGAGTAATATTTTCCCCCCAGCTCAATTCCTGGATGATGTACTGATTGTGTATGATACTAATGATGTATAATATCATAAAATACCTTAAAAAAATTAATGTCTTACAGTAAAATGATGGTGAAAAAACTGTATTTTTGAAAAAGAAAAACCATAAAAATCCGGACTTTTTTTTTAAACCAATTCCTTACCCATTCCTTTCTTTATATTACATATTATCATTTCCCTATACTATTATATGTGTGCAGTTAGGGCCAAAATGTCTATGGTGGGTGGGCAATCCCCTTCGGTGACAAACAATTGAATTTGCACGAATTTTCGGGTTCTGAGGATACTGTAGATTTTATAAGAAAAATGAACAACCTATTTAATATTTTCAATAGTCAGAATCTGAATATGTATGGTCTTAAAAAAACCTATTAGTCTTAAAAATGGTGATAACATATTAGACTTTATCAATGTAATGGATATCTACATCCGAGGATTGCAATTAGAGGGGAAACCAGTACTGCAAACAAATAGGAAAGTTGGATTCATTGGTTTCTTGATATATATACAAAGTCTTAAAATATGTATGCTGATATTACAGTGACGGGCAAACTTAAATTTTAACCTGTGTACAAACATAGCCAAGATCACCTCGAGTGCTTCTTAAGGTCGATTCGCTCGAAAGGCGAAAAACTACAACAACAATCCAACAGCTTTTCTATTTCAAAGGGCCTAAAAAAGACAAGTGATACACGGAGAAATAAAAAGTATTGAGTCAGGAAACTGTAGACCTCTAGAATATGAACATAAAATTAATATGTTCTGCGCTGAAGAGGTCGAAGACTCGATTATACAGTTTCCGGCTAATAATAATTTCGTTGTCGATGATGACCACGAGTATACTTTTAACCCTCAAAATTGACAACCTACAATGAAGAAATAATTTCGTATATCGGTCGGTTTGTTGTTAGGAAATTAAGAAAAGCTATAAAATGTGAAGATTGTCTGCTAGGTCTTATTAGCGACAAATACTTAGGTCTTATATTTAAAAAAGATAAGGGTGGCCTTATTTATCCTTCGCGCGATGTAATTAAAGTATGTACGATGGCAGAAAGAATATTTGGGATTCATTAGGTGCTGTAGAGTTATAAAACAGTTGTCTCACGGACCCTAATCAGACAGAAATGCTTATTTCGTTTGTTTTAAAAAAAGGATTAACTAAAACAGCCAAGTTGAAATTAAAATGCAAATGCAACCCTCATACAGGATATAAAAACTAATATGTCAAAATAATATGTCCATTAGCGAATATGGAAACAAATTATCGGAATTATTTATAGACCTTACTATTGCGCAAGCTGACGCTAATGAAAAGGCAAGTGAAATACTGAGAGATTTTAAGGAGCTGATCACGCCAGATGAATTATCTATTATCATTACCTGTTTCTGTTTCTAACACCCCGGCGGAAAATCTCAAAACAAACTACGTGATAATTTTTTTTTATGATTTCTCTGTTGATAGTGACGATAGCGTCTCATTTTTGTACACAACAAAATAAATTATAAATAATATAATGTTAATTTTGTAGTATTGTGCTTCATGGCACGACTATGGATGTTTATGTATGTCTTTCTATCTTTGGACTGTATACAATAATTTAGAATTACTGCTTTTTATCACTGTTTTGCAAAGTTCTTTACTCTTGAGACTAATTCTATGATTCAGATTTTGAAGCACGGCACGTCCTCCAAAATCTAAATCATATATATCCAGAATCTATACTATAGGTAGAGTAAATTATTTAGAGATATAACAAAGACATCTATGGTCGTGCCATGAACTTTTACGCAATATAGAGCAGCGCAACAGTACAAGATTCCCATGACGACTCTTCATGAACACTTAAAACAAGGTAGACCTAGAAGATGAGAAAAAATTAGCAGAAACTGTTAGAATTATGGAAAAATGGGGATATTGCTTAACTAGGTTTGAAATTATGGAGCTTGTCGCTGAATATGTGCGGGTGAATAAGATTAAAACAACATTTAAAAACAATGTCCCAGGCACAGATTGGTTCATTCATTTCCGGAAACGACAGCGGTTATCAATTTAAAAAGCACAGCATTTGTAAGAAGAAAAATGACAGATATATTCATCATTGGTGGATATTGCGATTTGCTGGAAAATACTTGAAAGTCCTCATCACATTTTGAATTTAGATGAGACATCGTTATGCCTGAATGCATCCAGAACAAAAGTAGTTGGACAAATAAACAAACCTTGTGCGAGAACCACCCATGGGAGTGAAAAAGAAAACATCACCGTTTTGACAGGGGCAAGCGCTAGTGGCAAGAAGTTGCCGCCTTTGATTGTATTTAAAGGCAGATTTGTTTGGAATCAGTGGATGGCTGAACTGTATGGTGGTGACTACGATTTCGAATTATCGTATGCAGCCAGTACTTAGGGGTGGATGGAAACAGACATTTTCTATAATTATATGGAAAAAGTTCTTATCCCAAGTCTGGGCAATGATGGTCACTCAATTCACGTCGAAGTTAGAGTTGTGGAGCTGGCAATCCGAAACCGTGTCACAATACTTAAACTACTGCCACACATATCACATTTGCTGCAGCCTCCTAATATAGCAGTATTCAAGTCATTCAAGTCAATATAGGATGCGAAGCTGGTAGAGTGGCAGCGTAGAAATGTTAGCACAAAAATGCTAAAAAAATATTTTGCTCAAGCGCTGGCAGATACTTGGCAAGAAACAAACCCCGATATAATTAAAAGTGGATTTAGAAAAGCTGGGATTTTCCCTTTTAATTCGCGCGTGATACCTGTGGACAAGTATGATCCAGATGCATACAAAAGATTCCGAAAAAAGATATCAGAAATACATTTTGCATCCCCAAAACCAAGGAAAAAAGGTAGATCCTTGTAACGCCTGTGAAGGTTCCAATCATCGGGTTGATTGTTCATACAATCGTTACATCTAAGGCAAATGTAGACAACGAGGTCATCTACGTAAGGTGTGCCCGGAGCCAGCGGCTGGAGTGCAAGCGCGGCGCGCAGGCAGCGCACACAGGAGTATTCGACCTCAAAATTCGGTCAAAAGACACAAAAAACTATTTTAACAATTAACACTCAAGTTGCATTGCTCACACGTCACTAATCGAACTAGTATAAACCGGTTCCAAACACGGCTTGGAATCCACCCGCAGTTGGTGCAGGTAGTCGGAACCTAGTCGATGTTGAATGCACACGTCTTTGTTTTCGATAAGCCCTATATTTTAACAACTTTGCGGTTTGTGTTTCGAGTAGTTTGTGGTGGTATTTGTGAAGATTTTTAATGGATACCGAAGCACAGGGTATGTACTTAATTATGATGCTAAAATATGATTGTTCTTTTTGATATTTAGTTTATTTTTCGAGGTTAAAATTACTGATACTAAATATTGATTAAATTTGACTAAATTGTTCAGAAAAAAGGTGTTTTTGTAGTAGTTGCGGTCATGATCGGGCAAATTTTTAATTTTTATTGGTAACTATATACCTTAGCTATGCCATCCAAATACAAATATCTCACCCATCTTGCCACCATTTTTTTAAAAGACTGTTTATGTTTCGAATGTATTTTTTTTTTTCATATTTTGCACATTGACTTGAGAGGTTGTTTTTTCATTTTAGGTTCGGCCCCATGTGACATCCAAATGTCTAGAAGATCATTATACACGCTTTTTAGAGACAGCAGAAAATTAGATCATAAATTATTGGACATGGAACAGAAACTTAAGGAGATTACGAAATGTCCAGAAAATGAGTTTCGAATAATTAGGAATGATCTGAGACATTTTAAATCAGATTTAAAGCTAAGATGGAGCTTACCCAACAATACAGAAGCACATTTCCTCAGTATAAATAAAAACTGGCTAGACAGTTCCATAACAATGCATAGCTGGTCAACAATGTCTACATCAAAACAAGGGCGATCAGTTAATTCGTCGAATGACTTGCTTGGTGCAAGTCATTCGACGAATTAACTGATCGCAGCAAGAGGCGAAAAACAAAAGAACTTCGAGAACAAGTGCCGGTCCAAGAATTAACATACGCTGCAGTGTTAGTCAACGAAAATCAGGAAACATCGAAGCGTCGAAAATAATAAAGGAAGTCACTGCCACTCCTTTTTTTTTTGGGTGGGAAATCATCAAATAACTTCTCCCGCTCTGGGCGGAGCGGGAGGGCGTATCAGACTCTTACTGACTAAAACCCACCCGTGTTCCTTCGGTTGCCCTGTTGCCGGGGGCCACGATCTCCCTTTCGGTTTTCTTCGCAACCCCGGCAGGCATCGGCACTAGCGGACCCCTTCAATTCTGCTGACATATCTTTGAAGCGCGCGTGGAACACAACGCGCCGCCGACCCGGGCCTGGTCCTTATCGGACGGTGAGCTACCCATTGCTCACCGTTCGCAAGCCCGCGCCTACGGTGGCCGGAAATCGGCCTTGCGATTCCCGCCGCCCTGGGCGTCTCCTCCTGCGGCGGTTAGGGACGTGAGGGCGCGAAATTTGCCTCTCCCTCACGCGCTCCGCCTCCTCCTTCGCGAGCATTACCGCTTCGCAGAAGAAGGTGACGGCCTCCCATTTCCTCTCGCTCCGTACCATGGCCTGAACCAGGGCCGGACGCGAGAGATCACCGCCGCCGATCGCCTCCACGAGGACACGGCGATGCTCCGCCCAAGCTGGGCAGACCTCCACCGTATGCTCCACCGTGTCCTCCGGGCGATCCACACAATGGTGACATCCGGGCGTTTCCTCCCGCCTTATCCTGTGCAGAAACCTCGCGAAACAGCCGTGTCCAGTGAGGACTTGCATCAGGCGGAAGGTGAGGACGCTGTGGCGCCTCTCTAGCCACTCCTCAAAGAGGGGTCTTATCGCCGCAATTGTGGCGTGCCCAGCGCTAGGTTGCGAGGGCAAAAAAGTTTAAAAAAGCGCTGTGTAATGTTAAAAAAGTGTCTGCAAAGAAACATTCAGCTTCAGAAGCTTTGTCCCTTTTTATTGAGTGTGATTTGACCAAGAAACAGTACGAGATACACGAATCTAACAACATTATTTATCCGTGTTATTCGCTCATTAAAGAAGTAAAAAAGCATTGTTATCCGAGGGAAGAGTCTATGCGTGTAACAGAAACTTGCGCCGAACTTCACCTCTAAGACTTATTAAATCACACAGCTTCAAGATTATGCAAATATCTGGATGATGTACATACTTGAAACCTGTGCTTCACAAGAATTGCTAAATATGGAACTTATAACGAAATAGGGTTGTGATAGTAGTCAACAGGCTCGATTTCAGCAAAACTTCCAAGATGGGTTAGGAGCTGATGATTCAAATATATTTCAAAGTTCATTACTTCCCATACGATTACAATCTAATATTGAAAACCATAAGAAAATATTGTGGCAGAACCCAACACCATCGTCACCACGATTCTGCCGTCCAATTCGGATAAGATTCCTATATGAAACTGCCGATATCACAAGAGGAGGACCAAGTAAAACAATTGACGAAGACAGAGGTACCCCCTTCGAATGGTGTACAGATGCATGTTCTGCACACCTTTGTTCCGACTACGGTAGATGCAAGGATGTGCAATGCAGCTACAAATACAACCTCCACTATGCGATGTTATATATGTGGAAAAACATCAAAAGATTTTAATGATTTTAAAGCAACTAAGACGGAGAAACATGAAGCACTCAGATTCAGAATTTCAACTTTACATGCGAGAATTAGATTATTTGAGACTCTTCTGCATATCGCCTATAAACTACTTTTGAAAAAGTGGCAAGCTAGGGGTCAAAATGAGAAACACATTGTGAAACAAACAAAAGAAAGAATACAAAAAGACTTCAAGGAAAAAACAGGACTCATTGTAGACGTCCCTAAAGCCGGTTGGAAATTCAAACTCGGGAAATACATCCAGAAGGTTTTTCAGCGATCCTGAAATAGCTGCTGACATTACAGGCATCGACATATGTCTCATACAGAAGCTGAGAGTAATAATAGAAACCATTTCTTCTGGTTATGAAATCGATGAAAGCAAGTTTGCAAATTTCGCAAACCAAACTGCGGAAATATACGTCAAATTTAATCCTCATACACGGTCCTGCCTTAATTAAACATGCCCTTCTGCTTATCGGACAACTATCAGAAGAGGCTGCTGAGGCCAGAAATAAACATTTTTGATCTTACAGACTCGATTTTACTAGAAAATTCTCGAGAGAACTATGCAATAAAGATGTCTTCAATAGGCTTTTGCTGACTTCAGATCCATTTTTAAGCTGTAGACGAAAACGGCAAAAGCTGAGGAGTAACCGGTGTTTCTTACCAGAAACTATAGAATTGTTTGTAGAAGGGGGTCCTGAAAATATCCAAGAACTGAGTGTGGAAAGTTGTGAGTGACTGAGTTAGGTATTTTTATGATTTTATTGTGCGTAAACTTGTGTCCTGTTTGTTTATTACAGATTTTGGAAATAAATCTTAAGTATTTCATATATAGTTTCTTTTTTCCGAATTATTACGTTATATATACAATATAGCATTAAAGTCAGCATTTTAATCATCTCCATTAAAAAAATTGCAAGAAATAATTTTGACCGGATTTTGAGCTCGAATACTCCTGTGTGCAGCGGCGGCGCCGGCGCCTGGCTGCCTGCTGGCGCACGTAGAGGCCGGGGACCAGGCCGTCATAGGGTGCGCGACAGACCTGTGCGGAGACGACGAGTCACCACCCGAGGATGAAGAGTTGGAGATTGAGGAAGATCTGTATCAACTCTGTCTAAATGGCTATAAGCCGGTAAGCTTATCAATAAATATTGATGGAACTAGCATACCTATGGAAGTAGATACCGGTTCATTAGTAAAAAACTGTACAATAAGTATTTTAATAACAGACAGAGGAATCGAATTTGGTTTTCAAATTTTATAATGGTGCCAAAATTAGGCCCCTAGAAGTTATTAAACCGTCTGTTAGCTACGGAAGGGAATCTAAATCTTTGAAACTCTTTATTATCGAAGGGGGTACTACATCTTTATTGGGACGGCAATGGCTTTCCTAATTAAAAGTTAAAATTCCTACGTTGTTTAAAAATGGGGTTGAGATGGAAAACAGAAATTATGGTAATCAAAAAATAATGTCATTGCTTTCCAGGTATAAAGAATTATTCACGGAGGGACTGGAACGGTTCAAGGGAGGTGCGGCGCGGCTGCGGGTGCGCGAAGAGGAGACTACAATGTTTTGCCGCGCTCGGCCCGTGCCATACGCGCTACGGAACCGCGTCGCGAATGAGGAGCTGGATACAATGCTGCGCACCGGCGTCATTGAGCTGGTAGACAGCGCGGACTGGGGCACTCCACTAATACCGGTGCGTAAGGCTGATGGGGGACTTCGTATCTGTGCGGACTATAAGGTGACGTTAAATCCTGTTTTGCGGATCGATAGATATCCTTTACCTCGCATCGACGATCTGTTGGTTACATTAAATGGCGCCAAAGAATTGTCAAAAATTGACCAGTCCCAAGCGTACAATCAAATTGAGCTATATTTTTATTTTTAAATGTCGCAACATATGCTGAGATAGGAGCCTTTTGGCCTCGTACTGGACTTTCTGTTATTTTTTTTTTTTTTAATTTGTTTTTTTAATTTTTTATAATGTTTTAATGAGTGTGTTTTAGTTTAATTTGTAATGTCCTGTGCGAGTCCCAATAAATACTTTTTCTTTCTTTCTTTCTTTCTTTCTTTCTTTCTATATGATCCCGATAATTTAACAGTAATTAACAATGTGCGTGAACTTGGCAGATCATTTCCCAGCAGAGCATGAAAAAATGTGAGTTCTTTTGGCATGCGGGTGAGTTCAAAAGTTCCTTATACTTTAAAAAAATAGTTCTGGCTTTTTTGCCTGAAAAAAGTCTCTAAAAATATGCTCTGCTAACTTCCGTTAGCAGATCATTTTTTTTTCAAAATTAAAATTTTAAAACTGATTTGGGTGCGCAGTGGTGAGCTCTATAGTTCCTAATACTTTTCCGGAAGAGTTCTGCACACATAAATTAAAAAAAAAAAACAAAAGTAATGGCCTTTTACTAGAAAAAGACAATCATTTTGATAAAATAGCCGTGAATGACGTAATTTGTGGATTTTCATAGATGTTTCAGGCTATGATTAGTAACTAAGATGCCAGTAACAGAAAAAAAAAACTAAATGAAACCAGAAGTATCACAAAAGTATCAGCAGAGCCTAGTGAAAAAGATAGGTTGGGAGAAATCGAGATTTCGTTCAGTGTTTAAGTTAGTAGGATCAATAAAAATTTGAATAGAACTAAGGAGCAGAAACGCCTCGTTTCCTAATGCATCTATGATAGAAATATCCGATAACATGCAACAATAACCCAGAACTGTAACTCAGGTATCAGCAGAGCATGGTTGAAAAGTTAGATTAGTAGAAATTGAGATTGAATTTACTGTTTTAACAAGTATATTTAAAAAAAAAAACACACAATGATTGAAGAGCTAGAACTATTCGTTTTCTGATGTGCATATAGAAGAGCTATTTGAAAACATAAAATTATAACCCAGATCTATCACTGAAGTGTCAGCAGAGCATGAGTAAACATTAACGAAAGTTGAAATTGATATTTAATTCAGTGTATCAGTTGGCGTCTGAACGACACAGTTGTTCAACAAAGTAAACATAATTTGAAATAAGTACAAAGACGTCATTTCACGTAATTATTACGTTGAATTTAATGTAGTAGTGGATTCGGAGCAAATTGGCTGTGACAAACGGACAGCCAGCCAGCCAGCCAGCCAGATAGACAGACAGACACACGAGTAATCCTATAAGGGACGAAGACGCGACGCCTGCAGCCTAGGCAACGGTTACGAAGGCTGCGCCCTGCATGCGCAGCACTCCAGGCCTATAGCGCGACAGGGCCGCAGTCGTCAAAAAATAATGGCATTGACAATTTCATTTTTACAAGACATTATGTAAATATAGGAAAAGTGTTTTAGTTTATTTTTTTAGTATGTGCAAGTTTGTTATTATATTTTTTTAGGTAAGTTTAATTGTAAGTTTAAGTGTTTTTAATATTATATGTTCAACGCCGGCTGTAGCGACGCCAGGACCTATGCCAGTCAACCTGCCACATCGCTTGATGTCCAGCTGGTAAGATGTCCACATTGCTCACAGGCACGTTTTTTTAAAGGCGAACGGGGGCTGAGGATACACTATGGCAAATTCCACAAACCACATAGTGTACCATTGTGCCTCCCAGCCACATCCCCAACATCAACACCTTTTGAGAAAACCTTATGGAAAACGCTTGCAAAATTAAAAAAATCTACCCAAGAATTAAAAAGAGTTCCCCAGGGCGCGAGACGGTCTGTTGCACTGAATCTGGCGCAATGTCTCCGTCTTGCGACCTAGGAGAACTCACAAAGTGCCTGCGAGCAATTACTTACATTCCCATATAGGATTCTGCATGTCCAAAAAAATTTGGCAACTAAAAAAACCTTAACAAACCAAATTAAAGAAAATTTTAACAATTCGACCCTAATTTTAGATCCAAAATTACCTGCATTCAATAACCAACCACAAAAAGGCTTATGTTCACATGTGGAATCCAAATTAAGTGAAGGTGATATCAGGGGAGCGGCCAGGATACTATTCAGCAGCGATGTGGTGGCGCCTTACTCTCCAGAAACGCTAACAGCCCTAGAGAGTAAATACCCAGCGCGCCTGCGGATAGTCTCACATTTCCTGATCCCCCCGACCCTCTTGTCCTAAATTCAACCTCCTTAAACGTTTCAGCACCCCAGCTGATTGCAGCCGTGAGCTCCTTCGGGAGCGGTTCCGCCGGCGGCCTCGACGGCCTGACCCCACAACACCTAAAGGACCTATTGAGTTCAGGCGCCAGGGACGCTGGTGAGTCGCTTCTGAAGGAACTTGCGGCCCTGATTAACCTCATGCTCACCGGCGGTGTGAACGAGGCCGTTGTCGATGTCTTATACGGGGCAAACCTATTATGTGCCCTGCGCAAGAAGGAGGGCGGCATTCGTCCCATCGCCCTTGGGTGCACCTACAGGCGTACGGCAGCCAAAATATGCTGTAAGCTATACAGCGAACCCCTTACAGCTAAGTTTCAGCCCCTGCAGCTTGGTTTCGGCTCAAGAGGAGGCCGTGAGGCTGCCGTGCATGCCCTTGCCACCTTTTTGAACTCCAAAAAATGTGAGGTTACCCTCAAGGTTGATGTTAAGAATGCCTTTAACTCTGTCAACAGGGACACTTTGTTGGCTGAAGTCAAAAAGGAACTACCCGAAATTTATGGTTTTATGTGGCAGTGTTACAGGTATCCCTCTAAATTACTATACAAGGACAATGTTTTGGAATCTGCAGTAGGATGCCAACAAGGTGACCCTCTCGGGCCAGTCATTTTTAGCTTGGCTATCCATCCAATTATCCTAAAACTAAATTCAAAATTTAACGTGTGGTATTTGGATGATGGAACGCTAGGAGGTGATGTAGACCCGTTTTGAAAGACCTACAACTCCTCCAACAACAATTTAAATCCATTGGCTTGGACCTTGACCCATCAAAATGTGAAATTTTCCTTTCGCACATTACTGACAGACAATGAATTGACCCTGGAAAATTTTAATGCAATAGCCCCACAAATCAAAATTTTAGAAAAAAGTTCACTTCAGCTCCTAGGTTCCCCAATTTTAGAAGACAGTTTTTCTCCTTTCATCAACGAAAAAATCAAAAACTTCAATGACGTTTCGGACAGACTCTCCAAAATTAATTTATTAATTTACATTCGGCATTCACCCTGATTAGATACTGTTGTTTTGGTCCAAATTTTATATATTTTCTACGCTCTTCCCCCTTATGGAAGCAGTCACTCCTCTTGGACAAAATTGACCAAATCATTTGCAGCACATTATCATCCATTTTGAATGTGGCTCTGGATGACCGAGCGTGGCTGCAAGCCACTCTACCCATCCGTTTTGGTGGCCTCGGTGTCCGCAAAATTACCAGTATTAGCATACCCGCGTTCCTGTCCACAGCACTGAAAAGTTGACCGGGAAAATTTTAGCCCCCTGCCAGGTTAACTCTGAAGTGCCGTGCTTGACCGATGCGGAGAACGCCTGGAAAGCAACTTGCCCGAATACAGATCGTATCACTCTCACTCAAGTAACAGCAGAGCATGGGAGCATGGGTAAACATTTAAGTAAGTTCAAATGGATTTTAAATTCAGTGTATCAGTAAAAAATATAATAAAACAATTGAGTAGCACCGAGGAGCGAGAACTCCTCGTTTCTAGATGCACCTATAATAGGATAATCTAAAAACATGATTAAGTAATCCAGAACTCTCACTCAAGTATCAGCAGAGCATGGGTAAACATTTTGTAAGTTGAAATTGATGTTTAATTCAGTGTATCAGTAAAAAATATAATAAAAAAGTTGAGTAGCACTGAGGAGCGGAAAATTATACCTAACAATTACAGAGATTTACAGGTAATTTAAATGAAATAAAATTTTTGATGCCTTCTTCATACTATTTCCTTGTTAGTCAACTTGAAAGTTACAGAATCGACCTAAAATAAATGTATCAGGCACAGAAACAACATTTAACAATCCTGGATTGTATAAAAATCCAGGAGTGATATCAAAAGAAAAAAAGATATGTTAAAATTCATGTCATTGTAGGACCAGCTGTATTGCAAAACTATGATAAATATTTAATTTCTAAGCTGTAGATTTTGTATTGGAGATTTTTTGGCAGAAATACTTAATTTCCTTGGTTACAACCTACAAAACGAACCATTTCAAACGGCCCTAAATCCAAAAGAAACAACCATAATCACCTTCAACTCCATTGTAGCTTTTGCGGAAGAGACATAACAATCTGGGTAGATTTTATCCAACATCAGATATTAACTTCTAACTGTGGAATAAGATTGACATTTGGGTCAGTGAGTCTTAGGCTTTTGTCGACTCAAACAATGATGACACAGATCCGCAATTTTGACAAGTCGACAAAACACCAGGGTTGGATTATGTACCTTCGCCCTTTTGCACTATATACTATCCACAGCTAAGAATAGTACGCTAAAATACTATAATTTAAAGTTTGCTCCCGAATGCTTAGTTTTACGTCATATGAATATTTCGACCGTGCGTGTATCCGACCGAATTCTGATCTTGCGATGTTTTCTGTGTCGATGGCCGGGGATTCCCCGATTATCCTCCGCAGTACACTTCTATCGTTCCACTAATCTCGTTCCTTCATTCCGTTCGAAATTCAATCAAAGTGACAACAATCGCTTGTGTTTTAATTATGGACAGTGGCAGTGATGGTCAAGAAAATGACGATAGACTGGGAGTATCCACCTCAAAGAAAAAACGTCTGAGTAGAGGTGATATGTTAGAAAAACAGAAACATCGTGTTCAAAAGTATAGGCCGGATTGGGAAAAGGACCCCAAGTTCAGTAAGTGGCTCACTCAGGACCCTAAAAATAATTATAAAGCGAGTTGCAAAGTTTGCGACATTTCCATGGTTGCAGAAAAACACATAATCACAAAACATAGTGAAGGTCAGAAACATATAAAATATTTGTCTGTTATACGAGGCACCCAAAATGTATCGAGTTTTTTTACGGCAAGCACTTCTTCGACACAGGAACCAAGCACAACAAAATTAGCTAGAATTGCGGAAATTAAGTTAGCTGCTTTTTTCGCTGAACACAACATTGCGTTTCATGGCTCAGACCATTTAAGCAAGGTTTTAAAAGAATGCATACCGGACTCTAAAGTTATAAAAGAGATGAATTTCACTCGAAAAAAAAATGGTAAAATAGTTTATAAAGCCATTAGTCCAAGCTATAAAGCGAAATTAGCCATGAACTTGAAAACATCGAAGTTCAGTGTAATGACGGACGAATCAACGGATAGGTATTTCGACTAATAAAGCCTCATGTGTAGTTGTTCGTTATTTTGACGAAGATGTAGGAAAAATAAGAAGTTTTTGGAACCTTCATAATTTATCAGCGGTGATGACCCGAATGAGGCTAATGAACGAGCAACTGCAAACAATATTTATAGTAAAATAATTGAGTCATTTACGAGACACAACATACTACTAAAAATATTGTTGGATTCGGATCGGACGGCTGTAATGTCATGATGGGTTCGTTCAAACCCCTAAGACTGAGCATGTAGGTAATAATTTTTCTTATTTTCCATACAAAAAGTGAAAAATTCCATATAAAATACGTCGAGCCTTCGCGTCTCCGGCTCTAAAAAAAATCAAGGGGTAGGACAAATATAGAGTCGCGTCATACACTCGAATCTGAGTACACGTATTTCTTTTTGCTCCGTAATAAAAATTGTTTTGTAGTAGTAATTAGTATAGTCTGGACTTTAGAAAGTGATATATGCGGTGATTGTGACCATAACTTTAATTATTTCAAATAAAACAAACAGTGTAAATCATCAAAATATAATAAAACAAAATTATAAAGTATCATTAAAAGTGTCAGTACAGTGCAAGGTGTTTGTGTTTTTGAACTAGAAAACATTTTATTACACCCTCACTAATTCTGGATTTCTGCCATCCGTCTGTTATAGGGTCAATTAATTTAATAACTTTACCAAGTGCCCAAATAGCGCGTGCAGTTAAGACAGTGTCTTTACTTGCAGCCACGAAGTGTGGGTTCAAATCCGCGCTGAGCGTCAGACTCTTTTTGGAATTTTCATGAGATCAGCCTTGCAATGGAAATCCGTGGTCTCCGCAGTGAGGTTAACGCCTTGCGAGATGAAATTCGTCAGTTTCGAGTTGAGTTCTCAGGTCTTGATGATAAGGTGAATAAGTGCTATAACCGCATGGACACCCTGGACAGTCGTGTCAAAGAACTTGAAGAGAATACCGAGCTGACGAATTCCCCTCGTTTAATTCAACTGGAGGAAACAATTTGGGGAACTCCAGCAGCAGCTGAATGAACGTGACCAAGAGTCACTGCTAAACGATGTTCAACTGTCTGGTGTTACTGAGTCTACTGGAGAAAACCCGGCTCAGTGGATTAACACTCTTGCACTTAAACTAGCGATTAGGCTCGAAGAAGAGGACTAGCGATGGGCGTTGAATGAACGAACTACTTAATTCGACCGACGTACTGTGAACGAATCGACGGTTCACTGACACTGAATGGACTAGTCGAATCCGTAGACGGCTCAGACGCTTAACACGTTGTATGCTTTACGACCCACCGGTGGGCCTCGCGTAGTATACTATTCGGGTCAAGTCAAAATCAGGAAATCGGTTATTTTCATCAACTTGAGATTTTCATTCCAAAGTTTAAAAAATGCGATAATTTGTACAGAAAAAAAAAATTTGCGACTTTTACCGTCTAGTTTTTAAGATATTGTAAAGGGTGGGTCCCGTGGCCTTGTAAAAAGGATTATGTTTTTTTCCGTTAGCGCGGGCCGCGGGGTCACGATACGGCTCACATCGCGCGAGCGCGGGGTGGGGGCGTA
The DNA here is from genome assembly GCA_916610215.1 of Omphaloscelis lunosa. NCBI lineage: Eukaryota > Metazoa > Arthropoda > Insecta > Lepidoptera > Noctuidae > Omphaloscelis > Omphaloscelis lunosa. The sequence continues at coordinate 2,433,758 of OU744248.1, forward strand.
GTGATTTACTCCGGCCGATCAATATAGCGCGCTGCGTGGACAAGTGAGGATTTGTTACGCTTTTTCCGCCAAAAATAAATGATTTTGAAGATTTTGAGTTAACGCAAGAGGTGTTAAACCAGTTAGATAACATCGAGATAAATCTTCTGAACCATAGTTTCCAAATAGTTCTGATGAAGACGTAGTTCAACCAACGAAAAGAAGATGCCGCCGAATTGTATTTTCAGAGAGTGAAGATAGCGACAGTGAAATCTCAAGGGTTATTGCCGATACTATTGGTAAGTAATCATTTAGTTTAAACCAGCTTTGGCCACGGATTTGCCTACTTTATTGATTATATGATTGATAGGAGTATAAATTAGTTGTATTTTTATTTGTTCAGATAATACATCGCCGTCGGGCACCTGGTCACAGCCTAAAGGTAACCAACGTAAAGTAATACCTTTTACTGAACATCCTGGTCTTCCCACTAACCTATGCTCAAGCATGCGCAGCAAATCGCCAGCTGATTTCCTAATGGTTATAGTCTTTTTCAAGTTATTGCTGATCAAACTAACCAATTTGCAATTAACAAAATTGCTAGTTCAGAAGAAAATTCACGCTTTGCAAGGCTACGCAAATGGGTTCCAACAGATCTTGGTGAAATAAAAAAGTTTTTTGGCTTAATCCTATTTATGGGCATCACAAAGCTTCCTAGGTTGGCGGAATATTGGTCAACGAATGATATCGTAGGTCATCCGTTTCCACGCACAATAATGCCACGGAATCGGTTCGAGCTGATATTGCGAATGCTTCATTTTTCTCAAAACGATGAGACAAACAAAGAAGACCGCCTTCATCGTATTCGTTACCTTTTGCAAGTATTGAATGAACAATTCCAGATGCATTATACACCCGGCGAAGACCTATGTATAGACGAAAGTGTTGTCCCGTTTCGTGGCAGGATTGTATTTCGACAGTACAACAAACAAAACCGCCACAAATATGGAATTATAAAATTTAAGTTGTGCTGTGTGCCTGGATATACTTATAAATTAAGTATTTACGCAGGAAAAAACAATGAAACTACAAATACCACTCCATTTAATGTTGTCATGGATTAGCTAAGCGGCCTTTTAAATAAAGGCCACACTCTTTATACCGATAACTGGTATACAAGCATTGAATTAGCAAGGGCTTTGCTAGATAACGAAACCCATTTGGGGGGGACAATCCGAAAGAATAGGAGGCACCTGCCCAAGAAAGTCGTGAGTACTAAACTGAAGAAGGGAGAATTTATTGCCAGAGAAAGTCGAGATGGTATTACTGCCATGAAATAGAAGGAGAAACGAGACGTGTTGGTTTTGTCAACCAAACACTCAGAACGATTTGGAAAGATAAAAAAGCGTCAGGGCAATGTGGTCATGAAACCGCAGATCATAATTGACTACAACAAAGCCAAAGGAGCAGTCGACTTATCAGATCAGATGGCAGCATACTCGTCCCCGTTGCGAAAATCCGTAAAGTGGTACAAGAAGCTGGCTGTTGATTTATTACTAAATACTGCGATGGTAAATGCTTTGACTTTGTACAAGTCAGTGACTAAAAAAAACATACAAATGGTAGATTTCCGAAGGTTTATAATGATGAATCTTTGCGAAGTCCAACAAAATGATGTGCCTGTACAGAGACCGAAGAGAATGAAACACTCCTTGGAAAGAAAAGAGGGTTTGGCTAGAAAAGTCAGAAGAACATGTCGCCAATGTTATGCAGATAACGTACCAATCATGGGTAGCAAACAGGCTAAAACAAAGTCGAAAAAAGTATCCACTTATTGCCAAAGCTGTTCAACTAAACCATTCCTTTGTTTACCTTGAAGAAGTGCCATACCTAGTTGTGATTATTCAAATTCATAAATTATTTTGATTATATTATAGAAGTTTGTCAAGTATTGAATAAATAATGTCACCGATTTTTACTTGGTAATGTAGAAAATGTTATGTTGTTTTGTATTTTTAATAAATATTTTATAAGTATTTTATAGTTTTATTACAGCTATTAAATCTAAATATTATTTTCTACCGTATCTTTAGGAATATCCCTAGCATCATTGCGATAACCTTGATAAAAACTACAAGTTTTTGTTGGATTTGAAAACCATGCCGTCCGGTTCGGATACAGGGCCACGCGGCTCACTTCCATACGCGTTTTGTTTGATAGCTGCAATCTGTGGCTCATAAGAAGCGTTTATGTTGGACCTCTCACGCGGCTCACGGGTGACCCCCATGGCTCGAATGGTTCAGTAAGATAAGGCTCACCGGTGAGCCCTGTAGCCTGAATGGAAATACTTGATTTTTCATTTGGCGTTCAACGTGTTAAACTGAAACTCGGAACGCGACGACCGACGACACGAGAACGTAGTCGATGCATTCGTCAGATGAAATAAAATAATCGAGCAAACCAATTTAAACTTTAAGTATATGCATTATTAAAGTTCAAATTTGTTTGCTCGAGGGAGTTCATATTTGTACTAGTCGAAAAAAATTATTGTTGTGTTACGTGAAGAAAAGGATACATATGGTAGTTTCGCATGTGCAAAAGAGATAGGCGATGGACTGGTCGAACGATGCGAAATAAACCGGTTTGTACTTGTTTGGTATGTTTTCATCTTGTTTTGATTTTTGAATTTTTGACGTTCAGTGTGTGACTAATTGCGCTCAAGGTCAGAGTTAAAACGGTGTATTATTGCGAAAGTACTGAACTTTTTCGAATGATTGCGAGTCTTAATGATTAACTGGTTTTGTATATATTTAATTAATGTAAATATTTATAAAATTGTAAATAGGTACATAGTTTGAATACATAATTGAATAAAATCGTGTGCGTGTGTAGGTAGTAGGTACTTAAACGTTTTTAGTGTAAAAAGTAAAATGGCTGGACGTAATAATTCAAGTGAGTTATGCCATCACTTTGAAAAGGATGCCTCTAGTGGAAAAGCGTCATGCAATTTATGCAAAGAAAAATTGGCATATAAATCCACCACGGCAAATCTGAAAAGTCACCTAAAAAGGAAGCATGTTTCGATTTTTTGTTCGTTGCCGTCGCAATCGCGTGCTCAGGCTCAGACTTCCTCTGTGCCTGACGTTACACAGCTACCGCAAGAGAATCCCACTGCCAGCGTAGGCTTACCAGGTTCGTTCGGTCCTTCTAACACTGCTGTAACATGCAAGCGGCAAAAAGTGATGGAGTCGTATGTAAATAAAAAAATAAGTGTTGAACAGAAAAAACAAATAAATTTAGATTTGCTTGATTTGTGCGTAGATAGCTTCCATCCATTCGATTGTCGAAGAAAGAGCATTCCGCAAATTCTGCCGGTGATTTTAACATAAACATGCTTAATGACACTGACTCAAAGACGGACAAGTTAGTGTCATTTTTGAACTGCCTAGGTCTTAAACAACTGGTACAGTCACCCACGCACTTTACAGTGCATAGTAACTCCCTGATAGACATCATCTGTACAAATTTTAAACCACGCTCTGTATCAGTTGATGTAATACCGGATCTAGGTGCGCATGCGTTGATTTCCGGAGAGTTTAGTTTTAAACGCCTGACAATTCCTTCGCGAACCATTACTAATCGACCACTAAAGGACATTATTGGAGAATGTTTTGATCAGGACTTCGAGATACTTAACTGAAATGCGTTACCCGAGCTGCAAGATATTAATACAATGGTCAGTGCATTTAACTCGAACTTACTGACACTATTTGATATCCATGCACCTCTAAAACTAGTGTCATTAAGGAGTACTGTTACCCGTGGATTACTGACAATGTTAAATTTATGATGCATTTGAGGAACAAAGCACATGCAGAGTATGTAAAAAACAAGAAATCTGATTCTAAAAAGATTTATTACAAAGAGTTTAAGTCACTTGTTTCTAGGTCTCTATTTTACGAAAAATCTGCTTACTATAAACACAAGATAAAAAGCCAAATAAATGATTCCAGAGCGCTTTGGAAAAACATAAAGTCTACCTTGCTCCCATCTAAACATAAAGAATTACCTCTGCATTTTAACGATCCTGATAAAATTTGTGACCATTTTCTGAATGTGCCGGGTGCGGACGGTTAGTAATTCATTGCTTGCATATTTTGAATCCGCGCGAAATAATAGTTCTACGTTTAGTTTGAGACCTACAACATGCAAGGAAATCGCGCGCATACTGACTACTGTTAAATCGAATGCTGAAGGTTGCGATGGCTTTAACATAAATATGATATTACTGACACTCCCTGTGACTTTGGACGCCATGACTGCTTTTGTAAATACATCTGTCACATCATCATTTTTCCCTGAGTTATGGAAAATTGCCAAAGTGCACCCGTTGCCAAAGACTCTTAACGCTTTGGACATGAAGGATCTTAGACCTATTAGTATACTGCCAGTACTTTCAAACAAGAGAAAGTAGTAGTACTTTTAGAGAAAGTAGTATGTGCGCAATTAGTTGAATTTTTAGAGACAAATAAGATCCTCCCAGATGTTCAATCAGGGTTTAGGAAGGGCCGTAGTATAGCCACGGCTTTGTTGGATGTAACAGACAATATTTTGTCAGCTCAAGATAGTGGGATGTGCACTCTTTTGGTGATGCTTGATTTTTCACGCGCATTTGACTGTATTAACGTTCCACTATTATTGTCAAAGATGGTTTTTTACAGATTTGACGAGAACACAGTAAAATGGTTTGATAGCTATCTTGGCGACCGTATGCAATTTGTTGAAATACGGCGAGCGGACGGCTCTACAGTTGTATCTAGTCGTCGCTCAGTAGGAAGGGGGGTTCCACAGGGCTCGATTCTTGGGCCAGTATTGGTTATATTGTATTGTGCCGACATAATAAAAAATATTAATAAATGTAAATACCATATCTATGCCGATGACACACAAGTATATATATCATTTAAACCGGAAGACTATGAACAAGCATTAAACGATCTTAATACAGATCTTGAATTCATAGTGCAATGGTCCAACGCTAACACCTTGAACCCTAACAAAACCAAGTATTTGCTTTTTGGAACCGAAAACCTGTTAGGTAAAATTAAACCCTGTGCCGGCTGTGTGACTGTTATGGGAGAGCCTATCGAACGGGTCTACGAAGCACGTAATTTGGGTCTTATCATGGACACGGAACTTCGTTTTCAAAAACACGTATCTGAGTCTACTATCCGTATTTGCTATTATAGACTTAAGATTTTATACAAAGCTCGTCCCTATCTTAGCGAAGAATTACGAGTCTTGCTTGTGGAGTTTTGGTTTTAACAAAGCTGAATTATGCGGACACGTTGTATGGCCAACGGCTACTGTCGAAAACTGAAAGAATGATCCAAAGACTTCAAAACGCCTGTGCACGCTTCTGTTTTAAAGTTCCCTTTAGGGGACATTTCTATAATGAGCACAACATTTTAAAAATGAAAGCTAGACGTAAACTCCACTTGGCGGGTCTACTCTTTGGTGTTATTAAGTCTCATTCCCCTTCTTATTTGTATGACAAATTATCGTGGACGAGAAGACACAGAATCGGTGAGGGCAGAAAATGTTCTCAACAGCTTTCCGTCCCACAGCATAAGTCGGCAGCATTTAGAGGCAGTTTTCGCTACGCAGCTACCAAATGTTGGAATAATATCCCTCCCCCAATAAAGTATAGTAAAAGTTACTCGACTTTCAAATTTAAATTAAGAGGTTTTTTATTAATCCGTCAAAAAGAGGCTGAAAATGTTCGAGCCGACATATCTGCCATATAAAAACAATTTAACAATTTATTCTGTTTGCTTTCAAGAACGGAGCGTATAATTAAACTTATCCAGAATGCCTGTGTTCGTTTTAGTGTTAATGTCCCACTAAGTCCGGTCGACGTCATAACGTCAACGCTATATAAGAACCAGATATAAGAACCGCATCAAAATCCGTTCCATTTCGAAGTTTTAGAAGAACAACGCAGTCAAACGATTTTTCCTTGAAGGTCCTACCTACTTTCTTTCTATAAAAAGATGATAGATTTATTATTTGTAGTTATTATGATTCACAGCACAACATTAACACTCATGTATATTACTACAGACGGCGCGTTGTGTTCCACGCGCGCCTCAAAGAGATGTCAGCAGAATTGAAGGTGTCCACTAAGGCCGATGCCTGCCGGGGTGGCGAAGAAAACCGAAAGGGAGATCGTGGCCCCCGGCAACAGGGCAATCGAAGGAACACGGGTGGGTTTTAGTCAGTAAGAGTCTGACACGCCCTCCCGCTCCGCCCAGAGCGGGAGAAGTTATTTGATGATTTCCCACCCTAAAAAAAAAAAAGAGGTGGTACACTTTGTGTTGTCATCTGACAATATGCTGAGCTGAGGCCCTTTTGGCATTTACAATCAGTTTTCTGTTTTTTTTTTTTTTATATAGTTATAAGGTGTATTGTCTGTGCCGTAATGCCAATAAATGCATATTTCTTTCTTTCTTTCTTTACAAACAAGTACCACGTGGACTCGCGATTGTCAAATACGATTTAAGTTGTGTCAAAATTATATTTAAATTTAGGGATTTTTTGTTGCAGAATATTTTTAAGATTTTCATAGCCAAAAATAAAGGGGTTTTAGTGATAGTTTAGTTCGGTATACAAGAGAATCGGCACCATTACCAAGGAAATGGTTAAATCCAATATTACTGTAATATTGTTTTCTTCCAAAATACGATACTTCGACACTCTTAATATCAATAAAAATTGAGAATCCTATGACAAAACAAACAATTCTGAGTCGAATTATGAAAAGAGTGAATTGCGTAAAAAGTGCAGTTGTGTCTTTCTACTTTACTGCCGTCCTGTTTACACGGAACGTCATTTTTTTTCTATTTTTCTGTCGACACATCTCGTTTCTACGGTGGTCATGCTACGCGTGCAGGGAAGTCTGTGTCAACTGAAGAAACCGAAAAAAAATCCATCAAAAAGGTGAAACTGGCAAAAGTTAAATCAAGTTATGTTGCGAATACCATTGAGAACAAAACCATTTCTGAAATTGATATTAATGATACTATTACAAAAAAATCTAAAAATAACTCAGATTCCAAAATTAAAATGCCAAAGATAACTCTTTTGTCGGATGTCAAATTTACAAAACAAAATACTCCATTTATATTTTCAGAAAACGCACCTTTACAGCTTACTAAGATTGATAGAAATACTGATATTTCTACATTAAATCAATCTTCACATACATTTTTAATAAATAACAGTCAGGACAGCGAGAAAGACTTACCAAATAAAATTGTTACTCTAGTAAATATTTATGGTACTTTAAGTAACAGTGACGAAGAAAATAATATAAATATTTATATTATTAATATAAATATTTATAATACAGTTGAGTCTCAAAATAAAAAGAAGGTACTAGTTAAAAGAAGAAAGAAGATTTCCAAGAAGCAAAGACATAATAGTAAAATAAAACAAAACAACCGTTTCAGGACAAATACTTGCTTGCTTTCGTCAACTTCTGACAGTGAAATAGAAATGAGCATTCATAGTGATTCTGATTTAATGGATATCGATGTACTACCAACAGATGAAGACATATGATTGTGTCGTTCATTGTAAAAGTGGTGTAACTCCATATTTTTAAAATACTTAATTTTTTGCTCAATGGTATCACATTTAGTCATATTTTTCATTATAAAAGTGAAGCAACTCCAATAGTTGCATACACATCCCATAGATGGCGTTACTTGTTTGTACAGGGCACTAAAACTTTTAAATATTCATTATAAAAGTGAAGTAAGTCACAAGTCACTTTAATAGTGAAGTAAGTCCGGAGTTGATTCACTTTTATTGTGACTATACTATCCGCCAGATAAGAAAAAAATAAAAGTGATTGATCCGACTTGTACCAAAAAGTCCACAAAACTTCATTAGAGATCGCTTGTCATTCAAAACTGTCGCTAATACTGCACCGGTCGAGTTTCATAATACCAAACACTAATCCCAACGGAAATAAGTAAGAAATACGTAAATTTGAAGAATAATTGTGGTATTTTTTTAAGTTTCAAAAATACATATTCAAACAATGAAATATGTAATTACTATGGTTTATGCATTTCAAAAATAATTTTCTTGGTGTATTTTTATTTTTCGAGATTACTTATGTTTTTAACTTATATTTCAATAACGGAACATGCAATCATTGGATTTATTTATCTAGCTTTAACTCATATTCATTGAAGTATACAATGAATTTAAATAACCGAATTTTAAAGTTCATACCAAAAAAAATAGATTTTTTGGGTTATGCCCTCATACTCGGCGCTGAGTGTGACGTCAGAGCGAGTCAGGGGCGCATTACCTCTCCGTCATTTTGTAATTATGTACCTATCGCGTCCTTCGTCTCGAGTGTCATTCCAAATCTGGTTTGCGCATGGGATTGACTGAGCGTACTCCATACTCGGAAAGTTTTCAAGCATTTGTTATTATTATCTTACTGTTAATTGTTTTAGTGTTTTGTTTTGTTAGTTTGATACTGTTTTGTTTTATTTTTGTTATCATTGTTTATTATGAGTGAAGAAGTGAGAATGGATCCACCAACAACCCAAAAAAGGCGACGACAGAGAATCGTTGAACCTCAAGCAGGTCGGCTAAATGTGTATGTAATTTACCTATGAAATAATAGACTAAATTAAGTAATTAAGTTAATAAAGGTCGAGAAACGATTTTTTCAAGTTCAAAGTCATTGCTAGACCTTTAAGAACTTGGAGGATTGTATTGATGCTTTTGATGATTATAATTCTAAAACTACTTACGTCTTACAATCGCGAACAATATTTTAATCAATATACAACCTAGCACTGGCCTGCAAATTGCAAAAAACGTAAGAAAATTTAAATTTCGCGGGCTGGTCGGAGCATTCAACTGACTTGGTCACTAACACTATCATTAGAACTTAAAACGGGATATTTCACATCACATCATCAGCCGGAACACGTCCACTGCTGAACAAAGGCCATCCCCTAAAGGGGGAGGAGTTGCCATAATCCCCTAATGCTAGGCAGGCGGCTTGGGGATCGCAGTGAGGTCGCCGAAAGTTTAAAGGACGCTGCTGCCCGTCTCTCGGTGGCTGGTCGCAGTTTAAGGACGTACCCGGGTGAATACCCGGGTCCGGGATATTTACCAACACATTATTATTTGTTTTGAGTTTCCGATATTTCGGCACCGTTACAACCGCCATGATCACGGATGAACTGAAGTAATTGCGGGTGGATGTTTATGAGCAGACGAAACGGTCTACCCTCTTTCTTGTTCGTTTTTTGCGATCAATGCCGCTACCACTGTCACTTATGTCACTCACAACACGTTTGTTCCCGACACACAATTCTCACTGTATCCGCTCGCGAAATTTTTTCTTTACTTTTTCGGTTTTTACACAATTGAACCATTGGGTTCTAGGCCCTCGACAGTTGAAACCCATTGTAACATCAAGAAAAATTATAATATTTCTTCTTTCTTAATAGTTAATTGTAAAGTACAATACAAACTCCATTTAATGCCACTCGATTAAAAAAAAAACATTAATTTGTTTGATGTGATTATCATGCACGTGTTTACCTCCCCCGCTTTAGGGGGAGGCCTTTGTTCAGCAGTGGACGTGTTTCGGCTGATGATGTGATGTGTTTACTCGGCGGCGAGACTGTCGTCATGTTGTTATGTATTGTCTATACGTTATCATGTTGCTCACAAACTTAAACGGTCTCCCTAAGTGCCGCTAGAGTTTACACTGTATTTTTAAAATTCTTGATTATAGGTCCATCATCGTCGCAACCATTACATTCTCCAATCAAAAAGAGAAAAAGTACGATTATGTCTGTTGGCGAGAAAACCATAGTATTAAATGTATTTAAACACACTAAAAACACATGGCCTGAGAATGAATACCGCTCCAATATGGCTATGGTTAATAAAACTGCAGAAATCACTGGAATAAGTAAAAGTGCTATTTACGGAATTTTGACGGAATATAAAGATACCCATGAACTTAAACCCAAAGGACAAATTAGGCATAATCCAAAAACCTTTGTTCGCAACGAGTCACACTAAATCGTGTCACCGTGTGACTGGTTGAGAAAAATATTCGCATGGAGTAACAGTGTGACTCAATGCGAATTTTTATTCTCATCTAGTAACACTAGTACACGAGTAGTGTTACTCGTTCGGAAAACCAAATCGCATGGAGTAGCAGCGTCATTCGATGCGAATTTTTATTCTCAACTAGTAACATTTTTCAGAATGTCTATTTGACAACGATAAAGTTAAATAAAAATTATAAAATAATGTATGAGTTTCTGATATTTTTTACGCACCGATCTGGCAACATTGCTTCATGGTGAATCGTGCAATGCGTGTGACAAGTTCAGTACACGCTCCGCTGTCATTCAAAATGGAAGCTACGTCTGGTTCGTCAAACAGTGTTGATTTAGTTTTTGTTAATAAAAACGGTGGCACTGTTCTTCTTCGAGCTGGTCATCAATATTACGCCAGGAAAAAACATAAAAGTGGATTGATTGTGTGGGCGTGTACAAAACGAAAGGTGTGCAAAGGTCTTGTAAGAATAAAGGTAAGAAAACTATATTACCAAAATGTATTCCATAGCTTCGTTGTATATAATATTATTGATTTATATGTTAAATGTAAAAAAAATAAAATGTAAAATAGTGATTGTATATAATCATTTAATAAATAATAATACTGCATCTTGAAAAACTTTCCTCGCGTCCTTTAGTGGCAGCCATTTTGTTTTATCACGCTCACTTGAGATTTGTTGAAACCACAGTGACGTATTTTGGGTGCTAAAGCTTTGTCTTGATTTATTTATAGCTTTACAACTAGTTTTATATAAACATTAGCTTATTGAGAGAACAGGCTTTTTAGTTTTAAGTCAATATTTTACCAATATTTTATTTTACTAATATTCTATCCCATTTTACTATTTTAGGAAGAGCGTATATTAGAAGAAACTCCTCATTTATGTACACCAGATTTTGCGAACAACGAAATCCTGAAATCTGTCCAACATTTAAAAAAAGATATAACTACGCAGGAATTTCCCAGTGTTCCTCAAAAATACAATGCCATGGTCGGAAAGCTAAAAGATGCGGGAATAGACATAATTACTTCAATACCTAAATTTAGTTCCATTAAAGACACGTTATATAGAACACGTAATTCAGCGGCTCAAGTACAAAAACTACAACATAAAAATGTGCTGGAAGTCGAAGTCCCACCTCGTTATCAAGATTTTTTGTTAGCGGAGTACACATGTGATGATACACGAATACTAGTATTTTCTTCTTCCGAAGCAAGGCAAACTTTGTGCGAGCTAACAGACTTTTATGGCGATGGAACTTTCAAAAGTTGTCATATTCCATTTACGCAACTATATTCAATCCATGGCGATATCGGCAGCACGATCAATCACACTAATATAATACCTCTAGTCTACGCTTTGATGAGTCACCGAAACACAGAAGCCTACGTGATTCTGTTCTCTATAATAAAGTCGCAGTTACCCAATTGGAATCCAATAATATTTAAAGTAGACTACGAAAAGGCCGCCATGCGAGCAATTGCTACAGTTTTTCCTTCAATTGCAGTCAAGGGCTGCTATTACCACTATAATAAGGCAATTTTTAAGAAAGGCCGTGAATTGCATATAACAAATACTCAAGACCCAAAGAAGAAACGCATGGTAAGCCTAAGCGCAGTTCTACCACTGTTACCTCAAGAAGAAATCATGAACGGATGGGAGTATATTATTTCGCGATATGATGATAATGACCCACAAATCCAAAAATTTGTGAATTATATGAAAAAGCAATGGCTCCACGAAGATTTTTTAAAAGTCTGGTGTGCTTTTGGGGAGACTCATCGAACCACAAACTTCATTGAAGGCTGGCACCATAAATTGAACAAAGCCGTCGGTAAGAAGAACCCAAATTTGATGCAGTTGTTGCTCATACTTAAAGAAGATTCCCAATTATACACCGTTCGCAACATTCAACATCAAAACAATACACAACCATCCAGAAAACGATTATCAAAGTCAATACTTAATGATAATTTTATACAAGATGCTCAGATGGATTTCGTAAATGGTACTATTACGATTGGGACCCTCCTGGAGATTTTACGACACTAAACTTACGAATGGTCAAAAAGCGAATATTTCTGAATAACTGTTGATTATATTGTGATAAAAGAGAGACTGATTTTAAAGAGAAATTATTAATGTGATATTAGTTGGTAACTAATCTTAATATATAAATGTGATTATTTTGTGTTATAAAGAAGGCTGATTTTATAGGAAAAATTATATAATAGTAGGTAAAAAAGAATTATTTACATTTTGTACTGTAACCAGGTTGTACATCGAAGTACAATTAGACAAAAACACTTTGTTTTAGATTAAGAAATGATTTAAACTAATCTTAATAAATAAGTAGAAAACCTGATCAGTTTTTTTCTGTTACGTCCCTACCTACTAATATGTTAGAAATTTAAACATTATTTTATAATTTTTATTTAACTTTATCGTTGTCAAATAGACATTCTGAAAAATGTTACTAGTTGAGAATAAAAATTCGCATCGAATGACGCTGCTACTCCATGCGATTTGGTTTTCCGAACGAGTAACACTACTCGTGTACTAGTGTTACTAGATGAGAATAAAAATTCGCATTGAGTCACACTGTTACTCCATGCGAATATTTTTCTCAACCAGTCACACGGTGACACGATTTAGTGTGACTCGTTGCGAACAAAGGTCCAAAAACTGGATAGTTTTGACAAAACAGCTATAAGGCAAAAAGTGCATAGATTTTTCATGGAGCTGCCTACAATAGATAAAATACATCAGAAAATAAATGAAGATGACACTCTGCCCAACTTTAGTAAAACTACCTTAAGACGTGTTCTTAAACATTTGAAATTTAAGTTCCAAAAAAAGAACAGGAAAAGTGCCCTAATAGAACGTCCAGAAATAATTCTGTGGCGAACTAAATATTTAAAAGAAATGGAAGGGTACCGAAATGAAAACCGTAATATCTATTACCTGGATGAAACTTGGGTCAATGCAGGTAAAAATCAATTGTCATACTCATCATCATCTTTCTTCCCTTAGCCCATTCTATTTTTTTTTTTGGGGTGGTAAAATCATCAACTGAGTCTCTCCAGGGTGGGGCAGAAGGGACTGTCAGACTTTTACTGACTAAAATCCACCCGTGTTCCTTCGTATGCCCTTTACGTTCTGGGGCCACGGTATCCTGTTTAGACAGTCCCGCGACCCCAGCAGGAGCCCATTCTACTTGGGGTATGCGCAACACCTTTTTTTATTCCATTCTCCCCTTTCACACGTCACGGCATCATTTACTCCTTTTTCTTTCAAATCATTCCTCACACAATCCATCCATCTTTGGTCTTTCTCTTCCTCTAAATCCATCCACATTCATACCCATCACACTCTTAATCAATTGTCATACTATGAGTCACTAATTTACACAATGTGCACCATCAATTTATTCCCTTGTATTTTGGTGCATTTATTTATCCTTAATTGTTTTAGGTCATACTGTTGCGAAAGCTTGGGCCGATACCACTGTTACGTCATCACGCCAAGCATTTTTAGGAGGTCTGTCGACTGGCGCTAAAAACCCAACAGGAAAGGGCAGCAGACTCATTGTAGTTCATATTGGCAATGAAAATGGCTTTTTGGACGAATTTCAATGGGTCTTCGTTTGTAAAAAGACTGGTGATTATCACGAAGCTATGGATGCCGTTCATTTTGAAGAATGGTTCGCGAAAGTGTTGAATAAGCTGCAACCTAATGACATTGTTGTTATGGATAACGCAAGCTATCATTCCAGGTACCTACAACTTACTTAAAGGGCCAATATTTATTTTTTGTTTTAAATAGTATAAATTTTATACATTGCCTTTCAGACGATTGGAATAAATACCCACGGCATCTTGGAGAAAGCAACAGATCATGGACTGGTTGCAAGATAAAGAAATAATCTGTAAAAAGTTTTTATCAAAAATACGCAGTTGATGAAATGGCGAAAGAGAAGGGCGTAACAGTGTTACGGTTACCGCCTTATCATTGCGAGCTCAATCCTATAGAGCTCGTATGGGCGGACACAAAAAGTTACGTTGCTCGACACAATACAACATATAAATTAACAGACGTTAAAAAAATATTTAATGATGCCTTAAATCAGGTAACACCTGAAAAATGGAAAAATTGTGTCGAGCACGTCAAAAAGGAAGAAGTCAAGATGAAGGGACTCGATCATCAGATAGATAGAACAGCCGATCGCTTTATTATACATGTTACAGATACTTCAGAAAGCGAAAGTTCCGTGAGTGAAAATACAGACATAGATTCCCCTTCTGAATTTTCTACATAAAGAGACCATTCAGGTTTCATATAAAGTTGGGCCCGAAATGGAAAGTGCTAGAGTGACTGTTGTGTGTTCCAATATTATTAAAAAATATGTAATTCATTACGGAACTATGTGCCTATTTTTGTTTTTTATTTGAAATAAATGATTTGACTTTAAATTTGGTTTAAGGGTTTCATTAAGTACTACATATTAGGTACCTTCCAAAATAAATACGATTGAATATGGTTTTGGCCAAAACGTTTGTAACTCATGCCCAGTGAACACGTCAAGGACGCCCCGTACCGCGATACGTTTGATTTGATTGTTAGCGACACTTCCTTTACATTTTTTCGTATCGTTTTGAAGTATTGGAATATATTGGTACACGGGTGTTAACGACTTTTATTTTTTTCTTATCTGGCGGAGACTATAATTTTTGACACATGGTGATAAGTTGTGTGTTAAAATTGATGAAAAATATTGTAATAGCTTATTTAGATGGATTTAGAGGATTTTAGTGATTCCGGGTCTGAATATCAGCCTAGTTCCGAAGAAAGTTGTTCTGGATCTGGTAAGCTTATTTAAATTCATTGTTTTTCTAACCTTAAAATTGTATTTACAGTTTTTTGGTTACTTTTTCTCATTTTATATTTTGTTTTGAATACTTACATGCAGTATTGCATGTCGCATGAACTAATCTCTTGTGATTTGCACTTGTTCCAGACACAGATACAGGCAATGATGAAAATGTTAACGAAGATAATAACCAGCCAAATCTTTAAGCTGAACCTGGACCATCTAGATCTAGAAAAGGTTCACTCAACAAAGAAAATAGGGCAGTTAATAAAAGAAAGTTATTTCGTAATAGTGGAAAAGAATATTTGACTAAAACGGGAGTAAGGAAAGATGGCAAAAATTTCGAAAATATTGATTGATGTGTCCAAAAAATGTATTACGTCATTTACGGAAAATAAAAGAAAAGAAATATTTGACTCATTTTGGAATTTAGAAGACTTCAATTCGCAGAATTCATATCTGTATGCATTGGTACAAAAAACAACGATTAATAGAAAACGCCCAAAAGATCGGTCTCGTGCAGGAAAAAACGTGTCTTTTAAATATTTTATAAAGTCTAGTATCAAGACCCAATCGGTGTGCAAGAAATATTTTCTGAGGACATTTCAAATAAGTGATGGAAGATTATATCGGTGTCTATCGAAAGATGATGTCTCTCAATGTAAAGATAAACGTGGCACAACTAGTTCCCGAAAACTTGATGATTCTGATATTGTTGCCCACATTGAAAGTTTTCCTGCATATCAAAGCCATTATACACGAAAGAATAATCCTAACAGAAAATATTTAAATCCTGGGCTAACTATACGTAAGATGTACGATCTTTATAGAGAAAAATGTGAGATTGAAATGATTGAACCCAAGAAATTAAAGTATTACCATCGATCACTAATAAAGAACTAGATACACAATCAGTGAGAAAAAATGTCCTTACCGAATGAGCACCCACTTGAACATTTGGGTGCGCTTTTGATTTAGTAGCATTCGAACGCTCCGACGGTAAACATGTCTCAGTGCTCGTTTATAAATTGTAAAAATCACACATCCAGGACGCTAAAAAAGGATGGAGTTTCATATTTTCGCTAAGTATTAACATTATTATTATATAACTGTTATCACTGTACCGTAAATGCTGATATTTTGATAAGAAATCACTGTAAAAACTTTTTTTAAATTAATACATATTAAACAGCAGGAGTTATAAAGCATCTCAATGGTAAAGACCCTTATTAAACCTATTAATCATCCTATCGCATGCTCACTTAAATTGTTCAGGTTATGTGCGTTGACTCTGTTCTATTTGTTGGAGACGCTATTGTTTTTTATTTTTATTATTAAAGAATGATTGTTTTGTTTTTTTGTTTAATGATTATAGTAACATTTTATAAATTTAATTTTGATTAAGTACATGTAATAAAATTAAAGATGTGAGTTTATATTTAATTTTTTAGCTTCCTTGAGATTCAGTTAGGTGTTTAGAATGGATATCAATTATAGCATGTCAAAGATCCGACGAATTTTCAAGCCAACCCAAGGAAGTGTTGTATGTTCCAAGCATTATGCGGTTAAAATGTATGGAATAGCAGATATTTTTTTCAATAACCGACGAAAAATTTCATGTCCGGGGGTTCAGAATCGTGTACTGAATCCATAGTAATAGTTTTCGCGTCGATATCCCTGCCACCCTGTATACACCATGGAATAGAATAAAATATGATTTAATACGTACACATTTTTTTTATCCATTAAACTTAACGAAATTAAAAAAGATCATTTATAATAAGTATAAACAAAAAAATATTAGACAATTCGACTCCACTCATTCCTTGTCTTAGCGGCGAGCCTGGGTCGTAAATTTTTATTGCTTTTTTTGGCACTTTGTAATGCTAACTTTAAGACATGCCTGTAAGGTTGAATTTGATTTGATGTATGTTGACCACTGAATCGGTCGTAAAAAATTATTGCTTTTTGTACATAGCTTTGTGAAAACAACTTTTAGCGTTGCGTTTAAGGTTGAATTTACATTAATGTAATTTATTTCAACTAGAATTACCTAAACACAATTTGATGACAGTTTTAAGAGAACTTTTACTTGGCATTGTGTATCTAGTTCTTTATTAGTGATCGATGAGTATTACATTAAAATATTCAACACAAAGTTTAATCTCCATTTTAAGGCACCGCGGCAAGACACATGCAAAACTTGTGATGACTTAAATTTGAAAATACAAGGAGCTGATGATGAAAATGTCAAGAAAGAGTTTGAGAACCAAAGAGAACTTCATCAACGAAAAGCAGATTCAGCAAGAGAAAACCTTCAGAATGATTCGAAAAAGGTTGATGAAGCATACATACTAACTTTTGATCTGCAAAAAGCTTTAGCCTACCCAAAATTAACTACCTCAGTAGCATACTATAAAAGAAATCTTTATTTATATAATCTGGGAATACATTGCTTTAATAATAACACAGTTGAAGGTGGAAGAGGTTCTCAAGACATAGCAGCATGTCTTATTAAGCACTTAAAAACTCATGCGGCATTACAAAAGCATGTCATTATGTATTCCGATTCATGCACTGGACAAAACCGGAATATCAAGACCACTCTTTCCCTTTTGAAGCTTGTACAAGACCCTGACACTAGTATTGACACCATAGACCACAAGTTCTTAGTATCAGGACATTCTTATCTTCCCAATGATGGGGAATTTGGAATCATAGAGAGCGCTAGTCGCCGCCGTGGACAAATTTATAGCCCAGACCAATGGGTCGATATTATAAAAACAGCCAAACGCAAAGAACCTTATTTTGTTGTTACCGAAATGAAAAATGCCGAATTTTTAAGTACCACTGCCTTAGAAAATTCTATTACAAATAGGAAAAAAACAACGTGCGGTTATGATTTTAATTGGCTACATATTAGATGGCTGAGGTTTGCGAGAAATTATCCTTTACAATTTCAATTTAAAGAAACACTAAATCCCGACACACCCTTTTATAAAGTAGATTTATGTAAAAAAAGCAAGGAAGACCGGCCCACTTATACAATATTCGACAAGACCCACTCTATCCATCAAGAAGACCAGTTACGAATGCAAAGAAGAAAGATATGCTTGATCTTCTACCATACATTCCGCCAATTTACCACCATTACTACAAAAATCTTCCCATAGATATTCCAACTCGGTCAAGCACACGTAATACCGATGAGCGTTCATCTGATGACGAAATTATGTATGATTAAATCACAACATGTCACTATAACAGTGGTGTAACTCCAGAAAAAAAAGTTTAAGTTCAGTTTTATTATATTAGTTTTTTTTTATTTTCTAAGTTACTTCAATTTATTATATCTTTGATTTGTATTAAACAGTATAAAACAGTGAGTGAATGCTTATTTCTTTTTTCCTACACTTTAATTCGCAAAAAGTTCGCCATTTCAAAATTCAGTTACAAGGAGATAATTCACTATTACAATGAATGACACATATTACAGTTAGGATGCGATATTAATAACGAAATAAAACAAGTTGATGTGATTGAAGTAACAAACAAAGCTGATGAAATAATAATGAATGAGAATAATAGTGAAGTTGAGAATATAAGACATAACGACACAATACAAAATCCTGAAACTGACCAAATAAAAGATCAAAAACTAATCTAAACTTTGACGAAACAGAAAAAGACTTACTGAAAATGACTGATTTAGAATTTAACAATATAGATTACATAAAAGAGTCATATCATACAGGGCAAACAGTTTTAACAAGATATTTTTCCAAAATAATTCATGGAAATATTATATTGGTGAGATAGAAAATATCAGTTTAGATAAAAAAATGTATACTATTTCATTTTATAAGATTATCGGCGTTAAAACAGGCGCCATAAAATTTATAATGCCTAAACGTAACACAGATAAAGATATCATACCAGAGGACTGTATTGTGAAAGGAATAGAAATGTTGCAGATATCTGAGTATCCCTGTTCTTTCATTCTAATGGACGATCAAGATTTAATATATTTTTTGTAGAATTTTTTTTTCCTTATATTGTTTTCATATGATGTTCTTTTTCAATTGTATAAGAAAAATAATTTAATTATGTTTATTAATATTGTTCAATTTTTTCAGTATCTACGTCATTTTCTTTAAGATGTTACATACGGTTTTTTACACATATTTTTTTGTAAAATTATTTTCTATGTAGGTACCTACTGTATTGTTTTTACATAAGAACTATTTGTTGATCTCTACAGTACCTACTATGCACGTTTCTGAGAATTTAATTTTTTTTTACATGTGTAAGTCAAACAATTTAATTTTGTTGATCTCAGGTATACCTGAGATCAACAAAATTAAATTGTTTGACTTACACATGTAACTAAACTTAACTTAACTTGTTTATTAACTTGCCTATAGTTTTAATATTATTTTTATAATTTTTAAGTGTTATATTTTTGTTACCTACAGATTATTATGCAACACATAATTATCTCTGATTTTAATAACATTATATGAAGATAGTAATACCCATTAATAACCCACAAACCCCTAAATTTATTTCAAATAATAAATATAATTATTTTTATTTCGTGTTTTGGCAGCCCTACGCCATTTTCATTTTTATATGGATGTTTTAGAGAAACCTGCTCAACTTTGCCTACCTTTGTTATTTTGTTTATCGTTGTTAAAGATTCACCGTAGTCGACAATGAAAAATAAATTATAAGCAAAATATGGGTTAAAATCATTCCTCAAATATCTTTTTATTACAATATATATTTAGCTAGGCAACGATGTGGTTTTGTGACTCAAGTTTGCCTACATTTTTGTAGCAACTTTTTGATGAGAAATATGTGTTTTTTTTTACTATTTGTAACTTTATTCCTAAAGCTTAAAGTCGATTATTCAATGACAGTTGAAATGACATATTACATTATTTATACTTTAGGATTTATCGTTAAAAAACATTGAAATCCAGGCAAAGTTGTAGCATTTTATGGTAACAGGATTGTTTATTAGTCAGAATTCAATTGATCTATGATTATAAATGGTTTTTAATACAAAAAAAAAAAAAACTATATTATATGGGTTTTTACAACAGTAAATGTGACCACAAGCTTACCAAAAATGAATATACAACCTATTCAGTTTTTTTAAAGTACATTTTCATGGGGTGTATTAACCAAGAATTGATTTTTTCTTAGACGTAAATCCAAGCTAACTTTAAAACTAAAGAGATAGATAGGTTTTGATGATTTAACCTTTTTCATTTGCACATTGTAAGAACCTTTCTCATAGATCATTTTTAAATAACTTTAAAAACATATTACATTATTATAGTTATGAATTTTCATTTAAAAAAATTTGTATGTCTGCTCTCCTGAAAAGTCGGGTTTTGGTTTATACAAACTTTCTACCCAAAGGTATCAATATAAAGCACATTCGACTACAAAATACTTTGTAATTATACATTATAATGTATAATTACATTTACTTTAGTATTGTGAAAAATGTCATACTTACTGTATGACATTTTTCACAATACTGGGTGTATTGTGAAAAATGTCATACAGTAAGCCTAAGTGAATTATAAATAGAAGTTTTAATTTTTTTCCCAAAACTCTGATTTGAGTGACAAAACATGTTTTGAAAGTTTGCTCCTCAATTATGATACGGGTCACCCGAAATTTTAACGCATTGCTTAAAGACATTATTTATAACCCAATATTCAAGAAAACTGAAAATTCACTCTCCTAATGCAAGTAGCACGAAATCAAATTCAAGAGACCGCATAGCACCACTTTTTAACCATTTGCATAACCACTATTTTGAATGCGTTTGCACTGGCGCTGACTGGCACTGGCGAAACATTCACACAGAAACGTGTTGAAATCTCTCTCTCACAGAAGAACACTAATAACCTAATTTCTCTCTAATTTCTGTCAATGTTCATTATAATGTTGGACAAGCAAATACTTACATTTCTACATGTTTTATAAGTGAATGTTTCGCCAAGTGTAATAAATAATTACGGTGCAAAACTGCAAACGCATAGTTTGTTTAGTTCGATTTGTCAATGTCAATATCTTGTCAGAGAGTTACAATGCAATGCTTGATGGTTTGTGTTACCATCCCAGATAATTTAGAGATGTACCCACAGTCTTTTTTTTGGGTTTTACGTTAATATTTTAGTTTTATGACTTTTGTCTATACATTTCTTTCTCATTTCTCCCTTCGCAGGTCTGCTGTAAGAATTTTTTTAAAAAATAGGCAGTAGCTTTATACTCAAAGTTATAATTATGTCGTATCTATATGTATTTAACTGTGTGTACTTACTTCATAAAATAAATAAATAAAATAACGGCACACACTGTTTACGTAGAACAACCTAGATTGACAATAGGTATAAAAAAGTTAAGTTCAAAACGAAAAGCTTTTAAAAATTATTTGTATTGAACCACAGTAGCATACAATCACAGTATTTATAATAACAGCCAACGAAAAACAGTGGCGTTATAAAGAGACAAAGTCAACATTCAACAAATTTGACTAACTGAAACTGATTTAGTGTGCACCTAAACGTGTTACGTAAAGGTAGTCGCATGCGCTTTGTCTAAAGAATATCAATTTGTGTTTGTTACTATTGTTTCTGCGAATATCGGTAAGTGGTTTTATTAAATATTTGCAACTTTCATAGTCGGTAAAATAATTATGAGAAATTATAGAAAAGTATTCATATTGTTATGGTTTCAAGTAAAAACTTTATAGACTCGAGAACAGTCGAGTTGTGAATTTTAACTTTAATTTATAATTTATTTGATAGGTAAGGCCTAGGTTTATAATTTTTCAGGGTTTTGAGCCCTTGCCCTGCAGTTGGACAATAATAGGCTGGTATTATTAGTATGTTTTCCTTTATTTCATTTAAATACTTCTAAATTACATTTTTAAATATTAGAATATAGAGAATATAAAAACATTTAAAAATATAAAATAATAGCCCACCGGTATCGGGAACAGGGACAAAGCTACCGGCTGTCAGGGCTCCAGAGAGAGAAACCTCCTGACAATACGAGCCATGTCCAGGAGTACCGCTTTCTGAATCAAGCCCTTGATCCAGCTACCCAATGAGAGCCTCCTTAGGGGTTGGTCGAGGCTCTTGGCAATTAAGCCATTGGCTGATACGACTATTGGTAATATGATCGCTAAGTCCACATTCCACATGACGACAATCTCGCGAGCCAAGTCAAGATACTTGATTTTTTTGTCTCGCAGGATCGTTATGTCAAAAATTATTTTGCGCCGCTCTACTGGATCCACCACCATTATATCAGGTTTATTGGCAACAATAGTCCTATCAGCGATGTGATGATGGAAGTGATGATGGATCGATCCCAGTACAATGCGATATTTCTATTTTCGAGAACTGGCACATACCTGTAGTACGGTACTTCCGATTCCACAAGGCCGTATTTCAGAGCAAGTTTCTGATGGATAATCCTGGCTACAAGGTGGTGTCTATACAAGTACTCTTCGTTAGCTAGAGTAGGATACCCGGAGATAATGTGTCGAATTGATTCTCCCGGATGGTGGCATGCCCGACAGATGTCAACCGTGTCCTCCTTCACAATAAATCTCCGATAATTGTTCGTCATGATAACTTCATCCATAATTGCACAGACAAAACCTTCGGTTTCCCCAAAGAGGTCACTAAAACGCAGCCATATCACGGACGAAATCTACATCGGGTCCATGTAGGGCCCGGAAAAAGTGTTCATGAAGCTCCTTACTCTGCCATACCTCCCTGCGATCTTGGGGGCAGATAGTAATAGCCCCCATTTCTGGTACTGAATCGCAAGCTCACTTGACTTCCCGAGTCCAATCATTATTATTATTTTGTAGTTTATTCAATATACTTTATTTAAAATGGACTGGCACTCGGAAGCCCTCGCTTCATTTTTTTTCACATGAGGATTTAGACATATCAAGAAGAACGATATTCGAACATATTATTTGTAAGCTTTTTTTTGTTACTAAATTTGTTTTTATGTAATATGGGTTCCCATATTACATAAAAACAAATTTAGTAACAAAAAAAAGTTATAAATATTTTAGTCCTGCTAGGTTGTTCTACATTCGTACAGTGTGTGGCGTAGCAAAAAATGCATGCGTAAACTTTATTTTTTAGTTTCAAGTATTCCATTATAAAATCCGGCCAAGTGTGTGTCGGACTACGCACAATGAAGGGTTCCGTAGTTGAGATGAATTTATTTATCCCAAGAAAAATATGTTCTGCCATACATTCCAACTGCAAATATAAGTTTGTACGCACAATATTGAGAGATTATTTTAACATATTCGACTTCTTATTGGTTTTTCTATAATCTATGAGTAAAGAGCCATACAGTGATTTTTTTTTCACAAATTTAGGTCCATTAGTTTGGGAGATTAGGGAGGAATTATCAATTTTCATCGAATTTCTTAAATATATTTGAAAGTGTTTATTTTAAAATTATATAAAAAATACGTTTATGATCCTCGCAACAAGCCCTTTCATTTGATATACCAAACAATACTGTTAGCAAAACTTTTTATTTTTAAGAGAGAAATCATTTCTTTGCTGATAATGTAGGTATACATATGAGTTGAATAGTTTGTAAATTATCCCGATGCATTTTGCCTTACGGCATACAAAATATTAGATTTGTATTTAATAATATCAACCATTACAATTATTATTAACACTAGTCAGAATTTAATAGGTAGGTATAGATCAGTCTAAATAAAATGAATTAATAAAATATAAATCTCTCGCATAACATAATTATGTGACTGATACACAAGTAGCGTCCTCTGTTGTCGTGTAGCGGAAGCAGTGAATTAGAAACGTCTTTCTGGTTGCGATGCTCGCCGTTGGGGAGCGCCAGTAACAATGAATAGTTTACGCGAAAATATCGATTTAATGCTCGCTACTCGACACTGGAGGCGCTGTTTTATGAATGAGTATTGTAATATTAATAATGAATGTTGTAGTAGTCGCCTCTTGACACTACGAGGCAGCACTGTAGAGATTACTTGAATGTTCTAGAAGTTTCTGGAACCGGAAGTTGATTATAAACGAGTTCTTTTCCGACCACATTTCGATTGTACTGTCCTTTTTTCGCTTCCAGACACGAAAGAGTGCACTAGTCTCGTAAGTTTTAACCGCGTTTAGATAGGATTGTGAATTGTAGCCATCCTTGCCCGAAACCAGCGATTGTAATAATATTTGAAATAATAGCTGTAATAGCTAAAACCTGTGGATATACCGACAATAAATCTTGTAGTAGTGTTCGTGTGTTTTTTTTTTCATTGCTACTTGATTAGTCCTCTGTCCTCCACAACATACAATGAAGAATATTTTCGTAATGTGTACGGTCAAAAAGCTTAATGTCAAAATATTCCCAAAGATTAACAACAGTCACAATTAATAATATGGAATACAGATAATGTCTAATGTGTATGTAGGTAATGTAATGTATATGTGTTTATTTTTTCTTTGCCCCCCAAAACCCCTATATTCAAAATTCATTTATTTACGTTATACGTTCGTGTTTGGGTCACAGAAATACATATATATGCCAAATATCAACTTAATCGGTCCATTAGATTCGGAGAAAATTGGCTGTGACAGACGGACAGACAGACAGACACACTTGTGATCCTATAATGGTTCCGTTTTTCCTTTTGAGGCGCGGAACCGTAAAAAGATGTTTCGTAGTGACTTTGCTATTCAATAGTTTTTAGGGTGTTTTCGGTTACAACTGCACAAATAACTCTGTTTTTCTTTCGAGAAATACCTTAGAATACATATTCTGTGCTATGTACGTGTAAAGGCGTATACAGACACGTAATATAATTTATCATGTGAATTCTGTTTGGACCCACTACGAGCATTACATGTAACATCGGCAGTTGGTTTCTGGCGTGAACACAGTGCTCGTTTGTATGTCGTCCACGCTATTCGCATTACATTATACGATACAATTACGTTACACAAGTCTGTACATGACTTGAAGAGTGTTTATACAGAAAGTGGGCAACATCGTAAATTGTCAAATATTTCGCTGTTTTGATAAGTATGGAAGTATGAAATATGGTTAACTATTGAAATAAAATATTGATTATGAAATGCAATTACTAATATCGAAATACCGAAAATTTAATTTTAGACGTACAAAAAGTATTTAGAAACTTTCTAAATGCCTTTTTTACACCTAAAACGGTTACAACATCAAATTCAGTGTTATACTTAATTGATATTTATTATTAATGTTCTAGTTTACTTTTTAGCCATAATTCTTATTTCCATACCGTCATATTGCCAAATTAATTCAAACAAGTAACATTTGACGGATAATTGCGACGTTGCCAATTTTATGGATGAACGGCTCTTTAACCGCCAGGCGGCGACGCGCGATGCTTGGAAATTATTTATTGACAAAACAAGATGGCGGTGTTAGTTCTGATTTCAGCCACGCGTCATAATAACTTTGTAGATGTGTACATCAAAAGGAGGAGGCGGAGCGCGTGAGGGAGAGGCAAATTTCGCGCCCTCACGCCCCTAACCGCCGCAGGAGGAGACGCCCAGGGCTTCGGGAATCGCGAGGCGATTTCCGGCCACCGTAGGCGCGGGTTTGCGGGCGGTGAGCAATGGGTGGCTCACCGTCCGATAAGGACCAGGCCCGAGTCGACGGCGCGTTGTGTTCCACGCGCGCCTCAAAGAGATGTCAGCAGAATCGACGGGGTCCGCTAGGGCCAATGCCTGCCGGGGTTGCGAAGAAAACCGAGAGGGAGATCGTGGCCCCCGGCAACAGGGCAACGGAAGGAACACGGGTGGGTTTTAGTCAGTAAGAGTCTGACACGCTCTCCCGCTCCGCCCAGAGCGGGAGAAGTTATTTGATGATTTCCCACCCACAAAAAAAAAAAAAAAAAAAAAAAAAAGATGTGTACATCAAAGGGCCTGATCAAACGCGTCAATTAAAAAGACACGTTTTTTTTAGGATTATCTCGTAGTTGACCTCTGAGATCATGACTACTTAACCGGGCTTTCCTGTGGGTGCCTTAAGCTACTACACTTAAAACATCCAGCCAGGGGAGTTTAAAAAAAAAAAGGCACTCGCGTCGCGCATCACACTATCAAATGACGTTGTCTATGGTTAATGGTTTTAATCGAAAAAATGTGGTTTCTCTATAACCTATGAAAAATTGTCTGTGATATCAATGGCATGACATCAGCTGTCAAAGTTCGAAGACTTGTTGACCTTGCTGTTGCTTTGCTTGAATGCACACTATGCACAGACTAGTCAGCTTTTTAAGAGTTGAGTTTAATTGAAGATTGTGTTTCCATTCAGTAAAAATGTTTCTATTCCCCTGTGATACCCTCGTTCTTTAAATATTTGTGAATTTTAGTTTAGTCTGTCGAACTCGAAAAGAGTGATAGTTTTTAGAATTCGATTGAGTTAGAATGACAATTTTATCGATTTTTGGCTCTCTTTGGGTTTCGTATCGTAGGGATTGTGGCACAGAGTGATTGTGGTCTTTATTTTATGGCATTTTATTGTGTCATTGCCCACGGGGATTCGTTGCTATCTGTATTTTTCAGTCTTTGTCATCCCAGTACAGAGAGCAGGAGAATTTAACAATCAATGAACAAAAAAGTTAATATGGATTTAAAGATCTTTATGATATGGCCATGGTTTTAAGAATTGACAATGGAAATCAATAAAATTAGTAGCCTTGTGATAGGTGTGTTTTTTTATTTGGCCATTGGTAAACAAAAGAAGGTAATGAATTGCACCACAATAAAATAGTTCTCTGTGTGAACTAATCTGTTCATTAAAAACTTTTCTACAAAACTTTATATTCACTAATGGGGCTGCTACTGAGAAATAGAAAAACTCAATGACACTGCTCAAGGTGGGAATAAAACCCAGGACCTCATGTCTCCTTGCAACCACTAGACCAATGTGGCAGTCCACTACATGTACCAGTTGGTGTTATTTTGATTTTCTTTTGCAAGTTTTTAAGTACTTTTATTTGGACGTAAACCAGAAAGGACAGGAAAAGGAGAAAGGACTCAAACTACTAAACGTCACTTTAGAGTAATTGATGTTTAACCCTTAAACAAACGCAGCGCTATACAAGACTTTTCAATTATGTTAAAATGCATTTTACCTCACATTGGTAGGTAGTTTTAATTCATCAATACTGAAAAAAAAAACAGTGTTAGTGGGTGTTTTTCTGGTGGGAATATGTTTCTCAATATTTTTTTAGGTTTTGTTATGGTGGTAAATTATTTCCCTTTATCCTATCCTGCAATGCCCACGTGACTAGTTGTTGCTTCCGGCTTTGCTTTAATTTTACCGAATTATTAAAAATCTGGTAATAATTAATAAATGTCTGTACCAACGTTCTAGTATGTACCATGATGTTGTGTAGATGTGAATAAAGAAATAAAACAAACCAATAATCATTGAAATCAAATATTTATTACATCTAAATTAACACAAAATTATAATGAAAAAATCTTTGGGGTCTTATAGGTTATTTACTTGGAGAGATTCAACTAAATGAAATTTTCTGAAACACTCTTGCGGACAAACTGCAGTATCATATTTGCAGCATTTAATATTAGTTCACTTTTCTCTAGTCTTTGTGCTACAAAACTGACATCTTTTGTAAGATGTATTCTTTATAGTCAAATGGTCACCTACGTTCATGAGACGAATTTCGTCTGGCACACCAAAATTGCCTCCTTTTTTGTTTTTAAACTGAATCACTCTGTGAGTTTTGGTTGTGAAACTATTTATCAAGCCATGAGCTAGCCATAGCAGAAAGTCTTTATTGTAAGTGAACCGTGGTTGGATGTACTGTTGTGTATGTAATGTAAGCGTTAATAACTGATGCATCTAACATAAACAAGAACAACCTCATCCAAAATTTTCTGGACTTTCTGTTAATAGGGTAAGCTGGTCTAAAGTGATGAAAATGATCGACTCCACCCATATTGAGAGTATACGACACTATAGCAGTAGGTAGGGATTAGTGTATCTTTTTTAGTTCCGTCTTTTTGGGTACGTTTTACAAACAGTGTCTCTTGGCTGATGGGCTGTAGTCAAGACAGTAACTACTCGCGAGTCGACCCATTTTATTTCAGATAATGATCCTGCGGTCAGTGCTGCAAATTCGTTTATATCAAGTTTGTGTAATCTGTCATTCTTTGCTATATCATCTGGAAGGTCTACTCTATTGACCCTCACCGTTCCAACAGCATAAATATCATTGGCATACAGTTCGTCCATTTAGTTGCATCCGGTAAATAAATAAATAATCATTTATTCGCAGACGTTAAAGTCCATAGAATTAGTGAAATATTGACATCAAAACATAAGCATTCATTAATTACAAAGGCATCATAACAAAAATAACATAATCGGAAACATCACAACATAATAATGTCATAATAAAAATAACAAAATAAAAGAAACTATCAAATGCAACTAACGCATTTCGTGGTACACTGGCATAGCCTCCAAACCTCCAGATTTCCATGTATAGGCTCTCAATTAAGAGTTTAATTATAATGTGCAGGCTATAATTGTCAGCACTGCAATACTGCATAATCTATGCATTAAGAGTAGAGAAGATTTACCCAGCGTTGGAAGTGTTTTATTAGAGAATGAGCAAGAAAATATTACCTTCCCAGAGACACAATGATAAGCAATACAGAAGAGATCTCATAACATCATACTTTTCCTCATTACTAAACTCTGAAAGAGCTTTATAGCTATAATATTATTAATAGTTTTCCTATTGATCAACACTTGACTATATAAAACGTTGTTTATTTGTTTTTATGAAGTACTTGCTTTATTATAATCTAATTTTGCCTTTTCAGTCTCGTAATTACATTTTTCTGATATTAACTCGTGCATTTTTTTCTTAAACTGTATCTCCTGTTCGTGTAGTTCTTGCTTGTGTTTCATGTTTTGTTCATGTTCTTCCGTGAAGTACTGGGGCAGTTCACTCTCTCGCAGCTGCTTTTGAGTTAAAAAATCTATTTTTTTATCCGTGTCGCTTCCGGGTTTCCAACGGAGTGAATGCGGTCTTCCTTTTCTTATTTATTACGACTTTTTCTTTTTTAAGACGACTTATTTTCTGCCATGAAATTGAGAGGCTCATCCTAGAGGATCAGTATTTTCTAAATAATATAATCTGGTCAGACGAGACAAACTTCAGCAATAATGGTATGTACAACCGACACAATAATCGCATTTGGTCCAGGGAGAATCCCTTACGTATCCGCGAGAATAATCAAGTGCGTTTTTCGTTCAACTATTGGTGTGGGATTGTAAAAAAACAGGTCCTCTTAGTACATTTTTACTAGAGATGGGCCGAGTACTCGGTTGATACTCGGTACTCTGCGTACTCGGCGGGTTTTTTGTTACCCGTACTCGGCCGAATAACTCGGTTTGAATGCCGAGCTTTGATAATATAATGTCTAGATGGAGCGTCGCCCTACAATCGTATCAAAGAAAACTAGTCAACATTTTCAAGTATGTGTGCGTGCAGGCGTCGTTTTACACTATGCGTCTATGTCTCTGTGTGCGTAAATAATGATGCCAGCTACTACAATCCCATAAATCACATTAAAAAAATAGACTTATTAAATAAGATAAGTTTTAGGTGTATGTATGTAGTGTTATTCAGTTTTAGTGTTTTTTTTATTCAGTTGTTCCTTTTTAAATAAATCAAAAATATTAATTTAATTAGAGTTGGGTGGTTGAATGTTGTAGTTAATTAAATCAACTAAGTTAATTAAATAAGTATTACAATATTTAAAATAATATTTTAAGCAGTATTTAGAAATTTTAAATGAGGAGCATTGGAACAAAGAACGATATATCCAAGTTACCGTATTTTACACAAATTAGAAAAAAAATTGTAACTTTTTCAATGTTACAGCTGTGGAAAAATAAATTATGTCAATATGCAGTTAAAAGGGACCCAGATTGATTTGTGAAACGAAACGGAAGGTAGATACATAATTTGGCGAGATATTGGGTGAACACGTTTGGATATATCGGTTCTTGACGCGATCATTTGGATATGTCGGTTTTTGAAATGATTAAAATAGATTTATCGGGTTTTGGTAAAACCAGATCATATTAACTGCAATTTAGTTTTCAAATTATGTACCTACATGGTATAAATTTGAGAATTACAGTAAATTAGCCTTGTTTTATGTAAAGTAGGTACTTAAATAAAAACAGATAGGTAGATATTATAATTTTTATTATTATACAAAATCGTAATTAACTAAAATTCTTAAACAATATTCGAGATTTCGTATTCTAGGCAATCACATTGTTCATCTTCACAATCTTGAATCTCGTGACCATCATTCTCCTCGTCTTCATCAATGTTTTCATCATTTAGTACTTGTTTATACCATAGCAATTCGCTGTAAGACTCCCAATCATTTCCAAACTGTTTCAATAATAAATTTCTTACATCCTGTTTCTTTTTAGCCGATAGTTGTAGTTTCCCTGTCACTATTTGTATTGTATTGGGATGACATTTTCCACGTTTCAAGATACAAAATGGTTTCCTTTCTTTTTCACTTTCATTGATGAAATTCTGATAAGTCTTCAGTTGATAAATGGTTTTTGTAGTTCTAGCTCTGCCCTGCTTTACTTCATACTTTTTTAGATTAATTCTTTTCAAATCTCTTATTCCTTCAAGTTTCTTGTAGTATTTTTCCAAACTCTTAATATCCAGTCGCTCCCAATGTTGTCCTAGTATCAACACTGTTCCATGTTTCTTATAAATTTCCACATATTCTTCTTTCTTTGTTATAACAGGCACAGTTTTTATTTCCTTTTCGACTCTGCCAAACACCCTATCAGCTGGTAAAAAACTATGCCTGCGTACTGGGAATGTTATGTTGATTTCCTCTATATGTTCAGGAGACTTGTTTACAAGCCAAAACATTAAAGCATGATGATGTGGGAGTTTTTATTTTGACCCCCACATCCATCACAAAACAACCTCAATATTTTTTTTCCTTCCAAGTCTAGACAATCCAAGTAGTGCAGAAGTGCTGAACCCACTTCTGTAGAACCCCTACCACCTTGTACTTCTGTCCATTGATAAAATTTTGGACATTTAGAATCCATTCCCACCATACACAGATTATAATATGATATCTGCCTTGAGTAAAATGCATCTTGAATTGGAGTTCTGGGTAGAGGCTGCACTTGTTGTAAATCAAAACAGAAACAAACTGAAGCAGGATCATCAACATGTCTTTTGCATAAGTTATAAAATGCTTTGCCACGTAGTGTGTGTACTCTTTTTTTGAACCATGAGTATTCTCTTTTTTTCTGGATTTTTTTCGGTTTTTATTTGATTAGAAAATAAAATGCAGGTTCCACATGCATCACTTGAAGGTGATTTAAAGCCTATGTTGAAACATTGTGTAAATACCTTTTGAAACATGGTTTTTTTAACTTGTAAATGGGGTGGCACAGAGTCGTTATACATTCTTCTCAGTTTAGACTGACTCAACTCCATGATAAATAAATACGCTTGGATTTATTTCTGTTATAATGACTCTCAGTTGCTGGAAATTTACCTATAAATTGTTTGAGCGCTTCTATTTTCTCAAGTGATTTGGCTGATTTCATATCACCTCCTCTTTTCTCTCTTGGAATTGAACCCTCAAATATTGTTTTGCAATGGTGTTAACTCTGTCTTTCTTCAATGAAAATACCTTTAAAAATAGTTTCTGACATACTGGTCTAGGTTTCTTCACATCTTTCAAGTAGTATGTAGTACTGAATTGACGTTTCTTTTGTTTATCTCTGCTCACCTTGCTATCTCTCCGGCGTTCTGGAGCATAAGGTGAAATAAGCCTTGTTAAAAAAAATTCTTGCTGCACTTTAGCGTGGTGTTTGAAGAATCGTTTTCGGTTCTTAAGAATTTCTGTCTTAGAAATTTTATTGCATTGCAGCTTAGATGATTTATGTTTACATGGCCATTCAAAATTTAATAATAAGGGATCAGGGTCACGATACCTGTAATAAATAAGTAATGGTAAGTATACACTGTCGCAAAATACTAAAACAGCTATCGATGTAAGCCATATCAACTTACTTATTTTCTCGTTCAACTTGAGTTTTACGTTTGCGTTTAGGTTGTTTTTGCGTCCCTTGATTGATGTCATCTACTGTACTTCCTGGATTGATGTCTTGTACTGTATCCTCTAAAATCGACGGAGATTCACTCATTTTTGTTTTTGAAAAATACAAAGCACACGTAAAAAAACATCAGACAGAATCGAACATGAAAAATACTGACAGCGAGATGACAAGAGATATTGACAGGTAGCCATTTTTTTTTTTTTTTGGAATTTTATGACCTGGTTACTGGACCTTTAGGTCAAATCTTATTTTATTTTCGAACACTGCACTATCACTTCGTTTTTAAATTGTTTTAATAGTATTTTTAATGTATTTATGTATCGGTTTGTAAGTATTTTTGTCTTTTAATAACTCTTCAAGTGGCGGCGGGCGGGATAAAGAATCGCACTTAATGTTCACATCACTAAGTTCACTAGCCAACACTAATCTGTCAAGTAAGAAGTTTTGACAGTCAAAAATAAGATGTTCCATTGTTCCTTCTTGGGATTCACAATGTGGGCATGTATTGCTTGTAATAATGCCAAGCCTAGCAAGGTGTGACGGAGCAGTATTATGGCCAAAGCGCAATCTATTTATCGTAGTGATAAAGTCTCGGCTGGCTTCCTTCAATCTATTGTACCAGGGTCTAACAGGTAATCTTTCTTGAATACTTCCATACCACTTTCCTTTGATGACTTGGTCTTTCTTCCACATTTCTAACCATAGCTTACATATATTTTCATTAATGCATTGCAGGAAGTCAGTCATAGGAATGTCCATTGCATTTCTAACATCAATAGCATTATTACCTTCATATGCGGTTTTATCAACTACTTCATTGCCAGAGATACCTCGGTGAGAAGGTACCCACAGGAATACAATTTTTATGTGCTTAAGATAATATTGATGAATTATTTCTTTGATGAAATACAGAATATAATTTGACTTAAACGAAACTGTAAGGTTAGTTAAGGCTTTTATCAAACTTAGTGAATCAGAAACAATCAAAAAGTATTTACAATTGCTAATTTGGCGAATATGTATTAATGCCTGATAAACGGCATAGGCCTCCGCAGTGAATATAGTACATGTATTGTACAGAGTAAAGCTTTGAGAGAATTTAGCTTGTGGATCATATATAGCAGCCCGGACATAATCACTCCCCTTACTGCCATCAGTGTAAATAACATAATAATTATTATTATCTGCCAAAAACTGTAACATATCTGAATTATTATTAATGGGATTTTGTAATTCTTTAATGGGATGTGAAATACACTGATAAGAGAAGGAGTAACATGGCCATCGGCACTGTTTTCTAATACCACTAAAACTGTTTTCTGTTTCTAACAATATTTTGGACAATGTTGGGGATTTACCATTCAAGAGATCCTCTCCTGTTGTTAGAGGCCCAAGAGTTCTATTTACAGAAGGTACAATTTTGTTTATTATTTTCCTGTTATTTGCAGCAATTAATTTAAGACAGAATCTCTCTGCTAGTAAAATGCGTCTCAAAATTAAGGGCATAGTTTTAGTCTCCACTTCCATGGCCCTTATGGGAGTAGAGCACATTGCACCAGAAATTGTTCTCAAAGCCCTGTTCTGCAATAGATCTAGTTTATTTACACGAGTACTATTTATATACACTAGTGAACTATAATCAAAATGACTTCTAACTATACTTTTATACAAAATTGATAATATTTTCGGGTCTGCTCCCCATGAGACACCTGCAAGACATTTAATTACATTTAAACCTTTTAGAGCATTCTTTGATATATATTTAATATGTTCCTCAAAGGTTAATTTCCTGTCTATTACTATGCCTAAAAATTTCTTAGAATTTACTGGATTTATAGATTCTCCGTTATAAACTACTTTTGAATTTGTGTTCTCATTTCCAAATATCATAACACTGCTTTTGGAGGGATTAATTTTTAAATGTAGCACATCATTGTAATAGTGAAATAGTTGGGACAAGGCTCTGTTAATATTGTCAATTGCAATTTCTACATTATAATTACTACTGTACAAAACAATATCATCAGCAAATTGCAGAATATCTACATTATTATTAATAAATTTACAGATTTCACTTGTGTATATATTGTATAACAAAGGAGATAGTGTAGCACCCTGCATTGTACCCCTAGATGCACATTTTGGACCCTGCAATGTATTATTATGTCTTACATAGAGTGTTCTATTATTCAAAAAATTATATATCCATTTACATAGTTGGCCAGGCACACCTAACCTAGACATAACTTGTACAAGTATAGTCGGATCTAGGCTGTCAAAGGCACCTTGAACATCTAGAAATACACAAACAGTGTTCAACTTTCTATCCTTTGCATGTTTCAGGTCTGAAATTAAGGAAGTGAAGCTGTCTGCACAACTTCGCCCTCGACGAAATCCATATTGTACATGTGGAATGATGCCGTTAGATTCCATATACCAATCCAAACGATTTTTAATCATGTTTTCAAATAATTTACCTAGACATGAAGACAGTGATATTGGTCTATAAGAGCTGGCAAGCTCTGAGGGTTTATCTGGTTTGAGTATTGGAATGATACATTGTGTTTTCCACGATTGTGGAATACATTTACAATGCCAGAGTAAATTAAGGATATTAAGAAACATTTTTTGTGCAGATTCATCTAAATTTTTAATAGTACAATAGGGGAGATCATCTAAACCAGGTGTAGTGTCTTTCCGAGATAACAAACTCATTTTAAATTCAGACCATGTAAAAAAATCTAACAAAAATTTTGAATTTAGATTATCATTGTTTAATTCGAAAATATTGCCTAAATTATTAACATTATTTAGATTGCTGTTGTCGGATAATTTATCTAGAAATTGAGAAATAAACTCATTCTTATATGATTTATTGCCAGCTCTTATACCCTTAAACATTTTTAGAAGATTCCAAATCTTACTTATAGGAGTAGTTCTATTGAATGTGTTACATAAGTTATCCCAACCTATTCTTTTTTGTTCCGATATGGTTCTTTTTTTAAGTGCATCTTTTCTTTTATAATCTAAATAGTTCTCCATAATAGGTTCACTTCTATATAGTTTTAATGCGTTGTAAGAGGCAATTACACTTTTTTCACAAATGTCATTCCACCAAGGAGCTGGAGGTCTGCTTTTAAAATTATTTGGTTTACTAAGTTTAGGAATTGTCATATCTTTTAAAGTATCCAATCGAGAACAAAAATCATTATAGGTTGAAATAGGATCATGCAATTTTAGGACTAAATCATTGAATATTGTTTTAGAAATAGTTTTATATTTTTCCCAATCTGCTTTTTTATATATAAACCTATCAACAGGGGGATTAATATGATATTTATCTATTTGTAGTGAAATCTCTGTTATTGTTGGGTAGTGATAGCTACCCATGGCATCATCATGTACAGACCATTCGCATATTGATGCGAGGTTAGCACTAGTAAAGCTAACATCAATTGCAGACGGATTCCGTCTCGGGTTGTTAACAGTTGTAGAACTACCATCATTTAAAATACATAAATCCAAGTCATCAATTATATTAAATAAATCATGACCTCTGCTCTTAGTCGATAGACAACCAAATGCAATGTAGTGTGCATTAAAGTCACCACTGACAAATATGGGCTTTGGAAGATCATTAATAATATTACGTAATCTATTGATCCGTATATGTCCACTAGAAGGAGGACAGTATACACAAAGAATAGTCAAGCTACCATGCGTAGTAGATAAGGACAGAGCAACTGTTTGAATGTCTTCATAAAATCTAGTGTTTAAAACTTTGTACTTTAAATATGGCTTAATCAGTATTGCTACACCATTATGAGTATTTTTGGAATTTTTATTATAAATATTATATCCAGGTATTCTGAAACTATTGTCTTTAAACCATGTTTCGTTAAGTAAGCAAATGTCAATATTTTGGTTTTGTAAGAATTGAATCAATAAGGGTTTTTTACTATTAGCACTTTGAATGTTATATTGAGCAATACGTAGCTTAGACAATGTGTGACTTGGATCCATTACTTGAGATTTTTAAGTAATATTTCTTTAATACTATTTACGGTGGTAGGTGTATTATCTCCCTTATTACCCAGTTCCACCAATGTCTGTACTAGGGCCATTAGAACATCATTGTTGGCAACAATTTGGGCTTTGATGTCTACTCTAGGAGGGACATCTTTAGATTTATTTACACTATGTACAGTATTGTTTACAAATCCAGACTTATTTACAGATGTATGTACAGATTTATTTACAGACTTATTTACAGATGTATGTACAGCTTTATTTACAGAGTTATTTACAATGTCAGTTGGTTTCATTTTTGGAGGTAGTAGAGGTGGAAATTCAGTATTATCACTCATGTGTTGTTTCGTCAATGTAGTACTTGCATAAGTAATCTTATTTTTCTTTTCTAAAATTTTATTTAACTTAATTGGACATAATCTAGAAATTGCAAGATGAGGCCCGCTGCAATTGCAACAGCAGATCTCTGTTGGTCTATCACATTCTTTATATAAATGCTCACCTCCGCAAATGGAACATCTTTGTTTGCCATTGCATACCCTAGCAGAGTGGTTAAATTTAAAGCAACGGAAACATTGCTGTAACGGGGGAACATATTCAAAAACTCGGTATGAAAACAAATCATATTGTACATTGTCTGGAAGAATATTCGATAGAAAAGTAATGCTAACTGTTTGTAGTGGTACTTGCTCCTGTCCTATCTTCTTAGTGAATCTTCTTATAGCTATTATTTCATAAATTGATGATAGTTTGGTGTATAGTTCTTTGTTCGAAATGTTTGCTGGTACAAATCTAATTATACCTGTTTTTTCTATTTGCGCAGCCGGAATAAATGCTTTCAAGCCATGCTTGTTAAGAAAAGCGCTGTTATTAATAAAATTATTGGCCGTATTATACTGTTTAAATATTACTGCTATTTTATTTGCGTTTATTCGTTGTACAGCCGTCACCCCTTTTATTTCGCTGGAAAATATGTGATTGAGATAGACAGGGCTCTTATTGCCTATTCTATCCTTATTGTTGGAAGCTTCAATGAATACTTTAAAGTCCACATAAGTGGCATTTTCTGGATATAGTCTTTTATAGTCTGGTTTCATGTAAGGTGGATAGTCAGAATTCTCACCGCCGCCGCCATCACTGCTGTCCATTCCAGTCCCTCCGCCTCCGGCCTCAGGCCGAGGACGTTTATGTGAGGTGGGCGGGTTATCCCCGCCCCCCTCATTTCCCACCATTTTTCAGTTTTGCGCACCTAGCACTATTGTTTTAATTAACTTTTAAGCAAAAAACTAGCGAATATTTAACAAAAATAAAAATTTTAAAAAAAATCCGAACCGCTCTTTTTTAAAGTTCCCGCCAGAAAAAACACAGGTAGCCAATCCCGTCAGCGTAAGAGGGGTGTTTACGGAGAGTGTTAAATCGATTTAGAGAGATAGAGATTTTGATAGAGTGGAATCGATTTTTAAAAAGAATTGAAATAAAGATTAAGCTTATTTGAAAACATGTATTTCTCGGCATTTGAACCGACCACTATTAAATTATGCTAAACTTCTTAAGGAATTATCGGTTTTTGATACGACAACTAGAAACTGAACCTCCTTAGATATGTATGTGTCGGGTTTTGATTGGACCACTGTTTTGTGATATTTTTTTAAAGCTGGAAATGTCTGTTTTTGAATAGATTTCTTTCCTGAAGGGTATGTAATACAACATTTTGCAACGGAAAAAAAATAAAAAAAATAATGGCATAAATGCGACATAGCACCGTTTTCCTCCCAAGGGGTAGAAAACGGATATTTAGGTTCCAGCGTAGCTAGACCCACCTTGAGATTACCCCTTGGATTTTCGCATGTGACAACACTAAATACCTATCCTACCTATACCTTGCGCGCGCGCCCTCCCCCCCACAGCACGCACGCCGCCATGTTGCGCCGGGCGATCGCTTCGCTTGTTCTTCAGTACTCTCTCAAGCCGGCAAGTTCTAAAGTGGTGGGTCTAGCTACGCTGGAACCTAAATATCCGTTTTCTACCCCTTGGGGGGAAAACGGTGCTATTTAGGTGTCCGAGCTACGCTAGACCCACCTTGAGATGTGTTTATTTTCTGCCGGCGCTACATGACGTGCTGTGATCGGATAATACATTGAGAAGCATTTGAGGTATTGCTCGATGATTGAAGATTCTAATTTTGTAAAAACGTTTATTTTTAGCAAATGAGATCAAAACATAACATAACTTTTCTTTCAAGTAATTATAACAAAATTATTACATAAATATAACATAGCTTTCATTTCTTCTAGCATTTTATTGATAAACTACATTCATGAGGAGAAAAATCACACTGGTGAAAATAAATCAGTAAGATTTGCACCGCCTGATACTGTATTTTGATTGGTTA
Source organism: Omphaloscelis lunosa (assembly GCA_916610215.1). Classification (NCBI taxonomy): domain Eukaryota; kingdom Metazoa; phylum Arthropoda; class Insecta; order Lepidoptera; family Noctuidae; genus Omphaloscelis; species Omphaloscelis lunosa. Next base: position 2,472,452 of record OU744248.1, read on the forward strand.
CCTCTTTAAAGTAATATTTAAGGAATGTATCTCTACTTCTCCAGTTACCTCTTCTTAATACTTCGTCAATATTGACATTTCTGTTAGCCCACATGTCGGAGTTCACTGCAGCTCTAAAACTGCCGGGGGAGTCTTGAATGTTGACCTCTCGGAAAAGGGTCCTGATCCATCCAGCGACAATTGTTCGAGAAGCCGCATTCACTTTACCTCTAGTTGTAATGAACAGGCTGTTTAAGTTTTGTCTAGCTCTCCTTCGCTCATGTGATATACTAATTAATTTTTGAATCCATAGAACAGGGTTTAGTCTTTCCGGGCCGTCATTTGATAAGCGCCACCCAGATTGTCGGTGTGTTGCCGAGTCAGTTTTAGATCCAAATCTGGGCCAGAATATCACATGATCACCATTATTTTCGAAAAATTCCGGGCCTATGTCCAATAAAGTAAGGTCATGTACTCTTCTTCCCGTGCACAGTAGTAAAAGTGCCGTGACATGACGCGATATTTGAAATATACTATCAACATCGATGCTATAATGTTGTAGATATTCAATTAAACTGCCAGCCTCCCAAGTGGAAGGTTTGCGAGGTGGAGGTTTTGTTATGGCTATGGCTTTCATTATGTGCTTAATTAATGGGTGTCTGGCTAGGGTTTCGGATTTTTCAGGGTTTGCAAAAGTGGCCACTACGGACTTGTGTACGGCTATAGTGCTAGGTGCCAGTTTAACATTACTGTGTAGGTAGCAAATAAATTTTGAGAGGTCGTCAGGTTTGGGGTTATCAATTTGGCACTTTCCTCTGGACCATAAACGCCACCTTTCCCAGGCGGTCTTATATGTCTTCAGAGTTGATTTGCGCCATGCGGACTCTAGGAGTATTTTGTTTTCTTCTTGCCAGGTTTGAACTAAACCGGTCCAGCCTGAACCCTCCATACCTGCAAAAATAGCTTCTCTACGTTTGGTGGAGGTTTCCCCGTTTTCAGATCCGTTAGATGTTGACGCAAGTTGTGGATCACAAATGGGGGACTTAGTGCCCGCTGTTTCAATTCCGCTTTCCAAAAGGTCTTTTCCCAATTCGGGACCACGAATAAGTATATTCCCGTGCTCTTTTCCAGGTGTCGTAAGACTCGAGGTATCATTGAGGGTGGGGGAAAAAGCCAGCCGAGGTCGTAATGCCATGTTTTGCTGAAGGCATTCACAAATGCACATGCTTGATCTCGGGCATCTTCGCTCACATATCGTTTTACGACCGCTGAGTGGGAGCTCGCGAAGAGGTCTATTGATGGTGTGCCCCATTTGTTGAATATGATTTGTGTTAACTGCTTCGACAGTGTCCATTCTGGTGCGTGGCGGAGTCTCGAGAGGCTGTCGGCTAGTAGGTTGTATCTTCCTGGCAAGTAGCGAACTACAAGGTATATTTGATGTTAATGTGCTATTTCCAGTATGTCTGTCGTCAACTGTAGTAGGTTTAAGGATTTTTTCCCCCCTTCTTTGGTGATGTATGCTGCTACAGATCTGTTGTCCGTTTGAGCTAAGACTGTTTGACATCTGTAAATATGTGCCACTTCTTGAAGAACCATCTTTAATGTCCATAGCTCCTTTCGGTTGCTGTGCCACGGTTGTTGATCGATGGTCCAGGTGCCGCTTAGGCTCATGTCGTTTACTGTGGCACCCCACCCTTGATCTGATGCATCGGTTGTAACAAATACCGTCGGATCTCTGTGGTGAATCGGTGATGTCTGATCGACATGATCTAACCACCACTGAAGCTCTTTCACGACACAATTTGGAAGGCTGAACTTCTTGTTTCTGTCGTCCCCTGGGAGCAATTTTGCTTGTCTTTGGATTGGTCTGCAATGAAGTCTCCCCAAGGGAACAACAAATGACGCAAAGCTGAGGTTTCCTAGAATAATTTTTGCTTTGTGCCACGTCCACCAGTTTTTCTTCAGTGTGTCTTCTAACAGAGTTAAATTTTTTTGTGTTTTGGGCTTTGGGAGGCATTTGAGGTTTTGTTTTGTCTTCCATATAATTCCTAAATATTCTATTACTCTTGTTGGAGTTGTGATCGACTTTTTTACGTTGACACACCATCCCAGATCTACTAGACATCGCAGTACCTGTAGGGTCTGTTGTAACAACACGTGCTGATTCGTGTGCATTATTAAAAAATCGTCTAGATACACAATGATTCTGATGCCTCTTTTCCTGAAATAATTAGCCAACCAATTAGAAATATTCGCAAACGTGTATGGGGCAGTGGCCAGCCCATATGGTAAGCATGTCATTTCATAAATATTGTTCTCAAAAGCAAAAGCTAGGAATCTGCGGTGTGTATTGGCGATCGCATTCCAGTCATCTTCTGGCGCTGAGGGTTCTTCATCCTCGCTATAATTGGAGAGCAGACTTGGGGACAATGGGACCTGAGCTGAACCCAGGGAATGGGCCTGATTTTCTCGATTGATCATCAGTCTGACATTTTCGTTCGTTGTCTCGTACCTTCTGTTTTAAGTATTTCAGAAGCCTCTTGTCTTGAAAGGAGCTCAGCTTTAATCATGTTAATCGTCTCCGGAAACTGGTTATAAGCTTGAACCGGATGTATTTTTGCCATTATTGCCAAAGGAGTATAAATTAATGCGCGACCCAATGGCCAGGTTAATAATATTCTTTTTATCTTTTTATAGCGTCTCTCACTAAGTGTATTTTCTGAGCTGTGAGCCTTTGCTAGTTTGACTGTTGGTATTACAAAGCGTAATCTGTAGGATCCATCAGATTTCTGACGCAAAAACAAAGGCGATAAAAAGCCTGATTTGTGGCGACACTTTTGGGCAGCGCCTGACTCCAACATTTTTGCTATTTCTTGTGACATCTCTTTTGAAGTTTTTATTTGATAACGTAGGCAGGTCTTTTTGCTAAATCTGCGTGTTGTTTGAAATCGAGGCCTTTCTGGCCTTCGATTAACCGAGTTTTTACCACGATAGTTCGGTTGAGGTCTGTCTCTGATTTCTGTCGTCGTCCTAGGTAGTGTTCGTCTTTCTCTAAACTTCGCTCGATTCGCGGACGTTGAAGCCGGTGTGGTTTTCCGAAACTTGCCGGGAAAAAACTTAAAAATGCCTCCTTGCTCTTTTACTAGTTCAGATAGTTATGATGGTGGAACGCTCACAAATGTGGCTTCTGTTTCTTTTGTTCCCGGGGTGAAATCCTGCAGTGGTTCCTCAGTAATGTCCAAGTCGTCTGCATCAGCACTTTCGGAGATAATGGGTGGAGTAGCTTGTTAAGCAGAACACAAGTCATCCGCCCGACAGAACGAATGACGACTGCCCGGCGGACGACACTTCGTGTCGTCTGCTAATGAACAGACGACGTCGTGTGCTCAGCCGACCGTCGGCTGCGGAAAATAAATGCAATAAGTACGATAAACTATGGGCTTTCCATAGTACAAAGCGTACATTTGCAAGCAATACACAGGGCTTTCCTGCTTATTAGTTTGTGTAGACGCATCCGAATTGTCGTCTGCACACTTAACCGACTGTCGGCTTTAGTATTAATATGTGCAAAAGGTACGATAAGTTAAGGGCTCTCCTTCGTAACGTACCTACATTTGCAAGCAATAACAGGGCTTTCCTGTTTAACACCTTACGGGACATTTATAATAAGACGACGCATAATAAAAGTTTAAACCTTTATAGGCGTTCAGTGTCCCGTAACGTGTAAGTTTCTAAAATAAATAAAACTTAGTTAGATAGGGTAGGACTTACCTTTATTTAAATATAAAACAGAAGTAAACTAAGTTTCTATCACTAATACTGTTTTAGCTTCGATACAAAGTTATCACTTCGAAAATCCAAGACGTACTGAAGAACAAGCGAAGCGATCGCCCGGCGCAACATGGCGGCGTGCGTGCTGTGGGGGGGAGGGCGCGCGCGCAAGGTATATGTAGGATAGGTATTTAGTGTTGTCACATGCGAAAATCCAAGGGGTAATCTCAAGGTGGGTCTAGCGTAGCTCGGACACCTAAATATCGGTTTTTGTTCCGACGCTCCTCAATGAAAGATCACATATATTAGGGATGAATTTTAATTACAAATAAACACATTCAACAAAGCGAGCGTTCGTGTTAAAAAATTAAACCAAGTGAATGACCATCTCTTTGTATTTGTTTTTTGAAAAGTTTTCGCTTAGAAGCTACGTTACTATTCACATTGTCTAATTTTAATTTGTGGAAGTACCTTATCGCAAAATACTTTTCCACTACCAGCCTCATTAAATTTACCTACTTGATGTAGAACACCGCAAACATGAGCCGTTTCTACTGCAAAATAATTAACGCCACCTACAAAGTTTTTCATTACAGTAGATACTATTTTGGAATAATTAGCACTTGTCATTATTCACATTGTCTAATTTTAATTTGTGGTAGTACCTTATCGCAAAATACTTTTCCACTACCAGCCTCATTAAATTTACTTGATGTAGAACACCGCAAACATGAGCTGTTTCTACTGCAAAATAACGCCACCTACAAAGTTTTTCATTACAGTAGATACTATTTTGGAATAATTAGCACTTGTCATTAGAAAATCTTGTTTAATAAACTGGCGAATAACTGTTTCAGTTAAATAAATAAATAATAAATAATTTATTTCCAAAAGTAAATTACAAAGTAGTTAAGTGCAGTATTTACAGCTTAGGACTTACAAGTGCACAGAAATTTGAGCAATGACCCCCATGCTAGGTGGAACCTGTGTTACAGGGGTCATCCATCCGTCCATTATACAAAATTACAGGTAAGTAAGTAGTTTTTTTTTTTTTTTTTTAGGGCCACAATTATGTATTTAATTCTAGTGTGAAGAAGGTGTACGTGCGTGTGTGAGTGTGTGTGTATGAGTGAGTGTGTGAGTGTGAGGGTGTGTGTGTATAGAGTGGTTGGTCATGTATATTACGATTTTAATAGGTCTTCTGTTTTACTGTAGTCAAGAGTTAAAAGATATTCTTTAATTTTAGATTTACAATTATATGTGTTAAGGGAATGTATATTCAAAATTTGGTTCAATTTATTATAAGTAAGGACGCTTAGAAATGGGTAGTGTCGTTTAGCAAAAGTTGTGTGCGTGCTTTTTGTAGGACATGGGGGTACTGGTCTTCTTTTTGCTATGGGAGGATTACTGAAGTTTAATGGTGAGTTTGAGTGTTTGCGGATTAGTGCACGGTAAATGAAAAGTTGTCGGACTGTTAAAACCTTGTACTCCTTATAAAGTAGTTGCGTGGGAAATCTAAAAGGCTTACAAAGAAGCACTTTAATTACTGCTCTTTGCGCCCGCTCCACCTGTATAAACGCTGTCTTCGCTGCTCCTCCCCAGGCTGTAATGCAATACGTTAAGATAGACTCACAAAGAGCACAGTAAGCCATGTTTAGAACTTCCCTATGGGCGGATAGTCTAAGTTTTTTGAAGACATAAATAAGTTTTCTAACCCGCGCGGACAGAGTGTCAAGGTGATAGTGCCAAGATAGGCAGGCGTCAACCTGTAGGCCTAGATATTTAACGACCGGGGCTCGGGACACGGAGGGGCATGCGCATTGCGGATCATTGAGAGCACATACATGTGCTTTGAGTACCATTGAGTTTACTGGTGGCAGGAGAGAAAGTCTGAGACCAAAAGTTACAAAGTGAGTTTTGCTAATATTTAATGTAAGACTGTTATTAGCCAACCAGAACATTGTCTCGCGCAGTGCCTTTTCAGCAGTCCTAGTTGCCGAGGCCCAATCATTTCCATAAGTCAGAATGACCGTGTCATCTGCGTATGCCAGGATTTGGGTGGCGGGCAGAGAGAGGGTGCAGAGGTCATTCACGTATATCTGAAAGAGGAGAGGACTGAGAAGGCTTCCTTGTGGGACACCGTAATTTAAAGATTCTTCGCTACTAATATTGTCCCCTATCTTCACACATTGCGTGCGGTCCAGTAAAAAGTCTTTAAATATTTTGTGGGCATCACCGCGCACCCCAATCGACTCCAGCTTGGCGAGAAGGCCGGGAACAAAGACGGTGTCAAATGCCTTAGAGAGGTCCAGGAAGATGCAGTTACCCAACTATCTGGTGTATTGTGTGTCTCTTAGTCTGTGCTAAATAAATGTATTTTCTTTCTTTCTTTCTTTCTTTATCATATACATCCTGCGAAGCATACACTAGGCCACCTTTATCTTTTATACACACTAATTTGTGGAACTGTAATCTTTCTCTTGTTGTTAAAGATTCAATGCAAGCATTACCTTTTATCTGTTTACGTAATATCCGCACAACACAACCTGCTATATAGCCAACTATTTGGTTAGTAAATTCACATAATCGTGAACTATCTAGTATGTGTGATGTACCCTCATTATCGTCCAAAGACAAGTGTTCTTCGTCATTTTAAATTTCATCCTCATCATCTCTGCGTGAAAAAGGTACAGTTTCGTTTATGTATTTAAAGGACGAAGAACACATAAGAACATTTATGTTTTCAAGGGGCACACAGTTTCCCGATTGGACCGATTTAAGCTCCATATGGTAAAGTAGCTTCTTATAAATACCTTTCAGCTGTCGGGCATTCGGATTATCGTTATAGCCACCATGCATGCGTATCGATCCAAATAATAATTCTATTATGGTCTTGGCTAATACGGTATGTACTTAAATATTTTAGATGTTTTGGTTCCACCAAATTTTCATAAAGAGTCTTCAAGCTATTTATGCAAATAAGCACGCCAAGAAATCCCGTAAACGATTGAGACTTGAGAACTGGTACGTAACTTTTTAAAATAATTTTCTTTGAAGTTTGCTGCTGCTTATAAGTTCTCTTTCTAGAAATTTTAAGGCTTAAATTCAAAATAAGTTGTTTTGCTTCTTCTAATACAGCAAACATTTCAACTTTATTTCTTGAAAAGATAGGATGTTTGCAACCATGGGCCTTTAAATTTCTAGAATTGAAAATGTCAAAAACGTCATTCATGAGCATTATAAACTTTTCAGTGGCTTTGCTATCTGAAAATTCTGGTAAATTTAGCTCTTGTCGACAAAACTCCATTGCTTTTGACACACTACTGCTCAAGAGCTGGGTGGCCAATTTTAAATTCATTATGGAGTTCCGGAATTCCAAGTGCTTTTTTGAAAGACGGTTAGCAAGATGTATACCTGTTTGTTCTTGCAACAATTCGAGTTTTTTCAAATACGACCAATCAATTTTATGAACACCATACAAAAAACTTTCTTTAGATTCCCAGTGATTCCGTATTAATTTAATCATATGGCAAATATCTAAGAACACTGCTACCTCATAATCAGCACATGGATGCTTAAATGCTGATTTTAGTTCTCTTGGGTTATCATATTTACAACCCAAAATCTGCATGGCCGACAAATTCGAACTATGCCCGTCAAAGGTTAATGACATGACGTCAGCACCAACTTCGTGGCATTTGTGCAAAATAGTTTTAATTATATTGGCCTTTTGTTCGCCAGTCATTCCGTGGGTTAAAAAATAGGCTATCGGTAACTCCCAAGGTTCGTTCAAAGACACTAAAATAAAAAAATATGCCTCCGAAGCTTTAATATTCATATTTTCATTAAGGCCACTCCCCATATCTACAATACCTTCATCTTGCAACGTCTTTCGATTAAAACACTTTTGCTGTCTGATATATATTTTATATTAATGCGCAAATCAGATTTTTATCCGACTGAGATCTTTTAGCCTTCAATATCTTAAATGCGTCCCCTGTCAAACCTGGTGAATCATCAATACTTGAATAGATACCATTTTGATATTGTTTTTGGATGAGGAAGGCAACTTTCAAACTTTGTTCTAACATAATTATATGCTTTTGGTGAATAGAAATGTAGGGGAGTTGGGGGAATTGGGAGTCACTTAAGGAAAACTCGTTATTGTAATCACTAATAATGAGTCTTATAATTGGTTCACTTTTGCTTATCTTTAAAAAATAATCAGTAATCGAGTTACATAAGCCTTTTTTGGCTATCACTACTATAAACATAATTATAATTAAAAAACAAAAAAGTAGTTTTGACTCGAATTACCCACATGTAAGGAAAATGAAAGTCAGTCCATGGGGGAATAAGAGTCAAAATTATAAAACAAAGAAATTAACAAAATTATTATTTCTTTTATGAAACTATTATGAATTAACAAAATTAAAAATTTAGAAATGATAGCCCAATGGAATCATAACAAAGAATAGTATAAAAATCGAATTAAATGCAAAAATCACAGCGATAGCGACTTGGATCATCACATCCTGTACATGCCTGATGGGCCCATCCAGCACAGAGACGGCAACGGTACCAGATTTCTCTCGGTTTTCCCTCTTCAAGGCATATCGTGCACGCTCTTTTTTGGAGTTTTGCTGGATATTTAGTGGGATTTCAATATTTTCCAAGTCACTATCACCACTCTCATCATAGGGAATCTGTTCATCAGCCGATTCTTCAGATGAACTTGACTTAAATAAGTTCTTTTTTACTTCTTTTATCTTCTTAATAACTTTGCCTCTTGTATGCTTTTCTGTTTCCTTTCGTTTCTTAGCTTTTTCTTCGAAAACCGTTTTCAGAGGTGTGGCAGTAAGAATTTCTGATTGTTGTGTTCTTTTTCCTTTGCCTTTACCTTTTCCAATGCAAGGCAGAGGTGTTAGTTGTGAAAGTACGCTAATTAAAGGTTCACTGTCAGATTTATTGTTCTCTTGATTTGGTTTATAATTTGTAATGTTATCACTTGTGGAAGGTTGCGGTTCCAAAGCGTTTCTACTGCTAATTGATGCTGTTGCTTCTGAAATGTTAGTTGAAAGGTCATCTGAAACTTCATTAACTCTCACGTCTGTTATGGTGGCAGCAATTTCTTGAACACAGGGAACATCAGAGACGTCTAAGAAATCTTCGTCTTTGAACTTGTGAGGATTGAGTGGGAATATTCCTGTTGATGCGAAGCCACTGACTCCTTTCTCCACTGAAGCAACTCTCATGAAGGCTTTGTTAAAAATCCCAGCGACTTCGTATGGCGTGATTTTTTGTAAATTATGTGATTTAATGTATAAATCACACTCTCTGTTGTAAGCTTTCTTAAGAGGACCATAGAAAACTACGTCAAGAGGCTGAAGCATATGTGATGTGTGAGGAGGAATGGACACTACAGTAATGAAATGCTCTCTGCAGAAATTGTATGATTCGAGGGTAGAATGACTGTAATGGTTGTCCAATATTAATAAAACCGGTTTCTCCTCACTCGGTTTAGCGGTTTGCACGAAATGTTGTAACCATTTCATGAACAGTTCTTCATTCGTCCAGCCATTATTAGAGTTTTCATACGCCGCACCTAATGGTCCATCCTTCTCGAGTTGTGGTGAATGTCTTTTGCGTGGGTAAATAAACATAGGAGGAATAAAAGATCCAACAGCACTCATACAACAAATGACGGTAATCGTTTTCCCTCTCTCCCAAGAAGTCAAAGAACCCACTCTTTTTTGACCTTTTGTAGCCAGAATTTTTTCGGTTTCCTGGACGGTGGTAATACCTGTCTCGTCAATGTTGTAAATATCTTGAGGTAAGAACGAAGTTTTGGTCATGACTTCTTCCAAGTTCTTAAAAAATTTATTCACTTCGGTTTTATTAAAACCTGTAATTCTCTGTATACTTATTGCTTCAGGTTTTCGAATGCTTATCCGTGGATTTCTCTTAAGAAATCCTTGGATCCAGTCCCTGCCAGCCATTCTAGTATCTCTGTTAAAATTATGAGATAGCTTTAAATTTTCAGCACATTGGAATGTTATTTTTCTTAGTTGATTTGTCGTCAAACCATGAAACATATTACTCAATTGTAAAATACGCTCTGTAAGTATATTTTCTTGCTCTTCATTAAAAACGGCATGTCTTCCTAATTTTGGAGGTTTGAATTCATCTTTCTTTATCCTTCTTTGTAATGTGCTGAAAGGAATACCAGTTTCCTCGGCAACTTTGCGTATTGAAACACCTTGTCTAATGCGTACAGCAGCTGCCTGCAGGTCATCTGTAGTCCAACTGGCTTTAGAGGTCTTTCTAGTCCAGTTCATTGGCATCTGAAATGAATAAAAAGTATTATCATAATAAAAGACGATGCGGGGAATGGGGGTCAATTGACTCTCATTACCCCAATGACGGTTTGTTTACTAGATTTGAATTATTACACAAAAAACATCAGAAAATCTAATAACTTGCATTAATAAACTTAAGTTTAATTCCAGCACTACACTTTGAGATTATTGTATATACAAAATTTACAAATATAGATACTCACGTTTTCGATCGAAATTTCGGAAATTTTACAACGGCCACTCCCCTGTGACACGTGTGTCGCTCCCGGTGATGCGAACGTGACTGACGGGCCGGCGTATTGGCCAGTGCGGGAGGGGTGCAGAGCTAAGCCCCGTGCGACATAGCCGTATTCTGTAAAGCTTTAGGTTCAATTCATTTTGAATCGACCCCCATTACCCACTGACTTCCATTCCCCCCGACTCCCCTAAGGTCAAACTGATGCATATTTTTATCACACAATTTTGAGTTTATTTTTATTTTTCAACATACTCTCCTCCGAGCTCAAAACACTTTTTCCATCGACCCGGTAAGGCTTCGATACCCGTTTAAAAAAAATCTTCGTCTAACTCCTCAAAATAAGCGTCCACGGCGGCTATGACCTCTTCATTTAAAAAAATGTTTACTACCTAAAAATTTTTTCATTTGCTTTGGGAACAGATAAAAGTCGGACGGTGCTAAATCCGGTGAATATGGGGGATGAAGTAACAATTCGAAGCCACATTGATGGATTTCTGCCATGGATTGCACAGAGGCGTGAACGCGCGCATTGTCCTGATAAAACAAGACTTTTCTTCTCAATAAACCTGGACGTTTTTCTTTGATTTCTTCTCTCAAACGACGCAACAGGTTGCAATAGTAATCGGAGTTTATTGTTTCACCCTTTTTTAAATAATCCACGAGAATTATACCCTTTGCATCCCAAAAAACGGATGCCATGACTTTGCCCGCCGATAAAACCACCTTTGCCTTCTTTGGGGTGGGCGATCCTGCTCTTTTCCATTGTTTCGACTGTTCTTTTGTCTCGGGTGTATTGTGGTGAACTCAGGTTTCATCCATGGTTATAAATCTTTCAACAAATTCTATTGGGTCAGCTTCATATAACTCTTAAACAGTCGCGAGAAGTTGTGAGTCGGTTGCGTTTTTGTTCCACCGAAAGCAGTCGCAGTACCCACCGCGCAGACACCTTAGGGAATCCAAGTTCAGTAGTAATTATATGATGTAAACGTTTTGACGCTAATTTCCACCTCTGTTATCGTTTGTTTTGGTTTAACGGGTGTATAAAAGCGCCCAGTAAACCTTTTGTTTATTCACTGGTCATGACTATAACTAAATAACTCATCAAGATGAGTAACAGTAACAATAAGACATAATATGACTAAGGTAGGTATAAAAGATAAAAGCTGAACCACAGTAACACTAGGTATAGTAACTTCAAGTAACAATAAGTACCTAAGGTAATAGTTAGATTTCTAATAAGTCTCACTATTTTCAAGTGTTCTTAAAGAGCGCTAAGTAAATGTTTTATACCACCTAACTTGCCTAGGAAACGTATTATTACTTAAGGAGGTATAAACGGTACAGTCGCAACCATCATAGCACCTGCTTTTATAAATTCAAGTAACAGAAATGACTAAAGTAATATTATAGTTTGTTATAACTCTTTCTACCGACAAGAGCTCTTGAAAATAGTTAGCAAAATATTTTTACCACCTACGTTGCTATAAAAGTATTAATTTCAACTTATTTACAGCTACTTAATTTAGTAATCAGAAACCCCTATTTATGATAGCAATTGGTATTATGGAGTTAATTTTATGTTATTCTAAGCCATAATAACACGGAATTTAAACATTGTATCTCTTTATTTTCACTTGAAATCATAAAAAAATATATAATATTACTTTTATAGATGCATAATGTTTCTAACCTCTAAATGTTATGTTTTCTGATCTGATTACATGCAAATTACAGTGATACATATAGCCAGAATTTTGTGATTTTCATCATGAGTTCGTGGATAAAACGAAAAAGAAGTGGAGGAGTTAAAAGAAGAATATTAAACGAATACAAAAAAAATTATTAGATCGTCTCAACAAGTGTCATCTTGCGATAAAATCACCACATTACAAACAGTGCCCATTGATGCAATTCAGCATCATAGTTCTTCGTTAATTAGAAGTATTGATGACGCCAGTCCGGGCTGTAGTAGTATTTGCAACGAATATATTCATCCAGAACAGCCTAAACGCCGAAGAAAATGTTCGTGCTGTCGCAGCGATTCCACCGAAAATGTCGGTCAGGTGCAGGAAATTCAACAAGGTTCCGTACAAGAATGTTTTTTTTTTGTTTTTGAATACCTAATACTAGGCGATTATAATAACTCAGATTTTTGTAATTCACAGAACACGAAAATCATAATATGAATGTGAGCAGTAAAAATGGTGAATCGCAAAGTTTTGAACAGGGTTCTGTACAGCGAGAATTTAATTTTACAGAGGAGGGTTCTGTACAGCGCGAATTTAGTTTTACAGAAGATGCCTCTATATCTCTTTATCCACTAAGTAGTTCTGATAGCTCAGATGAAGAGCAAGAAGGGGAATATATAAAAAATACGAATTTTAAAAACAACTTAAGAATATGGGCTGTACAAAAAAATATTAGCCAAGCTGCCTTAACCCTTTATAAGGCACAGAAAACTGCTAAGGGTATGGAAATAAAAAATTGATAAATGTGATAACTAGAACCTCTTTATTAAGAATATGAGTTTTTTTAAAATGTTGTTTTTAAACATGGTGTCCATTATTTGGCCAGAGCCTTACTAGGGCTTATGGAATTCGGCAAAGCATGGAACCACACACAAGGCAACTTCACAGCGGATGCACTGTATTTTGTATTTTTTGCTGTTTTCCTTGCTGCTGCAAGCTCTGCATCTTCGGTAACTTTCCAGTGGACCAGGTAGATGAGATCCTACATCTGTAAGCCGCAGATCGTCTGGGAGACCATACTTGGCTTTCTGTCGGCTATCAAGTTTTGGTTTCTTTCAAACAAATGATGGTAAGTTAGACACCCTTTTTTTCCTGCTGCTGAAAGAACCAATCAAATTCCTTCCCAGCATTGTGCGGAACTGCAAACTGTTCATGGGGTATCGCATTTTTTGAGCATATAAAATATATGCGTTGGTGATGGCAGCATCTATTAGAAAATAAAATATCCTCATCCACCATCTTCGACTTCGCCTAGCTACTTGATATGTGCCACGCTTTTGGTCGAAGCGGTCCACACCTCCCATCCTCTTCGTATATTCAAGTACGCCCAGTGGACATGGCACTTCCTGCTTACTGCCATCTTTTTGTGTCCTCTTGCATGACACTTTTTGGTTTGGATGGTAGGCAGTACTAAGAATATTTACGATCTTAGTATCCATCCAACAAAAAGAACTAACATTTTTATTGACCCTCCACTTATATTGCCCCTTAGTTAGTTTTGGTCCACTTTTTTTGGCAGTCTGCTTTTTTCAATCACCGGGGTAAATTTGTTCTGTTAGACCGGACTGTCGCTGTCGAATATATGTTCTGTTCAAATAGACTCTGCATAAGCTCAGTGGAAGAAAAGAAATTGTCAAATGCAACGTGAACACATCTTTTCTTCCACTAGTGCTTTGCAGAGACTTTTTACTACACTAGCTCCCAATCCAAACTCTGTTTCATTGTCCTTTTTGCCAGTATATATTTCGTATTCATAAAGATAGCCTGTGTTGCTATCACACCGCGCCCATATTTTAAAGCCCCTCTTTACGGGCTTATTGGGCATATATTGCTTCAAAGTACTGCGCCCTTTGAACTTCACCATACACTCATCTATGCTTTGTGATGAAGAGTTCCTTGCCCCATTTTGAAAAGCCGTATTCATAAAATCGACTAAAGGCCTAATCTTATACAGTTTATCGAATGCTGGTTCACCCCTTTTAGGCATTTTCGTATTATCATTTGGATGCAAGTTCCTTAGGATCATTTTGAATCTTTTGGATGTCATAACATCCGCAATTTCCCGGACGCAAAACAGTGGATCTGTTGCCCAGTATAGATCTAAATTTGGAAGAGGATGTACACCCATTATTAGTACCAATATTCCAAGAAACGCCTGGATTTCTACAACAGAAACATCAACCCAATTCTTCTGCTTGTTTTGAGCTGCATAAAGATTCGTTTGCTCAACTATTACAGACAAGATATCCTCAGAGAAAAATAATCTAAAATATGTATGAGAACTACTTCTGTTTGGAAAATTCTGTTTTGGTTTTACTGGAATATCATCAAACTTTTCAATAGGTGCCATATGAGGGAAAAACACTTTCTTCCACTCATCATCATCATCGTCGTCTTCAGTGTCTGAAATAGTTTCAGGCTCCGGAATATTGGCATCATCTGGTGCCGATTCGTTGATATTTTGAATTGCAGAAACTCCACTTACAGAAGGTATAGGTGAATTGATAGCAACTTGGCTTCTAGAAGACGACGGAGAATCCAAAATATTTTCGAATATTTTCTTGACTTATTTCCGTGAAAATCGCCTCATTTTCCCGTTCGTCGCTTTCATAACCATCTTCCGATTGCTCACCATCCGATAAGCCAAAAAGTTTCTCTAGAGTTGCCTCAAGATTGTCTAATTGTATTACCTGAAACAGGAAAAAAACATAAAAGCAGTTTATTCAAAAGCGCACTTGCCGGACAGGCCAACGGGCTCTGTCCAATATATGGACGTCATAAGTTTTCGAGGTTTACTTTGTAAAATGAAAGTTATTACTAAAATAAAGACATTTATCCCATATTTACAATATTTTGAACATCTTGTAAAATAAAACTTACCTTTGTATTCATTTTTCACGAAGATTAGGTTGGATAAACACACAGCACTCAAAAATCACCAAATTTTGAAAGTTATCCGAACACCGTGAAATACCGTCCATAGATATTGTTTCTTTTTTTTTTCGTTTTGTTATTGCTAACAAACTGTCAAATCACAGAGTAAAAAAACTGAATTTGACTGACGTTTCATTCAGCCGCCAAAATTTAAAAAGTATGGTGTCCAAAATATGGACAGAGCCTTATAAAGGGAAGATTTGGTATCAATTTTGAATAAGATATTTGTAAATATTTTACCATCTGATCCTCGTACGATTCTGCAAACCCTAACAGAATATTGGCACAATGGAATCATTATTCCACTAACAAAAATACTTCAAAATATGGACTTTGTGCCTGAAAATGTATATTTGAATGTTAATTTAGATGGGTTACCTATTTTTAAAAGCTCTAAATTCGAATTCTGGCCTATATTGGCAAACATGCACGAGATTGATGATGACCCTTTCATTATTGGTATTTATTGTGGGAAAGGAAAACCGAAAGATATTGATCTTTTTTTAGAAGATTTTGTAAATGAGACAGTTTTAGAGCAAGGCATTAGTGTAAACGGCATTAAAGTAAACATCAAAATAAGATGTTTTATATGTGATTCCCCTGCTCGCGCTTTCATCAAAGGTGAGTTATGTTCGAACATCGAAAAGTGTCGGTAGCTTTTTTATTATTATCATGAACTTAATCAGGTTACAAAAATGTGGTTCTTCTTGTAAATATATTTTTTTTTGTAAAAATTGAAACCCATCAATTTTCAAAAAAAAAAAAAAAAAAAACGTTTCGACGGAATTGGATTAAACCAATAAGTATTGGTTGGGATGTTTAAGGTTATTGGTTGTTCCCTTGCATGTACATTATGTTTACATTCATCAAAATATTTTTCTAAATTTCATCATATTTATAAATATTATTTACAGGTGTCTGCAATTTCAATGGAAAGCACGGTTGTCTGAAATGTACAACCGTAGGAAGTTACTCGCATAATACCCATACAGTTGTTTTTTCGTCAAAAATATCTCCTCTAAGAACTGATGAAGATTTCAGGGGATTGAAGTATGGTGCCCATCATAAAATAGATTCACCATTATTAAAACTACCTATTGTCCAGTGTCAGATTCATTGCATTTAATTCATTTGAGCATTATGAAAAGATTATTGACGGGATGGAAAGATGGCAATTTTGGCAATTTAAAGACTAAGTGGTTTGCACGAGATATAGATCATGTCAATCTATTTCTCGGCAAATGTAAGTTGCCTTCTGAAATTCATAGAGCAGTAAGAACTCTAGATTGCATTGCATATTGGAAAGCAACCGAATACCGAACGTTCTTGCAGTATTTGAGTTTAATAATTTTGCAGGAAGTCCTACCAGTAGATGCATATCACCACTTCTTGAGCCTGTTTTGCGGCGTCACAATATGTTATTCTCCAAATTACAAACATTTACTACGACTAACTAAAGAAATGTTTGGAAATTTTGTAGAAAATTACAAACACTTCTATGGTGCTGATTATATAACGAGCAACGTGCATAATTTACTACATGTCGCAGATGAAGTTGAAAGATTTGGCCCGTTGCCAACATTCGACGCATACCCTTTTGAAAATAAGCTTTATTTAATCAAAAACATGCTGAGAGATGGAAACAAACCTCTTTCTCAAATAGCCAAAAGGCTATCAGAACAAAATATAAATTCAAAATCCCTAAAAAGTAAACCCAAGTATGAAAAGCCTTTTTTAACGAGACTTAAGGATTTTGCGGTGCTAAACTTAGAGCATTTCATAATTTCTTGCAAGGAGAGAAATAAATATTTTCTATCATCAACTAATGATATTATTGAAGTCTTAAATTTATCTATCAACACTAAAAAAAATATTATATAAAGTCAAAAACTTATGGGGAAAATGCTAGTATTTGAAAAACCTCTTCGGTCGTCTTTCCTAAACATCTACAAAGTCTGTGAAAGAAGTTTAGGGCAAACTGATGTCGTTCTGAGCCCTGATGATGTAAACTGTAAGCTAGTATGTATTGCCCACGGCAGATTTCTTTATTTTATACCGCTTTTATATACTTTATGAATTAAAAATACGAAGTGTGTTTTAGTACAGTACAAATAAAAACAAGCTTTTACAATTAATTGTGGTTTTATTCAAAATTCCTTACATGATTATCAATCCACTAATCTGATCAAAAACAGTTTAACAACTAAAACATACGTATGCTTACAAAACAATACTTATTCAGTCTCATTCACATGACTTAAAAAAAAATATAAATCTAAAACAAAAGGACTTTTGCTAACGGCTTCCTGCCTGCACACGACAAATTTGGGCGACAGAAGAAGAATAATTATAATGGCTAGCTTAGTCTTATTTACTCAGGTTTTAACAAATTTGTAAAATAATAAAAAACGCTAAAACTATCATCATAATGACTTGCACAGTACCGTAACTTAATAACAACCTAAATATTAACAAATCTTAAACTTCAAGGAGATCTTTTATACAATCATCAAAATAACAACTCAAACAATTGTTTTACTTAATTCAAACGTTTGCTAAAAAGAAAAAAAAAGATAAACTCTGTATATTCAACAATAAGTTCTAAAGTTAAAATCAAAATAATATTAAAAAAATAAGATTTTCTCATATCTTGCAATTAAAACAAAAACTATTAGTCATGTAATACAAATTATCAGCTCTGTTCAGTGCACTTTCCGTCAGGGTGTAAAATGATATGAATAAAATTTGTGGAGTTCCCATACTAAATGCGTCAGCTGACCGCGGCGTTTAGGATGAGGGCCAAAAATTTTTGTGGTTTTCTGAATGGTTCAGAAAACCACAAAAGTTTTTGGAGAAAGTTGATCAGTTTCATGGGCAGAACACACCCTTAATTTTTTTTATTGTGAATGCAAATTCGCGTTGTAAACTTCCATAGGAATAACGGTAACAGATCACGTTTTTTTATCAAGAAATCGCAATGAAAGGAATGTAATTTTAAAAATTGTACTTTAACTAAAAATAATTCTTTGTTCATATTTAAAAAAAATAATCAATTAATCTGCAAAATCTTATTGCTAAAACACCTTCTGAACAGTTAAAGGAAAACTAAAAAAACGATTAAAATCGTAAGAATTTCCAAAATATAAGTCGTAAGAGGACAATAATACTTTCTGAAAAGTAAAAGAAAAACTAATAAAATGATTAAAGGAGAGAGAAAGCAATTCAAAAATCAAAATTCTTAGAGGAAACAGGTCCTTTCCTTTTTAAGTCATGATTGTTTCCTTCTTCTTTTTATTTTCCATGTATTTCTTAGATTTGGAATGTATTCCTCTGTCTCTTTTCTTTTCTTTCTTCTGTTTTTCCACGATGTTTTCATTTTCTTTGTTAGTGAAATTAGAATCTAATTTAATTGTGCCATGTGATTTTTCTTTTTCCTTATCGTTATCTTTTTTTTTCATTTTCTCCTATTATTGAGTTCATATTTTCTTCCAATCTATCATTCTTTTTAGCAACTTTTACGTTAATTGAGTTCTTTTCCTTCAACGTATCTTCGTCAATTTCTTTTATTCTCTTTTCTCTTTTTTTATCCATGGTTTCATTTTGATTAATAGTTGAGTTTGGATAATGTATGTTTTCATTGTCATCTATTTTATCTTTCTCAGTTTTCTTGTGGGTCTTAACTTTTCCTTCAAAAATTGCCATTTTGCTTTTCGAGTTAGAATCTATTGCACTTCTTTTAACATGATTTTTTTCAACTTCCTTTTTGTTCGGCGTGTGTTTTTTCTTTTTTTTCTTCTTTTTTCGATATAATCGCTATCCGTTGTTTCATTTTCTTTCATAGTTGAATTTGGACAATTTATCTTTTCATTGTAATTTTTTTGCTCTTCAAATTTACTGTGCGCGTTGTCACTATCTTCAAAAGTTCCGTCTGAATCTACTGTACTTTCTTTATCATTTGAAGTGTCTTCCTCCCTTTCGTGATCTTCTGTGTTCAAGACCTTCTTCCTCTGTGTTTTCAATTTCATCAATAATAGAGTCGACATCTCCTGGAATTTCGTTATCGTTTGTTGTTTCTTGATTTTGATCAATAGTGCAGTCATTTTCTTCAATCATAGAGCCTAAAGTCTTTGCGCTTTTTTTTTCATTCTCTTTTTCATCTATTCCTTCTTCAACTACGCCTCTTACGATATTATTTTGCTTAGAAGAACTTTCCTCATTATTTTCGTATTTTTCTGTTTGCTGTTTCTCTATCTTAGCCTTTTTGGCAGTTTTTACGGATGTTCCTTCTTTGTCAGATTCCAATGCGTCATTTAGAGACTGACTTTTTGATGTTTTTGTGCGTTTCCTTGAGGTAGATGCTCTTTCTTTTTTTGCCATATTCCTCTTTTTGGCATTGTTTAGGATGCTTTTGAAAAATTCAACATTATGTGAAACTGTGTATTTGTTGTCCCAAGAGTTCACCATCTCCCAGAAAAAAGACAGTACGTTTTTGTAAGCTTTCCAGGCTATTTTAGCTTCATGGTTTCCCCGGCTGCCTCCACTCCAAAAGCACTGACAAAGAAACTCTCACGAAAATAATACATCAGCTAATGTATAAGCACAATCAATACCTTTGCCACCAGCAAAAATTACAGAGTACAGCTGCTTTTTCTGTTGTCTCTCGGCACTGTTTGATAATTACAGTTCTAATTGATCCAATTGCTGAACAGTTTCAACGGGCTTGATGTTATAAGCTGTGTTACTTGGGCTAGATTTACAAGCGTTCAATGGAGCGACTTGTAAGTCTCCATTTTGGAAGTAGTTATTTATTTGCATTAAAGTATCGTCTAATCGAACGGACAATGATGCTATTTTCTAAATCGTAGTAGTTTGCACATTCTGAATAGAGTTAAGTTGTTCCAATATTTTTGTTTGATTTGTTAAGAGTGTATTTTGAACTGTTTTAAACGCGTCTAAAGGAGAATGACCACGACAATATGGACCACGGTACAGAGTTGCGTCAATTCCAAAGTTGTTTTAGATGGTTTATAAATTAACCAAATAACCATCTACAATTGCCATTTTGGAATCAAAACCCGCATTTCCAAGTTTTTTTAGAAAACGTAACTTAACCTCAAAATAGAAATATCCGTCGTGTATAGAGGTAAGTTTATAGATCGTAGTTTGGAGAGCAGATTAATTAGCATATCTGATGGGATAGAGACTTAAATAAATCAGTACCTTGCCTTTATATTTCCTGTTAAAACAGTTACAAATACAAAAAAAGGAGAGCTGTAAAAAAAAACAATAGAATTCAAAGAGATCTTTAAATTGATCCAGTGACACTGGTAGCACTTTAAACATGTAGGTAGGTATATAATCAATCTTAGTATATCTTACCCTTACAGTAAGTAGGTAGGTACCTATACATATAGGAACAGCGAATGACTTCATTCATCATTTTCATTAAAAAAATCATCTAAATAAGATGCTGGAGCAGTGATATCATTGTATCGAGCCCAACTCAAAAACCACACCACTGTCATTATGTGAGCACAGCAGCCAACAGTTCGCTTACCAATAAAGCAGTTGCAACAATGACCTACTATGGCTTGTAATGAATTTGCTACAGCATCGTCTCTGCTTATTAAAAAATACGTGTAATATGTACGACTGTTCAAATGCCTGGATTTAATCCTACCTCTTAACAAATAATTATTTAGGTCTAAAATCAGAGGAATATCCTCATCAATTTCAGTATTCACTTCCACTGAATATATTCCAGACTGACGAACATGTTCCCCGAAGTAAGATCTGGCCTGTTTTAATTGATATGTACCTAGAGCAAACCGCTTAAGGTCAGTAATTGTGAGTCGTGGGAATCTATCCAAATGAGGATGATTGCCATCAATTGTTTGGAAGCTAGCTCTTCTTGTGTTAAGATTTTCTTGCTCTACATATGTTGCCAGATGGTTTACTAGAAAAAGTCTACTTTTAGCCATTGTAATATATTCCAAAGCCTCCGGTGGGTCATCTATGGCAACATGAAACTTATTTAATAAGGCACAACAAATCCTAAAATCATCATTGAGGTGCATAGCAGCTCTATTATTGAATACATGACGGAATAGTCTATAGTCTCTTTTTATCCTACCATTGACTATTTCTACAACCCAGCGACACATGGTTACTAGACGAGACCGATTTGCCTGCTGGGTTGTTAATTGGTGTTCATTTTCGAGGAGAGACTGGCATGTGGGTGACAAAACCGTGTTCTTGGAGTTCATTTATAACATCTCGAAATCCTCTATCAAGAAGAAAAATATCACCTCTTCTAAAAAATGATCTTATACAAGATCCCTCATTATTTAAGTTTATACTTGTGATTGTAGCATCATTAAGAGGGCTTTGTATGGACCAAGACATTCCACAATGTGGCCATCGCAACACACAATCAAAAATGGTTTAACTAGGTTGTCTAGTTTTTTGTAAACTGTAGGTTTGTTTCTGAAACAAATAATTTAAACTACTTTGCACAACAACATAGGTAGCATCACATATAACTATTGCAGGTTTAACATCTGGTGGAAAATCAGGATTACTAAACAGTCCTTCTGGTATAATCTTATTTCGAGAAGCAACATCTTGTACAGTAAGATGATTAAATCCTAAGTGCAAAGGGACAAAATCCCTCATTAAACAATTTCTTGCTTTTGACATCCACCGTTCTAAAGTGGTTCGAGGTTTATTGAAAAGAGTAGCCAACCTTTCATTACTGTCACCAGTTCTTACCTTAACTAAATATATGCACAAGGCTATAGAAGCATTTGGTACCTGTTCTGCTAGATTTGGGATACTGTTAAGTAAATCATAAAACTGGTCAGCATTGAATCCAAGCCAATAATGATATAAATATGGAGGCATCATCCTAATATTTGAAAAATCAAATCTGTTATTAGCTGCTCGCTGCATCATAGTCATAATATTATCAAATTGACTACCAGTAAAATCCCTCAATTGTTGGGAGGTTAATTCATTCCAAGAACCGTGATCCAAGTGGTGACGACAAACACGTGCACCAGATGGTACATAGAATTTATAATGATACAATAATAAATATTTTATAGCACATGGTACAAGTAGACGTTCATTTTCAAAACAATTAACGAATATACAGTGGCCAGATGTGTTTGCAACACGTCTATATAAAGATGATGTGATTTTTGGTGCCGCTAATTGAACTGCTACTGGTCTTGAAGATGGAAGAGGAGGTGGCTAAGGAATATTGAAATCATCACTTGACACAGCATGTGCTACAGTAGGACGATTTGAATCATGCTGCTGTTGCCTCTGCACTTCTCTCGTAGCTGATCAGCACATATAAGTTCCATTCTGGAAACCTATAAAAAACAAGGTGCTTAAATATTTTTTCTGTTAGCCCAAGTAGACAGATTCTGTATTAGACACTCCATATTCTCAATAAGATACTAATAAATATTTATCAAGTGCAGTGGAACTAGTCTAGTGAATAGTCCCGGGAAATCCCGGAACCGAAAGTACCGGGAAATCCTGGAAATTGGCGTCGTAGTGGGAACCGAGATTTTGAAAACCAAATCCCGGTTCTTTCGGTACTTTCGGGAAAAGATACAAATGTCACCCGTCTCTCTGGTTTCAAATTATCGGCAATCATTAAAGCTCTTCTCGCAGTTATTATGATAGACTTGATTAACCACGCTAGGAATAAACCAATACAAATGAAAATGCATCAAATTTTAGACGAAGTAACCGTAACCATCGCATCAAGAACCACAGGATGTGCTACCTCTACATGGTCACAGGCTCCGCAAACCACACCTGTTACATGTAGTACAAGGCCAAATCCAAGAAAGTCGGCCGACCTATTTACACATGAAATGAAAAGCTAAAATAGGACTCGACCTACTTCGACAAGGAAATCAATTTTTGAATGGACACAGTTGAAGACTGATATAAGATTAAGTAGACTACTAGCAAGATGTACAAGAATCCTGAAACAGATACTACTATCTGTTTCAGGATTCTTTTTTGATTATCTCTAGACCTCAGACGAAAACATTGAAAACAAAGAGCAGGTGCACCGGTGAAGCTGGACCTGAACTGGCCTGGCGGCGACGTCGTAAAAAGATGCCCATCCATAGATAAATATCACCCGTCTCTCCACTACCCAAATCCTTCCATATCCTGAGGGCACGTCTTCCCTACCATTACCGCGCCCCTGGTCTACTCCTTGATATGCCTGGTAGCCCCATGAAGCATGAGGGTCCAGAGGCTATTGCAAATCTTGGGGTTCAATCGATTTATCGAGTCTGCTTAAACCACGCTGGGGTTGGTCCATTAATTCATTCATTCATTCATCATTAATGCTACGCTAAAACTCCACTGTTAATTTTCATTTTTTTTATAGATATTACATAAATTTTAAATAATAATTTAGATATGCAGAATTGTAAAAGTCATGTTGGTTTAAAGAATTGGTTTGATGAAACTGTTTTTAATAAATGTTCCTGTTATAAAGTAGGATTAAGTACAAAAATGTTTTAATGTTAAGAAAATGTTGCTGGTAGAATATGCTTATTTACCAGCAAAAATTATACTAAAGACTAATTTTGTGTCTATACAAGAAATAAAACGTTTTATTTGATTTGATTTTTATTTTTTTTATTTTGTCCTGTAATTTCGTCTTTCTCTTACTTTCTCCATTTTAACACTTTCAACTCTACTATCTTAAAGTATCGAAAGTACCGGGAATCCCGGTTCTTTAGCCAGAAGGTCCCGAAAATCCCGGTTCTTTAAAACAGTACCGGTTCTGCATTCCCTAAACTAGTCTCATTAAAATGTTTCTTTCTTGTCGATCATGTCGCACAGGGTATGTTCTTGGTGCTCGTAAAATAGAATTTACTTATAAGAGTAAACGATGAATTGGGTATTACATTGGGGAGCACACTTGTGACAACTTCTCTCTGAGCTTCAACTAAACGTTCTGCTGTTTTATTCAAAATAGCTTGTAGGTCAATTTCTGCTCGAGATTGTGTCAAAACAATGTGCTCCTCGGAAGGATAACACGCTTTTTTTTATTTAACAATGCAATCATATGAAGGAAATACGTGATGCCCGACTTTTATAGTCCACTTCCTAGTCTGTTTATATGAGTGAGTTGTTGATTTTGAATCAATATAATACGCTAATCCCTCGTCACTACTTAGCGGTCTATCATTTTGCACAGCACTTGGTTGTTGAAGGCTAATGCATGCACTTGCAGAAGCAGGATTTTCACCAATGTCCCTTTTAACTCTCGCAACGTTTTTATGTCCAGTTGACCGTGCAGCTACCTCTGCAGCAGTCATTAATTCTCCAACACTCCGTGATTGAACTAGATCAGCAACTCTACGTTTCTTAGTTTTAAAAGATGAATCTTCAAAGACTTTTTTAGGTCTTCCGGGTAGAGAAAGGTCAGCGGATGAGGCAGAAGGTTGCGGTTGAGTCGATCGCAGGCAGAATTCTATCTTCTCGCCTTCCAGCCAACACTTATTTTTATTCCGGAAACGCTCTTTTGACTTTCCTGAAAACACCCACTTGGTAGCAATTTTCGAAGAAATGCTGGCTAATTTCATCTTAATTTCCCTTTGACATTCTTCAGTGATGTCAGAGAAATCACACTTAGACAAAATAAATTCAAATAGACGATCATTTCTTTCGTCTTTTTCGTGCTTAAGCCACTCTTCGAAAAACTCTATTTTACTAATAGAGTAAAAATTTTCTGCAAAAAAAGAAAAAAAAATGTTGAACTCAAGTGTGCTACATAAAATATATGTCATAATCTTCTATAGCCATGTAGCTAAAACATATAAAAAAATCAGAGTGGATACAAGAGAATACATGGCTTTTCCAAGCCTGATAAGTTCGAAAACAAAGAAAAACATTGTTTTTTTTTTTGTGTATTCACAAATAGTCTACTTTATGAATGTTTATGACACATTAAAAGATTCTAATAAGAAAATAATATAGTACATACCTTCAGAAGTAAAATCCATCACTAAAACTTTCCACAAAATTCGAACTGCCACCATGAGATGTTAGTGCAAGTGTCGCGAAAATGCAACTGACTTATTTCTTTAACTGCATTTACCTCGTTAGCTTACTTTGATATACGATGACTCATCAGTACGGAATGTTAGACGTAAACAATTCTTGGAATCAGAGGTTTAGGGGTGTTGTTTACAGGTAGAAAGTACAAATTTCCGGGAATTTGATAATGACTTCTGTCCACCTGGCTTGTTCTAAGGCGGACACTGTGCAAATCTCTTAAACTTGTACTTTTATTACCTTTAAAACCCTATTCTGGTATAACAAGTGCTACAATAGTTCTAACTACAGCCCATCCAGTACTTCTTGTTCATTAATAGTAATAATAGGAACCTAGGATAATAAGGAGTAGACACCATTCTAAATCAAACATAACCTAAAAATAAATCAGAAAAAAACTAGTTAAAAACCCATATTTTGTTTAATTTTCTCATTTTAAAACGCAATATATTTACTACAATACACAATGAATGTAAAAGACAGAGCCAATATCCTGTTTTTATCTAAATTTAGATAGAGTGTATGCCCCGCATGATAAAATGCAATTTATTTTTACTTTAAATATCACTTATTTTTAAGGCCCTGCAAACTTGAGATGCAAAAGATATATTATTTTCTCAATAAAGTAACCCTCGCAATAAATTTTAGCCATGTGATAAAGAAATCAAACTTGACTCACCGAGTTATTGACAATCCGTGACTTGAAATTCACTTAATTTCACTTCCTTAGTTTGCCATCATTTTTGAGAAATAAAGTAACACTTTTGGAACTAATGTATATGCAAAACAATAGTAAAAGAAAACACGCTACAGCCCTTTTCTTTTGGGTGGGAAATCATCAAATAACTTCTCCCGCTCTGGGCGGAGCGGGAGGGCGTGTCAGACTCTTACTGACTAAAACCCACCCGTGTTCCTTCGGTTGCCCTGTCCCCGGGGGCCACGATCTCCCTTTCGGTCTTCTTCGCAACCCCGGCAGGCATCGGCCCTAGTGGACTCCTTCAATTCTGCTGACATCTCTTTGAGGCGCGCGTGGAACACAACGCGCCGTCGACCCGGGCCTGGTCCTTATCGGACGGTGAGCCACCCATTGCTCACCGCCCGCAAGCTCGCGCCTACGGTGGCCGGAAATCGCCCCGCGATTCCCGACGCCCTGGGCGTCTCTTCCTGCGGCGGTTAGGGGCGTGAGGGCGCGAAATTTGCCTCTCCCTCACGCGTTCCGCCTCCTCCTTCGCGAGCATTACCGCTTCGCAGAAGGAGGTGACGGCTACAACCCTGAGTTGGTAATCAACACTGATCAAGATACATAAAGCAAATCCAAGAAAAAAATGGACCTAAAAAGAACTAATATGTTACTATAAAATTTATACCAGTAGACTTCAAAACTTGTGTACCACCTATAGTTTTTGTTATAACCATAATACAGACTTTAAAGTGCTTGAGGTAGCTAGATTTATATTATACCACCATTATAGATACAAGAAATTGTTTGCCACTAACGCCACCCTATAACTATTATGTAACTCTCAGTGTTAAAAGAGTGAGCATTAAAATTATTATATTACTTATAGCGCTATAAGACGTGGGTCAATCGAGAGTTTGTAAGGGGTTAGAGCGTGCTCTAACATCAATTGATAAAACCATTGTATAACTCTTGCTTGCCAAATTCACTTTTAAATAACTCTTTTATCACCAATTCTTATTACCAAAATGCTAGTTGGGGTGTTCGCTCAGATGAGATGCCTACAGTCTTAGCTATCTCCTCGACAGTCAATATTCGATCAGATAAAATTAAATCACAGATTTTTCTTTGTTTTGATCAGTGGAAGCAGTCGAAGGCCGGCTACTACGGGGCTCATCTTGAATAATCTCACGACCACGTTTAAACTCTGCCACCCAGTTTTTAACAGTCGCATACGAAGAAGCGGACTCACCCAAAGTAGCAGACATGTCTTCATGTATATATAGGTTTTGGAGTTTCTGCACGATGTTCAATTTTATCCATTTTCAAAAATAGCTCTGACTTGACTTACGGTATCACGTGTAAACGAACAATGAGTTACTGTGAATAAACTAAACTGTGCGTACTTGTTGCTAAATAATGTAACTACAAAATGAGGGTAGTTATAAAAAAAAACCAATGACTTTAACCATGTTTGGCTAAAAACTTTTCAAATGACCCTCGTAGTTGGTGTGTGCACATATGACTCATAGAACGTGGGAAACGGGAATATTTTATCCCACGTCCATGAGTCATATATGAGGCAAATAAATACAATAAAAATAAAACACCAATTATTTTTATAAATTATATTTACATACGAGAATGTGAATGTTATTAACCTATCAAAAAAGAAAACACGATGGACTTGTGGTAGTTTTAAATTGTATTGTATAGGGACAGTTAAGTTGATAAAATCAAAATTATGCTAATGAATGAGTAGTAATGAGACAAAATTAAGAGAACAGTAATAAAAATAATCAATATTTAAAATTTAATAAAGGTAAGTTATGATGCAGGAACATAAGGCTCCCTGCACGTTCTGGTAACAGCCTATTCCTCTTTTCTTCGTAGATGTTACCAGCCTCCGAAAACAATCGCTCGCTATACACGGTGCTTGCAGGTGCACATAGAAACACTCTTGCTAAACGTGACAGCTCTAGATATCTTGTTTGGTGCCATGTCCACCACTCGAAAGGACTCTTGTTTTTTGCCAACTAATTCTCTTTTAAATAGCAATCTAATTCTAAAGCAACGGGGCTTTTAGGATCATCGCGCTCTAGTGGCTGGGTGGAAGCTAATTTTTCGAAGCAATTCCAGAAAGATGCATGAAGATTTTGTGACTGTGGTAATTAATCGTTCAGATTCGTTTTCTTCACTGCTGCTAGCACTCTCTGAAATTTCACTTCTTTTTACTGATTCTAAAAATAGCGTATTCCTTATCAGTTCACAGTTTTTTGGATGAAAAAATCGCATCCTGAATCTGGGGTCTAGCAAAGTTGGCAAACTATAATATTTGTCTTTTTCTAACCCTTGAAAGCGGCCCTGAATTTCACCTTCAAGCTTTTGTTTCATATCTGCTATATTTGGGCAAGTTTGGAAGACTTCAGGTTTTGATAAATATTTTAATTGGGCATTAGTGTGGGGTATTACTTCAGAAATTGATGCTAATGTGGAGCTGGTAATTTCAGTAATTTCTTCGAATGGTTTGAGTAATGTAATGCACTCTCGAAGGATCTCCCATTGACGTTCAGTTAATTGTTGTAGATTGGCTGTATTTGGGTTGTCCGTGATGTAGAGAGATATTGCCCTTTTTTGCTCTAACAGTCTGTTTATCATGTAAAAAGTACTGTTCCATCTTGTGGTAACATCTTGCACGAGTTTGTGCTCTGGCAGTTTTACTTCTTTTTGTATCAGGGTCAGTTTTTCTTGTGCCGCTGGAGAATGGTTAAAGTGGCCTGCAATTTTTCTAGCTGAGGCAATAACGTCGATAACATTTTGTTCCTTCAACGATACGGCTAATTGCAGCGTATGTATATAGCATCCTTTGCCAACATATTGACTATCATTTATGGCTTTCTGGTGAAAGCCATAAATACATTGGGTCCATTGTCTCTCAAAACAAGATGAATCAGTATCAATATCGCAGTTCACGGATAAATCTGAAAGCACTGATCGAATATTGTCCGCCGTGTGCGTGTGGGGTCCTCTAAAATGTGACATCTGCAACACTCTGTGCTGAAGTTCAAAGTCCTCGTCTAGCCAGTGAGCGTTGTAGCTTAAGAATCAGAGTAAGTTATTCGTGCAGGTCCCAATATCAGTAGTTATTGATATAGCTTTAGCTTTTGCAATTTCCGCTCTTATTACGTGTTTTACTTTGGTGTAAACTTCTGGTATGACAACCTCGCTCATGTACTTTCTACTAGGAATTTGGTATTTGGGTTTTAAGGTATTCATTAATCTTTGGAACCCATTATTTTCCAACATAGATATCGGTTGGTTATCTACCGCGATCATCTACGCTACAGCTTTGTGAATTTCTTTAGCACGCGAATCAGTTGTGTCCCATTTTGTAGTAAATGACTCTAAAAGGGTTTGCTGTATTTTCATTGCATTCGATTGCGACGACGAAGTTGATGCTACTGGCTCACGATTTTGAGATATTTCCCGCTAAGTTTCATTTTCCAAATCTTTAAACTCTTCTGTGTGTTTTATTTTAACATGGTTTAACATTGCCGTCGTAGAAGCCTTTCGTCCAACACCAATACGTGAAATTAGAGAATTGCATAAAGTACATTTCACTTTTGCTTTATCTTCTACGATCTCGTCGTAAAACGCCCAAATTCGGGATCTTTTACGTGGAGTCATCATGTCAACAATCACTGATCAGGTACACACAGTCGATCGTTAATTATCAAAGTTTTTCAATTATTTATCTACTATGACGCGAAACGTGAAGTATTTGTTTGCAAACTATCAAGCGACTTGTAGTTGAAAGGCGCGGGCGGGGCGAGGGTTGGATCAACGCGAGCCGGCCTCTCGACCGGCGCGAACCTGTTTGTACTTGTTTATGCGCGCGAAATGGGAATTTGATTGAACCGAGTACTCGGTTGAAAAAAAATTGAGCTGAGTAAAACTCGGTATTCGTTACTCGGCAAAAGTGTTACTTGGCGCATCTCTAATTTTTACGAAAGACATTTGAATACGGAAAGGTATTTAGAAATACTTGAGATTTTGAAAAATGAGATAAATAATCTTCCGGTTGAAAAACGACCGACAAACCTTACCTTCCCAGCAAGATAAGGCTCCGGCTCATAACAGTCACAGAACAAGGGACTATTTCAATGAACACTTTCATCCCTGGATACAAATAAGATGACCGCCGAGATCCCCAGATCTAACCCTGTTAGATTTTTTTTCATGCGGTTATGTAAAAAAATTAGTTTGAAAGTGTCCACAAATGTTACAATTCATGGTCTTCCTTTTATTTTTGACACTATGTTATTTAGCAAAAAATTATCCTTATGATGAAGCCTTTCTATCGGTATGATAAAGCTACAGGGTGATTATTTTTTTCGTGTAACGGGTTAGATTCCCGGTTTAACCATGTAATTATTTAAATATGTATGAATGCAGTTTAAATTGTTTTTTTAAATCAAATAATGTCTTCTTTCAGTAAAATGTTCCATCTACAATATTCAAGGTACTTTCTCTCGATGTGGCATATCCGTGGGACGCTCTGTATAACCAATTACATATTTCCTAAACTCATTTATATCCGGTACATCTATGTAACTGGCCAAACCAACGTTGTCTTCAATTGAAGGGTCCAATAATAGGGTGCAATAATGATGAATGTCGTTTGTCTTTTGTTTTAAGATAATTGGGTTTTAAATTTATAAACTGTGAAAAAAGCTCAGACCTGACGGTAACAAAATGTTGTTTATTAAAGTCAAAGTATATGTATCATATATTATTTCTTTGGAAAATAATCATTAGGGTATTATAAACTAACTAAAAATAATCTAATCTTAAGTAAGTCTTTAAAAATCAGGACCATAATGAACACTGTCCACACTGCGTTGACAGTCAATTAAAACAGTCATTTGGACACCGATCATATTATTAACTTCTGATTCTAAAGAATCAGAAGTTAATAACATGATCATATTTGCAGCATGAGGAAGTTCATCGAAATAACGTCTCGTTTCAGGTCTACAGAACTTTTTCAGGAACTGCAGGTCGTTAAATTTTGCTGTTGATATAGGCAGCTTCTCATTATAAGCCAAACTAGGTCATTTGAATTCGCCCTCATTAACTGCCTTCATAGACCGAAAAGAAACTGGTGTGTTGACCACACTTGATTCCCATGGACTATTATTAAAATTTCTGTGAAACATGAGCCGTGGGTGTTCTTTCTGGACTCAAAATTCACGCACAGGTCTTATGGGAAAAGGACAAGTTTTTTTGTAAAATGTTTCAGAAATGCAGTCCAGCCCTTGAATGCATCTTGTGAGCATTCGATGACATTGAAAGGTTTCGGTCTCTGTCAAGCTCCACGCACATGTTCAGCCCATTCTTCAGGAAGTTCAATCCTAGCCTTTTGATTTAAGTAGGCCATGTTACGATCGCACACCATGTAAGAGTGCCCTCTTATCGGGAATATAACTGTGACAGATTCGAAGCGATTGCAGCAGTAAACTATGTAGTGTAACATTTTAAAAATGGTATAATTTTTATTTTGACCACCACACGAGTCACAGAAAATTATAAGAGTCTTGACCTGTACCTCCATTTCATTAAATATGAAATGAAACAGAGGAGAAGCCACATCGTCTGATCCTTTTTTTCCAATACTCTCATCGTAAGCGAAAAAATAAGATGAGGAATCAGCAAGCATATGAACATTAAAAATGTAATAACTCAGCTGTCTTTTGTAATATACATTGTTTGTAGTTATGTTCGGTACAGGAAGATTTTTTGAGAAATCCATTGCAATTGCTATTGTTGTGACATCTTGCCTAGCTCTCAAACGAGCTTTTCTTTTTTTATCATAAAAAAAACTTCAGCTCTCTTTTTGTGTGCTGTGTTTTCAATTTCGAGCCTTCGAAGTTGAGATCTGAGATTTTTCTTGGCCATCAGGAAGAGAAGCAATCTTAATTTCAAAATCTTTTTTCTCACCTTGAAATTCATCGCAAGTCGAACATGTATCCATCCTGGGATAACCGAATGATATGTTGAAATTTTTGTTGAAAATGTTACGATATGTTTTGTATGATACTTTGTTATTTGGATTCTTTTCATTATACATTTTGTGAATCTTTGACAAGTTTAACTCATCCGACAGATATATTTTTTGACTCTCCCGTAAATTATAGTGGCCTTTTTTACCATTAATTGTTTTTGGAGTGTCAATTTGCTTGTACATCAAATCAGCAGTTTGTTTAGAAAGCTTTGTTTGAATATGTATCCCTCGTTTATCTTTTTGGACAATGCCATGCTGAGTCAGTGATTTCTGAAGAAATTGAAGTCTTCTTCCAGTGATGCCATGTGAGGATATAAAACCTTTTCTACACACCGGTAACTCGTAAGTATCATCCCCAATCATACAAATCTTGTAGGAGTATGACTTATTATGTAATTTCGCATTTTCTTCACCTACTCGTGGACGACGACGTTGTACATTAGATACGCCACGTTCGCTGCTACCTCCGCACGGGTGCGGGGAGAGGTGTCCATGCAAGAGGCCGTCCACGCACCGGTGCGGTCTCGCGTCTTAGTAGATTCATAAACTCAGTTTGGCGCCGGCATTGGGCCAAGAACGTTGTATTTGAAGCGGCACTGCGCTTGAAATTTTAAATTTTCTTAACGTGTTGTTGGTTTTTTCATAGGTTTGACGGTTGAGTTTTTATGCATAAATAAATAACAAGAAAAATGGATTACGGAGAAGGCCCTTCTAGGCCTAAAAGGCAGCGAAAACAAGTGTTTTCTATTATGGACGACAGTGATATAGAAGCGGAATTGTATTCTGATAATTCTGAAGACGATTATCAGCCTGGTGACGAGGAGTCAGCATCAAGGAGTGAAGGTGAGAAGCACCTCTTAGATATCGAATTACGCCCTCCAGCACGTCAATTAGTGTCACCTACAGCTCAGATCAAGACCTGCAGCCAAACTCACCATCGGTATCAGACACTCAAGGTCAAGCCTAGCTGAACCAACCCTCTGCAGTAGGCTTTACCGCTGAATGGACTACAACTGGCGAGATGAGAGAAATTTATTTTACAAAATCAAACGAATTTTATGGTGAAGTTGCAGGAGCAAATCCTATTGATTATTTTAATTTTTTTTTTACTGAAGATGTTTTGACGATGATTTGTACTGAGACAAATGCACAGGCACAGAGGTTGATAAGTAAACATAATCAGGAAGTTCCAGGCAGACGAAGTAGAGATTTTGCCAGGATTACTGGATGGAAACAGGTCACTGTCTGCGAGCTGAAAATTTTCCTTGGTTTGCTGTTCCACATGGGAACTATCCCTCTCAGTCGTCTACAGGATTACTGGAAAACAGATAGGCTGTTTTCCATTCCAATTTTTGGGCATCAAATGATCAGAAACAGATTTCTCCTCATACTGAGATGTTTGCATTTTACCTCAGAGGAAGAAAGTGAGGATCCAATGTTCAAGGTTAGAAGTGTCATTGATTACTTCAACAACAAAATGACAGAATGTTATTATCCTGCAGCACAATTATCTCTGGATGAAAGTATGGTGCTATGGAGAGGGCGACTGAGTTTTCGGCAGTTCATCAAAAATAAACGCCACAAATACGACACAAAGTTATATATGCTCACTGAACCAGATGGATTGATATTGAAGTACCGTGTTTATGCAGGTGGAAAAGATACAGACGTATCTGGGAAGGGTCACGCTGAGAAAGTTGTCATGGAGCTGCTTCAGGGAAAACTAAATAATGGCCACGAATTATACATGAACAACTATTATAATAGTTTTGGTTTGGCGAAGAAGCTGCTTGATCACAACACCTATTGTACGGGCACTCTACGTAAAGACTTGAAAGAAAATCCTCAGGAAATCATGAAAAAAAAATTAAGAAAGGAGAAAATTGCTCAATGTTTCGTGAAGGAGTGCATGTTGGCGTGTGGAAAGATAAACGTGTTGTGACCTTTATTACTACCCAGTATAAAGACAAAACGGTTCAAGTCCAAAATAAACGTGGCCAAGTTACTCAAAAGCCAGAAGCTATCTCGAAATATAACGATTACATGTCAGGAGTAGACATGCAAGATCAGCTTCTAGCATACTATCCTTGCGAAATAAAAACTTTACGCTGGTATCTGAAAGTAGCCATCCACAAATTCCAATTACTTTTCTTCAATTCAATGAAGATGTACAATAAATATTCAGGGCAACGTAAAATGTCTCTCTATGATTACCGCTTGAATGTCATAAATGCTCTGCTGCCCGAAAATGTACCAGGAAATAGACTTTCAAATACCCAAAGTTCTCATAAAATAAAGAAAGCCACTGAAACTACTTCAAATGGGCGTTTCAAACTAAAGACATGCCGTCAGTGCACCAAGAATAAAAAGCGTACGGACTCTCCTTGGTATTGTGACACCTGTCCTGACAAACCTGGACTTTGTGTGGAATGTTTTAAAAATTACCACTCAGAACTTCGTCTGTAATTGTTATAATTCATGGTTTTACAACTTTTTTAAATATGGACATTGTTGATTGATAATTTCTGCGTTTTTCTCTGATTGTTTTTGTTTTATAAGATATTTTGTTCACATTGATGCCAAAGTGTAATGCCATTTCTAAGTAAAGTTCAATTATTAATAAACCAAGAACATAATAATCATTGTATTATGTTCTTGGTTTATTTGTTTATATAAAATATTACGCATTTTAACAGATATATATTATTATTTAGATACTATGTTCAACTAGATGGAATCACACAAGGTATTTCTGTAGAATATTTTACTTACCTGATTAAGTATTATCACACGGGGGAACGTCATTACGCCATTCCTGAGGTGGATGCTGAAAATCAGCGTTGTTGGTTTCTTCCGAAGCCACATTTTGGCTGAGCATCAACCTGTTCTTACACAGATGCGACGCACGGCTCAATAATGATTAGTTTATAACGAAAATAGTGTCTACTCTGCAATATGTATTTTGTTTGAGTTTTGTTATTAAATTGTTATTGTTTATTTATAAGCTGTCAATGGCCAGTGTTGTAACATTCGTTGGTAATATTACGCAATATTAATAGTCTATGGCTCTGACATTCAAGTGGTAGACAATCTTGACATGTTTTCTATTGCTTGGCTACGAGGCTTTTTATGAAAGTACATATAAGTAATATTTTTTGGCATGTGCGTTTAGTTTGTGTAGAATAAACAATTTTTCTTTCGTTCTTTCTTCTAATTAGAAAATATTTATTTGTTTTACTTTTCTCTACATTAATGTTGATTTTGCAGTTTATTTCATTAAAAAATGCAAGAAGTATCTAATATAAACCACATTTAAATAAATAAAAGCGTATTATTCCTAATTAACCATAAAAACGTAATAAATAAAAATAAAAAAACATAACCCGCACCCGTGCGTTCTTTGGCACTGAGAATGAAAATTTCATTCCCAGTGCCTAAGATGGCGCATGATGTAGAGGTCAGCTGAATACTCTATACCCGTTTATATAATGTTCTCTGTGAGAGAGCCGGCGGCGGCGCGCCGAGCCAGCCGGTCTCCTCCCTGCCACCAGCAGCGGTGGTCCGATGTTGACGTCACGGCTAGTTAGGCGACGTTTGTAGTTCCGGTCGCCAATAACAGATGGCGCTAGCCCCACGAAGTTGCCAGCAATTGTGTTAGTGTTGCAAGTTAAGAACATTATTTCTTTTCCAAAAGTAGGGGAAGTTGTGATTTTTGTACGAACACGTTACAACTAGTGCGTTTTTATTAATCTTATTATTGCATATTTAGTTTTCGAGTACATTAGGTATGTTGTATGATACGTAAGTATTTATAAAATATATTCAAATAATAGTTATGTTTGATATGATATTTTTTAGGTTCCCAGCTGATATAACGTGGAAAGAAAAGTGGATTAAAGCTGTACGGGACAGCAGAAATGATGTCGACTGGCTCCCTTCAAAATTTAGTGTTGTTTGTTCTTTACATATTGATGAAATTGATATATACATCACCAAAGGTGGCTACCATCGAATCTAAAAAAACGCTGCACCAAAAAACTTCGTTAATTATTATTATTATTATTGTGGTTACTTTATCATCCTAAATAAAATGTTTATCTTATTCGAAAACACTGTCATTGTATTTTATAGATTCATCTCGTAAATTACGAGTGGATCAGGAAATGGAAGCGTCTGGTTGTTCTATTCATCTTAAACCTTTAACACTGGGAGTTAATAGAGATGTTTGTGCTTACTTGCATTTTTATCAGTATGTGACATTTTACCTAAAATAATATTAAATAATGTATTTTTTTACTGTCGTAGCACTGTACCATTGAGGAGGCGGTTGATGAACAGCCTGGTTGTTCTATTGATCTGAAATCTTCAACACTGGGACTTAATTACAGAGGTTTGTGCCTACTTGAATTTTTTATCAGTATGTATCATTTTACCTAAAATAGAGTACTTATATACATAAATCTAAATAACCTGTCGTAGCACTGTAACATTGAAGAGGAAGTTGATGCGGCTGGTATTTTTGGCGATATATCAGATAAGTTTATGGAAGATATCAATGTGAAATTCGTGATTCCGAACTAGTCAATATTTGACACTCCCAAAAAAATTAACTCAGACAACAAGCTAGAAAGTATAAATTATTTTATAGCTTCAGGCACGCAAAATCAAAACACTTAATCAGAAGGTTAAACGCCTTAAAATGAAAAACGCCTCACTAAAAGATGTTCTAAAAGATATAAAAGATAAAAATTATATTGATACTGACGTATTCAATATGCTCGGTGAAAACACTTGCAGCAGAAATATGTCATAACATAAACAAAAAGAAAATAGGAAAGAAATAAATCAAATACTCGTCAGCAATGAAAAAGTTTTGTCTCACACTCAACTTTTATTCACCGAAAGCCTATGAATACGTGCGACGGACCTTCCAAACATATCTACCACACTCTAAAATTTTATCTAAATGGTAGGTTCATATTAACGGTGAACCTGGCTTTACATAAGCTTTTTCAGCTGTAAGACAAAAGGCTGAAGCCTCAAAATACCGTCCTATGTGTTCGTCGTCCTTGTATTTGATAAGATGGCTCTGAGACAGCAAAAGATATGGGATGGAAAAAAATATTATGGGCTAGTAGACATGGTGATTGGTACAACTTCAGATTCTGGTGCATTAGCATCTCAAGCTTTTGTTTTCCTTCTAGTACCCATAAATCAGCGTTGGAAAATCCCATTAGATAATTTTTTAACTAATAGTCTCACCGGAATACAAAAAGCAAAAATTTAAATGTGTCTTATTAAATGTTTTGAGGTAGGAGTTGATGTAGTGTCTATAACTTTTGACGGGCATGGAACAAATTTTGCAGCAATGGAATTACTTAATTGTAATATAAAAGATTTATCATTAATGAAGACAACATTTAAACATCCATCAAATGATACGGAAGTAGCATGTTTCTTAGATCCGTGTCATGTCATGAAATTGGTAAGAAACTAATTACAATCGAATAAAGAGTTCTTGGATATAAACGGCGAAATGATAAAATAGGATTAGTTGACTGAGCTCAATCAACTGCAAAACAACGAAGAGCTTCATTTGGCCAACAAATTATCACACAAACATATTGAATACAAAAACCAAATAATTAAAGTAAAATTAGCCACACAATTACTGAGTAGAAGTGTTGCAACAGCTTTGAAAATGTGCAGAGAAGACCTGAATCTTAATCAATTTCAGCAATGTAAGTGTAAAACCGAACACTTTATACAACTAATGAATGATTACTTTGTCATTTATAACTCCAGAGCCATGAGAGAATTTGGATATAAAAAGCCAATTAATATCAGAAATAAAGATAATATAATCACTTTCCTCGTTGACTTAAAAAAATATATTATCGATCTTAAAATGAAAATATGCACAAAACGATGCGTCATGAAAGATCATGAAAGATAGTAAAAAAACGTTCTTAGTTACTCGATTTTACAAGCCAATAATTGAAACAAAATGCAAAGCCGCATTTTTAGGTATTTTAATAAACATTGAAAGCATTAAACATTTGGTTCGGCATTTGATCGAAAATGAAAATCGATTGATTTTCTTCCCCACTAAATTGAGTCAGGACCACATAGAAATTTTCTTTGGATCAGTAAGAATGCATGGTGTCCACAATGACAACACTAACAGCAGGCAATTGAAGAGTATTTAAAGAAAATTATTAACACACGTTGAATTAAATCGCCTTACTGGTAATTGTGTGCCACTGGAGAACATAGCTATACTGAATTGTTCTTCCGCCATACAAATTATCTAGTTGTTAATGTTTTGAAATGATAAGAGCAGAGGACAAGAACAATAAGACAATTTAATAGTTTTGCGACCAGGTATGATCAGGATAATTATTAAACGGGCTTTTAATAATAATTGATTTTAATTATTGAAATACATATTATTTTTATTTAAACTTGTAATTTTTACCTGGTAAACAGAGTCGTGGTATAGCATCAACACTTAAAAATTTGCTTCTTGTGTGGTACTGAGCCTCAAAATGCAAATGACAAACACGGCGGCGTTTAAAAATTGTGTCATTATCCAAGGCCAGAATGGGTCCACCAATATTGTATATCCAGGTTCTGAAGCGTTCAGGTTCCTTATTAGGGTTAGGAAAGGAGAATGACCAAATTAGTATGGGCACTGGACCAAAAAAAAAATGCTGCCCCCAGGGTTGACTCTTTGTTGGTGGGTTAATACTGTTGGACTAACTATGTGTGCAAATGCGAATCAAATTCCAGCCCACAGTTACACAGTAATTCGACGTTATATAATACTGCAACATTACACTTTCGCTTGCACCAATTTTTTTTTGTATATTATTTCTGCTTGTTAAAAGGATTCACTAAATAAATATATGAATAATGAATTAAAAAAACGACATAGTTATTTATTTTCGAACAATTTATTTTAAATGTTATTCATGACTCACTATTCTGCACAGATGGTAATATAGAATGCGTATTATAAATCATTTTCATCTATAACAATACTGTCTAAAAACTGTGCTGGATGGTCAATATTTTCGTACCGCGCATATGCCAAAAACCATACTATAGACATTACATGAGCACATGTGCCCAAAGTACGTCTGCCACTCTTACACGAACAATAATAATGATTTAAAGCCTCCAACCCAAGGTGGTCTGAGTTTACAAGTATATATGTATGATAAATTCGGCTTCGGGTATGCCTAGATTGGACTTTACCTCTTAATAGCCAGAAGTTATTACCAGTTATATTATAATTATTTAAAAGATTGTTCAAATCATCATTTTCTCTGTACACTTCTATTGTACGCCATTACGAGCGTGTTCACTATAATGACTCCTGGCTAGTTTTATTTGGTACGTTCCTAACGCAAACATAACAAGTTCTTCCTCAGACAACCTTGGAAATTCTCTTACATCAGGTAACTCGGCAGACATACTTTGAAACGGAATCCGCCGGCTATTAAGATTATAGTCAATGACATACTGTGCGAGACAGTTTTCAATATTGTCTCTATTATTAATTCTCTCCATAAAACCAGAAGCATTAACATTATCAGTGATTGGGTCGTGGAAAGCATTTGTGATGGCCGCGGCATTCCTAAAATCGTCCTGCATGTGAGGCAGAGCTCTGTTAAAATAATCTTGCCTGAAAATCTTAAAATCTCTCTTGAAGCGGCCATTTACTACTTCGGTACGGCATGTCGGAAACCTCTATCCAAAATGAGAACATCTCCTTCTTGGAAAAACCAATTAAAAACACTGTTCGCACCATCAATTAATTTATTTAAAATGCTTGCATCGGATGTAGTCGCTGAATAGGGACCTGCTACTTCAATTATATAGCCATCACAACAGACTATTAGGAATGGTTTTAGTAGATTTAAGAACTTAAAGATTTGTTCTCGGTTTCCGAACAGAGTTTGAGGTATAAAAAGGTTTCGCCTAAGCACTTGCTCCCTTGTGATGTGATCCCAACCCAAATGTAGAGGTGTAAATTCTTCTTTTATACAGTCTCTTGCGGTTTTCATTTCTCTTTCTAAAGTTGTTCGGCTTATGTGAAACATATCTGCCAGTCTTGTATTGGCTTCACCAGTTCTTAACTTAATCAAATATGCTGCCAAAGCGGTTTTGGGTCTTTTGCTCCTTCTAGACAAAGATGGCGTTTCTACAAACATTCTGTTGAACTGTTCGAAACTTCGACCAGTCAGAAAGTAAACTTATTTGGATCCATGGTTTCTATATTTTCAAAATCCACCCTTCCCTCTTGCGGCATAGTTTTCAAAATCTGCATCATGTCCATGATGTGAGCTTCGTTAAAGTCATGACTTACATTTCTGGCTGACAATAAAATCTCAAAATCATTTAAAAGCAAATGTTCTTCACAAACGCGTGCAAAAGGTGGTGCGTAGTAGTTAAAATCTTTCAACAAACGGATTTTCATGTGTTTTGGTATTCGATGCCTTGTCTCGCCTGTACATCCGAATAAAATGCAAGAGTTTGAAGTATTCGGTGCCCGACTAATATGTGGTAACTGTATAATAGAATGCTGAATATCTTGTTCGTCAACTACTGCTCCACGTTGATCACCAGCATGCGGTACCACAGCTTGATCTGGTTGTACCTCGGCTTGATCTGGTTCTATCACAGGTTGATCTGCTGGCTGTTCAGAAGGGCGTACTGGTGGTTCTTGTTCTCGTTCACTGGACGCACGACGTCTTGGTGGGTACGCCTCGCGTCGCCGGCAAGGCTGACAGATAAACTCGGCGTTGTTAAATTGTATCTGAAATAAATAGTTTCAGATACAATTACACATCACACATACACATCTTTTTAACAAATGTTATTCAGTACATGAATAAACCAATGAATGAATAGCGCCGCTACTGAAGTCCCTTTGACGCGGCGCTAGTGTCTATGTCATTACATTACATTGCATAAAAAAATGTAGTACCACAATTTTCCGCGGGATTTCTTTCGTGACATGCACTCTATACATTGTTACATGGTTAAATAAGTCATTATTGCAATCATTTAAGTATTTTATTTAGTTACTCACATGATAAGGAAGAACTCGTTCAGTTATATTGTTTGCAGCGATTGGATATTCTTCAAAAAGCTGCGTAGTTAGTTTTCTTCTTCTGATCGACCGCACTGATCTACTACACACTAGACACACTTGTCCAGCAGATGCACGAAACATCTTTAAAACAGTGTATCCAAATCACAGGGCTTAAAATCAGGTCCAGGTAACGTAATGCAAGGGTCAAACACGTAATCACAGGATATCCACAGAAAATATTCGCACAGTACACAACTATAAGTGAAGAGTGTTACAGAAGGACTGCACAGTTGCAATGCAAAGCGCATACATGTGTGAGCGAGAAGGTGGCTCTATCGCCTTCTCGCTCACACAACTATTGAACAATGTACAAAGAAAGCAAACTTGCGTGTAAGCTAATTATCTGCGATAAGAAAAGGTCACCTACCTTTGTAAAAAAGTAAAATATGCAACTTTTTCATAAAATCACATTTTAGGTTATATTTATGTTTCTGTGGGACAGATTTTTTCGGTTCCATAGAATAAAATGTTGCATTTGAACTCTTCTTTCAAATGAGCTATGTGGCAAATCTGGGGGCAGACTTTGACTTTTTTTACCAATTTTTGGTCCAATTTGGTCATTCTCCTTTGTGGAGAATTTCCTTTTCTGAACCTAAAAGAAGATAATATTTATCTAGACAAATGAATTAAATTAGAGTATGTTTGTAATACTAAAATAAGCTCTTTTGTGAGGGGTTTATATATGAGTCATATAATATCAAAGCCGGCAATCTCCACTTGCCACACATTTGAGTTATCAACGAAAAACGTTTTTTGTTCATAATACACTGAAAAATAATGTTTCATTTAAGAGGTCTAGTTTAGTAACAGTTAATAATCACATTTATCGATTAAATGTAGCAGTTCTTTAACATTTTACTAATAATTTATTTAGAAATGAAATGGAGATTGCCGGATTTGAAGTGTATTTGTGGAGACTGCCTACTTTGATACGGACAGTGCTGGATATTGCCGTATTTGATTTGAACGTCGCCATATTGATTCTTGACTATAGTTAACTTACTCAATTTGATACTTTAGTAATGTTAAAATATAATGTTGGATTATGTTATAACACAATGATTTCAGAAATAAAACCCAAATCAAATTTAAACAAATATTTTATTTTTACGTACAAAAGTAGAACAGAAAGTTGGTAATGGAGTTAAATTCTTAAGTCTGGGCTATCATCTTGACTTTCACAATATACTGTATTCTCATTTTCATTGTTTTCCAGTGGGATAGATTCTTCGTCGATATCATCCTCATCAGGCAGAATTAGATTTTTAAAATACACAAGTTCTTCATCATTCATCCAGCTGTCTCCGTAGTGCGCTACTAGTAGTTTTTTGACATCTGTCAATTTGTTATTGTTTACTTTTCCTGAAGAATTTATTTGTGGTGTATTCAGCATGTTAATATTTTTGTCCTTTTTTGTAATGCCTCCAAATGATCCTTCATTTACTCTATAGTGAAGATTTCCTTTAACAACTACGTCTACTTTACTTTTTGTTCTTCTAATATAGAATCGTTTGGACCTTTGAAAAGGAAAATGCCATGAACCAACATCTTTTAATACAGTTTTTAAACTGTCTCTCCAGTCATAGACCTTGCAATCGCCTTTTCCTAGTTCAATAATGGTACTGTAGTTTTTAATAATGTTTATATAACCTTCAGCGTTTTTTATTATTTCCATCTTACGAACATCTTTTTCTATTAACCCAGAAACTCTATCTGGAGGAATATAGGAATGGCCTACTACCGGAAATATTAATTGGATTTCTTTTACATTACTTGGAGCTATATCTGTAAGCCATTTGGCTAGCATGGCTACCATGGTGGAGTTTTTATTTTGGCCCCCACAGCCGTCCGCTATCAAACGTACCTTATTAATAGATGTCCAATCAGTCGAACTAAGCCAATGATATACAGCTGATGCTATTTCATTTGAGCTTTTTGCGAATCTATCCTCGGTCCAACAATATGCAAATGTATTTTCTGGAGAGAGTTTGGCTTTTGAACTACCTTGGACTACAGTAAAGTTATATAAATATAACTGTCTTGAGTACTAGGTGCTTTGCTCCGGTAATTTAGGCATAGGACTATTTTTTTGGCAATCAAAACTAAATGTCATCATGCCTTCTATCTCTTCCTGAACTAACTCAAAGAAAGCTTTCGCGCGCAATTTGTGCACTCTTTTCTGTATCATAGTATCAGATTTCTTTTGAAGATCTTCGTTTTTTTCATAAGTCTTTATTAGTTCATCATACTGAAGGCATGTTGAGCACACGTCGGTTCTCGGTGAGCCAAATCCCAAATTATAAAAATTGTTAAAAACTTTTCTGAAATATCCCCTTTTTACTTTTAAGTTCCCATCTGCTTGGGCATTATACATCTTATACATTTTGTTAATGCTCAATTCTGCCGGCAAGTAAAATCGTGCATATTATGCCGTGAGTAGTTTTAACGTGAAGAAACATAGGCACTTTTTCATTTGAAATTGATTCGAGATAAAGGATATCTCGATTATTTAGAGAAAAGAAAAATCAAAATTTCTTACCACAATTCGGTAAACAGCATATTTTTTCTAAAAACATTATAGAAAATCGGAGTCCA
This sequence comes from Omphaloscelis lunosa, assembly GCA_916610215.1. NCBI lineage: Eukaryota > Metazoa > Arthropoda > Insecta > Lepidoptera > Noctuidae > Omphaloscelis > Omphaloscelis lunosa. The sequence continues at coordinate 2,516,083 of OU744248.1, forward strand.
ATATGCGTTGCCAGGTTCCACGGAAAAACGGTATGTACGTCGGAGTCCAGGAGAGAGCACGGGTAAACAGAACAGAATGAAGTCACAATAATCCAAAAAACATAGCCAGGTCGTAAATGAAATCCACAGTTAAAAATACCAAAACACATTCTATGGGTTCGATCGACAAAACACCAAGAATGACAGTTAAAAAAACAACAATGCCGGGAATGTCTGACAATGACGTTCCTTTACCAAACAGTTTATTAAGTGCCAATATTTCTCTTGAATTGTAATTTGCAAACCATTTAACTAACACATTTACGGTAAATCTGCAATTTAAAAAAAAAAATTAATTACTGCTCAGTTTTTTTGTTCGAGGAAAAGAAACAAAAAATATTACAATAAATAATGCCACTTTTCTTTGGCGTTACTTTTTAATGCATGGAAAGAAACGCATCATTCTTTTGGTGTGGCTCAGTGTTACTATAGAAATATTTCATAAAATTTTGTTTTCATTCTATTTAATTTCCTCTCTAATAAGTTTAAATACTTTAAATAATAATAAATCTTCAGACAATATTTCATGCTATTTTTAAATTTCAGTATGTTTGAAAATGGTACAGATAGGCCATCTGTTGAGCAACGATGGAACTATAACCCGAGCCTTTTTTGTCATACTAAATAAAAATGTACTAAGTGAAATGCCCCTTGCCTCTCTTTTCGGTTGGGCCGTACTCGTTTTTAGCTCCTTTTTTTGAAAAAAAAAAAAAAAAATTTGTTTAATCTAACGGTTGATTTAACTAATTAGTTCGTACCCTCGATTTACTTTACTAAAAGGTTTTGTTTTACTATGAAGTTTGCTGAAAGTTAAGCTAATAAATTGATTTATTTGCTCAATAAATTGTTAAAGTGTATAACATTTAAAATACCTACATCTACGCATTAATAAAGTGATAATTGTGTATTGTATTATTTTTCACATCAGAAGTGGAACCGACGCGTCATACAAGCGACATTGACAAGCGTGCACAATAGCGCTCCGCACACGTAAAGTTCGCACCGCGCATCTTGGACTGCGTTCCAAACCGCAGTTAGATCTGTACAGTTTGGACTGCGGATCAAACTGTTGTGCCAAATACGATTAAAAATGCATTCACGGTTTGGACTGCGGACGAAACTTTCATATCTAGACAAACGTTCCGAACTGTGCGTGTAAAGGAAATCAACCACTTTGTATGGCGTTTGGGCTTGAACATGAACATAAAAATATTGCACTATTTCTGATTTTATTGAGTGGCTTACAGTACATAGAAAACATATATGTAGGAAGTTTTGTATCAAATTGTTTAATATACTAATAAAAAATAAAACTTCAACACTTTAAAATAAATCAATTTATTTGTAAAATTATTCATTTTCGTAAGTTAATAAAACGTGGTCTAAAAACTGGGCCGGTGGAGTTATATTTTCATACCTGGCCCAGCTTAAATACCATATCACAGACATGATGTGAGCGCAGCAACCTACAGTCCTTCGGCCGACTATGCAATTGCAGCAATAATGCTTAATAGCTTGTATTGCCGTGCCTTGATTATTATCTTCATATAATATATATACAAAATATATTTTACGGCCTATATGTCTGCTTTGTATTTTCCCTCGCAATAATGTGCAATTCTCGACCGAAGGAAATCCTTGTAAAAGCTCACTGGCACTATCGATGCACACTTCAATAGTATAGGAACCATCACTTCTTATGTGCTCCCCATAATAAGACTTTGCCCGTTTAATCTGATATGTTCCACATGCTAATAACACAAGTTCATCAAATGTTAATCTAGGAAATTCAACAATTTCAATAGTAGCGTTTAAGTTGGAGAATTGTGTCCGTCTTCGATTTAAATTATTTCCAATTACATAATCAGCTAATATATTATTTGTGTGCAATTTTTCATTTACCAGATTTATAATTTGTCCTGCATCTGGTCTATCTGATACCCTTTGGTGGAACATGTTTATCAATGCGGCAGCTATTTTAAAATCCGTCATAGCATGAGTGGATGCAGTATTGAAAAATTCGCTCCTAAATATTTTATAGGACATTTTAAAAATCCCATTTACTGCTTCGACAATCCACCTGCACATTGTGACCGTTCTTGACTTATTAGCTGCTGCTGTTGATAATTGAGTTTCACCTTGTTGTAGGGATAAAGGAAAGTGAACAGTATAGTTGCACTGTTGTAGTAAAGGGACACAATTCCTGAAACCGCTATCCAGCAAAAAAACATCCCCAGGTTGAAAATACCTTCGTAAAGTACTGTTTTCATTATTAAATTCATTAATCATGATATCTGCATCCGATGTTGTTGCTGGATAGGGACCAAGTACATCTATAATATAACCATCAAAACATACCATCATAAAAGGTTTAATGAGGTTCCTATACTTGTGCAAAGAATAAGTATCTTTCTGGTATAAATAATTTGAACTTTTTTGTACATATAAATAGGTGCCATCCAGAATAATTATTGGGTTCCTATTTGCTCCACCGAACAGCTCATTAGGTATCATGAGATTTCTTGAAGCAATTTGAGCTCGTGTGATATGATTGATCCCTAAGTTTTGTGGAACAAAATCATCAGAAAGTATTTGCCGGACCTTTTTTAATAATCTTACTAAAGTGGTAGGGGGTGTATTTAATAGCGTTGATATCCGCTCGTTGCTGTCGCCAGTTCTTATTTTCATAAGATACGCAGCAAGAGCTAATGTGCCATTTCGCATATTATTTATTTGTTGCACATTAGTTTTTAATTCAAAAAACTGGTGCTTAGTTAAACCAGTCCAATAATGCACTGAGTCATCAGACATTTGTTGAATATTAGAAAAGTCTAATATTACTCTTTCTTTTATAAATGAAGCAAAGTCTTCTATGTGATTTAGCATTAAAATATTGTATTGAATGCAAGTCATTACTCAAAATGTCAAAATTATTATTTCTTAAATGGAATTCACAAATCCTACATTGCTGTGGTACATAGTAATTGTACTCACTAAAAATAAAGACTCTAAGCCACAAAGGAATCCTTACTCTTTCTTCGGCAGCGCAACCAGGTAAGAAACAATGTGCTTGTGTATCTGGAGCTCTTCTCATGTGAGGTAAAAATATCGAACCAACTGGTGCTTCAACTCCCTGTTGTATTTCTGCATTATCACCCTGCTGTACATCATCAATAACATCCCTCCCAACATTGCGTGTACTGTGTCTGTCAGCTCTTTGCCAACAAGGATGGCAGATTCTATCAGATGCCGTCAACTAAAACAAAAAAGAACATTATTATAATATGAAGAATGAATAACCTTATCATCATCAGCATCAACTGCCTATAATCATTAAACCCTGTTTTGCATACAGTCAGGTAAAGGATTGCTATTGTTGATCATTAGTAAATGCCCTATTCCCTGACATTTATGGGTATCTTTAAGTCTGCTTACACGTCACTTACAAGGAAAAAATAAAAAAACCTTAAAGATCTCTGCAATTACAATAGTGCACTATAATATATGGTAAGACCACAAGATTTTATTTTGGAACCTACATCATATTAAAAAAAAAAAACAATTACCTCACGTGGCTGAATCCATTGCAAAATCACACTTCTGATATGCCCCTCTCGTTCTGTGTTATTGCTTATCCCATGAGATCGAATCCTTAACAGTGAACACCTGCAGTTCACACATAACTGTCTGTGATGACCTGGATCTGAGCTCGTTGAAGCATCAGATGATGAACCTGCCACGCTGGCAGATGCATTCAATGCTATAATCCAACAAGGATGGCATACAAAGCTGTTCTGTCCAATCTGTAAAAAAAATATTTATGACATAAATAAATTAAAAAAACCAGCAAATACAACAGATTGTTTTTTTATAAATCTTTCTGTTTCAGACAGACAATAAAACATCATACCTCATCTCTTATGATTTAGGCTATTCGTATAGCAATCATCCTTGTAAAAATGATTTTTTTTTAATGTGCAATAAAGACTTTAAAATAATGATCGTTCAAAACCTTTCACTAGTGCGAGCCAACCCAACTATTCAATTGCAATTATGTACTTAATCATCTCAGAAGTTGGAACTTACCATTTGTGGTGCGATCCATTGTAGTATAACTCGCTGCACTTCCACAAGATTAATAATGTGTCTTCTCCTGTGAGTGATTTCAAGACCACAATTTATACAATGCATAGATTCGTTTAAAGCGGGTTCTGAGTCCAAGAGTGAGCCGGGGTCGTTAGGTAAAAAATCATCAGAATCCATTTTGAAAAGCGTAAGTCGTCAAAAATATCCAAAGTCGAAATAATATTCACAATAATATACGAACAAGAGCACGAACACAGAGCGAATGACATTGACTTTGACAATCGATCACCAATCGATTCTGGATCGGGGTTGCCAGTTCTCTGCACTAGGAATCAGTCGAACTAAACGATTTGAAATCGATTCCTATGGAATCGATTTCAAATTATATTATGATTATATTATATTATGCTGAGCTGTTTTGCTTTGTGTAATTATTTTGGTTATGGCCCATGCTGCATTCTAATTAGAATCTTCAAGAAAAGCACGCGTTAATAATACTCGCTACCATGACGGACAAAATTCAAATGAACGAAGACGACATACCAATTACGAACGCTTATTACAATTGTTACGTTTATTACATTTTTTTTTCTCGATAAAAACTTTCTTTGTTTGTTCTACGTTGCGTAGGCAAGCTGATGATTTTTAACACTTAAAAAAAAATGTTGTTCTACATAAACTATATTTTTTAATTTGTGTGAGGTTAAGATGATGATGATGCTAATGATGAATATTCCAACGGCTAGATAAAGCTCGGTCTTCCATCAAACATTTTAATGTCTTGAAGCTCTCGAATTGAAACATCGAATATCGATGTTATTTTTTTTGAGTTTTTATTTTGGCAACCCTAACTCAATGCATCCCGCATGTTGCACAGCAAAGCAACTGTCACCATACACAACCAATAATCAATTTAAAATCTTTTTTATTCGTTTTTAATATCATTTAGTTTGACACTCCCAAAAGAAACCAATGTTTACTAAATATTATTACTAAATTATTTATGAATTTCTTTTTTCCCAATACAGCTGTTCACCGGTTAGCCCATTTTGGTTGAAGTCCTTTGATTTCAAGAGTTTGGACTGCAGTTTGGACTGGCGCGTGGAACGTTATAACTTTTAAAAGTTTTTTACGCAGTAGTAAGAAAAATGGACGATCGTTTGGTCATCGCGTTAGCTGGCTTTGTAGTTAGTTTAAACAGCCGAAACAAACGACGACTGTGGGTAAAGGAATACAGACAAAGATATGGACATTTACCGATGTTAAGGGAATTACGACAGTGTCATCCAGAAGATTTTAAAAATTACCTAAGAATGGACAGTGACGATTTTGATTGTTTATTAGCACTGATACGTCCCAAAATAACTAAGCAAGACACTGTTTTGAGAAAAAGTATAACAGCAGAAGAACGATTGGTTGCCACTTTAATGGTTTTAGCGACCGGACGGTCCTATGAAGATCTTAAATTTAGTACGGGCGTGTCTACATCGGCGTTAAGTAAATTAATACCGGAAACGTGTAGAGTAATTTATGAAACACTTCGGGAAGATTATATGAGGGTAAGTAAAACATTTTGTAAATCAGTAAGATACTTATATATTTTTTATCAGTCACAACAATCACAGTACAATCAGTCAAAATTAATAATTAGTTATTATAATAAGATAAAATTCTTATAGTAAGTAATATCCTAAAAAACACTGAGATTCATCTACGAGAGTTACATCAGTCTTTTGGGATACCTAAATAATTTTTATCTGTCACAACAATCACAGTAAAATCAGTTAAAAGTAGTAATAAGTTATTATAATTACACACATCAAAAGTGTCTAGGGATCAAGCATTTTTATGCGGATTTCTTGAGATTGAGATGTGGCTTTGTAATAAATTTATGATTATATAAATTTATATGGATCCTTTTTGGTGCATTTCATAATTTGAAACAAGAACTGTTAATCAAATTCGAGTAAAAGATGAAAATCAGCTGTCAATATTTTCCCTATAAAAACATACAACGCATTGAAGACATTATTAGTGCTACTGTTTCCCTACTACTGATTAAAACCAACGTTATTATGGAGCGGCGACGTCATTTAAGCAGGGAAGAAATGCTCAGAGCCGTGGGAATGATAGAAGCTGGTTCCCGGCAACGTACTGTGGCTTTAGCTCTGAATACAAGTCAGAGTGTTATCAGTCGACTTTGGACACGTTACCGAAGCACTGGTACCGTGGCTGAGCGCCATGGAGGACGGTATCGCTGCACCACACGGAGACAAGACCGATACATTCAAATCTTAACTCGAAGAGCTCCAACAATAACCGCCATGATGTTAGCCGTGAGGCTTCATCACTCTTCAGGGAACTTAATTAGCGACCAAACAGTCAGAAACCGCTTGCATGAAGTGAACCTTCATTCCCGAAGACCGCTACGGGTACCACCTATAGCAATGCACAATCGTAGGATTCGATATCAATGGGCTCTTGAACACAGAAATTGGGCAGAAGAACAATGGCGTTTCGTGTGCTTTTCTGATGAGTCTCGTTTTGGTATGAGACCGGATACAAGACGTATACGACACTGGAGAACCCCTGGACGCCAACAGCGATTAAAATCCTGCCAGGAAGTCCATCCTTATAGTGGTGGAACCATCATGGTATGGGCGGGTATTTGGATCGGCGGAAGAACTGAGTTGATTTGGATCAGAGGCAACCTCAACGCTCAAATTTATGCTGAGACGATTGTATCTGACGTCATCGTTCCTCTACAAGTGCAAATCGGTCCCTTATTTCAGTTAATGCATGATAATGCACGACCGCACACCGCAAGAGTTGTAAGACAGACTCACGCCGCAGCTAACATCAATGTCCTGCTCTGGCCTGCTCAGTCGCCAGACTTGAACCCGATTGAGCATGCATGGGATATGCTACAGAGAAGAGCTCTGCCGAATATGGAGGGTATCCAGTCGCAAGAAGACCTTTTTTTGTTGTTGCAACGAACATGGGCGGCCATTCCACAGCGTGATTTGGATGAACTCATTTTGAGTATGCCAAACCGATGTTCTTGTGTTGTTAGTGTTCGCGGTAGAAACACGGATTATTAATTGTTTAAGTTACCCAATAAAATTTTAAAGAAAACTGTTATTTCAGTCTTTTTTTCGAACTTTAATGTTAGTGGTTCAAATGTCAAAAATCCCTTTATTAGGAAAATGGCAAATTTCTTTATTAATGCAAAGGTGACTTGGTTTATCGTTACTGTGACAAACGAAAACACTTTATTTGATGAATCCTTAAAGAAAATTTTAATTAATATCAATCAGGAGAAAAGTTATTGCAAAAATATATGTTGATCCCTAGACACTTTTGATGTGTGTAGTTAAAATTCTTATAGTAATCTCCTAAAAAACACTGAGATTCTTCTACGAGAGTTACATCAGTCTCTTGGGGTACCTAAATAATTTTATATCTGTCACAACAATCACAGTACAATGAGTTAAAATTAATAATTAGTTATTATAATAAGATAAAATTCTTATAGTAATATCCTAAAAAACACTGAGATTCATCTACGAGAGTTACATCAGTCTCTTTGGATACCTAAATAATTTTTATCAGTCACAACAATCACAGTACAATCAGCTAAAATTAGTAATAAGTTATTATAATTAGTTTTATTATAGTAATCTCCTAAAAACACTGAAGTCCATCTACGAGAGTTACATCAGTCTTTTGGGATACCTAAATAATTTTTATCTGTCACAACAATCACAGTACAATGAGTTAAAATTAATAATTAGTTATTATAATTAGTTAAAATTCTTATAGTAATATCCTAAAAAATACTGAGATTCATCTACGAGAGTTTCATCAGTGCTTTTGGGATAAAAAAAAAACTGTGGCACTCCGGGAGTGCCGACAGAAGTGAAAACTTGAAAAAAAATCGGCACCGCGGTAATCAACGCGTTGATGTCTTTTTAACCGTCTTACGAATTTTCGATCAGGTCACGTGTCCTGACGCGAGTTTAACATTTTTTACCCATTACAAAAAAAGTGCACAACGCCGCTAAAGAAGATTTCACTTCAAAACACAATAAAAATTTAAACATAGTTAGATATTATGATATGATGTCGGAAAGTTCATCAGACGATGATATTTTTGCGGAGTAGGGGAAGGTGAGGTATAATGATCCCCTTAACGGAAAAAAATACTGTGGCTTTAGTTGAATGCAAAATCGGAACATTTCTATTGTTGGAAGTATAGTGAATTTACTTATCTTTGTAGCTGCATACTTATTTTTTATTATATAAATTTAGTTTTTTTTGTTAAAGTTTAGTAAAGGATCGTTTTATACACACCTATGTATAAAATGAGCCCTGGGGTTGGGGTAAAATAATCCGTCATTAGAGGAAAAGGATCATTTTATACCATAAGTTAAGAAATATCACTGAAATAAAACACTCAAACTTTTGCAATCTTCCAGTTTCATTAGAGATCTTTTTTTTGTAATTATCTACTACACAATCAATAAAACTAAACATTCACATTGCAACAAACTTTTAAAAGGTAAACAAAAAAACTCTTCTTCTAAATACAAAAAAAAAACAAAAAACAAATAATACTCATCCCTATCAAAGATTGTTTATCAATGTCAAAATGCAATAGAAAAATCAACTCTGTATTCATTTAAAAAATAATAATTTTCTAACATATAACTTGCAAACATAGTCATCTTCATCGTCACTATCTACTCCCGCACAAGTCTGATGTCCCCATTTAAGACACACAGCGCACCTAATCCACCCTTCGCCTTTATTGTCTTTGGAGTAGCTTTCAGTACAGAAGATCTGTTTTGCTTTTTTTTGCCTTTTCCCTTTCCGCCTTCTTTTCCTTTCCCGACTCCTTTTCCTTTCCCACCACCTTTTCCTTTATCGTTCTGTTTGTTGGTCACCGTTTTTTTATTTATTTTATTAGCTTCCTTAAGGGCTTTCTTTTGTTCTATGTCTGTTTTCTTTTTAGCTTCCTCTTCAAGGTGTTTTTTGTAAGGTGTGCTGGTCAGTACTGATGTGTCTACTTTTATTCGTCTTGCACTCGCTCTTTTTCCAACTATCTTTGGTGTTGGTCGAACTTCCCTGGGTGACACAACACCAAAAGATGTGGATGGAATACCAACAGCCAAAGCTGGAGGTAATCTTTCAGAAGATTCAGACGTTGAGGTATTTTTTGGGAAGGACGGTGCTTGCCGCAATGACTGTGGTGCTTGTGGGGATTTTTGAGTCATCATTGGAGTCGAAGTTTGAAGTGGAGACAGCTGAGGTGTTAAATGAAGGGATTCTTGGAGATCCACTTGTAAAGGCTGTAGTGTTTCAGTTTCTGGATTACTCGCTTGAGGAGAAGGTATTTGCACGGTTTCTGCTAATGGAGGACTTGAAGTCCCAAGGATCGAAATGGGAGGTTCTATCGTGTCATTGTCAACATCCATATCAGTGGTTTCAGCTGCAATGAAGTCCACATTAGTGAACATTTCAGGGTTGAACGGATATATTCCTGTTTTGTTAAAACCATTCATACTATTCAGTGGAACTGCTGCTTTTAGATAGGCCTCTGTAAATATTTTCGTTATTTGGAACACGGTTACCACTCTCCCAGGATTGTTATTCATCCACTTCTCCAACGCTTGGTTATGATATTAGCGGATACATGACTCCAACGTCCAAGGGTTGGAGTTTGTGGGTGCAATGAGGCGGCAGGCATAGAATAGTAACGTGATTATCCCTGGCTTTTAATACCACATTCAAATTTTTAGTGTGAGATAGGTGACTATCCAATATCAAAAGAGCCGGATCTTCTGCTGTGGGTTTGGCATGACTTAAGAAGTGATCGAACCACTGAGAAAACACATCTAATTTCATCCATCCAGATGGATTGCATGCACATATAGCGCCTGGAGGTGCGCCATCCATCAATTCTATTTTCATCCGGACTCTGCGGAAGATTAACATTGGAGGCACAAAAGTTCCAGAAGCTGAGGTACAAATTACTGCGGTCGTTGTGTCACCTCTCTCAGCTGAAGTCACTCGCGCCACCTGTTTACGGCCTGTTTGTGCAAACACTTTCGAGTTTTTTGTTGGGTCAGTACATAAACTCGTCTCGTCAACATTAAAAATCCGATGGGGTGGAAAATAATGTTTATCTTGCACGTTTTTCAAAGTCGAAAAAAAAATTATCCACCACGGGCTTATTAAAAGCTCGCGCTCGAGCAGAAGACGTTGATTCTGGGGCACGCATCGTAATGTCCGGATGTCTACGTCTAAATTCACGAAGCCATTCAAGTCCAGCTTTACCTTTTGCTTCAGAAAATGGATGCGGTATATTATTTCTTTCTGCCAGTTGGTAAGCTAAGGTTAAAACATCCTGTGTGGTCAGCCCGTACATTCTAGACTCCATGTCCTTAATGTGATCAAAAAGTTCCTGTTCTTGTTCTAGGTTAAACACTGTTTGTTTGCTACCTAACTTTTTAGTGGAGCCTACAGCTATTTTATTTTTACCTTTGGCTCTTCTTTTTAATGCCATCACAGGGACCTTTAACTCTCTACTTGCGGTTTTGTAAGGCATTCCATCTCTGACGGCATCTAATGCCTTTTGCATTTGTTCTTCAGGCCAATTTTGGCGATTAGTTTTACGTATATAAGTTCTCGGCATGATCTGTAACAACAACAAATACTAATGGGGTAAAATGATTCCAGGGATTATTTTAAACACACGGAAAGGGATTATTTCGCCCCAAACACCAAATTCCAAGATATCGATTAAAACATAACCTTCTAGTACCACGTGCGGTGATCGAACATTGCTTAAATATTAGTTAACTGCTATTAATAGCCGCAAATAATACAACATTTCAATAAACACGAACATGTAAAAAGTAATGAAAGTCCAAAAACAGGCTTACCTTAGATCAGAGCCACACTTTTTGATTATTTTTTAATAAAATCACGCCAAGTGCTCACACCGCCATGACACTTAGAGAGGCAACTGGCAGTGGTGCGGGGAATATGTTTCATGAGCATTTGGATAGATGGCACTATTTGTATCTGATTTACGGCGGGGGATCATTTGACCTCCAGGGATCGTATTACCTCACCTTCCCCTACGTGTAAATGAGAAGGCCGAAACCTTTCAGACCACGTAACCAACCCTTGGACACCTGGATAGTGTTGACTTTTGTCAACGGTATCGGTTATCAAAGGAAACAGTTATGTGGTTAGTCGGTGAAATTGGAATCTATCTAAAAAGTTCCACTACAAGGTAGGTAATGGACTATTTAATTAAAGTACCAATGATTGCATCTTTATACTCATACTCACAACATAAAAAATATTTTTTGCGTTTTAGGAATCAAGCCATAACGCCTCTTGAGCAAATATTGCTTAGATTGCGATTCTACGCCACAGGCACCATGCAACGATGCTCTGGAGATTTCTTTGGGATATCAAAATCATCTGCATGTAAAGTTATCCACGCGGTCTCCAGAACTATTTGCACTAAATTAAATTATTTTATTGAAATGCCGCACACCACTGAGGAAATAAGGGAAGTAGTGGCGAAGTTCTACTCAATTGCCAAATTTCTAAGTGTAATTGGAGCGATAAACTGCACTCATATACGTATTTTAAGCCCTGGTAGGTACATAGTACTCATATCATCTTAAATAAAATAAAATAAAATAGTGTATCTGCATAAGTAGGTATTGTTTTTAAAACTGTACTTGATTTTATTTTAGGGGGTGATAATGCGGAGCTTTATAGAAATAGGAAGGACGTATTTTCTATAAACACCCAGGTAGTAGCAGATGCTGACCTAAAAATACGGAATATAGTTGCACTTCAACAACAGCAGAGTTAAATATCTAATGGACTCGCAACAACTAGGAAGGTGCTGTCTTTTGGGAGATCGGGGTTATGCATTAAAGAAATATTTATTAACACCAATGGCCAATCCCCAAAACGCTGCTGAAAAGCTCTACAGTGAGAGCCAAATCAGAACTAGAAATTTAGTGGAAAGAACATTTGGTGTTTGGAAGAGGAGATTTCCATGCGTAGGCTCTCAATTAAATTAGATAATGTGCAGGCTATAATTGTGAGCACTGCAATACTGCATAATCTATGCATTAAAAATAGAGAAGATTTACCCAGCGGTGGAAGTGTTTTATTAGAGAATGAGCAAGAAAATATTACCTTCCCAGTGACAGAAAATGATCAGCAATACAGAAGAGATCTCATAACATCATACTTTTCCTCATTACTAAACTCTGAAGGAGCTTTATAACTATGATATTATTAATAGTTTTCCTATTGATCAACACTTGACTAAATAAAACAATTGATTTGTTTTTATGGCGTACTTGCTTTATTAAAATCTAATCTTGCCTTTTCAGTCTCGTGACTACATTTTTCTTATATTGTTCGTGTAGTTCTTGCTTGTGTTTCATGTTTTGTTCATGTTCTTCCCGTGCATACTGGGACAGTTCACTCTCTCGCAGCTGCTTTTGAGTCAAAAAATCTATTTTTTTTTATCCGTGTGCAAAATGATGCGCTTCCGGGTTTCCAATGGAGTGCATGCGGTCTTCCTTTTCTTTTCGAAAGCTGAAACATAACATAATAAAGGACAAATTTCTTTATGCCTCGTTGGGCTAGTGGTCGCAAGCGCTACTACTGAGCATGAGGTCCTGGATTCGATTCCCAGGTCGGGCAATGTTATTGGGTTTTTCTATCAGGAATTTCTCAGTAGCGGCCTGGAGTCTGGATTTATGCCCGGTTGATGGTAATAGGCTCGCCCCCTATTACATGAGACTTAAACATAACTGGCGAAATGTGGGTGATCTAAGGTATACCTCTGCCTCACCCTTTGGAGAATTACAGGCGTAATGTTATGTATTACATTTAACTTACACAACTCTTTTGACACTGGCTTTCTCAGCATAGATTTTGGTGTAGATGAGTCAAATTCATTAAATTTTGATACCCCTGAAACAAATTAAAAGTTGTTAAACCATTTTCTTGAACCAAAATAATATATGATGCATCAATCAAATAATAGTACTGACCAATATTGTTGGATACATTTTCCTTCAAGAGGTTTTCGGCCTCGGAAAACACAATTTCTTTATCAACCTCAACAACAATACTTGTTTCAGGCATACCTGTAATAAATATAATAAAATGTTATATATTTTAACATAATAACATTGTACCGAGATAGTTGGTTAAGGGTTCTCACCCATCTATCAACTCGGCATCAACTCCAGCCGTACAGAACTTTGTATAAAACTATATAGCAAAGCATATTTATAAGCAATGTAACATCATCACCTCACTTCGGCATAGATTATTGAATTATGATGAAATGAGGCGAGTGACTGTTTATCCAATGCCAACGTGATAGATGTATGATATCCTAATACTCAAACTCTTCATTATTATCTAATAAATCCAAATTAACATTTGCAGTGGTTTCAATATTCTCTGGCACTACAACTACTTGTGTATTTTCTCTAAAAAAAAAACACCATCACAAGCAGTTCTAAAAAAATTATGCTAAATACCATTTTTTTTTTATAAGTAGGTCGATCCATATCCATAGCATCACAGTCATATACTGCCGGAAGACCAGATATGGACTCTCCCATAATGGAATTTAACCATTCGGTGGTTGATGAGGGTGGTGGAGGGGCTGGTCCCCCACCAGTTAGCCGCCTTCCATACTTTTCTGCTGCCATTTCCTAAAATAAATAATAATTCAACTCTGAAATACTCTGCATTACAGTATCAAACTTATTTAGTTAGGTACCTTTCTAGCAGTTTTTTTTTTTTTCAAATTATTTTATTTCTGCTGCAACTGCTTTGAGCTACGGTATTTTGTAGCATCGGAATTAAATTTTTCAGTGAGCATTCTCCAAGCAGCTTCTTTTTGATGGTTGCTGGTGTGATCAGTTTTTTTACTCGTTATCACTGGGTAATCCTTTAGCAGCCACATTAGTTTATTAGTTTCTTCTTTAAAGTAATTAGAGCTCCGGTCCTTTGAATAAAACAATAAGTTACATGCCTATTTGTGTGTAACAATGTAATAATGTTTATTCACGTAAAAATGTACATTTGTTATCAAGTAGAGTGCTTAATCTAAACTTACGGTACACAAAAGTATTAGCATTTGGGGCCGAACTAGGCATAGCCTGTATTTCAGCCCTCAACGCCGATCCCCCTGAGTTACAAATTAATTATCATTATTATGTCCGTGCAATGATCACATGTATGAATGAACGTATACTATTAGAAATATAAAAAAAAAATAAGTTAAGAGAAAAAGAAAAAAAAAAGAGAAGATTTTTAGTTTGTAGAGCAGTCCTCTCTTTGTCTGTAATGGAGGTGTGCGTGAATGAGTGTAAGAGGGTGTGTAAGATTATGTGTGTAGAATTATTGATTTAAATAAAACACGACATAACTCATGATTTCGGTTACATAAATCTCAAAGTAAACACACGGAAACATAGTATTACTTACTTGTTTGGTTGTTGGCTGTTTCCTGACATTTTTAGGAAGATAATGCTTGGCGGTCAAGGTGAAAATTAAACAACAATATACACAGTCACACTAACACGGAATTAAAATAGCTTGTTTTCAATGAATCTCGTGTTATTTTATTTAATAGCAGTTAGGTTTGACATTTAGACTGTCAAATAGACGTTTCGTTTGGTTTCATTCATTCATTATAACTAGTGTTGGCACATAGAAAAATATTACCCCTAAAAACTCATAGCTGTTTTTAGGAAATGATTTCTCATTACACTGGCAATGGTTAAGTTTGACTATAGTTAAAATAGACATTGGAAAACGTAATAGCCCTTTAACCATTAGTTGACCAGTTGACTATGGTTAATCTAACAAATTGTTATACGGTGTTTGACTACGGATCAAAAAACCGGCCCTAAGACTTAAAAATTGACTGCGTTTCTTTAACTGGTGTGAACTTTTACGATATTGATGACTTAGTAGGTTGTGATATACTTATTGGCCGTAACATGACGGAGCGAAATGATTTAATATATTCACGTGTAGGTAATTCATTCAAGTTTGACTATGCGCAATCACTTAGTGAATTTTGTGACGCTATATGTACATGAGACTAAAATCAATACTGACACTCACTTAAATGAGTTGATTTATTTATTTAGACAATATAAACAGTGTGTCGCGTCAGACATAAAAGAGTTAGGGAAAGTGAATAACCACGAGATGGTTATTAGACTGACAGACCCACGACCGGTGCAGTGCAAACCTTTTCGAGCCTCTCATACAGATAGAAAGATTATTCGAGATATGGTGCAGGAATTAGTGGATAATAAAATAATTCAAGAAAGTAACTCCCCTTTCGCGAGTCCCGCTCTGCTTGTTAACAAAAAGAATGGTGAGAAAAGACTCTGCATTGATTACCGCGCATTGAATAAAATAACTTGTCCTTTACAAGTACCCAATAACCCGAATTGAAGATCTTATAGATAGACTACAGGGTTATATATATTTTACTAGTCTTGATCTAAAAAGTAGTTACTACCAAATTATTATGAGCTCACAGTCCATAGAGAAAACAGCATTCATTACGGAAGATGGCCATTATGAATTTTTACGGCTCCCATTTGGTTTGGCGAATGCACCATCTTGTTTCCAACAGATGATGAATAAAGTGTTAGGTAATTTGTTTGAGAACGTCATTGTGTATTTAGATGGCGTTTATCTAATTACCCAACTTCTAAACAACAAAAAGTCCAACAAAATTAAACCAAACTTCTTAACCAGAAACTAAACTATACATTTCCGAAGGTTTTTGATGCGCTGAATCCGAATGCCTCAGAATCGCTCTATCACGTCAGGTTTCTGAGATATCCTAACCGAAAAGTGCAAAAAGTACCGATTTTGAGGTTATGTAGACTCACGAATTATTTTGTTCTAAAAAAAAAACAAAGGTTCCCATATTAAAGAACAAGTCTTCCTCTTTCAAATGCCGTTGAGTTTGCACAAATATTTTTTTTTTCGCTGAGATATCGTGTTTTGAAGTTCTCATCTTTGAAAATTTTCGTATACCTGAAAATCAATTTAGATCATAGACGTGATACAGTTGATTACTCATTTTCTGCAAATGATTCTCATTTTTCAAATAAGTCTTATTATAATAAGACTTATTTCAAAAAAATATGCGACTTAACTTACTTTCCCCAGGGTTAGGTGGGTTAATTTGCTCGAGGTTTGGTAGGGGTCGTGTCTAGTGGCTAGGGGCTGGATGGAGATAGCTAGATGTGGGTTGGTAGTTTAAGAGGTTTGGTGGGTTGGCCCACTTATGGTGAGACAAAATTTTAAGAAAAATTACGAAACCATTACGAACCATTACCCATTACGAAGTAATATTGGCGGAAGTTTATTACAAGATATCGTGTTGATTCGGTCCAATCATGATTTGTTAGATTAAAAATTTTATTATGAACATTATAGTTCTGGTACAATTTTAGGAAGTATAACACGGAAACAGTGTCGGTGTCACGGTGTGACACGGATAATGAAGGAAATATTACTGATTTACATACATACATACATACATAAACTCACGCCTTCTTCCCATGGGGGTAGGCAGAAACTACAGAACGCCACCTGCTACGATCCTTACATACTCCTTTTGCCTCGTTTACGTTCATACATCTGGTCATACACTACCGCCGATTGCGAGTACTACGCACTTGGCCTTTCTGAAGAACATCACCAATAAGGTCAGTATATGTCCTTCTAGGGCGTCCCCGGCCGGCCTTTCCTTTCACATCAGCCTTGTAAATACGTTTTGTTAGTCGCCTTTTATTCATCCTCTCAACATGCCCAAACCATCTCAGCATACCCTTTTCAATTTTTGTCACAACATCTTCTTTTAAATCACACCGCTGTCTTATCACATTATTCCTCAGCCTATCATTCATAGACAAACCACACATGCTTCGCAAGGAACGCATTTCTACAGCATTTATTCTACTTTCATGCTTGTTTTGCCACACCCAACATTCACTTCCATACATAAGCGTAGGCACCAGCACACCATTGTGAACAGCCAGTCGAGCTTTTTTAGACATCGACTGGTTGGTCACAATCGCATGTATAGCACCATTCACTTTATTTCCCGCGTTTACTCTCCTTTCTACATCCCCATCAATTTTCCCATCCCTTGTAAACAGACTCCCCAAATATATAAACTCACTTACTTGCTCCACACTCTTATCATTTATTTTCACATCACACACCGATACATCCTCTCCTCTTTCAAACACCATGACCTTCGTCTTATTCACATTTATATTCATCCCTTTCACCTTATATGCTTCATCCATCACAATCACCATGTCTTGCAACTGTTCTGCTGATGAAGCAAGTAGAACTTGATCATCTGCGTAGCTAAGGCATTTGACAGGTAACTCATTCATCCTCAATCCGCACTCACTCTCTTTCAAATTTGTCAGACAACTATCCATGTACAAGTTGAATAGCCACGGTGACGCTACACAACCCTGTCTAACACCCCTCGAGATGCAGAACCAGTTCGTGTATGCCCCATTTATCCTAACACAAGCTACTACTACTACTACTACTATTACTGATTTAATATTGATTTATTAGTTGTTATCACGGAACAGAAAAAACAGTGGAAGTACAATGCACCAAAATTACTATAGGAACCGCTGTCGCCAAACTCACACAAATAAACCGATAATCATATATTGCACTACAAAGAAACAATTCGTTTGATTTAAGTTTAGTCAAAATTAGCCTACATCACAGATTTGGAAATAAACCCTGACGTTCTACAAATAAGATTTATTTTGCTGTAGCGGCAAAACGTATTTACGATCTATAATCACATTAGATTCGATTGACGAATCAGTTCCGCTACTTGACAATAGATGGCGGTATTCTCAGGGGATGCAATTATAAGCTTAATTGCGTTAGCATACTGGTGGACATTTGCGTAATCGGTCTATTTCTGCTGCTACTCGGCTAAAGCCGCACCACGTAGCACATTGAATTGCTTTATCGATATCAATATATACCCAATATTTTGTTCAATTCGCAAAAATAAGACTTATTGGGAGTACATTTATTTACTTTGTACACAAACCGCTGTTCATTTTAAACCATTAATTAATAGAAACAGACAGACAGGTAAATTTAAAATTAAATAAAAGTGCTGGTATGTATGCATGAATACTTACTAAAGACTGCAACGTAATGAAAATAATAAAATGTATTTATTGCCCTTGGAATAAAACATATTTGTTAAGAAACTGGCGTTTGGAAAGTCTTATTTTTAATATTAATAAATGGTGTATGCGAACATTTGTATATTTTTCAACTATTGCCTTCATCAAATCGGTAACGTGATTAGACACAGGAAATTCGCCAACTTGATGGGAGGCAATATCATTGAATAAGTGTTCCTATGAACTTACGCATTATTTGTGTTACCGCCACTTCTTTTCGAAAAACTCCTATGTCAACGTTTTTTAAAAATGTTTCCGCTGTTTGACATATTTTTACGACATCTGGCGAAGGATACAACAAGCCACCATGATCTTTTGCAATTATGAATTTGTTCTCGTTGGTCTAGTGGTCGCAAGCGCTACTGCTAAGTATGAGGTCTTGGGTTCGATTCCCGGGTCGAGCAAAATGTTATTGGGTTTTTCTATCTGAAATTTCTCAGTAGCAGCTCGGAGTCTGGATTTGTGCCCGGTTGATGGCAATAGGCTCGCCCCCTATTACATGGGACTTTAATAAACATAACTGGCGAAATGTGGGTGTGCCTGTTACAGGGACACCTCTGCCCAACCCTTCGGGGAAACAAGGCGTGATGTTATGTTTGTATAAATTTGTGGAAGGGTTGAAAATGATGTGTCACTAATGCGTTAACACAGACATCACAGTTGATTTTTTTCGATATTCGGGCAATTTAACCAGCAATGTGGCCTATTGCTTGACTACTAAAATCAGAAAAGTACCCTCCTAGTTCTTCAATTTCGGAATCGTCCTCAATCTGTTCATATTGTGACATATCTTGAGCCATACTACTTATGTTTATCCTTTCAACAGCTTAGTATTAAATTAACTATTTATGACAAATCGTTTTATTTTTTATTATTATTATTAATAACTATTTATATTTTTATCCAAACAACCCACAGTATTTTTTTCTTATTGTAAAAGTGTCGGTGTATCTGTCCGCTGCGGTCGGCGGCCTGTAGCGATTTGTGAGTGCACCGGTGCACGGATTCTACATAGCTCGCTAAAAACAGGTTTTTGCTGGGACGGTTTTTGTTGTTTCGTATGTTTTTTGTTATTGTATTATGTTTGATTACGTGCTTATTTATTTTTATTTTTTTAGTATACAAATTATGTATTAGGTATGTTGAAACTGTTTGTACTCCCCGTCACTTGTTCTTATGGGTTCATTAGAAAACCAGCGCCAGACAGCATCTGTCTGGCATTAATGCTGAAATTAACCTTTTTGGCGCAGCCGTGAGGCACACACTGTTGTTTTTAAATATTATTATTTATTTTATCTTTGTTATTTGTGTTTTGTGTTTCACGAACTGTGTTCAAATAAATGTTTTTCTTTCTTTCTTTCTTTAGCTGACGAACAGTTAAGTATTGATATTTCTTCTAAAGCAACACAGTTGCCTTTGTTAGTGTCTTTTAATTGGACATGGATTAATATTTTTTTATAAGCCGATATAAATTGTCTGGCAGTTGGGTTATTGTTAGCCCCACCCTGTGCCCTAATATTACAGAAAAAAAGCTCTAAATGATCCTGGCTTAATTTATAAAATAGTAAATATACCAATTTTTTTTTTTAAACCCGAATTGGTGTAAATTTCTTCAATTAAATATATCAAAGAGATTATTGCAAGTAATCAAAAACGTTTCCGTAGGCTCGCTGTCATGAAACGAATTTATTCCCGATAGTCTACAAAAGGACATGTTATGAAATGGGCTTAAAATAATTTAGTTTTTGAACAACTGTTATGTGCGGTTTTTCTGGTAGAGAAAATTGTCCAGGACGGCCTTACAAAAACAAAAAAGTATTAAAAGCACCATTCTTTAATAAATAAAAATTTAATATATATATATTTTTTTTTTATCGTAATATTATTTTTGTACATTGAAAAAAAGAAAAACTGTTACATATTATTTCTTATAGCATATTATATGCCTTTCTGTTATTTAAAACCATATTAAATGGCTTTAAAATAAAACGCAACGAATTATCTGCATGATTTGGATTTATGAAAATGATTCCTTTGCCTCTTTTGAAAACAATAAAACATTACTTGTGTCAGGTTGATGCCGGGTTGTAACCTCTATGGTTGTAACTGTAACACTTGTCAGTTGTTTGTTTTTAATACAAATTGAACATAAAAATTGCTATGGGGGTAAGCAGAAACTACAGAACGTCACCTGTTACGATCTTGACATGTGACGTGAATGTATGAATGTGATAATTATGTCTTCTTAAATCTGTCATATTTCAGTTTTCACTTGGATTGGATTGGATCTTTTAACCTTTTGTAGGCAATGATATTATATGTAAAAAAGAGGCGTCTTTTTACTTAAAATATCATTGTTTGTAGGCTTTTGTAAATAGTCAGTCACTTTTTGTAAATAGGTAGCGAAATAAAAGAATAACGTATTTGCTTTTAATTGTTTGTATTTATTCTACTTCTTCATTTTCAACATCTTCCCTAACAATTACATTATCAAGAAACTGTGCAGGCGGTAATATGTTGTTTTGATGCCGAGCCCACCCAAGATACCATATGATCATCATCACATGAGCACAGCTTCCGATAGTTCGCTTCCCTATTATACAGCTGCAGTAATAACCGGAAATTCTTTCCTCCCAATTATTTGATTCTACTAAGTTTATTAAAACATAAGTATAATATACTTTATTGCTTTGATGTCTTGACCTTGACAGTATTGCTTAGAGGCATCCTGTCTCATGTGATGACGTTATGCGTGGGACATCTGTGATTTCTAAGCTTTCACTTATTTCAACCGAAAATGTCCCATTTGCACGAATATGCTCCCCATAATAAGACCTAGCTTGCTTTATTTGGTAAACTCCAATACTGAACAAAATCAAGTCTGACATTTCCATTACAGGGAATATATGTATTTGTGGTAATCGGGCATCATCTATTCTTATAAAACTGGCTCGGCGTCTATTTAATTGATGGTCAATCACATAATCACCTAAATAATTCGGCAAGATCAATCTTTGCATTGCTCTGTCTAAGATTGCTTGAGCATCAGAACGGTCGGTTATAAGCGGATGGAAATTGTTCAATATTGCTGCGCAAATCCTAAGATCGCTCATTAAGTTTCTTGATGCTACATTAAAATATTTATTTCTGAACATTTTGAAATCACGCTTAAACCGACCATTCACTACTTCAATTACCCATCTGCACATGGTTACAAGGCGAGATTTATTTGCTTTTATCGTGGATAATTGTGTTTCACCTACATCTTGAGTCTCTGGCTTGTGTACTGAGAATCCTAATGAGGTAAGCAGTCCTATAGCATCCCGAAACCCTCTATCTAGCAAAAACACATCATTTTCTCTAAAATAATTTCTAAGAGCACCACTGGGTGCAAAAAGCTGGTTCATTATCTCGGCATCAGATGTTGTAGCAGCATACGGACCATAAACATCTAAAATAAAACCATCAGTGGTTGCCATCATAAAAGGTTTCAATAGGTTGGCATATTTATGTAAGCTATAGGTTTTTTTTTTGGAATAGGTAGTTAGACGACTTTTGCAAATGTAGTATATTTATGTGCCATCAAAGATTACTATAGGATTACTTTCCTGTGTGCCAAATAGACCTTGTGGAATCAAAAGATTTCTACTAGACAAGCTTGCCCTTGGGATATTACTAATGCCCAAATGTAAAGGAACATATGATTCCAATAAGCAGCCACAGGTCTTCTTTACATACTGGCAGACTGTATAAGTTGATAAACGAAACAAAGAGGCAATGCGTCGCAAAAGTTACCTAGTCCTTATTTTTATTAAATACATACCAAGTGCTGTTTTAGGTTTTTTACATATATTGGACAATTGAAGTATGCAAGTTAATATTGCCAGAAAGTTCAAAACAGTCAAGCCTGTCCAGTATCGACAAGTAGTATTATTCATGTGTTCAACATTTTCAAAGTCTATGGTGTTATTTACATACCTCCGTAATAAGTCAAGCATTTCAGTAATATGCACCTGGAGAATATTCTTCTTTAAATACAATGGCACACGTTTCCTTTCGTGATTCATACAATCCGGAACAAAACAATGAGTAGTGGTATCTGGAGTGCGACTATAACCATCTAATGTAAGCTTTACAACTGGTTCTCGGAGAACATTTTCAGTGTCTGTGTTGGCAGAACTGGGAGGCTCCACAACAGAGCTGGATCCACTGATGATAGGATTTGGTTCTTGCAGACTGTCCTCATTATCAGTCCTGGCAGTACTAATTACGAATAATCCAGATCCACTTTCTGCTGGTGGTGGTTGCCGATGAGCTCTTAGCCAACAAGCATTACATGCCCGGGCATTAGATGGCATCTGCAATTGAAGTTACAGATAGTTTTAGTAATTCTAATGTGGGTGAATATTTATACAAACAGAAAAAGTGAGTAAATCACACAAGCTGAGGGCTTAGTGCGAGTTTTTTTAACTTCACCATCGCGTTAGAGTAAACGCAGATTTGTATGGCGTTGAGTTAGCGCCACCTGAGGGCTTAGTGCGAGTTTTTTTAACCCCTTACTGCATGGATTGTTTGATTGGGATGGAAAAAAAAATATGACGTAGCATGACCCCAATAACGCCCAAAAAAAATAGGAAAAAAAAATCTATACCTAGTTTTTTTTTTAATATTTAAATATTTAATTATTTCCAAATATGGCATTGCATGCAGTTTTAAGTTTATTATCAAGTCTGCCAAATATGTCATTATATGCAGAAGTAGCTGGCAAAATAAAAAATTTAGATTAAAATGAGAATGTATATCGGGTATAGCACGAATGGTGGCATATGCATACGCCAGCCTATGCAATCATTGCATAATGTGTAAGGAGAGATGGAATTAAATTAGTAAAAGGCTCATATTTATTTGTTTTATTTTATTTCTTAAGAATTTTAGGAACTTTGGTTTTATTAGGAACTTTTTTGAATCATTACTTAATTTTAGTCTCGTGTTGATTACTGTACATGATATTCCATATAGCAGTTTCTTGCTTTATTTAAACATAAATGGGCCTTGCATTTCAAACACCATATGTATGATTTACCTTTGCATCCAGGGTTTTTGCAGACTTGGCGCTCTTCTGTCCATTGTGGGAAGTGATGCATGCCATCTTCCGCTACTTCTCGTGATAGCATTTCTAAGCGTTTTCTGCTTTTCTTTGCTCTTGGCTCAACACCCAAAGATGGTCTGCCTCTAGTGGTTGGTGTATAAATACGGGACCCTTTCATGATCAGCACTTCTGCCACCAATAATTTAAAATCCAAGAGCGGCATGTACGAGTCTTGGTTCAAACGTCTCCAGATCAACCAAGAATTTACTGCAATGACATCAATCATGTGAAGAAAAACGCATGTACCACTTTTTGGATCTTACTTTGATCCTGTAGTAGCCTAACATCGAGTCAAGCGTATCAACCCCACCCATGTGACGATTGTAGAGGAAAATTGCTCTTGGACATGTTATCTCCTCATAACATTTCCTCTTTCTATTGAATCGTTTAACGGTATCAGAAGGATTAATACCAACGTAAGTAGAACATATATTGACAACTTTGTTGTCGAGCCAACTTACAACATTGACTGTTCTATCATCAATATTAGTTTCTACTTCCACTGCAGATCCTCTACCCTTTTTTGAAAGGTCTGCTTTTGTCGGCAATTTAGCCCCTGGCAATCTATTGGCTCTGACTGTTCCCAACGGCAAGATTCCTTTCTTATCCATTTGGATCATTAATTCCACGGTAGTAAACCAGTTGTCAAAAAACACTCTGTAATTGAGATTTTCTGGAACTGTTTGGGTGAGTCTCAAGACTACATTGCTGCTAGTTCCAATGTTATTTTCACTATCTGGGATGACATCGGACTGTTTCCCTGCATACAGATCAAAGTCATAAGAAAATCCTGAAACGCCGCTTAGCACATGAACTTTGTATCCCCATTTATGAGGTTTCTTGGGATTATACTGCTTTAAACTACTTTGCCGGGTTTTCGTAGGTATAATTTGTTCGTCTACTGCAAGATATTGTTCTTTTGGCACCGTTAGTAGTCGGTCTCTAACTTGGGATAGAAAGGGTCTTATTTTTTTAAGCTTATCATATTGAGGGTTTCCTGGCTTAAGATTAGACGAATTGTCGACAAAATGAGTAAACCTCTTCAATTCCTCAAATCTGTTGCAGGTCATTGTCTTCTCAATAGGCTCGAATCCCATCCCAGACCTCCAGTAATGCCGAGTTGTCGGGTAATGAACCACAGACATATACATTAGAATACCTACAAATTGTCGCATTTCTAATTGCGAAATATTTGCCTCTTTTCCCTTTTCATTAGCATAACGACTGGATTCATTAGTAATAAAAGTAAACATTTCATTCGTGAATAAGTAATCGAAAATTTGTGATGGTGTATTCAAACCTTTTATTTCATCTGTGAGGCTAATGTCTCCTAGAAAGGCGTAATTGTCTTCGCTATACTGCCGCTGACCAGTTTTCCATTCGTAAGTCTTTTTAGAAGTTTTTTCTTTGTTACCTACCCTCCGGTGTCGACTTGTTGAAGGCTGATCGCTTTGGTCTTCCAATTCAATATCTGACTGTGAATCTACGTCACTATCTTCATCGGACTCAGACAAATATAACGGATCCTGTCCTCGATTATCTCTCCATTCCGTATCTTCATCAGAAAGTTCTTCGTCTTCACTCCCATCTGGAATGTTGACTACATGCACTTGTTTACGTCTCGGCATTTTTTTAACTATTGAAAAAAAAAAAGCAGCGTAAGGTGCAAAACTGTTAGGGTTAAATAATACGCAGTGGTTGAAAGGAAGGAACACAAGGAATTTATTTTCGTTTGAACACACAGCACACAGTTTTAGCACACAGCTCTCTACCATAGACAATCTAAAAAAAACCACAGACAGAGATCACAAATAGTGATGCTACATTGTTATCTCCAATACCCTTCCTCAATGTGAACATCACTCACAATCATAAAACTTAATTTATACAATACTTCAACACAAATAACTTTATTACTTCACAAAACAACTAACTCTACATTACAAACTTGGCTCTACATAAAACTCCAAACTAAATGAATACTTTAAGAGAACAACATTTCTCTCAACTTAACAAAGGTAACTTTACATAATCCCTTAGTACATATCAAGCTGATCCCCTGAAGGTACATACTTCAAACATACAATTTTATCCTCAACTTTCTGTCTCACAAAATGATACTTAATATCAATATGCTTAAGGCGCTTATGGTATTCTGGGTTTTTGGCAACATGAATGGCAGACTGATTATCAATATTTATAATAAAACTTTTACAATCAACTCCTATTTCTCTTAATAAGTTCCTTATCCAGCAACCCTCTGCAATTCCCGTTCCTAATGCTACATATTCTGATTCTGTACTTGACAATGAGATACACTGCTGTTTATTACAAGACCATGAAACAGTATTACCAAAAACTTTCATTATATACCCAGATGTAGATTTCCTATCCTCTTGATCTCCTGCCCAATCAGCATCTGTATAGCCTTCTAACTGCACATCTACTCCTTTTCTATAAATTAATTTTAATCCCATAGTACCCTTAATATACCTCAAAATTCTTTTTAATGCCTTCCATAAGCTCTCATTAGCACAACTCTGAAAACGACTTAAATAACTCAACGCATAACACAAATCTGGACTCGTTCCCAACATGACATACATGAGACTTCCAAGTAACTGCCTGCATCTTTTTATCAATTCTTTATCTGTAGCTACTTCTTTTTCCAAAACTAGACCTTGTTCTATGGGTGTTGCTATAGATTTACATCCTTCCATATTATACTTCTTCAATAAAGAATTTAAATACTGCTCTTGGTCTAACTCAATTACATCATTCTTCTTAGTTATATTTATTCCTAGATATTTTAGATTATTACCCCCTAAGTCTTTCATATCAAATTTTTCTTGTAATGCTTCTTTGAATATATTTATCTCTTGTTTATCTTCACAAAGTAAAATCAAATCATCAACATATAGTAATATATAGAACTTCTTTTCCTTCTTATACATATATAAACAGTAATCACACTGGTTTCTTGAGAACCCTTCCTGAAGCATAAATTGATTAAATTTGTCATTCCAATATCTTGGAGATTTCTTTAATCCATACAAAGACCTTTGCAATTTTAATACTTTGCCATCTTTCTTCATACCTTTTGGTTTCTCCACAAACACCTCCTCCTCTATGTCCCCATATAAAAATGCACTTCTGACATCCATCTGCTGAATATCCATGTTATATTTACTAGCTATTGCTAATAAAATCCGCAGTGTAGGTAGTTTAGCTACTGTAGCATAAATCTCCGAATGATCAAACTTATCTTCTTGCTTAAAGCCTCTTACAACCAATCTGGCTTTATAAAGATCTTTATTTCCTTCTTTCTTAATCTTAAATACCCACTTAGTATCAATTAATTTCTTCCCTTCTGGTAAACTAACTTCTCTCCACGTTTTATTTTTATTTAGAGCTTCTAACTCTGCTTCTATTGCTTTTAGCCATTCTTCTTTATGTTTTCCACTTACAGCTTCTTCGAATGACAACTGCTGTTCGGTTTGTGCCATGAGAACTGTATCATAGTTTTCTAACCAAAAAGGTTTCTTAACCGATCTCCTAGGGCGTCTTCTTGTCACTTCTCTGCTTTCTTCCTCTGCATCTGTGTCACAAAAACCATCTTCTAAATATTCTTCGAGCATTTCTACTTCCCCCATCTCACTTTCAGTTTCTTCTACTGCTTCTTTTTCTCACACATTTTAAATTTCATAACATACATTTTATCAACACGATCAGCTACAGCTGCAACCCTCCCTTCTTTTAACAATTTGTACCCCTTAACTGTAGATTTCATAACATAACCTCTATCTAATGCACACGTTAATGAGAATAAATTAACTTTTAAATCTGGCACAAATAAAACATTATTAAGAGGTGTGGGTAAATATTCACTGTCATTAAAAGCCAAAAGGTCAATATTTCCCACTCCTTTTACTTCCAATTTCTGACCATCTCCCACAGCTACATATTTGCCTGATAAAGCTCGAAGGCATGAAAAGTACTCTTTACAATAATACGTCATGTGCTCGCTAGCACCAGAGTCCAATATAAAGTCTATACCTATACCTCTCATCAGCGACACAACAAAAGCATTTTTATTTTCATTATCAACATCCTCATTTTGTTTTTGCTTTAACATTTTGCAATCTTTAATCAAATGTCCTGCCTTACGACAAAAATAACATTTTCTCTCTTTACAATTATTTCTAAGATGATCTGTTTTACCACACTCAAAACACTTAACACCATCACTTTTCTTGCCTTCAGATTTTTTTTGAAAGTTACGACGCTGTGATGCCATGAAAGCTGAAGGTTCTGGTTCCATGTTACCATATCTCTCCTCTTCAATTAGTAGCCGCGAAACTAATCCTTGGAAAGTCTGACTGCTATCTGGGACTGACTCCCATGCTGATAAAAAGTGCCTGTACTTGTCCGGTAATGACATTAACACTTTGGTCATTATCATATTTTCTGACATCTTCTCTCCAAGGCCGTCCAGTTGATGTCGCAAATCTTCCAATTTGGAAATAAAAACAGTCACAGGTTCCTCGAACTTCAGATTAAAAGACTTTTGTTGTATAAGATGAACACTCACTTGAGACTTCGGTTCATAAATTGATCTCAATTTTTCCCATATATCATTACCACTTTTACAAGTAAGTAAGTGTGTTAGGACTTTGTCTTGCACTCTAGTCACTATTATTTCCTGCGCTTTGGCGTCATCCTCCTCCCATTTCGTAACTTCAACTTGAGATTTGGCATCATCGTTTTGGGTCAATACAGGCTTCTTACGGCTGCCATCTACAATTGCAGCAACCCTCTCGATCGCAATATTACTCCAACCTGATATTTCCATACCGGATAATTGTTGTCACCCAATTTTATGTTCTGTACGTTCTGAGAACAACCGGCATCCATCTTGTACGCTCACACGACAACTTCAACAATTGCAATTGTCACAGCACGCTTGTTCCTTCTGTTTGCAGTGCTCTGGGCGCATAACCTGTTAGGGTTAAATAATACGCAGTGGTTGAAAGGAAGGAACACAAGGAATTTATTTTCGTTTGAACACACAGCACACAGTTTTAGCACACAGCTCTCTACAAATCTACGTCGGCTTCTACCATAGACAATCTAAAAAAAACCACAGACAGAGATCACAAATAGTGATGCTACATTGTTATCTCCAATAAAAATAAACAAGCAAGGAAGCCTAATCAAACCAAGGAAACAAAACCAATATTGTAGCCAAATAATGTGTCTTTTAATTGACACAATTGCATACTATCCCAAATTTGGTTTTCTCTTTTATGTTATTCTGCATACAATCCCATATCTGCCAAATAGTATCTACTGCATACTATCCCATTTATGGATACTAACTTCAGCAACAAAAATATTTGCAATCATTCATGCGAATCTAGTTTTTTTTTTGCCTATAGCCTTTGCATAGATGCCTATTGTATGCAAAATAATTATCGTAGCTGTATATCGTGAAAATCCATGCAAAAATACCCCGAAAGCTGAGTCCACTTACCTCTTATCGACCGTTACGGAACAAACTGACTTTATTTTTAATCTACTAGTGCTGGACACTCATTTTCTTCGCAAACGTCAAAACATAGTATCGGTTTTCGATTTTAAGAGTAGCAAGAAGAAAAAAATTGTGTCAAATTTAAATGAGGTGACAAAATCTCTTGATGCCCGATTTGTCATGCTATGCAGTAAGGGGTTACTTCACCATTGCGTTAGAGTAAACGCAGATTTGTATGGCGTTGAGTTAGCGCCACCTGGTGCCATACGCGAGAACTAAAAATTGTGAGTGTAAGTTTTTTAGTTTACTTTGTCGATCAAAGAGTATAATAATAATATGTTGTCGATGGTGACGATTGATTCCCACTCGAAACTGAGCTCGTAAATAAGCGTGACTCTGTGATAACGCGAGTGTGAGTTACAATTTTGACAGCTTTGACAGCTCGTTTGAGAAACTTATTCACTTTCAAACGTGTAAAGTTGTCACGGAAGGATTTGTAGTGAGAGCCTTGTGAGTGTGGTGAATTACTATCAAAGTTATTTTATTTTAATTAGTTGTGTGGATTAATTAAACCATGGCATCACGTTTATATTTTGCTTGGAAGATGTTTAAGACCGCTAGGGCAAAAGATGAGCGTATTTACATGTCCAGTGTTCGTACAAAAGCCCGTAATTCAAGTAATTCCCTAAGAGATCTTCCGGAGGGCGAATTTAAGAGAAGGTATCGGCTTCCGAAGAAAGCGGTCAGGTTGTTATGGCGAGAGCTGAAACAGCTTACTGGTTTAAAGTTTTCTCAACGGGTAACCTGGGAAGATAAGGTAATATATCATCGAGATATAAGTACTAACGTACTAGTTTACATTGATCTCAATGTAATATATATCAGCATTTGTGTGAAATACACTTTCTTCATCCTACCTCGTTGTCCTACATCTAAAGCGGGTTGCAGACCAAAAGCTAAGATAAGCTAGTTTTACTAGCTTAGCTTAGCTCTTGGTCCAGTCCATACTTTACATATTTAAACTTAATTTTTTTAGGTACTTACTGCACTATTTTTTATGCATCTGGGTCTTACCAGCGGCCAGTGGGAGTAGCTGCTAATATATCTCAAAAAATGTGCAGTGTTTATATTGAAGAGGTTACCAAGGCTCTAACACATAGAAATATAATAAACAAATATATAAAATTTCCTAACACTCCATCTGCCAGACAAGCAATCAGTCAAAGGTACTCTGGTACTAGTACGTACCTAACTACGTAAATAGTTAGGTACGTACTAGTAAATACACAACATTTATGTAATTCGGAAATGTATGTTGTTTATTTCAGGTTTTGTGCCAAATATAGAATACCTGGAGTAATAGGGTGCATTGATTGTAGTGACTTTAGAATTTTTGGGCCACCTAAAACCGAAGAACATCTTTATTATTGCCGTAAGCATTATCATTCGATTAATGTACAAATGGTAAAGAATTTTGATCTATTCTTACTTCTTATAACACTTTAATTTGTAAATGTTTATTTACTTCTTTGATTTACAGATATGTGATGACCAATGTAGAATACTGAATGTAAATGCCAAATTTGGAGGTGCAAATCATGACTCTTTCATATGGGAAAACAGCGACATCGATAATTATGTGCAGTTGTTGCACCAAAATGGGGAAATAGTATGGCTTTTAGGTAAGCTTACCATAATAAAATATAATTATATATATTATATACATTAGATGATTCAACTTAAAGATGGTTATAATTTTAGGAGATTCTGGTTATCCACAACGGCCATGGTTGATGACTCTTATTTTGGATGCTGCTCCAGACACACTACATGCCGATTACAATAAAAAGCATGTGGCAGCCAGAGTTGTCATTGAAAATACGTTTGGAAGGCTGAAGAATCGATGGCGCTGTCTAAACAAAGATAGAGTGCTACACTACAAGCCTCTTAAATGTGCCAGAATCATTCAAGCCTGCTCCGTTTTACATAATATTGGTCTTGATTATAATGTTGTAGAAGAAGAAGAGGACATCACTGGTATGGTAACAATTTCTAGAAATCAGTCAATAGTTTTGTGTACCTATTGAATACTAAATAACATTTCTTTCTTCTAGAATTGGATCATGATGAAGATGATGGGCTCATTTACGAGAGGGATATAGGAGGTTCAACATCTGAGCTAATCACAGGAAGGGTTCTAAGGAAACAATTAGTTAGAAGACTTCAACACTTTTAATTTATTCTAGGTACATCGTTTTCGCTGATGTAATTATCTTATAAATGTATACAAAATATTGTAAATAAGTATTATTTTAACTATATATCGCACCCTTAGTAATATAAAGGCTTAAAACAAAAAAGCAGTTTTTTGGGAAAACGTGTTTAAAGATTCTGAATTATAACATTCCAGTTTATTTTTCAAATAAAATGCTTAATATTTTAGTTGTAAATGTGATTTTCTTCAGATTTATACTTCGATACCTAGACTATAAGTAGCCATCATTAAAAATCAATAATAATATGAAATTCGATAAATTATAAGTATTTGAAAAAACACTTTCAAGTTAGGCCCATATACTACAAAAAAATATAACAGTAATGTGGACCTATTTAAGTTTGATCCAGTATATTATTAAAAGGCCTGTCACTATTTAGTTTTTAATCATAGTTGGTACTCTATATCATAAAACTAAACTGCAAGTATGAACTCATTGTTTACATTTTAAAAATAAAACATCAGATAAATCGAAAATAATACTTTAATAATCAGTCAAAATTAAAAAGGTAAGTAACATCCCTATAATATCTCCAAAATTTTAATTTTAATCAACAATTAAACATTAGATAGATGAACATTACAATAAAGTTATTAACTCAAAAAATATTTATTCTCAATAATAAAAAATAAGTATCAAAAACTTTCTTTTAATCAATAAAAAACTTGAGATTTTTTTTATAAAAATATCCATAATAAAAATCCTCATACTGCAAAATAAGCAACATAATAGGTAGTACTTTTACGTCGTAATCAGTCTAATCTTAACCAAAATATCTCTAAATTAAAAAAAGTTTAATAATTACCATAAAATTAAGACAACATGACATTGTAATAAGAAGCATAGTATGGATCTATCAATTGTTTATCAATAAGGTCCTTGAGATCATTCTTTTTAGCAGTACTAAGTTTAAGTGGCTCTAAGTATGCCTTTTGCATGGTTATTTCCTCAATATCTGGCAACCTTTTCCTCTTATTACGAACATTAACTTTCTTAAAATCATCCCTGTATGAACACTTGTAATAAAATGAAAAGGGGTCATCTTTGGTAAATTTCAGTGCTTTAATGCTATTCCATATTACATTATTTTTCTGTTCATCAGTATTAAAATTATAGCCCCATTGTTCTTGCAATTTCTGAAGGTCATAAAAAAAACTATGTGTTAAACTGTGAACTTTAAATGGAGTACCAGTTTTCCTTGCTCTTTTGATTGCTGACATGTACTGAACTGGCGAGTAAATTGGTCCAGTTTTCAAATCTCTTGTTATCTGCTTTTGAATCAAACTGTGTACATTATCAGCTTCATTTTGTGTGTGACCTTTTATTAAATATTTGTGAGTTATTGATGACAAATTATTTATATTGGCAACAGCATATAAGTATAAACAAGTGAGATATTTATTTTTGTTTTGGCCACAACAGTTATCAGATATGAACGTTATATTTACTTCCCTCTCCCCAGCTTTTGCACACACCATCTGTAAATAATTGAAAACACAGCTACCTATCTCCGTAGCGCCTCTTTTAGCTTGAGTCTCATCCCAAAAATAACAATGAACAGTTTCATAGCTTTTACAGATATCCATTGTTGACTCATTATCCTCGTGAATTTTACTTAATTCAGTAATAGTGAAATTATAGCTATTAAGTTTTGATTTATAATAGAATGCCGAAGTTTCACCATTCGGACTTTGCATAATGGCTTGCACATCGTAGCATACACAAATAATGCACTCATTAATGTTCTTTCTATCGTTCTTTTTTTCTTCTCTGCTTAATTCCTTTTCTTCTAAATGGGTATTATATTTGTCTCTCAGTTGCTACTTTTGTGGTTCAGTAGAATTGTGGAACTGTAGACAAAGATCGCATTGATCTTTTTTGGGCTGATAAAAGCCTCAATTAAATTTTGTGTTAAATATTTCATAAAACGTGTGATAGAGTCCAGCAGGGCGAGACCTATCCTTTTGCAAAACTTCGAAATCTCTAAAGAGCTCTGCAATGCTTTTGCCACTGCTGATGTACTCTCTAGACGTAGATTTTCTTAGGTAGTGTGATTCAATGCGAGGTATGGAGTTGATAAAGTTGATGATGTCATTAATAAGCTCATCACTTGCAGTTTTATGATTTTTGTGTTTGATGAAACCTCCAGTATTTCTGCTCTCAATCTGCACGGTTCGAATCATCTTATGTGAAATATCAAGAGTATTAATAAAAAACGTTTTACATACCCTTATATTTTCATCGTCCACTGAAAAAAAGAATGCATGGTTTGGATTACGTGGGTTCTCAGCAGGTATACTTGTACTTGAGTCATATAAAATCAAACCTGGCAATCTCCACTACGTCAAAATGTTGGGAAAATGTAAAAATTAAATAAAAAAGTAGTATGAAGGTATTATTAACGTAATTCTAAATATTTACATGCAAATCTCTAATGTAGACTATTATTGACCATTATTTGTAAACATCTACTTGAAAATCCTGTCTAAAAATGCATAAAATGTTTGGAGATTGCCGTCTTTGTTTTGCTTACAAGGACATTGCCGTTTCTGATCTGATTACCTTTGGAGAAAGCCGTCTTTGTGTTGGCTAATTACCTACACTACATTGCCAACCAATTTTGATACTTTTAAGAGTGGGAAATAAAAAATACGTAGTTTAGAGTTTGAAATGATTTATTTTATTTAAACAAAAGCTTACTTATATTCTCAGATTATGGTCTTCTTCTTGGGGTTCACAAACAATGTCTTGCGGTGAACTTTCTGAATCTTCAGAGTTTTGAGCAAATACGGTTTTATAAAAAGACAGTTCTTCCACTTTTTGCCATTCGTCAACATAATGGGTATTGAGAAGTTTTTTGACGTCATTAATTTTATTTATGTTAGTTTTTATCTGACACTTAGCAATGACATTTGGGTTTATATCTTTCGCCAGCTTGTTTTTTCGAGTGACCTTTTAATACACTCCTTTACTAATTCTATAATTCACGTCCCCTTTAATAATAACGTTTCCTTCATTTTTGGACCGCGCGATATAAAATCGTTTGCATTTTTTAAATTGAAAATGCCAAGTTCCTACATCTTTCATAATAGAAGACATAGCGCTTTTAAAGTCATATACTTGACATTCAGCACTTCCCATTCTGACAACTGTACTTCGCTGGCTTATAATTTCTAAGTACTCTTCAGGTCGCACTATAGTTTCTCGTTTACGAACTTCTTTCTCTATTTGGGCAAAGACTCGATCTGGAGGTATGAAAG
Organism: Omphaloscelis lunosa; assembly: GCA_916610215.1. Classification (NCBI taxonomy): domain Eukaryota; kingdom Metazoa; phylum Arthropoda; class Insecta; order Lepidoptera; family Noctuidae; genus Omphaloscelis; species Omphaloscelis lunosa. The sequence goes on from OU744248.1 coordinate 2,550,765, forward strand.
AATGTCCTACAATAGGAAACACCAGTTCCAGAGTTATAACATTGCTAGGTGCAGATTCTACCAACCACTTGGAGCACATTGCTAACATAATTGAATTTTTATTCTGCCCTCCGCATCCATCTGCTATTAATCTCACGGTTTCAACTCCAGTTAAGTCAATGTTCATAAGTCTATGATACACTATTGATGCTATCCCATTTGCCCCTTTGTTAAACTCGTTTTCCGTCCAGCACTATGCAAAAACATTTTTCTGTGTAAGTTGGGACTTAGAGCTCCCTTCAACGACTGTACAATTATACAAATATATCTGGCGTGAGTAATAAGTGCTCTGGTCGGGGTATCTTAGGTAACGGCATATTTTGCTCGCAATCAAACGACAGAGTTTTTAAATCTGGTCTTTCCTCTTTTACCAATGAAAAAAATGCTTTTGCCTTGAGGCTTTGTACTCTTTTTTCAATTATAAGTGACTGCAGTTTTCTTGGATCAGTTTCTAATTTAATTTTTTCGAGAAGCTGTAGGCATGTTGAACAGACATCTGTTCTAGGACTGCCAAATCCAAGCGAATAGTTTCTATTGAAAATTCTTCTAAAAAACACACTTTTAACTTTTAAAGCTTCCTCTGTCTGTTGGGCATTGTATTGTTTAAACATTTTGTTTATGCTTAGTTCAGCTGCCAGGTAATGTCTTTGAGATTTCCCGCGGCAATAATGTGCTTCATCTACATGGAATAGGTTTATAAAAGCCATAACTGCTTCTTTTTTACGTTTAAATAAGTGCGATTTGTGATCTCCGCCTCTTTTTTCCTTTACTGGTTCTCCTGTTTCTAAAAACTTCCTCATAACACACTGAATTCTATGTTTACTTATGTCTAGTATCTGCAAAAAGGCTTTTTGACATACCCGTACATGCATGAGTCTTCTTTGATTTACTGTAGATCTTAAATTTTGTTTGAAATTTTTTTTCCGTGTGTTTCTTATTTTTTGGTCTTTTTCTTTTAGTGGGTTCTGCATGGCAGCACTTAAGTAAGAATGCATCTTGACGTCCCTTAGCTTACAACACCGCCTAAGTCATTTTTACCAACTTTACAGGAGACGTAAAAAACTGTCTATTTTAAAAAATCTGGGGATTATTCCTGTCATAACTTAATACATACTCTAGTTAGCGGTTAAGAAATAATTATTTATACTTATTTTGACAATTTACTTTATTTTAACTTGTTTTTTATGACTTGAGCTGTGTTGACTAATATTTTATTAGATTTAGGCGGTGTTGTTTGCGGAAATGTTAGGGATTAAGATATTAAATAAAAGATGATTTCCAAAGAAAAGCTTTTATTAGGAAATATTTCAAGAAAATTAACAAATCTTTATAACATTAGGTATCTATAACTTGAATCTTAAGAATCACATTGTTGATATAAATTACTTAAAGTTGTTTGGTAACATAGGAACTTCTAGTTAGTGCGAAAATGCAATTATATTTTTTTATTATTATAGGTAAATATTTTGAATTATTAGTTTTAGTCTTTAATAAACTCCAAAGAAACAAGATATAAATAGTATTAATAAAATTATAAAAATAATAAAGACTAACTCGAAATCTCTTGTCTAATCTAAGTTTCAGTCTGTAGCGATTACTGTGCGGAAGGTCATCATAAAAAGAATGGCAACTAGGTGGTAATACACTTTTTAGGTCTTGCAAATCTTGATACTTCCGCTTTGTAATTGGTATTCTAGCTGCGTACAATTTCTGCAGGCCATTTATTTGTTTAATGTTGTTAATTGGCGTGGGACGATGTGGTAAAGGCTGTAGCTCGTTATCAAAATCAACTTTGTACCAAATTGTGCCATTTGGTCTGTATTCTAGCATACGTATATCTGTGACGACTGGGTCACCTGTTTTTTACCAGGACGTATAGATTTATAAATCAATTCTTTCGAAAAGTCTGTGAAAAAGTTATAGTCCAAATAACGAGCTTCGTAAGGCATAGGATCACTCCTAGCAATTTTACTTATTGCCATGTATTGTTGTGGAAGGAAAATTTCTTTACCTTTTAATTTGCACTCTATTGCACTGTGTACCGAGTCACATTCCATGTGAGTATGGCCTTTTTCCAGATACTTTTGAGTAATCACAATATTTTTTTCAATCGCTAAACGTAATAAAGCATTACTTAAGGTAGCATTGCGATTTTGAGCGCAACAGCCATCGGAATATAAAATCACAGGCAATAATTTCTGACTCAAAACCTTCTCTAAATGGTCTACTAAGCATGAAGCAAACACAGAGGCTTCAAGCGTGCTATTTGACTCATCGAACCAATAACACATTACTTCCTTAGTTGCTATATTGTATAGTGTAAAATTATGGACGCATAATTTAGTTTTATAGTAAACTGCACTAGCTTGAAGATACGGGGCCAATTTTACCGATTCAACATCCTGTGTGAACACGTGACAAGCTCCGGACTGTGCAATTCCTTTGTCAGTATGTTTCTCTTTCCTAGCTCGATCTTTCTTCAGAACATGTTCAGCGTGTTCTTCATCCGTAATGTTTCCAGTTTTATGACTGCAACAAACATCGCATTGATCTTTCTTTGGGTGGAATAGGCTCAGATTGAGTTTCAAAAATATTTTGTCAAATAATTTACGGCCAGAGCATTCTCTACCCTCTAATTCACAATTCTCTTTATATGTCTTATAAAGCTGTGTCATGTTCGTGAAAACTGGTTCTAAATATTCTCGTGATGTTTTAGCACGACAGTAATGCGACGGCATCTTTGGAAGATCTGCTAAAAACTTTTCAATATATTTGTGTTCTTCAATTTTCTCTGGATTTCTGCGATTACTGGTTGAAGTAGATGAATCGGGAGGCATAGCATAATCGGTTTTTGTCAACCAATATCTGATAAACCAATCTTTAATTCCAAGAGTGGCCAAGAACATTTTTTTGCAGACTTGGTGACGTACGTTATCAATCGTCAAAACGTAAGTTCGACTATCAGTTCTTTTGGATGATTCTGGATTTTTAGTAATTTTCTTTGGTATTTTGTTAACGTGTGAAGTTATAAATGATCTTCGCTGCTCCCAGTTCATATTCTGCCAGAAATTTTCAAACAAATGTTTCCGCTGTTCTTCATTTATGTTGTCACATGACCTGAGTTTAGATTTCTTGCAAAACGCAGAAGTGCACGGTGGTTTAATGGATCTTGCAGGCTTAAATACGTCTTGTTTCACTTTAAATGTTTCATTAATCTTTGCTTTTCTGTCTCTTCTGTATCCCAAATAATTTTCACCTTTCATCCGTAATTCTTTATTAATATTGCGTTTATATTTCTTTGGGTCTTTTGACGCCTTGTTCTGTCGTTTTTTATGACTTAACAAATCACCGTGATAGGGAACATCACTGAGTATGACCACTTTTGAAGAACACGATGGAGTAGCAGAGACATTGGATTGCTGCATATTGTTTTGGGTTGTATTATTTTTATCTGTACATTGAGTATTGTTTGTGACTATATCAGAAACTGGGTCTTGAGTATTCGTAGATACGAGAATATCTTGGTTTGAAGTAGGGAAAGATTTAACAGAATTTATATTAAGGACAGCATTTCCTAGTTCTTGTACAACGTTCTCATTTTCTACCGTGATATTGGCTACATCCAATACAGAAGACTCAAGATACTCGATGGCCACCGTAGCAAATTCGGGTGGTTCCTGTTGCAGATCAATGAAATCATTACCAACTTTTTCTATAACTTGTAGATTGTTAATGTCAATGTTTTCAATATCCAAGTCCATGTTTTTATCTAATATTGAGATTACATTGTCCTGGCTACTTAAAATACTTTTTATGGACTCCCCGAAGTTTTGATCATTTATTGGTGTTGCAATAATTTCGTATTTAGTAGGAGAATTGCATGCTTTGGTATCAGAAGAACTAGTGTTATCTTTTTGCTTCAAATCTAAAAAAAAAATAGGAATTATTGCACTAAAAATGTAAATAACAAGAAATAAATGCGGACCTCAAAACAAACCTTCAATACTAACCTAGTTTAATTCTTTTTTTATCTTCTTTGCAACTTAGTTTACGCCGTTTATGTTTTGACATCAGTCCTGATTCTTGTAATTGTAAATGTAATTGGGCACATAACAATTCATCACCTGAACTCAGATTACTCCAGGAATCAATTTCTTCTTCATCCATAGTGTATTTTTAATTATTGAGTATCCTAAAAGAAATAAAATACATTTTGAAACACCGCCTAAGTTAAGAAAAAATTGTTAGTAAACACCGCGTAAGTAGTGAACATATTCTATTATCATTTTGTTTCTATATTAATAAGCGTAAATCAATAAACATTACTTTATTCTATGGCTTACCTCTTAATCTTCCATTAAAACTTCTTGCATGGACCTTTCAGCGATAAAATTCACATAAAAATTGAATAATCACGGAGCGTCAAGAACTTACGCGCGCAAAGTTTGACAGACTAACGACTTGTGCGGTGTTGCGAGGCCAACCGACTTGAGCGCTGTCACTATTTTTTAAATTACGGCTTCTGATTGGCTGAAATCTCTATCAAGTGACCAATGGTTCGACGCGTATTACGCAGCTACATCCAATGGCATTCAAATGTAAAAACCGCCATTTTCGACTTGAGCGGTGTTGTAAACTAAGGGACGTTGAGTTTCCTTGTCTTTATATTTATAAAATGATCCAAGCTTTCAAATCATGCATTGTCAATTTGTCGCACTGATATGCATTCTTATTATGTTTACATAGCGGTTTCATCGGTAACCTCTGAGGAGAGTATCTGAAACAAAATTAAATGAGAATCCTTGAAAATTCACTTTAAAACACATTTGAAAATAATGTAAAACAAGACAAAGGAAATTAGTTTAATAAAACGATAACAACTCCAAGCATAGACTCATTTAAAAATAAAACTAGATCGCGTGATAGATATACTACATGGACAATAGGGAAAATGTATTTAATTTTTTCTTCACTTTAACCTATAAGATAGTAGTTAGTACTTTAAAAAAAATATAATTGTTTTTCAAATAAAGTATTACGTTGACACATAGATTATGACAATCATCACTACCGGCATAATCGAAAAAATGTGTTTTAACTTTCGTTTTAACAAAATGACGTAACTTAAAATAATCAATTGCAAAATAGATGATGAGTTAAAACTCAAACATGTGCATCACATTCTTTCTGTGACCAGTATAACCCATATTTAAAATATGAAAAGTTTTGAATTACATGCATATTCGCTATTTATTTATATATTCCAATTTGCAAACGGTTATAATTATGTACAATACTCGTTCACAAACTTTTGCCCTTTTTAATCACGATTTTAAAAAAACGGATCAAAATTGTTAAATCATTGTGTACTTACCGGGCTGTTTTTTCCAAATTTTTCTTCCACTTTTCTGGCTCAGCCTTACGTTTTCTCGTATGTTTGTGTTAAATATTCATAAAAGCTGGAGCTGTCAGCATCTCCCTGTACTACACAGGGAGATGCTGTCAGCTCCATAATACGATATGCATATACTTATTTTATAGATAACTATCGAAAAACAATTAAAATCTTATGAAAACTGCAAGACAATTCACGAAAAGACTATCCACACTACCATACAAACAATACTAAAATGGCATCTAAATGCCGTACTATGATTGGCTGATTTGGAGATTGCCAACATTGAAACGTATGATGTTGGAGATTGCCGTGTTTGTATTGGAATCAGAATTTGAACAGATTATTTCTATGGGACATTGCCGACTTTTCTGTGTTAGGGAGTTTTCATTAGAATCGTAAACCACAGATAAAAAATCCTGCATTCAAAGTTCGATTTTGATAAATTGTGGAGATTGCCGGGTTTGATTTTATATGCCTCACTTAGGTGTAATCTTTGTACTATTAGACAAAATATACATTCTTTGTAACTGTCTATCTCCTAATGCCCAGAATGTATTAAAGATATCCAACCTCCTAGCATCATTTATTCCATCAGTGCATTTTAGTCTACAGTTTTGGCCACAAGGTGGTTTAATACTACGTGCAGGGACCAATTTCTTCGAATGTACAGCTACATAACTTTGACCCAAGTTTCGTTTAATTTTTGCGCGTTTTGCATCCATTTATTCTTATCTGCTTTACGTTTCCTTGGTTTGTTAGAACTTATAACTGCTGGGCTCGGTGAACGTTGACGAAGATTTTGATCTTGATTATAAGTGGGATCGTCATCACTGAGGTCTACGTCACTTTCTCCAGAGTGAAGTGGCGAAATAGAGTAATTACGAACCGCTGTTCGGGGTCCAACTGATGGCGGCTCGTTGCAAATCGGTGTCGTTAAGGATGGTGAAACATTGGCTCTCGAAGTACTAGGCTGTGGTTCGGCGTTTTCATCTAAAGATGGTCGCTGATCGTCAGAAGAGCGTCTACTAGAATTACTGCTCGATCTAGAACTTCCAGAGCTACTAGAGCTGGACGAACTTGAGCTGGACGAACTTGAGCTAGAAGAACGACGGCACGTGATGGGCTTCTGAGGAGAGCTCCTATTACTATTTCCTATTACTTCGTCACTTTCTACAGGAGGAACCGATGGGTACTGTGATGGTATTTTCTCTTCAGAACTATCAAAACCAATTGGTTGCTGCTGAGTAACAGCAGTTGTATTTTTTTCTGGACTAGTAGGTTCCAACGGTATGTTTTCTTTTTCTTCGTTACAAATAACCTAGAAAAAAAAACTGTAAATCACTAGGTATAATAATTTACTTAAATTACAAAATAAAATAATAATAATTATGTTTCCTTTTTCTAAAGACCGATCATTTTCACTGCCGCATTCCAATCTATAGTGACTTGGTGATTTTAGTAGTTTCATAATTCTTCGTGCCCGGGAATCCATTTTTCTAAAAATGATTTAAGTAATTTAACGTACTTAATATTAAGAGTATTATTTAAATAGCGTATCTACTTAAGAAAACACTTGGAAATGCACTACCTACCTATATATTGTATCGGTATAACATTAAAACTAATAATATTTATACAACGACAAAGAATTACCACCTATCTAGTAAAAATATTTGGATTTCTGTAATTTACCTAAACTTTAAATTGTTTAACTGGCACTTTATAATGGCCGAAGTAATAAAAATTTTCAATGTTTTCAATAAATAAAGGCCTATCGCAAAATACGTCATCGCACATAAAACAATTTACGTATTATATTGAACCATTCAGATATAATCCCCTTCCATATCTTTACATTTCGACAATATAGCGATCTATTATGAATTAAACCCAAAAATATTAGTATATTTTTATAATATAACGGCACAACTACAAATTGTTCTATATAATACAAAATGGTTAGAACAAAACTCACCTGTTTTATTGTCATAGAAGGGCTTGTGCCCTTCTATGACAATAAAACAGGTGAGTTTAAAACACGTTTGAATAAAACACGAATTGCACAACGTTTGAACGGTCTGCCTTCGACAAGTATGGACACGTTACTGGTTGCGACCTTATAGCAGTAAGAACGGGAGACGAGCGGGGGGAGTGTGAGAGAGACACAGTTATAGTTACAGAGTCGTTAACGTTTTTTTTCTCTCTCTGTCAGCGGTAGCCGGTAGAAAATTTCGTTTTGTGCCCTTAGCATTCAAAATCAAATTTTTCAAAAAAATTTACTTGAGCCCTTATATTATTAAGGGTGCGATATATACTATTTTTAGTAAGTGTCGTGTTTCGTGCCCATTCATCTCCATAACCTACGAACGAACTACCTTTTTGAAGGGGCTATTAGAATCATTTTTGTATTTAATTTTGTAAGTTTCACATTCAAAAGTTCCCTTTTATTAGTCTTTTGAAATTATTTGTTTGACTTTGATTATGTATTATTGTTCTAGAATAAATTCGTTTTAACACAATGTTTACTTTTTTTTCCTAACCAAAATAAAATCTAATAAGTACCAACTTTCAGTATTTTTTTTCTGTATAGTGAGTGTCCTAGACAGAAAATTTACTATTATCACAGACTATGTATGTCAAAAAATTATGAATTATTTCTATGTTTAGAATTTGACAGTATGAGTAGAGAATCTGACCGTAGAAGGAGAAGTTACTACATACTTACATATATTTTAATTAGAGGTAAAATATTGAAACACCAACAGACTATGAAGAAGGTATATTATATATTTATCACACATAAAAATGATATACAATCCATATAGTATTAGTAACAAAGACTTAGAAACTATGTTAACTAACCTACGAGTAACTACAATTTAATACCTACGTGGCGAAGCCGCGGGCAAAGGCTAGTTATTAATAAATTGAATAGAAATTAGTCTTTACAAAATTTATCTACAATTTTCTCTAAGAGATTGAGTCCTCTATGGGCTACAGCTTGCCACTCCCTCTGGGCCTGCACCTCCGTCTCTCTAATCCTATTCTGCTCTATCCTCAAGTCCATGTTATCATTGTGTTGCTGTTCTTTAAAATTTCTCCAAAACGAGTCTGCTTGAAGAAAGTTTTGTGTTGCCTGATCTGTATGTGCTGGCCTCACTCGTCTAGTCTACGAGGTGATCTTCTGTTTCTTGTATGGCGAGGAGTATTTTGCACAGACGTAACAGGCTCTGTCTGCATAACACGGACATGAGATGATGTGGAAGGTCTGGTTGGAGAGAGCATGCCCATATCTAGAAAAAATATGTAATATAAGATATTTATATTATCAGTTATAATCTTGCAGAACCTTTTAAAAAAGTAAAAAGTTATTTCTTACCTTCCACTTGTACATCACAAAAGAATGAGGTGTAGGTACCAAGGTAGGAGGTGGTGACTGTGCTGGGGCAACAACTGTTGATGGCCCTGGCTCATTCCAATTAGGTTGGAAACCTAGAACATAAAACACACTTCAGTCTAACTCGTTTAATTAAGTAAGAATTGATTTGATATTGTGTAATTTGCTGACCTGTCTAGAAAAAAAATATAGAATATAGGTATCTTACTTTGAACTTCTTCCTCTATGAATGTAAGCGGTGGAGAAGAAATAGCTCTCATCGGTAGTGGTGACTCATTCACACGCTGAGCTAAAGTAAAAAAAAAAATATATTTCACAACCATAGAGACAACAATTTTAATAACAATATACTGATATCCCACAAGAGCAACTTACATTCTACTAATTGATGTGAAGTTTGTATATCTTGCACATTGTGTGTGGAAGTGGGATTGGGCTGAATGTGAATCTCCTGTAAAAGAATGCAATTTATGAGACACCAATAAAGTACCATAATTAATTTACTAGAGTTTGGTATTATAATAAATAAAGTTTAAACCTGTGACAACCCAGCCTCTTCTACTGCCAACCCCGTAGCCACTTGCACACCAACGAGATTCAGAACTCTCTGTTCCAGATCAGTCAGTTTGGCAAATACTGCAGGTCCACCACCAGTACCAGTAGCTGCTTTGTGCAGACGTGCAGCCTTTTTTTTGTATTAATTTTAAAGTCACTCCAAACCTTAAATCATGCAAAGAAACCAACATATTATTTGAACCGCATCCCTGTTTTAGCCAAAATAGGTAAGCCATCACCATTTTAACCAACCTTCTTCCATTTCTCAGTAGTTTTAGTATCACCACTACCATCACTGTTAAGCAACAAAGTCAACTCTTCCCAATTCTTCATGGTTGTCATCTTACCTCTCGCATTTGTTGTAGGCTTGCTGATGTCTCCATGCCTAAAAATCCAATCAAAATTAGATTTATTTCTGCAAAGTTCACAGAGCGTATGTTCGCAACACACCACATAATTAAAATTCCACTTACTGCTCCATATATGTGGAGGACAGAGGACTAATCAAGTAGCAATGAAAAAAACACACGAACACTACTACAAGATTTATTGTCGGTATATCCACAGGTTTTAGCTATTACAGCTATTATTTCAAATATTATTACAATCGCTGGTTTCGGGCAAGGATGGCTACAGTTCACAATTCTATCTAAACGCGGTTAAAATTTACGAGACTAGTGCACTCTTTCGTGTCTGGAAGCGAAAAGGGGCAGTACAATCGAAATGTGGGCGGAAAAGAACTCGTTTACAATCAACTTCCGGTTCCAGAAACTTCTAGAACATTCAAGTAATCTCTACAGTGCTGCCTCGTAGTGTCAAGAGGCGACTACTACAACATTCATTCATAATATTACAATACTCATTCATAAAACAGCGCCTCCAGTGTCGAGTAGCGAGCATTAAATCGATATTTTCGCGTAAACTATTCATTGTTACTGGCGCTCCCCAACGGCGAGCGTCGCAAGCAGAAAGACGTTTCTAATTCACTGCTTCCGCTACACGACAACAGAGGACGCTACTTGTATATCAGTCACAATATAAGTCACCATCATAACAAATTGGGATGAACTTGTCTTCATTTTTAAAATCTGTTATTATTAGAAATAAACGAGATGGGTGGACGATCTGAGGCTGAAGGACACCACGGGAGAAGGGTAGCGCGAGATAGAACCCAGTGGGAAACGCTACGGCTAGAAGAAGTTTTAAGCTTTTTCTAGCGTTTTCGTTTGGCATAGGCCAAGAGACACTCTGAATTACGTGATATTCTTTAAAAAACCTCTACACTGTCATATTATGAAAAGTTTCCTTCGATAGTCAGAATAAAGGGCTTAATATTAACAAAATATTAGAATGCAATAACTTCAAACTTCAAAATAAACAAACACAAAACGTCATTATAACCAACACAAATTTGATAGACAGCCGCTTTCAATAAGAACACTGAATATAAATGGCATTCTATTTGGTCGGTTTATCGGACGACGCGTACGTGCCACCAACATAAGAAAAATAATGATCGCTATTCACGGTGACCAAACGCATAGTGAATGGTTAGGTTTGATGGTAACTCGCACTCGCATGCATTCACTTGTCGATGCGTTTGACGTTAACTCGATTAACGCGATGGTGAAGTGATTCGAACAAAGTTGTAAAACTCGCACTAAGCCCTCAGGTCAAGTTAAGCTGAATTAAGTTGTGATATTATTATGGCATTCAGATTTTTTTACTCATTTTGAGTTCTTATAGTAAGTAAATCCATTCAGCATCACCATAATTTAGTTGATGAGAGCGCCTACCAGTTCTTCTGGCAATGGATATGCCACAGCATACACAAACTGAATCATGGCCAAATTGACGTTCACCTATATTGCCTTCATTCCTGTTATTTGTTTCAAGAATCAATAGGTTAACACATTCTTGACAAAGGTAGTCTTCTGTAGTGAAATTTGGTAATTTGTTAATATTTTATATTTGCTATTTTAAGTTGATGATGGTTATGACTATGCTAATAAGATAACTCAATATTTTCATGAGCCAGGCATAGGTAACACAATTGATTTTGTATTGTCACCTTTTTTTTACGTGGTAAATTCATTAAATAAGTTCTCCCATCCCGGGCAGGGCGGGAGGGACTGTCAGACTCGTACTGACTAAAATCCACGGTGTCCTTCAATAGCCCTTTATGTTCCGGGGTCACGGTAATGAGATAAGTCCCACGACCTTCTATTGTCACCTAGTACAAATGTGGAAAAATAAATAGTATTTATACACTTTATATGGCAAATAAAAATCAATATAATTAAACTGATGAGTGGATAACAGTCTGGCAATCCATTCTTCTAATACAGAGATAATCTCAAGATCCATATGGGTTGCATTGTACACATATTGTTGTGTAATTGGAATAGCAATCCAGCAATTAATGCAGCGAGGCATGATGGTGTGACTGTACCTAAATTACCCTAGGCTGATAAAATTTTCGTTTTTCCTAATTGTGTTAATATTAGTGGTTAGGTCGGTTCCCCCCTTAGGGGAAGGGCCGCACTCCACCCCGTACGGCCCTGTAGAGCTCGTCTCCAGACTGGTCACTCTCCCACCGATATAAGAAATGAATTCCTAAATAAGAAGAACTCCGATACCTTGTCCCATTAATAAGGCAAGGAAAGGATTGAAGGAGATTGTAAATAAGACAGGAATTCATAGTTATGAAAATACATTGGATGTGATTTTAGAAAGCTATTAAATAATAGAGGGATGCAAAGTATGTCGTTATAATAATATAAACTTGTGAGTAACCTTTACGTTAGCGTAACAGGTATTTGGTCAGTCATCACACGATACCTCACATCTGCACTCGGAATGCTCAGAGCAACACTTCCATAAGTGACGCATTGCGTCGGCATCATGCTCTTTTGGAGACATGGTCCCTAGCAGTTCTTTCGAACTGATAAACGTGACGCAGCGGCTTTCCCGCCGGCAACGTGTGACCGGCCTTGTCTACAACGGGGCGGCTAGTTCCAGCGGCATGTGTCGGCATCATGCTCTTAAGGAGACATGGTCCCTATCAGTCCTTGGACTGAATATAAGATAGATGTGTTCACCCAATCCCCTGGAAGGTGGCCCTTTGCACAACAAGCACATCTGCAAGACACGCGTTCATGTCAGTCTGACCGAATTATTGGTCTGAGATATCGAATACAACATTCAAGAATTACTAGCTAATAAAGTTGAGAATCGAAACTCAAGAATCATTATTTATTTAATAAGAGTTTTGGATAATCTCTCTTAAAGCCCTTTTAATTGGTCAAGAGGCAATGGATACAGAATTCAAGATCTAAGTACTAGATAATAGAGTAGAGAATCATAATTCAAGAATCATTAATTAATAGAGTTGTGGATCAACTCTCCTGAATGTCTATAGACAGTCCCCAAAGCGCCCTCCCTTCACCACTTCCTAGTGTTTGAGCTGGGGAAAAGAAGTGGCGCAACAAACTCCCCAGCAACACGTCTCTGTCTGTTTAGTTACAAAAACTTCAAATATATTATCAGCCTCGGATAATTATTATAATAAAAGACTCACCCAATCGCACAAACAGACACACAAACACATATATTACATTAAGTACTATATTAGTCTAATCTAGGCCTTAACCCAACTTTATTTAACTTAATAACTAATACTCGTTATCTCGCGACAGCCCACTCGGACATGGCCTCTTGGTATTCACCAAGTCTAAATTAACTAGCCTAGATTCGGACGTCCGTACCCTATCGTAGTCTGAAACCAATTGCCCCTGATTCCATTACTCAATCCCCCAAACTCCCAAAACACCACGTTTATCTCAGCCCCTTTTCTGAGTGTTTCTCCCAAAGACTTAAGACGCTTTTTGCTTGCTTTGCCATTTGCCTCTTAATGGCTTGAGTAGGTTGGGTTTATGATTAGCAGATGTGGCCCTAATAATGTCCGCTGCTTTGAGTCCAGGGATTGCCAACCTTTGAGACGGTAAAGCCAAAAGTTACAATTTATATATATTTTATTATAAAACATTCGATTATGTCTTAGCACAAAATCGATTAGAGTAGCTATGATTCTAGCTAGCCGCTAGAATAATAAAATAATTAATATAATAATATAACTACAGTTATCGGATATTAAATAGTAGCATCAATGGCTTAGGGTAGGTTCAGATGACAAGCGCTCAGCGCGCGTTGAACGCGCGTTGAATTTTTGTATAGTGTTCACATGGTGCGCGCTTGTCAGGCGTTAAACGCGCGTTGTTGCGGCCAGTTTGAGTTCTACATTTGTCGAAGATGGACGTAGAAACAGTTTTATCGGTGATTTTATACAGACGGCAGAAACGACACAACAGAAGACGGAGATATTGGGTTCACCCAATTTTGTCAACCAGGCTGACTGAAAGTCAGTACATTATTTTATATCCTAAGTTAAGGCAATTTGAGCCCAAATTCTTTAACTACTTCAGAATGTCCATCAAGTCATTTGATGACTTACTGACTCTCATAAACGATGAACTCGTAGCAGATAAAAACGCTGTGCGATATAGCATTTCACCGGAAGAAAAACTCATAATTACATTGAGGTAAGTTTTTTAATAATCAACATAATCTATAAATCAAATAAATCAAATCAACTTGTTAAGGAACAATTTTTTTAAAGAAAAAATAACATTTTGTTACTCGCAGAATAACTCTAACTCTGATTCATTGCTGACATTAATTGGTGCTGGCGATGGAGTAGGTGTTACTGGCGATGGAGACCCCATTGCTGTAGTATAACCATAATGTGCAAAATTATTTGACACACTAGACTGCTGTGATCTATAATCATGATAACGAAAGCCTTCAACAGAAGCTGATGACTGATGACGCTGCTCTTGTGATGAAAAATTAAATTCTTTTTGGTTTTGCAAAATTAAATTATAAATGGCAATTTTAGTTTGAAGTCGCCTATATTCCGGAATTTTTTTAATCTCTTTAACGAGTGACAAACAAAACAGCTTGTCTTCATCGTCATCTTCTTTTGGATGAGACACATTTTTCTGTGCTAAACTCTGCTCTAATATGTTTGCAAATCTTTCATCAGCAGGATTTAATTTTTGTTTTTTTCTTGAAGTAGATTTAGGACTCTTAAAGCCAGAACTTATTTCTACTTCAGCAACCTCTGACGAAGTTGATGCATTATCTGCATCGAAACTACTTTCTGTATCTTTGTTGGCAATTGATGCCTGTAGAAATCGTAGTCTATTATAATGAATATATGTCGAAGTTTTGGAAGCTCCTGATCCAGATTTGACAGTCTTTATTTTCTTCACCTCTCTCATATAATTATCCCGTAAACTCTTCCACTTTTTTTTGCAGGGATGACGCTGAAAAAAAAAACAGTATTTAGTAATAGTTTATGTTTGTTTCCAGATATTTGGCCATTGGATGTTCATTTGGGACATTAAGCTACGACTATAGAATTGGCAAATCTACTGTGGCTACTATAATACCACATGTATGTGAAACTATTTGGAAAAAATTAAGGCCCGTTGTTATGAGTGAACCAACGAAAGAAAAGTGGTGTGAAATATCCACGATATTTGAAAAGAACTCAAAGTTTCCCAATTGTTTGGGAGCCTTGGACGGGAAACATATACGGTTAATCCAGCCTGAACACACGGGTTCTATGTATTATAACTATAAAAAATATTTTTCGCTAGTTTTATTGGCGCTAGCGAATGCAAACTATTGTTTTGTGTGGGTTGACATAGGTGCCTACGGTAAAAACAGTGACTCAGGTATATTCAAGAATTCTTCATTGTACAAAAAGCTGACAGAAAGGTCATTAGATCTACCTGAGCCAAAGGCATTGTTAATACAAAATAGACCGACAACGTTGCCATATGTGATAGTGGCTGATGAAGCTTTTGGCATGATGGAGAATTTAATGCGTCCATATGGGGGAAGGTCACTAACTTATGCTAAAAAATATTTAATTACCGTTTGACATTAGCACGCCGGTATGTTGAATGTACTTTTGGCATAATGTGCAATAAATGGCGCATTTTACACAGGCCGTTAGATGTTAACATCGGTTTTGCAGAAAAGATCGTAAAAGCGATATGTACACTAAATAATTATGTCAGAATCAGGGATGGCTACAATTTTGAAGACACACTTTATACGCCACCCCTGGAAAATCTAGCCTCACATTATACCGGACGTGCTGTGCGACAGGCGGATAATGTTCGAGTACATTTAACAAACTATTTCATTAATGAAGGAAAAGTAGATTGGCAGGATCGTTATATTTAACTTGTAACACAAACCGATTGTAAATGTAAATAAATATATATACTCACATAATATTTTCTTCTTTTCTTCATTGTCATGTCCTTCACAAAATATAAGGACGAGTTCTTCCCAAGCCCGTCTTCTCAAATTCTTATCTGAATAATCGCTACTTGTCATGTCCCATATCGCAGGACGTTTCTCTATTTCATCAATTAATAATTCCGTATTAAAAGCTTCGGTTTCCATTTCGGACGATTTTCGGACGAACTTGACGAACCCTAAAATACGTCTATCCGCGTCGAAAGCGCGCGCTCAACTGAACGGAAACATAGAAAACCAATGATCTCAAAGCGGCGTTGACGCGCGCTGACAACAGTCGAGCGCTAGCGCAGCGTTGAACGCGCGCGTTACTAAAACGCGCGTTAGCATGTGTACGGCCTGAATAAAATGTATGTAGTTGTAAACGCGCGTTATCAAAACGCGCGTTGAGCGCTTGTCATCTGAACCTACCCTTATCAATTTATCATGCCTTTTGAAAGTTTGTTGGAATCTAGCTCATAAGTTGTTGTTTTAAATATCAAGTATGACTCTAGATTTATATTTGTTAGATGATTTCTATACCTTACTTTTTATTATATTCATGCAAGACTACGCTTGCTCACACGTTGTTTGAGAACCGCGTGTTGTTTACCCCTGCCTTGGTCTCAGTTCTTAGAACCAGCAGGCTTGTTACCCATAAAATATAAATGGATGGGTTTCTAAGAGGTTGAATATTGTTTTACAATTTTAAAGAAAAAGGATATTTTATTATTTATTAGGGTAACGTGTCGAACTGTCAGACCATCAAATAGAGATTTAATGTGTTTCTAGGAAGCCTGAACCATGTGCCGATTTTAAAATAAATATAACATTTTGTTATTAAATAGGAGCAAATGGCAGACAATCACAATGGTGAGGATTACCTGAAAGATAAAAACATTAGTGTGGTTTCAGAGTCAGTCTACGGAAATCAATTCATTGTATTATAAGACAAATCTGAACGCAACAGGCTTATGAAGTAGTTGTTAATAGCCACAAGACTGTGGACTATTCTGCGCCGTGCACCTTGATTCTATCGGTAGTTAGAATCCCATCATATACAAAATAGTTACTTACCAACAGCAACGATAAATGGACCTTAATCGTTTGCAAAATCCTAGTACGAGGGAGAAATCAGGGTCG
This sequence comes from Omphaloscelis lunosa, assembly GCA_916610215.1. Taxonomy (NCBI): domain Eukaryota; kingdom Metazoa; phylum Arthropoda; class Insecta; order Lepidoptera; family Noctuidae; genus Omphaloscelis; species Omphaloscelis lunosa. The sequence continues at coordinate 2,567,672 of OU744248.1, forward strand.
TATCGCCGGTCGTCGGGTGTCCAAATCGCGTGCAGTATCAAAGTATCCAAATTAAAAGCCAAGTCAAATAAAGATAAACTTAGAGAAGAAACTTAGATATAACACAAACAAAAATTCAATCACTTGTGTCCGTTTTATTGAATTTGACACTTGATTTGCCGGTCACAATGACAACAATGACATCCAACAGAACAATGTTGCCAAAATCAATAAACACTGTGGGTTGCAATTTAATGTTTTAATTATAATTGAGTCTCTTAGTTACAAAAACCGCAATGTCCGTTGTATGACATCGCGCGTAATTTATGATTTTCGTATTTCGCATTATTGGCCCTGTGGGCTTTAGTGCAACTATAGTAGTTTGATTTAAAATACCTAATATAGTTAATCAAATACTAAACTTAATCATGTAAAATCTTTATGAACTAGAACAATAACCAGAAAAACATTATGGACTTTGCTGACTTTGTAACACTCGGATGGACTTTGCGGTTTTTGTTGCAAAAACAACATGGACTTTGTTGGCTTTGAAACATACCTATCCTGGCCTAGAATGATTGAACCATATTGATACTTTGTACTTGAAATAAAACTATGATTGTTTTATGAGAAGTTTATTAGTTAGACAAAACCGATGTTAAATTATAAGTAATGGTGACTCTTCTTGTTCTTCACATACCGACTCTTCAAGGAAATCGATATCGTCAACCATATTTTCGTCCGGTATTTCCTGTGTTGATGGTACTACTCTGTTATAGTACTCCAAAATCTCTAAATCACGCCATTTATCCCCGAAATGAGTAGATAACAATTTATTAACGTCCCTAAATTTTAACGGTTTTACTTGTGCGCCCTGTGGAATAGCGGTTGGAGAAATCATAGCCGTGTTTTTACCTTTTTTGCACACGCTTTTATATTGACCTGATTCAAATCTGTAGTGGAGTTCTCCTCTAACTCCAACCATGTCATTGCTTTTACTGGCTCGTTTCAAATAAAACCTTTTGCATTTAGAAAAAGGTACATGCCATTTTGTAGTTATCAAAAATATATCTTTAACGACGGTTTTCCAGTTGCATACTTGAACCGTAGTAGCAACGTTTATGGCGGTAGAATGTTTTTCCACTACATCAAAGTATTCTTTCGGTTTGATTATATTTTCAAGTTTCCGTAACTCCTTTTCAATACGAGCAAATACTCTGTCCGGCGGAAGAAATGAGTGTCCCACAACTGGGAAGACTACTTCTACCAGATGTATTTGGGCTGGTGCATCTTTTGTTAGCCAACGTGAGAGCATTGCTATAAGCATAGAATTTTTGTTTTGACCGGTGCACCCGTCGGCCATAAGTCGAACTTGATTACATTCTGGTGGAAAATCTGTATTGCAAAGCCGACGGTAAACTGAAGACACTATGAGATTTGCATCTTTTGCAAATTCATCCTCTGTCCAGCAATAACTGAACACATTTTCTTTTGTTAATGCTGATTTGGAGTTACCTTCCACAATAGTAAAATTGTAAAAGTACAGTTGACGAGAATAGTAGGTACTCTGGTCTGGTATTTTGGGCAGCGGCATGTTTTTCTGGCAGTCAAAACTAATAATCTTTATTTTACGGTTGTCTTCTTTTAAAATTTTGAAAAATTCATTAGCTCGACGTTTGTGTACTGTTTTCTCAGCCATCAGCGTAGCTTTGTCACTATCATTTTGAACAATTTTTAGTTTTTCATTAAGCTGAAGACAAGTTGAGCACACGTCAACCCGAGGACTCCCAAAGCCCAAATTAAAACTAGTATTGAAAATGGCTCTAAAATACAACTTTTTCACTTTGAGGTTTTCTTGTGCTTGATCGTTATACATTTTGGCCATTTTATTAATACTTAGCTCTGAAGGCAAGTACATACGTCTCGAATTGCCACGACAGTAATGAGCTTCTGAACACTTAAATGTCTTTATGAATTTAATCACATTTTCTTTTTTGTCCTTGAATTTGTGGGATATACGGTCACCTCCGCGTTTTTCAATAGGAAAATTGCCATGTAGGTGATAATTCTTTATAACATTTTCTACGCGGTATCTTTTAATTTGCAACACCTGAAGGAATGCTTTTTGGCAAACTTGCATCATTTTAAGCTGTGATCTACAATATATCATATATTTCAGCTGCAAGCCTCTAGGTTTGTAATTTCGAGATTCAGATCTTGGACGACGACGTTTTGTTTTTATACCTTTCACATGTTTCAATATAAATGAGTCTTGTTTTAATTTGTCTTTCAATCGGTAAAAAGACTCATGGAGTTTGCGTACATCTTGCAGTGGAATTTTAGAGCATTGTAACTTTTTACATTTATGTTCACAAGTCGGCTTAACAGGCAAATGTTTAGCTGCATACCTGAAAAAAAAATTCCTTGTCATTTGGGTTTTTAGTTATTAACAGTGGTCGAACATTCCGGTGTAATCATTCATAAAGTTGCGGAGCTTGCAAAATAGCCCAATAAAACAAATGTTGCTTCCACTATACTAATATAACTGCTATGTAGGATGAAAACAGAAATAAAGTGATATGTTAAGGAATATTATGATTTAAGTGAGATTGAGATTACTCAATCTCACTTAAATCATAATATTCCTTAACTTAACTTTTTATTAAAAAGATTTTAATCATCATCTCGTACATACATAACTTTTTTGGGCATTAAGGATAGAATATTTATGTTTGTAAGACTTTACCCTATAGGTACTTGTAGTATCCGGGCGACATATTATATACAAAATTTCATCACAATCGTTAGAACCGTTTCCGAAATAAATATACAAATAAGATTACTATAATGTTCCAAAAATCCAAAAATATAATAATATGAGGTGGCCCCAAAGGCTTACATTCTTCCTAAAAAAGTGAACAGGTAAAAAGTATCAAGACATAATCATCATAGTATACTCACCGTTGTTCTTAAGCACGATTCTTTGTCCAATTTGCAGCATTTACTCGTCGTTTTCGCGCCTGTTTATTGTCAACAACTTCAGGGTAACACTCCATGTCTCATATTTTAATAAACTTATTCCGAATTAATAACTTTTAGCACGAGAAAACTAAAATAAACCGAGCGCAAACTCACGACTGCACACAATAAACCGCCATATTGAAAAGCGTGACGTGATTGGTGGATAGGGACTATGCGTAATTTGATACAAACAGGAATGGACAATGCTGTTTTTGTAGCAAACTAAAAAGTTTCACAGCCGTTTTCTATTGGACTAAGTGGGTTTAGGTTCATACGACTAATATAAAAATGATTTATTTTGTCTATGGATTTTTGTACAATAGCTAATTCATTTTTACTTTTTTATGGACATTGCGGTTTTTGTAACTAATAGACTCAATTATTTAAAAACACAATAATTATGGAAGGGTGTTTTAAAAAAAATATATTTATATATACTAAGACTCCTTAATTTATGTACTTTCACAAAAATATAATCTCTTCTCTGTTCACAGCAATTTCGAATAAAATCCCAGCTCCCATACAAAAAAATTACGTCTCCTTTAACAGCTTTCGCTACACTTGTGCTGAAAAGTTGGGTAGCCAACTTTACTTTCATTCTTTCGTTCTGAAAGTTAATATGGCGATCTCTTAATTTATTTGCCAAATGAAAGGTTTCGTTGCATTGTAATTTATTTAGTTCAACGAGATGTTGCCATTGAATTTTATTTCCATCTTTGTCTACAAGAATTTTGTACATTTCTAATGTGTTTCTTAATAATTTAATTATATGACAGGGATCTAACACTGCAACTATTGGGTCTTTGGTAATAGGTTGTTCAAATTTTACATTTTGTTCTTCGAAGGAGCAACGTAAATATTTCGCCATGGAAATATTTGCCGCACAACCGTCAAAAGTTAGAGCAACTACCCTAACGCCAGTCTTGTAAATTAATTCCAAACAAATTTTTACAAGGTCAGCGCGCCACTTACACCATCTACTAAAAAAAAAACAACAGGAACTTTAAAGTTACAGTTGATCGCATTAACTAAAAATACCAAGGCTTCTTTTGCCTCCGCCAAGTGATCACCTTCTACTTCAGTGCCCATATTAATGTATCCATGAAATTTGCGCCCATCCTATTCTACACGGCGACGAATACTCATTCCATCCAGTACTAAGGTAGCTAATAATGGGTGATTAGACAGCTCAGTTTTTTGTTTCAAAGTGCTAATGCTTCCTTTGTAAATCCAGGCTCTCCTCCGACTTTCGCGTACCAATTCTTTAGTGTACGGGTATGTGGTAAGCTTGTATGGAAAGTCTTGCGCACGTAATCATATGCCTTAGGAGAGCAATAATGTAATGTCAGGGCAAAACTGCGCAATGCTGACGAATACTTTCTCCTTGATACAACTCCTGATTCCGTGTTTCCAATTTCTCTAGCGACCAATTCTTGAACCTATTGAAACATATTTATAAATTTATTATCTAATTATCTATCAATATTTGATGAGTAAAATTATGTAAAATAATAAAAACAAACCTCTAAATTGGTATTTTTGAGGCAATCCAAGTTTTCTTTGGCCATGGCAAATTTTTCTTCCAACCTCAATAATACTTCATCGATATTTTTTATTTTCTTTTTAAGCCTTTGGTTTTTCGATTGTAATCGTTTAATTTTTAGACCTTGCTTTACAATTTTTTCTTTGCAAAATCTTAGCTGGCCCTTTAATTTCTTTTTCCTCGGTGTTGAACAATCTGAACCACCCGTAGCATCTATATTTTTAACCGTTTCTTTGAAGTCTTCGGAATTAAATTGCTCAGGAATTACGTCATCTCCTTTTTGTATAAAATTTTGTTCAACTTCGAAACATTCATGAAGTCGACTCTTTTTAGGCTGTGACTTAAAGTCAGAGCTCTCCGAATCACTTTGTCTTTTTGAACAACCTGCAGCGCCCATATTATCATTTTGTGGCTGAAACCAAAATTAAATACTAGAAATAAATATCTATAAAACAATGAACAGGAGGAAAATGAATGATTAAATATTTAGTCAGTCAATATACACACAAATGTATAACATAAAGGTGTGTTGTTATGTATCATATCAAATATTTTTAATACTTATTGAAAGTGATAAAATAAAACATTATTACTTACTTGATAACAAAACTTAAAGATTTTCTTTAATGGAAGCGCAGTAGGTTTCGTATATCTATATCCCTTATTTGATATTATAAAATCGACTTCTAAAAAATGGTCAGAGCATATCGTGCTTAATTTGGTAGGCATCCAATCAATTCTACCCGTTGCATCTATCCATTTCTCTTTGATACTTGCGTCTTTAGGAAACCTAAAAATATTTTAAATGAAGGTTAGAGGACCTACTGATGTCTAATTAGTTACCAATGCAACGTTTGAATCATTATTAAATTACAATAATTATATTACTATTTAAAACATTGATTATACTTTTTGCTTAGCATTTATGCGCCCTAATACACCTCTTAAAACAAATTTCGTGTATGGATGAAGGCGACCTTATACTTGTATTGTAATGTAAAACTAAATAATTAATTAATTTAAACAAACAAAATTGTTTAGGTATTCCTTATATTGATATCAATCGACAAATTCAATATTCGACTTGACCACATCACTACTTGAGTAGCGAAGTCCTTTCGAGAATGTTCTATTGAAAAAAAAATAATTAATTTAAACAAACAAAATTGTTTAGGTATTCCTTATATCGATATCAATCGACAAATTCAATATTCGACTTGACCACATCACTACTTGAGTAGCGAAGTCCTTTCGAGAATGTTCTATTGAAAAAAGTCAATCCAAAATAAACTTTCTCTTAATTGTACATATAAGGTTGATTTTGACAAACTATTCTATTAAATATTAGTAAATTGAAACAAAATAAGATTTTTATTAGAAAGAAAGAAAGAAAGAAAAAGTATTTATTGGGACCGCACAGGACATTACAAATTAAACTAAAACACACTCATTAAAACATTATAAAAAATTTAAAAACAAATTTTAATAAAATAACAGAAAGTCCTGTACGAGGCCAAAAGGCTCCTATCTCAGCATATGTTGCGACATTTAAAAAAAATGTCGCAGCGCTGGTATTCTGATAGGGCCCGCAGTGATGTCACGGATAGATAGATACAGAAATAAATATTAAATAAAATATAAAATAGATGTAAATACATATTAAATAAAATATATGTGTGAAATACTTTAAAAATTAAATAGAAGTAGTCCGCGTGTCTGCACCCGCGTAACATCAGTTACTTGTCTATTGTGTATTAGAAAACAATGAAAATCGTACTTACCGATGATACGAAATACCTCCATTTTTAAGATTTTTCTCCTACTATCATTTTTGCACTCTAAAACGGAACAATGCGGCATAGCTAGAGAAATATGGATTTGTCGCGAGACTAGCTACTCGACGCGATGTTAGAACGCGACTGGGGTCAGTTAAGCGCAACAACGCCAAATTGTGGCACGCGTGCCACACCTACTTAGCACTTCCACTGTTTTTTTTCAGTTCCGTGGTTGTTATAATAGAACGAAGAAAATATAAATGAACCTGACAATGAAGGCATTTATACTGATATAAGGATCAATTCACATAGGCGTGACAGAGAAGGGAAGGGAGGCGTATAAATTGTTTGGAGCAAAATTAATATATATTTCAACAAAAGAACAATTGCAGGCTTTCATACATTAAAATAGGTGAGAAGAAATGGTAGTGTCTACATGTCAAAAATATATTAAAATGTTAAGCTTCAGACCCTGAATAACTTTGTTTAAGAATTATGTCCTGACAGGGCTCCAAAAAAAAGATATATAGATTTGAACTTTTTTAGGTTGTCTTATTTCACTTGAAGAAATTCATACATTCAGTGGTTTTCTGTTGCTATCCTAATGAATTCTCAACATCACATACCTATTTATCTAGAGTTGAGCATTTTAAAATATTATTTCCTTTAATATTAATGTATTTTTTGAACCTTCAATTGTCAAAGTCAGTCAACCTGTAGGTACTGTGTACTAACAAATGATAAGTAGATAGCTATATACATCGCTGGGATTTCTACTTGTATTGCACAAAAGTACCGAGGCCTAGAAGATTTCTTTGACGGTCAATGGTTGCCATGTAGATTCATGAATATAATAAAAGAGAAAAAAGAAAAGACGAAGTCTATGTTTTCTCTGCCTACTTCTACGGGGAAAAGGCGTGATCTGCTTAGGTGCAGCGTACTTCATACTTAAAAAAAAAAGAAAACAATTCTTTTTTTTTTACCCTTTTATTCGTCCTCATCTTCTCGTACAATAATTGAATCTAGAAATTCTGCTGGCGCTGCGATACTAGGTGACTGATGTCTGGCCCATCCTAAATACCACACCAGAGTCATGACATGGGCGCAGCACCCCACAGTGCGCCGACCAACTAAGCAGTTACAACAGTATTCGACAATACCAGTGCGGCCAGGTATATTGTATTCAATTAAAATGTACACATAATATTGTTTTCTTGCTACATGCTTTGATTTTATTCGTCCTCTAATTAAAGTTGTCAAACCACCACTCCCTCTAAGACCGTATTCACAAGAAGTAATGGGTTCAGTACTGACTTCTATTCGGTATCCGCCATGGAAACGTATATGTTCGCCATAATATGAGCGCGCTTGTTTTATCCGATACGTTCCCATGGTGAATAGAATAAGATCCGAATATTCTAACGTCGGGAAGTTAATTAAATTATTGCTATCTGCAGTAATATTTCTAAATTGGGATGTTCTTCTGTTCATGTTTAAATTCTGAACCATGTTTGCCAGATTATTTTGGAGACCCCTTCTTTCCCTTATTAAATCTAATATTTCCCTGGCATCCTGAAAGCGAACACCAAACTTATTAAGCAAAGCTGCGGCTATTGAAAAGTTTTGCATCATGTGTGGTAAAGACCGATGAAAATATTCTTGTCTTAGTAGTTTGAAATCACGTTTTATGTGACCATTAACGGCCTCTACCACCCATCTGCACATTGTTATACAAAGACTTCGATTTGCTTGTTGTGTAGTAAGTTGGTGCTCGCCTTCTAGAAGGGAATCTGGCATCAAGGGTCTATATCCACATCCTTCTAAAAAACTTATACTGTCCCTGAAACCTCTGTCAAGTATAAACACATCATCTTCTCTAAAATACGATCGTAAAGCAGTACCATCCATAAAAAGATTTGACATTATGTCAGCATCTGATGTGGTCGCTTTATATGGGCCAAAACAATCAACAATGTATCCATCGCTAGCAACAATCATGAATGGTTTTAGGAGATTCCTATATTTATGCAGGGAATAGCTCTGTTTTTGAAACATGTAGTTTGAGCTCTTATGAATATAAATATAAGTACCATCACAAATTACAATTGCATTATTATTGTTTGCATATAACCCACTTGGGATTAACAAAATATGCTGTAACAGCTCTTCCCTACTTAAGTGATTAATGCCAAGATTTGCTGGCACAAAATCTTGAAGAAGTACCTCCCTTACTTTATCATCAATGTCTCTAATGTTCTCCGTGGCATATTAATTAATGTTGAGATTCTTTCATCAGAATCGCCTGTTCTCAGTTTAAGGAGTAGTATTGCTAGTCCTAGACTTCCTTTTCGTATCTCCTGGATCCGAGGTACTTCTTAGAGTAATGTACGGAATTTATCTTTTGAGTACCCAACCCAGTATACAAAAACTCGATCATCCATTTCTTCTATGTTTTCAAAATCTAAAGTTGGATTAAAAGCATTTACAAATGAGAAAATATGTTGTAACTGTAAGATTCTTTGACTCATAAATACACACATCAAAAGTGTCTAGGGATCAAGCATTTTTATGCGGATTTCTTGAGATTGAGATGTGGCTTTGTAATAAATTTATGATTATATAAATTTATATGGATCCTTTTTGGTGCATTTCATAATTTGAAACAGGAACTGTTAATCAAATTCGAGTAAAAGATGAAAATCAGCTGTCAATATTTTCCCTATAAAAACATACAACGCATTGAAGACATTATTAGTGCTACTGTTTCCCTACTACTGATTAAAACCAACGTTATTATGGAGCGGCGACGTCATTTAAGCAGGGAAGAAATGCTCAGAGCCGTGGGAATGATACAAGCTGGTTCCCGGCAACGTACTGTGGCTTTAGCTCTGAATACAAGTCAGAGTGTTATCAGTCGACTTTGGACACGTTACCGAAGCACTGGTACCGTGGCTGAGCGCCATGGAGGACGGTATCGCTGCACCACACGGAGACAAGACCGATACATTCAAATCTTAACTCGAAGAGCTCCAACAATAACCGCCATGATGTTAGCCGTGAGGCTTCATCACTCTTCAGGGAACTTAATTAGCGACCAAACAGTCAGAAACCGCTTGCATGAAGTGAACCTTCATTCCCGAAGACCGCTACGGGTACCACCTATAGCAATGCACAATCGTAGGATTCGATATCAATGGGCTCTTGAACACAGAAATTGGGCAGAAGAACAATGGCGTTTCGTGTGCTTTTCTGATGAGTCTCGTTTTGGTATGAGACCGGATACAAGACGTATACGACACTGGAGAACCCCTGGACGCCAACAGCGATTAAAATCCTGCCAGGAAGTCCATCCTTATAGTGGTGGAACCATCATGGTATGGGCGGGTATTTGGATCGGCGGAAGAACTGAGTTGATTTGGATCAGAGGCAACCTCAACGCTCAAATTTATGCTGAGACGATTGTATCTGACGTCATCGTTCCTCTACAAGTGCAAATCGGTCCCTTATTTCAGTTAATGCATGATAATGCACGACCGCACACCGCAAGAGTTGTAAGACAGACTCTCGCCGCAGCTAACATCAATGTCCTGCTCTGGCCTGCTCAGTCGCCAGACTTGAACCCGATTGAGCATGCATGGGATATGCTACAGAGAAGAGCTCTGCCGAATATGGAGGGTATCCAGTCGCAAGAAGACCTTTTTTTGTTGTTGCAACGAACATGGGCGGCCATTCCACAGCGTGATTTGGATGAACTCATTTTGAGTATGCCAAACCGATGTTCTTGTGTTGTTAGTGTTCGCGGTAGAAACACGGATTATTAATTGTTTAAGTTACCCAATAAAATTTTAAAGAAAACTGTTATTTCAGTCTTTTTTTCGAACTTTAATGTTAGTGGTTCAAATGTCAAAAATCCCTTTATTAGGAAAATGGCAAATTTCTTTATTAATGCAAAGGTGACTTGGTTTATCGTTACTGTGACAAACGAAAACACTTTATTTGATGAATCCTTAAAGAAAATTTTAATTAATATCAATCAGGAGAAAAGTTATTGCAAAAATATATGTTGATCCCTAGACACTTTTGATGTGTGTAGTTAAGTTTATTACTATTTACCATTTACCAATACATGAATTTAGCTCTAACATATATCTGTTTATTTGCAATTTTTTAAAATATAATAAAATGGCCCCACCAGTGGGGCGGCCTGGTGGGGCAAAGTAGAATGATTCATTATAATGTATAGTAATTTCAAATAGCACCCCAGATCATGTTGTCCAATAGAAGTTGTGATGTCAAACGACTCAGTATTATGAAGAAAAAGGTTGATTCGAGTTTGGAATCAATAAACTAAGGTAAAAATGCTAGTGCAGTCTATAGTTTAGACGATTATGTACTAATAGAATAGTGATTCTTTCTTTAGTAATTATACCCTATTGTCACAATTTTTACAAGGAAAATAAATTTTATCCTATTGTGATACAGTATCCACTAGTACAGAGGGTAACTTGACTTACATCTAAGTGGACTGAATAGTTGAAACTGTATTATGTCCTCAGGTCAAACTTAATTGTGTATCATAACTTTAAGACTATAATGTAACACTTTTATGGAATAGATAAATAGGTAAGTATGTTATTTACAGGAAATAAAAAAAAATGTGTCTCACTTCTTTCAAGAGCTAGCTGATGACAAAATAGATTTAGTTAAAGCCCAGAGGACATTGGCTGATCTTCAAATAAAGCATCAGAAACTACAAATAGAGTTAACAGAACAGAAGCTGCAATTAGAAAAAAAAAAAGAAACTGACCATGGATTTTCTCAAAGAAAAATATGAAAAATATGCTAGGGAAAAAAAGAAATTCTAGTTGTCATACTTCTTAATAACCTAAGTTATTAAGAAGTATGACAACTAGAATTTCTTTTTTTCCCTAGCGTACCCACGTAGTACGAAAACAGATATTTACAATAACAATTAATTATAACACAAACAACAAAATGCCCTACACCTTAAACATAACACAACATCACGCCTGTAATCCCCAAATGGTTAGGCAGGGCAGGGTGTACCATGGGTAAACCCTTTGCCCTACACCTTATTTAACTTAAACCTATATTAAAAATGCCTTTATTATGCTCATTTTCACAGTCTTGCAAAATAACTATTAATTAATAAAGTCCGTAAAGTAAAGATTCCTAGGCAAAGTGATGTTGTTAGATAGGTCAGAGTTAATTCATGTGATTGTATAAAACCAATGTTTTAGTAGGAATATTATTATGCACAATAATTGGTAATGTTTTATTACCTGGCACTCGTTGCAATTTAACATTAATTCCCTTTGAAAGAATTGGCAATCTTCTCTTCCAAATCACGAATGTTTGCTCAATTACATTTCGAGTTCTTATTTGGGATTCCTGGTACAATTTTTCAGCTCCAGTACAAGGAGCATTTTCGGGCAGTGGTGTCATCATATATCTGGTCTGGGCATAACCACTATCTCAATTTGTCATTGTAAACAAGGAGATTGGAAAGGAGCTAAATGTAACTAGTGTTATACAACATGACTCAAATCGTCGCCTGGGAGGGTAATGGAGCTATTCCACAGAACACTTCCAAGTTACGGGCGTTTATCATAAATCAGCGTCATACTTTAATAGAGTTCGAATTTTTACCTTGCATTATTAAAACATGTTACCTTTGAATGCTACAATTAAAAAATATCATGGTGTTTAAGTATAAATCTTATTTCGGGGTGTAAGTCACTTAACTATCTTGTCTTGTTTACGTTTTATTCTTATGACTTATAAATCTAATTAGTTATAAAGACCTAAGCGGAGTGGAGTGTCTGAAAATAAATACGAAAATAATTACTATTTCATTTATTTTTAAAGGAAAATAAAACAAATTAAAAATGTTCAGAATAAAGGGCTTATTATTATTATTTAATAATTACCCAAGAGACTCATTGCATCCAAGACAATGGCTACCATTTTGAACATCTTCTTTTACGACGCTGCGTCGACCGGCGCACATACTGGTATTTGCACCATCTACGGGGCCAAAATTGTTTTGATGCTTATTTGGTATCTAAACTAATTTCTGTAATACTTTCTTCATCGCTCTCTGATGAATTTTCAATTATATTTGGTTCCGCAGATACGAACATGGCCAAGGTTTCAGGCATAAATGTGTTTGCTTTCCTTTTTTTTACTGCTCGCTTACTACTTAGCAAAGGATCTGAACTAAGAAGAAGGCGGTTAAAAATGTCTTGGTTGCAACTTTCTCTGGAAAATTTCCTCGCAAAATCTTGGCGGTAACATCTAAAGTGTTTGTTGCGAGCCTCAGCTACTTCCTCGGAAAGCTGCCCGATTGGTAATAATGCCTTTTCTATAATGACTGCGCCATGGACTAAAACTGTGCATTGTTGGCGTCATAGGATGCCATTCATACAATTTCACATAAAGACGAGCAGTTTCTGAAGCATATCTTTCGTATTTTATTGGATCGATTTGGTACCCGCTTGAAATTGCTTCCAATATTACTTTTAGTCTGTAAATTAGGTCATAACTGATGCCTGTTATTTCGGAAGCTAATCTCGGCTTCTCAAAAAACCTTCTGCTGGTATTTCCGTCATTAGTATTCCCGAAATTGGATTTTGGCATATCTACTATTAGACCGGCTTCAGTGCGAAACCTTTCTTGTATGTGTCTTTTTTTTCGTTCTTCTATAAGGTGCTATAAAAATATCTGCCACGGCTTTAATGGGAGGTAGTATTGTGTTTATAGATTACAATAGTGAAGAACTTTCGTGCCCAGGAACCTTTATTTCAATTTGAGAAAATAAAGTAGTTAAATAAACATTGACTCTACTCTGCATAATGTGGTTCACAAATTACGCGCGATGTGTCGCTTTTTCAATGAAAACAACTGCTATCTCTTTCCATCTGTTCTGTGAATGAAAATTGATATCAGCTGACTAGTTCGTCACTACCCAATCTACTAGGTACGCAATAATACGCCAAGTGTTTTAAAAAAGCAATTACTTACCAGCTACCGCATTCTTCCAAAAAACTGACGTAAATAAGATGATAAACTTCCCATCACACTTAAAACAGGCTTTGGACTGTCAAGTTAGTGTAAGAATCGCAACTTTTTTCTTATTATTTTTAAACAATAGGGTACTTCCTTACTTAGATTAATATCAAATAACGATAAATTACAGTAACTTGGCGTGTTTAAAAGTTTAATCATCTTATTTACAACAATTGCACCGTATTTACAGTTATTTACACACTCCCTACCTACTTATCTACAAAACTGTTGCACTAGTCCGCCTTCGCGTTGCACACAAATGTAGGCACGCTTACGCACATGTCTCTCCACTTTATTTAATGTGTCCGTTTCACTTTTCACTTGCCTAAATGCGCGTTTGATGCGCCTTTTTAGTTCTTCCACACTTCTAATGTCATGACCGGTTTGGCCGTACACAAGGTCCTTTACACGACCCCACAAAAAAAAGTCTAGAGGCGTCAAATCCGGCGAGCGTGGACACCACGGTACTGGCCCTCCTCGGCCTATCCACCTATCACCGCCGTACCACACACCGTTTAAAAATTCCCTTACGCTGATGGCGAAATGAAGTGGTGCTCCATCATGTTGAAAGTGCAGCCCTCTTATCTCTTCAAGAGGAATACGTTCCAACATTCTTCTCACACGGGTTCGTAGTAAGCGCAGATACGTGTCTCCGTTCAGGGCATAAACTGCGTTACGCGTGTGCACGCACGTGAGCACGTCGCGGGCCACGCTTCTGGTGCACGCACGTGAGCACGTCGCGGGCCACGCTTCTGGTGCACGCACGTGAGCACGTTCGCGTGCTTATGCGCGGGCATCGGCGCGTCAGTTTTCTCAGTACAATTTTGACGTTGGAGGTGTACAGTCGAGTAATTATGGATAAATTAATGTTGTATTATTTATCAAGACGACGGCGACGACGAATTGCCAAAAAAAGACGCCAGCCAGTAAGCCCGTACGTTGAATCTAGGTTACTGTGCGGGGAATTCGTGGTGAAGTTTGGTATATTAAGAGAAAATGAAAGGTTTTTTTTCAAATATTTTAAAGTTTCATTACAAGTCTATGATGAATTATATTCAAAACTGGAGCCCTATTTGAAGACTAACAATCTACGATTGAAATCTACGTCAATCGTATCACCAATGGAACGATTTGCAATGACATTGCGGTAAGTAAAGACATTTCGATATTAATAATCATCTTTATTCATGTAAAAAAAACAGTCATTATTTAACAAAAGTTTAGAACACTCATATTTTTTTGCCAATTTATGTAAGTCACACTACTGTTTAGCCACATCAAGCCAGAAAGAAGAAGAAGTTCTTATTGTTTCGGCAGTGACACCTGGGGGCCTACCACCAGCTCATAAGCAGTATTATTTTAATATTACTTCAGTGGGAGAAAGAGATGGAGCTATACGTACTGTAGAGCTTCATCTCTTTCTCCCATGGAAGTAATATTAAAATAATACTGATTATGAGCTGGTGGTAGGCCCCCTGAATATGGCTTAAAATGTTTTTCTTGATGTGGTGCACTCTGTTCTTAGGGCCGAAACACATAACCGCACACTTATTAATCATCATATTAATCACAGTTTCTTACATTTATTAATTATATTTTGTTATTTCTAAATTACACAGTTTTATCGTTTTCGTTTTTTTTATCTATACCTACTTATTTACTTATTTTTTTATATAATCACAACAGTCATCACAGTGTCTTGCATAAACGTTACGTTACAATTAGTTTTTGATTATTCATTTGAAATACACTAATAAAATCACAGGTTCAAGTTTAAAATAAAAAAACACAATAACAGTTAAAACAGTACAATAAGTCTAAATGTCTTAATTATAATAATATACCTACCTTACAAAGTATTAATTATAATGACGCATATTGATTGCAAGTTTTTACATACGAATATTTCCCTTATTAATTATTCCCTTCTATTACTAGATCGGGTACTAATATTATTTTAAATTCTTATTTATCATCACAATCATAATCACAGTTTACTACATAAAAGATTAAATTTAAGAAGAGGATATATGAAGGAGCAATGTTATGAGTAGGTTCAAAAAAAAGGTCCATTAAGTAAAAAAAGGGGTCTATTGATACACTTTTTTATTTGACCCTAAATAGGGTTTAAGATAAAAGTGTCCGAATCGACCCCGTTTCTTTCCTTATGAACATTACACTCAAGGCTTGTAAACTTTTGGCGAATGCCCTTGTATATCATAATAATTGCACATGAGACCAGAAAAATATAAATATAAAATTGCGCTTTTTACTAACTTAAATAGTTCTTCATGTTCTTCTCTTTCTTTTGTTCTTAATAATTAAACAGTCTTAATCAAATCTTCAGTCTTTCTTGTTACCTATTTATTCATTGTTCGTGTCTGATCTTATATTTAAGGATTCTAAATCATTCGTTACCGTATTTTGCGTTAATGAAAGGTCATCAATGGTAATAATAATTTCTTTTTCTATATCAATTAAAGCTTGTAATACTTTTGTACGAAATAATAATTTTTTAAAGCAACTCAATTTTTTCACAGTTGGTAATAATGACTTAAAAAAATTCAAGTCTTCGTCCATATTATCTGCAGTGTTATTCTTCACGCAATTTAACAACTCTAATTCGAAATCAGTTGGCGATTCGCACTTACGTTTCTTGGAAGATCGTGTTTCTTTGGTAACGCTGGAGCTGGTGCTAGGTACATTAATCAAATCTTCTTCAATAATCGTATTATTTTGTGAAGTTCTCGGTGACGCGTTTTGCTCTACTGACTGATTAAAATCGTCTGCCGATTCTTCTCCTTGAGTATTCGAGTTTGAATCTAAAAATGACAGCATGTCATAGTAAATGTATGTTTTATTTGCCCTGGAACCGGAACCTGATTTAAGTTTTTTTTTAGTAGACCTCACTCTTATATAAGTGTCTCTTGCAGTTTTCCATCTTTGCTGCAGCTTTTTCACTGAAACAATAACACAGGTATTTTATTTTATTACAGATATTTAGTTAGTGGACATACCTTCGTCGATATTCATCTGGCGTATCAGACAGGACTAACCACGGTCAGAAAAATAGTATCAGAAGTTTGTCAAATTATAATTGAAAGGTTAAAGGAAGAATGTATACCAAAATTTTCCCGTGCGCTATGGGTAGAGACTGAAAAAGGTTTTTTAACGCAAGCCCAGTTTCCTAACTGCATAGGTGCAATAGACGGAAAACATATACGCATTATAAGACCTCCACATAGTGGTTCCCTCTATTACAACTATAAGCATTACTATTCTATTGTACTGCTTGCAATGTGTAACGCCAACTATGAGTTTACCTATATAAATGTGGGAGTGCAGGGTAAAGAATCTGACTCCGCAATTTTCACACAAAGCCGATTGTACGAACAAATCAACAATGACTTAATAGATATTCCTCCTGCCAAAGCATTGCCCGTAATACACAATGATAAACCAACCAACACTGCTGCAACCGCAGCTTTGCCCTATATTATTGTAGGAGATGAAGCATTCGGGTTATCTAGCCATGTCATGCGGCCATATGCTCGAGCTCTCGATTTAAACTACAAAAAAAAAAAAATCAATTATAGGTTAACGAGGGCGCGACGTTATATTGAGTGTACATTTGGTATCATGGCTAATAAATTTCGCATACTCCATCGTCCATTGAACGTTGGAAAAGACAAAGCAATTTGTTTTCTTAAAACAATTTGTATTTTGCATAATTTTATAAGATCAAGAAGTCAAATTAATGACTTTCATGATATTGTCATTATACCAGACCATATACGTTCAGTTCGGGGGTTAATTGGAAATACCCACAGAGATTCGTATACATTACGCGATAACTTCGCAGATTATTTCGTTGCAGACGGACAGCTGTCATGGCAAGATCGCAGTATTTATTGAAGATAGTTGGCTTTTTTATAATTTATGTACATTCAATAATTGATTTTTCACGGTTTGTTACCACACATTTTTTATTAACATAGCAGGCATATTTTAATAATATACCTAATGATTTTATTTGTTAAATTCATCGGATGTAACCAAATAACTTAGATTGTTGTAAACTAAAGTTGAGAGATGTCAAAGAAAAACCTACAAAACTACAAAACGCACGCTTATTTTACAAAGTTACTAGCCCAATTCTAAAACCAATATAATAAATATTTTAGTTGATAATTGTTTTATTTATTTACCTACCGATCCACTGTTTCTGCCCTAAAATGATTTTGAACCCTAAATACACCGATAGTGTGAAGTAGTGTGAAGCTCGCAGTCGAGAACATAGGTACTGGTTGTCTCGTGACGCGCAAAATGGCGGCGACCGCGTGGCCGAAAGAAAGAACTTTGGAATTTATCGAGCAATATAAAACCATACCAATATTATGGGACATTGTTCACACGAATTTCACAATGTTCAGAAATACGCAGTATCTCTGCACTAGTTTTGAATATAAGCATGATTTTATATTTACATAGGTAAATTATTGTAAATATTCCGAGTTTTAATTTTATAGTTGGATTAATTGTTGAAAACATTTAATTGACACAAATACAATTGAAATAACTAATTATATATAACTAATTGCATAGATTATTAAAAATAAAAATTTGGCGCAAAGAATAGTTTACCTAACCTACGTTATTATAAAATAAATAAAGAGTGTAGGTACTTACCTTGTATGTTTTTTTCTGCTGCACTCCAGTCATCAAAATTTTGAAACAGTACTGTACAAATGTCTAGCCATGCTTTTGATTTAGCGTCCCGGTCTTTAAATATTTCGCTAGATTGGTCCCATATGGCAGGACGACACTGAACTTCAACAATTACCCTTTCTGTATCAAAATTTGTCATTTTTTGTTATGGGCCGGGCACGCGCGTGCGGTCGGTTCGAGATAGCGCTGTCAACTGAACAAGCACGCGCGTGCACCCGCTAGCGGGCTTCGCGCGTGGACCCGTCCAACGTGATGCGTGATCACGTCGCGTGCATGCGTGCCCCGTTGCACGGAAGTATCACGCGACGGGCGCCCGACGGGCTCACGAGCGTGTGCACGCGCATGGGCACGCGCGGGTCGGTTTTGTGTGGACACGCGAGAGGCACGCTTAACGCAGTTTATGCCCTCAGTCTGTCCAAGAACACTGGACCTAGAATTCTGTTGCCGAGTATCCCGGCCCACACATTAAGGCTAAACCGAGTCTGAAAGTGGTCAGGCCGCACAACACGAGGATTCGCCTCAGTCCAATAATGCGCATTGTGTATGTTGAACATACCAACCCGTGTGAATGTGGACTCGTCAGTCCACAGAATGTTGCGGCGTTCTTCTCGAAGCCAATTACAAAACGCGAGGCGAGCCGCGTAGTCATGTGGATGCAATTCTTGCACTCTTGTGAAGTGGTAAGGATGGAGCCCTTCCCGATTTAAAAGTCGCCACACGTAGTTGTCGCTCACGTCGAAGACGCCGGAAGAAGTCTAACACTTCCTCTTCGAGTTCGGCAGAGTATGGAGGCCTGCCTGCGTCAACCGGAGGCGGGTCAAAGCGGCCGTGTCGTCTAAATCTGTACACGGCGTCCAGAATGGTGTGATGGCTCACTCGCACACCAAACCTCTGCTGGTACAAGTTTACTGCATGCGCAGTTACAGAGTTACACTCGCGGTAGCACAATACCATTTCAAGATAGTCTTGATTGGAATACCGTCGTCTGGGAGGCATTTTTAATGAAACGCGCGCGATATTCCCGTCGCTACGAGCGGGCGGGGGCCGACTGGCGACTGGCGAGCGGGAGCGGGCGCGGGCGGTCGGCTGGCGCGTGCGACGAACGGGGTAGTGCGGGTGAGGTCGGGGCGCGCGGGGCTGCGCGACCGAAGACAGAGCGGCCGCCGTGCACGGCGGCATTTGTTTGATAAGAATGGCAACAGTGTATGAACGTCGCCGGCGTTTATGAATTGAATTCGGTGCGGTACGGCAACAGCTTACTACGGGATGGTTTTATACTAATAAATCAATTCAAATTTATACGTACTTTTTTTTGTATGAAAAAAAATATGACAAATAATCAATAATTTATCTTTACTATTGTAATCTATAAACACAATACTATCTCCCATTGCAGCCGTGGCAGATACTTTTATAGCACCTTATATGTCTTTTTCCTCTTGCGATTTTTTTTCCCTGTATTTCTTTACTTGTAGTTTGTAGGCTAAATGTAAAATACTTTCAAATATACGAATTCTGGCGTGTAATACCGATATGCCGAATTCAAGGGCTGCAAAATTCACTTCTCTTGTATATTCCAATTTATTGAAATCCTTGGATGTTGCTCCACAAATGTAGCACCTACTTGTAGACTTTGTGCCTGTGGCCGCATTGCAGACCTTTCCATCTACCATTGTCATTATAAATGTGTGCTTAATAAGGAACTTTTTCCCTGCTATGTCGACCTCTGTTGGAACTAAAGAGCGTATAGCGCTTTTAACATGTCTTATTTCCTCTTCAGTGATATCATTATTTTCCTTGATAAAACGGAATCTTATTGGTCGACAAAATCGCGGCGAGGAAGGCGTTGGATTTTTCCATATAACTTTTTCATTATTATCTCCATAAACTAATTGAAGAGGCACGAAGCAGCTTTGGAAAAGGTTTGCATCGGAATCAACATCACTTGCATGTTTTTGCTTAAACTGTGATTGTTGGGATCCATCGCAGCCCCATTTACTAATAATAGTTAAGGATTCACGCTCTTGCTCCTTTAAAGTTATCAATACCTCTTCTAGGTACTCCAATAAACGCGTAACGGTAACATCCATTAGAGGCTGTAACTGGGCTTCGGCACTGGTATTCGTTATCGTACACGATTCTTGAGGTGGGTAACATTTCTTCTTGGCCTTTTGTAACGCACTGTAGCACGGAAAAAACTTCTTATTGGTCTTTCTTATAATTTCGTATTGTCCTTGTGTCAAATCTGCATCTACAAACATTTGCAAGGCTTGCATTGGTGTCAAAGAGGGATGCTCTTTACTTGATTTCGTAAGACAATATGCCTTCTTATATTTAGTTGCTCGTGTCGGAGTACTGGTGATATCTTTAAGGACATTTGATGCATCTCTTTTACCAGCTTTTCCCAGCTCCACTTGCGCAGCGTGTATTATGATCTCTTTTTTGAAACCAGAACGAAGTTCCTCAGTCTTTCGCCTTTTGCTCCTCTCACTTGCCTCTTCGAACGATTTGGGTGGTCGACCTGGTCTTTTTTGTGAGGTCTCAACAACAGGGATTTCAAACGTACCTTCCAGCCATGACCGGTTGTATTTTAGAAAATTTTCTTCTTTATAATGAGCTTTGGTCCACCTTTGTTTGAGTTCTGATTTGAAATGGGCAAAACCACGTTTCAAATTAACAATTTGGTTTTCATTATAATCTTCACATGACAAAAGTTGATCTTTTAGATGACTTAATTTTGCATCTAAATTAGGCAAATTTTCTTGCTTCATACGGTCAAACAAGTATTGCCGGGTCACAACCCTTACTCCTGACGCACCCTGTGAACCTAAAACAAACGTACACTATGTAAAAAACTTGCTTGCAAAAATCGCATTTTATTGCTAAATATCTTTAAACCCCCAAAAGTGAATCTATCCGGACGTTTCTGGAGATGTTTTTGATAGTAGTTATAAGAAAAATGTTCAAATAATAACCTATAATTATAATCATAGCCCGATCTATCCCGATACACAAACAAACACACTAGCAAAGAAAAAAAATTAAAGGAAATCACGGAATAGAAATGAGTTCATACATAATAAAAAAACAGTGTTGTTTATCAGTTGATTATAACTTTATTAATGTAGTTTGTAAGTCTGTTACCTGCTCTTTCAGAATCCATCACTTTCAATTCGTGAGATCAACTCGAAAATATAAAAAAACACTTTCGAAGTTAAGGTTTAGAAAAGCGCCGAGAACAGATACGTACACTAAGTGAAACGGTCAAATTCCGACTGACGCTACGCACGCGGGGTGTGCGGTGGCAGGTAGCTCGAGGATGGGTATTGTTCCCTGGTTCGTCCTCTGTTCGTGGAACTCGTTTTTGTTAGTGGTTTTGTTATTTTGTTATTGGGACTTTTGGCCGCGTAGATCGTGCAAATACCGGTATGTGCGGCGGCCGTGCAACAATAGATAGTTTATTGTTTCTCATTAGATAACTTTTGAAAGGTATTTATTTTACATTTCGCGACAGCGCGCCGTTCGTCGACCGGTTTGCACCCAAGACCGCGCTAGATTACGATACTAATAAATTATAAACGTTCGCACAAAATGTAGGTTAAAAATATAGGTATCAGAATAGAATAGGACTTAATTACTAATATTAGTAATTAAGTTTTATTTGCCAGAGGTAAATGTTGTATGTAATTTGTTAAATATGTGTGTGTTTTAGTGTCATAATTTTATTAAAATAAAGAGATTATTTTGAAAACGTTGTTTTATATTTAACCTAACTATGAAAAACAAAGCAAGTAGGTAATCAATGTTGACCCATTTGGAAACAATCCCATGGGTTCAAGTTACTCCTAACCAAATCAGTAGTTTTGCTGTGAAAGTAAATCAAACAGTTACAAACTAGTAAAACGCTTACAGGCAAACAAACATACATTTTAATAATCGTAAGGTTTTTTCCCTAGGGAATGATATATTTTCCGGGCTTCTAACTATGTATGTGCAAAATCACGTCGAAGTAGGTATTTATTGCTTTATTGTGTCGTTAAGAAGGGGCAAACAGTTTTAATAAATATTAAATAATATTTTTTTTTTGGTTAGTAATGGAGAAATACGTGTTTCAGTGATTTTATAAAATCTAATAATAAAATAAAATAAAAAAGGGAATGGAAGTTTGTGTTTAAATCGGACATAATGTAGATTTCCGAATTACACGCGTGTGAACTGCAGGGACAGCTGGAAATATATAATTATTGATAATAACTAACGGATGAATTAGTGCACATTCACAGGCGCAGCGCAAATCGAAAAAGCACCCCATATTATTATAACTGAACGCAACAAGCACAACATGTTTACAGAATAATATACATGATACGTGTCTATATTTATAGCGCCGCAGTTTTCGGCAGCGACACGTGCCACGCGCTCCCGCAAACGACGTGCGTGAGTGGGATGAAATAATAAAAATATATCGCACCTTCTCGCACGATTCGCAGCGTTCAACTTCTAATAGTCCATAGTCCAAACAGTCTAGGTTGATGTGTCGCCGTGTGTACATGACAAACTCGGTGATAGGAGATCAAGTAAGTTCAAAATAATTATATTTATCAACGAGATTTTATTACTATTAAAATAAATGAAATTAGATTGGAGTTAATATATATCATACACCACCCACTTGACAAGCCGTAGTGTATTTCTGTGCATTGACACCGACAGTGGACTTACCATGGAGCGAAGAACATACTTTAGGTGGTCAGATTTTATTTTAATCTTGAGCTAAGACATAATTATGGTAATTATGCTGATGTAATTATTGTAAAGGTTCTATACTTACGGGCTAAGGGAGCAAGTATTACTAATAATTCGTGGCAGTTAAAATTTTTGCCTTCCTGATTTTTGTTAGACTCAACATTTAATTACCACAAGAATGCACCAAAGCTTCAGTTGTAGCTTTATAAACTAAACAAGATATATTTTCGAAACGTAAAGTACTAGCATCCTTTTCCCAAACAAACGAAAACTCACTACTGTCACAAAATTCGGTGTCCAAAGTGCCTTGTGACCGAATAAAGCCATAAGGATACTTTACTCCGCTGCTTTCTAGCCGATTTGCATCCCATGTGTTGAACAAGTTCTCGATTTTCTCTCCTGACAAAGTGACGTGTTGAAGTTAAAGTTTTAATATTGAAATATCAGTTTAGTGTGGGTATACAACGTGTTCCTTTTGATATCCCATAACTCTAGGGTAATAATGAGACTATGTCAAATAAATAACAGGCATATGTTATATTCGACGACTCTAGCGTTACAGGTTCTTGTAGAGCGATTTCAGAGTTACTTGAATGCAAACTGCCAAGGTCAGTGGTATCTAGTTTTATAGTATTTATTGGTAAATTATACGGATTTTCCTTTAAAATTGGTAATTCCATGATTTTCAATATCTTCCCTTAGTTTGATCATGACGATTGCTTGCAGTAAATGCTGTGGTTCTTAGCACGCAGCCTTTAGGTATGATAGATAAGTAGCTCCCTTTCAGCATTCTATAGCTATCTTCAGAACAATTTAAACGAACTTTCGTAGGTTTAGGAAAGCTTACAATGAAGTGTTGGTCGTCTAGCTGCTCCATAGCTTCAGAAGACAAAATGACTGATGTAAATTGACATACTATACCAGAAAATTAATGAGTCCTAAGTTGCTGGATACAATCCGATTGTTTGCCATGGTGGTGACTTAAATTATCCTCGCAAAGGTGACCGTGGCGTATAGCCACGGTCACCTTTGCGAGGATAATTCGAGATAAATTAAGAGTATACTTCGTTACATCCTCTTTCATATTTGCCAATAGTATTTATGCGATAATACTAGATAACACTCGTTGATGCCTCTATGATTGGTTTTGCCTTCATGATATTTTTTTATAATTTCCTGTTACTTGAAATAATTCTTAATATTTTTTACTTCGGTTTTGGTAAATACTAATTTCATTGCAGAATTTTTAAAATACTTTTGAATTATAGGTATTACAGATTTCTAATGTAGGATTAATTAAAATAGCTGTCTTTACTTTTGGAAAGTATTCTTTATATGCGATAATAACGTCTTGTTCTAAACTTATTTTTTAAATTTGTATGACAGTCTTTGTGTATGTTTCAAATGGTTTAGAAACACTACACTTTTATATCTCCTACAACATTAAGATATATTTACGAGTACTTATTAAGGGGGCGTCGGAAATAGGAATTTCTAATAAGGGATTTTCTAAATCACTATGAGCAGTAAGTCCTAGAATTCGCGCTTTCAGTTCTAGAATCTGAATCTCAAGGTGCACCTTGTGAGGTGTTAACTACTATCGAACTAACTTCTTCATGATGCATTTTTATTCGTGATAAAGCATCTACATTAGTGTTGTGTTTTTTTCCCTGCTTGAGAGAGAAACAAATAGTAATTTAAGTACTAAAAATGAATATAGTACAGTAGATATGGTTTTGGACAGTTTTTCTTTACACTCCGCACAGTCTCCACCAACGCAGTCTATTTTGAGAGACGAAGAAGTGATAATATCTAATCCATCTCCAGTTCAAACATCCCATCGAAGAGAATCACTTTCACCAACAGCGTCTTCAAGTTCTCTTGCATCTGCTCTTGAAACAATTGACAAACCAAAGTCTGCTGCTGCTAGTTTGTTGGAGTATGTATTAAAGAAAAATCAAAATAACACTACAGAGGAACATCCTATTGACAAGTTTCTGCATGGTATTTCTCCCACTCTTAAAAATCTCACACCGTATTACCAAAATTTAACTAACACTGAAATTTAATATTTATATTTAATATTGTACAAAAATTTGAAATGATCATGATTGAAAGACATGTGGAAGTGCAAAATGTTCAAAATGATGTACAAAATATTTTTGAGAAAAATACTCCATCTGCCGGCACAGGATGTAATTTACCAGTACAAGAAGAATTACCAGAAATTACATATCCAACTCTATCTAGAACTGCACAAACGAGTATACAAGAAAAATCAGCAAAGACTGAAATTTTATCCGAGAGTATTTTGAATTCTTTAAAAATCAAAATTCTTCCAAGGATACAGAAAACAAAAACGTACATGAAGATTTAACTGAAGATAGCGCCACCTTATTAGCAAAGTACATCTCCGAATTTGAGGCCTAATTACATATATATTTTAATATAATTTGATGTATAAAACACCTTTGAGCAATAACTAAAAATAAATACATATTAAAATCAAATTAATTATTTTATTTTTACACTAACCTTAACGTAACAGCGAATATTTCCATAGGCAATATAGATTGTCTCCAGTAAGTATCTTTTATTCTCAAAGAATCTTGTAACTTTTGTAGTAGCAGGTGAAAAGTAAATTCTGATATTTTGAAGTAATCATAATAATCTTTATGGTATCGCTAGAGTTTCTTGCATAATTTATGATATTCTTCAGCAGTTTCTCTATCTTCCCAGAGCTCACATACCCAAATACGTTTTGCCGGCTGATAGTCTTCTTGGTGAACTGCTTCTTCTTCATTTAGCGCTATTGCAATCATTGCTAATTCTTCATTGTTAAATAAGGACATCGTGTTGTGTGCATATCAGCTAAAGAAACAGGTTACTCTGATACCGATTTCCCTGATATGTGTGAACACGGGTGACAAATGGCACGTCCCTGACGGGAACGCTGAAACGAACGACTCGGAACACGGATAGCCCTGACCCGGAAACGTATGGATAGCGCTTTAAAGTCATTTTTAATTATCACTAATTATTTTGTGCTGATTCCGCTTTTGCAGTTGCTACTTGTCCCTGTTTTTTTAATATTTCTAATTCGTATTTTGTTTTTTTATATATTTGACATCAATTGAATGAAGCTCATTCTTTCTTGTTTCTCTACTTATATACTCGTTTTTTTTAAATTTGCACTCTGTGTTTTTTTCATTAGATGACAACTCCATGAAGCTGTCTTGTGTTGTATTATAGTGTTCGGTTGAGACATATCTCAACCCAACACAAGACAGCTTCCCAACCTCATAAGGTTGGGATACAGGTTCGATTGGAGCAACGGGTTCAATGGGTTCAACTGCATCTTTTGTTGAGGCATGTTGGCTGGAATCAACTATTGTTGGGGTGTGTGCTATCTTAACGTCATTAAAAGGTTGGGGCGGTATTATTCGTTCTTTCTCTGTAATTATATGTTGATCTACTTGAATTTGAGTCACCAAATCTGAAACTAAATATGACAACATAAGCAGTTGCTCAGAGAGGAAGCCCAACAATAGACACATCATAGGCTGATAATAAATAAATAAATAATGTTAACATTTTAGCTGCAACTGTACTGGTAGCAGCTAGCAACTCATAGTAAGAATAGAATTCAAAAATAAAATTAAAGTAGCTACCTACCATTGCAGTCAGAGTCTATGCTGTCACGAACTTCTACAAAGAGAGATGGAGATATCTGGAAAGAAAGAAAGAAAATAAAGAAAAAGTATTTATTGGGACTCGCACAGGATATTACAAATTAAACTAAAACACGCTCATTAAAACATTATAAAAAATTAAAAAACAAATTAAAAAAAATAACAGAAAGTCCTGTACGAGGCCAAAAGGCTCCTATCTCAGCATATGTTGCGACATTTAAAAAAAATGTCGCAGCGCTGGTATTCTGATAGGGCCAGCAGTGATGTCACGGATAGATAGATACAGAAATAAATATTAAATAAAATATAAAATAGATGTAAATAAATATTAAATAAAATATAAAATATATGTGTGAAATACTTTAAAAATTAAATAGAAGTAGTCCGCGTGTCTGCACCCGACGTAACATCAGTTACTTGTCTATGCCTTTAGTGTCTGTGGTACTCTAGGCATCGTTGAGACAAGTAAAGAGACGCAGAGACACCGGCAAAAAATTGTTATAAAAACATTACGGCTGTATAATGCTTCGTCCTTTGTCAATGTCACAATAGCAGTGTTTATTATAATTATAATGAAAAGTGTATCGTGGTAACCAGTTAACGGCATTTGGATGAGGAGATATACAGATAAACTAATATTATGAGTGATTGAGTGGTTTATGAATTTCAAAATTCACCTATGACAAAGAATAGTAAAAGAAAATGCGAAACAACTGCTGTCTCAGTGAACCACAGAGCATAATCGCTGCCAAACGCACGCCACCATCGACAAACGCGTGCATACCAAGGGTAAGATTAATGTGTGGTATCTTTTTGAAGTCAAAGTCAAAGTCAAAGTCAAAGTATCTTTATTGTGGGCATATGTAAATTACAGGTCTTAAAAATATATTAAAGTAACAATATGTCCTGCCTTATAGGCATACAATAATTATGTAGGTAGGAAATAGCATTAAAATTTAGATTTATTATAAATGGTAAGTCATTATAAAATTTCAGTGAAACTATCTCATGGTCAGTACTAATGCATGTCAAATACAGTGAAACTAATACATGGTCAATACTAATACATGTCAAAATACAGTGGAACTAATAAAAGGTCAACAATTCAGGAAATCTTGGATCGTGTAGTACGCTGAAGTAAGTGTTGTTTAAATTTTACTCTGAAAGTACCAACTGTCTTTATAGCACGAAAAGGAGGTGGCAGGTCGTTCCAGCAACGAGAGGCAGCGAATTTGAAACTACCACGGAAAGCAGCAGTTCTGTGTTATGACGCCAACATGAGGTATGAAGATGCTCTGGTTTTAATCTTGTTAACATCGCGCGACCAACACAGTTTCTTGTATAAATAGTCTGGTTTCTCTGTGAGAATAGTGCCAAAGAGTAGGGTAGCCAGGTGAAACTTTCTGCGTGCTGACATTCTCATCAAATTACCCTTATTTAAAAAGGGAGTGATGTGGGATCGTGGTGGGACATTGTAGCAGAATCTTGCGCAAGCATTCTGCACCCGCTGGATAAGTTTTTCGCTTCTACCGAGGATGCACGCCCCATACACAGTGTCAGCACATCGTCAGTCACATCTCAGCTATGTTCGGGTCTATGTCAGCATCAGGGCAGGGACCACCACCTCCCGTGGCCATCCTATGCTGGCGCTCTCTTGTGAGACCATTTCTTTGGCGGGTTTTGAGATTTTGCCAAAGGCGTCTTAGCTGTTCCCCTGATGCCTGTAGCAATAAAATAGTTATGTATTTTAATTATCAAATTGAACAGTAAAAAACTACTAAGATCACGCCATTTAATAATATATTATCTAATTTAAGAAAATACGATTGGTACTTACTGACTCACATTATCATAGGCTAACTATTAAATTTCTCCGCAATACAGATCTAAGCAGCCTTTTTATTCCAGTGCTGACGCTATCGGTTTTTTTATTTTCAATGACGTGTTTGAATTCTTTTAAAACTATAAGCAAGTTTTTTTTCTAATGTACTAAAATTTTTCTTCCATTCTGCCATTTAGAAAGTGATGAGAGTAAATTAATCAGCAAAACAATTAACAAATACAACAAACTGATTTATATGTTTTCACATAATTGACTGATTGAACTACTGACATTTTAAATAGCATACCTATTTACGGCCATAGATACAAGTCTTTAATTTAAGCTTGACAATTTTTCTTACAAAACTACTTTATTGTACTTCAAAGAGCTTTACTTCAATAAATGGAGGATTGTACTATTCGGGACCGAAAAAATAACGCTGATTCCCAAAGTAATTGGGCTCTTATGGTATATTTTCAAAACCAAAATTGACCTTTCCCCCCTTATCTCCGAAACTACTAGAACTAAAAAAAAAATACATAATATGGCTCTTTACTCATAGATTACAGGAAAACCTATTAGAAGTCTATGGTCTTAAAATAACATTGTAAATCTCTCAAATATTGAGAGATTTACATTTGCGTACAAACTTACATTTGCAGTTGGAATGATTTATTTATTTGCTAACATGTAAAATACTGGTTAGTAGGCATGCATTAAAATTTCATGACACAATCAATTTCAATGTATGGGAGAACGTGTGTTTCAACTACAATGTTAAGTTTGTTTTTGGGATAAATTCATCCCAACTACGAAATCCTTCATTGTGCGTAGTCCGACACGCACTTGGCCGGTTTTTTAAAGGCGGAACGCTTCTTCCGGATCAATATTAGTATTGAGCGGTGCTGGCCATATTACAGTAACTGTCGTCGAAGACGACGATGCACATGATGCCATTGAGGCAATTCGTTAATTTTGCATCAGCCTGAGCATTTCGCTCTGCTGCTTCACAATTTCGGATAACTGATCCATTTTCGTTTTCACGCTACCACCATGTTTTGAAATGATAAGTTTCTATAGTTTTAATATTTATTTTACAAAATGATTCCCGAGCATTGCCATATCAAAGTTATCGAGATTGCAGATGAACAATCCGCTACCGACTACCATAGATAAAGCAATAGTGCTGCCAACAGGCACTTTGCAACAGCAACAAAAAGTATGTACTTAGTTTTAGGACACCAGTTTCGTTTCTATAGACTACACTTATAAATACATATTTTGTGGAAATCCAGTAGATAGTTTTTGTTTTAACAACATATAATGAACAGGTTAATGAAAGACTACAATTTATTATTAATAATTAAAAATTAAAAATTGCCTTTTGGAATTTACACATATATCTAAATTTTCTCTTTTCGATATATAATGAATTCGGATTTGTATATACTTCTCAACTACTAGCCGAATCAAAATAATTTGATGTATAGCACCATTAACGGGACTTGTATCAAAGGCGAAATATCGTCTAAAACCCGTCCCAATATTTTTTCCATTACATCAATAACAATTTTTATACATTAAATTTGACTTTTTGTGGGACACTTTATCTACACTCGGCGTCACAAAAATCGCACCTCTATAAGAATTCCTTTCAAAGTCATTTTAACCATATTAATCAGTGGTAGACATATGACTATAAGGTGTCATTGGAAAGGCAATTTATTTAAATTTTAGAATAAATCAATAGATTTGTTTTTTTGTTTACCAGGGAATAAAAAAAAGCAAGCTAATGCAAATGATTAAAAAGTTAAATTTTATTTTATCAGTAAAAATTACAACAGTCCTTAAAAACAACTTAAAACCTAGTGTTACACCCCCTAGCCCTGATGACTGCTTCCATGCGTTCTCTCATGGACCTAATTAATGTGAACAGTCTCATGAGGAATGTTGTTCCATTCTGCAACGACGGCATCTTGGAGATCTTGTAGAGTGGTAGGGGCAGGATCACGTGCCCGTACTCGCCGTTTCAGTTCATCCCAAAGGTGCTCAATAGGGTTCAGGTCTGGACTTCGCGCCGGCCAGCGCATAACAGGGATCCCAACTTCTTGCAGGACGTCTCTTACAATTAAAGCAGTGTGACAGCGGGCGTTATCGTACATTAAAGTGAACCCACTGTCAACAAAACCAGCATAAGGGACAACCTGCTCCTCTAAGATCTCTGTTATGTATCGAGGAGCAGTCAGCGACCCTTGCCCGCGAGCACTTCCAGTCCGAGAAACACACACGAGGTTCATTTTGCCGTCGATTGACATGCCGCCCCAGAACATGCACGAGCCATCCCCGTATTCCACTGTCTCTTGAATACAGGCTTGTGCGAATCGTTCCCCTTGCCTCCTGTACACTCTTCGACGCCTGTCGTTGCAGAAAAGACACACCCTCGTCTCATCCGAGAAGAGCACAGCCCTCCATTGGTCTATTGTCCAATCCAAAGTCACGGGAAAATTGCAACAGGCTATACATATAACCAACAATATGATTTTTAAAATTCGACATATATGTCACATCCAAGAATTCTGTGATCTCGTCAAAGTCATCTTTAATCGTTTCTAGTGCAGTCAACAATACTGAATCTTCTTCAAAACGTTCACACAAGGTAGTTGTATTTATACATTTAAGCGCTGAGGAGCAATTTAAAAACGCAATATTTCGTAGTTTGTGGGATGTAATTTCCAGTATCACTTGTTTTCAATTCTAAGTGACAGAATATTTTTCTATATATGCCTTTAAATTGTGTAGTATTCGGATTATCATTAAGGCCGCCATGCATTTTGATTGCACCAAATAATAATTCAATATGATCCTGAGTCAATTTGAAAAATGATGAAATGAATTTTAATAAACCTTCTCTAAGAGTTTAGTTATGTGTTTGAGACTTTCAATACACACTAACATTTCTAAAAATCCAGTATTTGCTTGAGTACTTAAAACAGGTTTAAAACTTTTAATAATGATTGTCTTTTGTTGGTTGTGTTCTTTAAAAGAACGTTTTCTGGAGGATTTTATATTTAAGTTTATAATATAGTTTCGCCTGTTCTAAATAGCTTTATTTCCATTATATAAGGGACGACTAAATCCGTGTTGCTTCAAATCTCTGGTATTGGATACATCAAATAGATTATTGCATAATAAAATGAACTTCTCTGTTGCTTCACTACTTTTGAATTCCGGTAAATATAAATCTTCTCTACAGAATTTCAGAGTGATTGCAACGCTTCTGCTTAACAATTGGGAAGCAAACTTTACTTTCATTATACGGGGTGGGCCACGAATTAGTTAACATTTTAAAAAATCGTATAAAAAAACCATTTGTCATATTTTAAAAATTGATTATTTATAAGAAAGCTTGTTACTTGGAATTTATTTTTTTAAATAATATCATCTAAAGACCACCGTTTCGACTTTTACACTCTTCTAAGCGATTACCAAAATTTTCGAATACTCGACGGCAAAGAGACTGCGAGATTGCCGACACTTCTTCGCTGATTTTTTCTTTTAGTTGACGTAGTGTATTTGGTTTATGGATGTAGACACGACTCTTTAAATACCCCCATAAAAAGAAGTCTGCTGGGGACAGATCTGGACTCTTGGGTGGCCATGGGATGTCGCCTCGTCTGAAAATCAGCTTTTCCGGAAACATTTCTTTGACCACCGGCAGGGACTCATTGGATGTGTGACAAGTGGCCCCTTCTTATTGAAACCATGTGTTACGGTTGTAGCCAGCAAATTCCAGCAGCATCGGTGTCAAGAACTCCCGTAACATTTTCACATACTCAGCAGAATTAACAGTAACCAAACGGCCGCGAGAATCTTCAAAAAAGTAGGGTCCAGTGATTCCTTTTGCTGAAATTGCAGCCTAGGAGTCATTCAGGCTTCATTCACCCTAGGAGAATGAAGTGGCCTCGCGTGTTTAGCTCTAGGATTTACACTGCTCCAATACCGGCTATTTTGTTTGTTGACATGTCCGTTGAGGTGGAAATGGGCTTCGTCGGAAAATAAGAGGTTATCAAAATTACTGAAACGATCTAACATTGTTTCGGCATACGACTTACGCAAATTTAAATCATTAGTTTTTAGTTCTTGCACTATCTGGATCTTATATGGATGTAACTTCAAATCTAATTTCAAAATACTGCGTAATGATGTGCGAGATAATCTTAATTCAGCCGAAAGTTTGCGCGTCGATAAATCTGGATCACGTTGAACAGAAGCGGAAACTTGCTGCACGTTCCCTTCGCTCCGAGAAGTCCGTGGGTTTGCTTCACATTTAGTGTAGATCCCGGCTCTTCGAACTTCTTCACCCACTTCTTAATTAAAGGAGCACTCGGACTGTCGTGTAAATCGTATTCAACGCGAAATAAGCGTCTCACAGTAATGAGCAAATTGTTGTTTAGATAAAATTGTTTCACACAATAAGCGCGCTGCGGCCCCTTGAAGCGATCCTTGCGACTAAATTTCCGAGAAACGAGCTAGTGGCAAGACCCTTTCCTCGCGCCTCGCACGGCTTGTGTTTGCGCGGGGTATTACATTCAAATGTTAACGAATTGTTGGCCTACCCTGTATTACCTTCTACAGAGATAACCAAGCCGCGAGTTCTTTTTTGGTAAGATTTTTATCGAATTCATTGTCTTTCATTAGTTTTCTTATTTGTGGGCCGACAAAAATGCCTTCTTATAATTTAGCATCACTTAATTTGGGAAAGACACTTTTCAAATATAGAAAATCCCTTACCATTCTTGTTCATAGCCTTACGAAATTTTTCATTGAACCAAGTTTTATGTGTAAAGGCGGAAGAATCACAATTTCTTGTGGTCTTATTATTATTGAGGGTACATAAAAATATTCAAGATAACTAAGAAATGTTAGATATCTACATCATCAGGCGATTTCGTTGATAGTCGAATAAGCTATTAACGTAATATTACATACGTTATAGAAATTGTGTCACAAAGTGTTATTATTTTATATTCAACGTCCACTGCCGAACATTCTTCCAATGCCAGCTGCAATGAAGTTACAAGATATCTCTAAAAGGAGTGGTGATCGTAGTATGTTGTTATTAGCAGATATGAAGACGCTGCTGCACATCCTCTCAACGTAATCCTCTTAACGCAACTTACGATACCCGCGGGAGAGACGGAGTGGATTTTTATTGTAAGGATTGAGTTACCTACTTGATGGTCAACGTGAGAAATATCTGGTGTTGAATCCACTATTATCTATACATATAAACATTTTTCTTGTTTTAATATTTGCTTTTTTATTTGAATATCTATGTCATAATGCCGAATCTTTGACCTTTCCATTTCTGCCACAGCAAGCTTTGTATGTAGTTCTAACGAAGAAGATGTACTCGGGAGGGTTGGTTTTCTTCTAGAAATCCATGTCCGTTGAGGTGTCCGATTCTCAGTAGGAGCTGTATTTTTGAGGGTCAGCGACACAGGAGTATTCAACTTTTGAGATGTGTCATCTCCCCAATCCTATAATACAGCGTTTCCTAACCTTTTTCAGTCATGGAACCCTAGGAAATCAAGTGCAATTATCAAGGACCCCTTAATAAATAAAAAAAATGGCAGTGGCTCTCCGGGAGTGCCGACAGAAGTGAAAACTTGAACAATTTTACGTGTGTTTTTTTTTAATGGTCAGGAAATATTTTATTGTGCAGGAAATACTTTTCAATGTAAAGTGTTTTTTTAGGGTTAGTAATAATGAAAATGAGCGCGCGCGTGGAACACAACGCGCCGTCGACCCGGGAAAATGAGCTTACCTAATAAGTTTATTATAAATTATAATAGAAGTTCATGGTACAATTAATAAAGAGCTTAAGTTTAAAAGGTAATATCTAATTATTATTAAAAAGTTTTTGAATAATAGTAGATTATTAACCAAGGGGATAAAGCAGTGTCTTCTGTCGCGGGTGACGATTTAAGTTCACCCAAGACTAAGACAGCTTTATCACCGAGGAAAATACTCTACTTTTCGTACCATTTGCGAAAAAAATAATAATATGAGATAAGCATTTATTAAAAGTAATGACAATTAAAAGTAAAAGTTAACATTCGAAACATTGGTCCAATTATTGATAGAGTTACATTTTTGTTTGGTACATTTATTGTTGATGAGTTGATTTGAGTATTTCTCTGTTCTTGCGTCTCAGGAACTTGCGTTTCATTGTAGATAGTATACGTCGGAGATAGTGGTGGTGGTGCATCGTGAGTTACGGACGAAGATAAGATGCCGGAAGTTGATGGTTGTGGCTCTGATGGATTAAGTTTTATATTTTTGTTAATTTGACTGCTTAATATGGTTTTATTCGCCATTGAGCTTTCGATATAACCCTCAGCTATTCCATCAGAGCTCCAACCACCGTGTTTTGCCACAGCTTGAGAGCCTTCTCTTATGGCTGCTGAAAGTCCCTTCATTTATTCTACTGCTCGAGATAAGGCCCTCGCTGTGACAGTTTCTGCTTCAACCCTCTTCCGCTAACCCTCTTCCGCTCTATCTCTGTGAATCTCTCCCGGTGTTGATCCAACACGGTCTTGATCGGACACGCTGTCCTGGGGGTAGGCTGGTCCTTCCAGAACTATGTTCTCTTGGTGTTGCTGAAACTGACAAATAAAATAAATAACATTTATATAAGTATTTATATCGTCATGAAAGATGCCATACATAGTTTGAAAGATTATTACCTCTCACAGTCTCTATCTACATTTTGGTCGGGAGAAGCATGAGACTCCAATTCATTTACATCCATATATTAATCAATTAATCCATTTATATCCTCGGTTGGAATGAACATTTCCATTTGGATTTCATTCTGGCTTTGGCTCTGCAATTATAGAATACTTCATTATGAAGGTGTCAACTTTTATCAAGTTAACAATTATGTCTTAAAATTTATCTACAACTAAACTGACTTACTTTGGAAGGACACGGGTTGGCAGCAACATGGCTGTCTCCTGCAGCAAATTAAAGGCCCCCATCACTACTACCAGGCGTTGGTCAATAGGTGTTAATACAGGTAAATTATCTGCAGACCCACTACCTGTACGCCTCATTGACTGTACATGCTCGTCACATGTCTTCTTCAGGGTATGCTCTTTGTCAGTCCAAGTCCAGTTTGAAATAAATGTACTAATTATTGTAACAGTTAACATATAATTAAGTGAAACAAAAAATAAAGATTATTAGTGTGTAGACACAGTACATTAACCCACCCTTTACCATCTTTCTGTGCACTGCCTAGTACATTTAAGGATATTGCTATGTCGTTTCACTTTTTCTTTGTCTCCTGCTTAGCATGAGCAGTGCGCAATAACCCCTTGGCAATTCCTGGGTTCTGTACCAGGAAATCTACCTGTCGCCAGCTGTTGGTGTGTTGGCCTACTCATCCTAATACATTCCAAAATAAACACTTGAAAACATTTAAGCAACATCGCTGTTGGAACCTTGGTTATCTGGTTGGCGAGGGATGTAAATGAAATGCCAGAGTCCAATATAAATTCGGGAGGTTCCTGCACAGGATAAGGCGGGAGGAAACGCCCGGGTGTCACCATTGTGTGGATCGCCCGGAGGACACGGTGGAGCATACGGTGGAGGTCTGCCCAGCTTGGGCGGAGCATCGCCGTGTCCTCGTGGAGGCGATCGGCGGCGGTGATCTCTCGCGTCCGGCCCTGGTTCAGGCCATGGTACGGAGCGAGAGGAAATGGAAGGCCGTCACCTCCTTCTGCGAAGCGGTAATGCTCGCGAAGGAGGAGGCGGAACGCGTGAGGGAGAGGCAAATTTCGCGCCCTCATGCCCCTAACCGCCGCAGGAGGAGACGCCCAGGGCGTCGGGAATCGCGAGGCGATTTCCGGCCACCGTAGGCGCGGGCTTGCGGACGGTGAGCAATGGGTGGCTCACCGTCCGATAAGGACCAGGCCCGGGTCGACGGCGCGTTGTGTTCCACGCGCGCCTCAAAGAGATGTCAGCAGATTCGAAGGGGTCCACTAGGGCCGATGCCTGCCGGGGTTGCGAAGAAAACCGAAAGGGAGATCGTGGCCCCCGGCAACAGGGCAGCCGAAGGAACACGGGTGGGTTTTAGTCAGTAAGAGTCTGACACGCCCTCCCGCTCCGCCCAGAGCGGGAGAAGTTATTTGATGATTTCCCACCCTCAAAAAAAAAAAAAAAAAAGAGTCCAATATAAAGTGTATTAGTAAAGCAGGAGTTATGTTACAGTGGCGTTTCTTACATCTTGATAGTTCACAAGTTACCGCTAGGGCGCGGCCGAGGCGACTGCCCGCTCCACTGTATGTATGCGCGGTAGGGTGTCCCGTTCATGTATGGGGGAAAAAAAAATTGAGCTACGGCTACGCAAGAGGTATCAAAAGTTGCGTTTTGACACATATATTACGATTATTATAAAATTTAATTAGATATCCGGCATCTTGAGGCCTCTACCAGTCCTTGAAGTTTATCAAATTTGCTATTTTTAGGGGTTCCTAATATAAACTATAAATCATACAAAAATAACATTTAAATGGTTTTTATTAAATTTAAGGGTACAACAATGAGTTAAAGCAAGGTTTAAAATAGTTGAAAGACAAAATAATCAATGGCAACTTTAAAAACGGAACTGGTTTTTGTGACCAAAATTAGGCATTTCTGAGCGAGATTTTAATCTGTTCCTAATAAAACCATCCCGAGCTGTAGCGTCCGTGACGCTTTGAGAAGACTCCGTCACTAGTTTTACACATCTTTCCACTGACTGTGTGTGGCAGGGAAAGTCAATAAGGATGTGTTCTTTAGCCTTAATTCTAAGTTCATCGTTGGAGACGTGTCGCAAAATTGGTGGAGCTGATATTTCACACTCTTGCCAAAATATTATATCGGTGTAGTCTCGCGCACAGAAGTTAAAAACTGGCTCGCAGAAGTGGCAGTTGAAGGTGGTGGTGATTGTATGGATGATGACGCTGTTGATGACGGTTGTGTGGTTCTGAAAATCTGCTGACTAGCGTTATCTTCACAAGTTAGATTTTGGTATGCTAGATGCAGTTAGGGATGTAATGTTTGGTATATTGGTTGCGATTGGGGACGTAAAGTTTGGTGTATTGGTTGCGATTGGAGACATAAAGTTTCCGCGATTTCGGCGTCCCCTACTACGTCCGCGTATGTCATTCACTTCTCGCCGTAGTTCTTGCAATTCCATGGTAAATCCATTCATTACGGTCGCCATGTCCTTTGTTGCCGTGGTCGCCGTTGAAGATATGGTGGCCACCTCTGCACTGTTTAAACTCTCCATGATCTTATCTGCCATTCCCGCGAGCCCAGAAAAAGCCCAGAATTTCAATCTACCAATACCAATTTCATCGATCGCATTTGCCGCCATCGCCGGAGTCGCCGGAGTCACCTCTGCAGGTGTGAAGAGTACAGCTGCAAGTACAACATAAGGTATTCCGCAAGAACAAGAGAAACGGCACGAATCGCAATATTCATCAAGTGCACGAGTTTACGCGCCAGGAACGCGATCTGCGTACACCGCCGAGTGGAACAGCAACACAATTTCGTACGAGCGCAAAAGGGACAGCAAGTAACGCTAGGAAATCGCATCACGCCGCCATTTTTGTGGCATCCGATCGACTCGTCAGTGAAATCCAGTCCACGCGCATCAATAAGTGTTGTTTGTGTTTTAGTATTAAGTTGTGATCACGGACGTGTATAAGGGGGGGGGGGGGGTGGGGATCCGGACCCCCCCCCATTTATATTCATCTTACTTGTCCAACAGAAAAAAATTACATGCACTGCGCCGATTGTAGAAAACGATAGTTGCTTAGTCTGCCGCGGGGAGTGGGGAAATGGGCACTGCCCCCGCCTCCGCCGCCCGCGCTTCGGCGGCATGGCGAGGCCCAAACCAAGCCAGTCTAGTCTGTTTTGTCTCTTCGCGTTGCGCAATCGTTATACTACAGAAAAACTGTCGGTTTTAAAAAGTATGAAACGAACCAATCAAGTATCTCTTTTGAGTTTTTTTTTCTAAGAAAGATCGACCAAAGCCCAATGAACTTTTGTCAAAAGACAATGTGGAATCCTGTCATATTGAAGAAGTAGAAATAAATAGAGCGGAGCCATCCACAGATACTGATGACGATGAAGTGAAGAAAGGTAAGTCTCTTATTTATTTCATTAGGAAGGAACCCAGTTACTAGAATTTAATAGACGCTCTTAAAACTTTTATGCTGCTCTTATTTTTATTCCCAGATATTTTTTGTAAACAAATGTGTTATTGAAATAGTGAAATTACCATTTTAATTAATTTCAGTGTATATGCGAAATATACCTAAGTGTCATAAAATCATTTCGCCTTTTAACAGAAAGAAATACAATTATATTTAACAACTAGCTGGTGCCCACGACTTTGTT
This sequence comes from Omphaloscelis lunosa, assembly GCA_916610215.1. Classification (NCBI taxonomy): domain Eukaryota; kingdom Metazoa; phylum Arthropoda; class Insecta; order Lepidoptera; family Noctuidae; genus Omphaloscelis; species Omphaloscelis lunosa. The sequence continues at coordinate 2,606,522 of OU744248.1, forward strand.
CGCGTAGACTTAATTTTTAGTTGAAAATTCTTATTCTTAACATAACTTTTTAGTTTATGAACGGATTGGAATGAAACATACACTAAAATGTTACGGGAAGCTTGCCACAACACACTGAAAACCGCTTATAAATCGATAAAGCTGTTTTTGAGATTGGCGTGGTCAAACGCACAGATAAACAGTCAAAAATTTTAAGAACCTCGATTGGCCTCAGTAACATAATTATAGCGCGTATAAATAGTTTTTTTTTTTTTGTAAATATTCATGTACTTACAGAAACGGCTCGCTTACGATTTAATTATAGTATGGATTAGAGTCACTAATTTTTTTATTGAATACGTTCTTACAATTAAATATGACGAAAAAGCCGTTTGAAGATGGGTATGTGCTGTTGTTTTGTTTTAGTCAAATATTTCTTTGTTACAGCCAGGATGGATTTGTGTTCGGCTACGTCCGCAGCCACAGCCAGGATGGGTTATGATATTGCGAAATACGTATATCATCCTCCAAACAATGACGAGGAAAAGCTGAGAGCATTAAAAGAGCCTTAGATCCCTCCGGATACATTTAAATTCTTTTCAACGCCATTGGACTACCAGGTACTCATGGCTTGTATATTCAAACGTCATGCAGGGAGCACTTTGCAAAGTATGTGTTTTACTTGGAAAAATGCAAGGCGGTCGTGGTCATCAAGTACTTGGAGCCTTTGTTAGAAAGTCATTTACTAACTGGAAGAAAGCTTTAGAGAGCTTTGATCACCATGCAGATACGCAGTATCATAAATTTGCTGTTGAGCAGGCAGCCAATTTTGCAAGAATGTACAGAGTGCATGAATGTAGAAAACAATAAAATGAAGAGAACAGAAAAAGATTAAAAGCCATTGTTGAAACAGTTATTCTTTGCGGAAAGCAAGAAATAGCACGAGGAAGAATAAAAAAATAGCAAGAGGAAGTCGTGATTCTGGAGAAATTGGGACAAATGAACCCGAACATAATGATGGCAATTTCAGAGCACTTCTTCGTTTTCGTGCGCAATCTAGCGATGAAGCACTTAAGAATCATTTACTAATACAAAACATTCACAGTAGAGCCATGTATACGTCATCAGGAATTCAAAATGAAGTGATTGAACTATGTGGTAGTGCTATTCAAGCGCAAGTACTTAATAGGGTCAAAGAGGCTGGTTTTTTGAATGTATTTGCTGATGAAACACAAGATATATCACGGCGAGAACAATTAGCGTTATATTTACGATACGTACACTGCTCATCTGGGAAATCGGTTATACGGGAAGATTTTTTAGAATTCTTCCGTGTAGAAGATGTTTCAGCTCAAGCTTTGGCAACGACTATTATATCACATCTCTTATCATATAATTTAGATATGGATAAATGGTTTGGTCAAGGCTATGACGGCGCTGCAGTGATGAGCGGCCGGTTACGGGGCGTAAGAACAATAATCGCATCTTGCCCGTTCTTCTACATAGGTACCTACTACGCTTTGGAATGGGCAACTAGCTTCATCTTTCTGACTGACCGACCCCTTGACAATTCAAAAGTGCCTGTAATTGGTTTATTTGAAATAAATGCTTTGAGTTGAGTTGAGTTGCAGAGCGCAATTCGTACACTGTGTTGCTCATATTCTCAACTTAGTTTTAGCGCATTCATGTGAGATACCAATGGTACGTAACTGTATAGGAACCATTAAGAGCGTAATAAACTTTTTTCGCCTATCACCGCTTCGCGACGGGCTTTTGAAGAAAATTGCGGATCAAATTAATTCATCTCATTCAACGCTTATCTCTCTTTGTGAGACACGATGGACCGAAAAACACGTGGCTGTCGAAAGATTTGCAGTAATGGTTCCCGTTATACGGGAAACACTTGGGGCACTTCCACAGAGTACATTATACTATATTGAAATAGAGACCAATCTTGTTCCGTGGAACGGGTCATTTGCGTTCGTGAAGAAACTAGCGCCATCTAATAGTCTAAGTTAGAACTACACCTGTGTTATGGGTGGTTAGCTATACGTAGCTATGCAGGTTTATATTATTAGAGGTTTATATTATTTTCAAATTATTAGAGCGGATTTAAAGGATTAGTAAATGAAATACAATATTTAGCTAATCATGTTTTTATTATAAAAGTTTTAATATTGTATGCTATGGCTAGAGGAATAGATCAGTTCTCGAAAATTACAATTTTGTTGCAGTTTTAGTACACTAATCAAAATTGGACACATTGAACTGTGAAAAACGATGAAATTATTTAAATTGTTTTATTCTCTTAAAAATATTGAAACAACTTAAAAGTGTTTCTCATCTACTTAGATGAGAAAAACTTTCAACTAGTTTCATTAAGTACAGGTTATTACAGAATACAGAAGCTGAGGACTAAAAGCTTTTAGACCGAGTCTAGAAGCTTTTAGTGTGGCTCCAGCGTTGAAATTTTACATCAGGTATTTAAATTATAAATTTTAATGGGGGGCTTGGAGCTCTAAAATAAAGGCCTGGGCTTAGTTTAGACTCCAGATCTCCCACAAATTACACTCTTTGCCAAAATGTATTTGTGACGGCAATGTAAACTTAATTTGTGGAGATAAATAAAGATTATTTATTATAAAAGTTTGCAAAAATTTATTATAAATATTAATTAATAATATTTTAATAAACCGAATAAATGTGAACCAAAGTGAAATTTCGACACTGAGAGGTTCTCTTATAAATACTGAATACATGGACTGAATATACAGTCTTTGGCCAAATTATTAGACGCACTTGAAGATATTATTATATGTAAAATGTTTTCAGGTGATTCTAGAGCTTTATTGTTTTTTTTTTACTACAAAGATACAGTGTGTATTTTTTATTATCCACTTAAATAACTGTATTTTAATACAAATGAAACATGATTATTATAGAAAAAAATATGTATTTATTAACTCTTGAAAATAATTATAATTGTTTTCACTCCAAGGTCAGAAAGACATTTAACGAAAATTTGTCTGGAAAATAAGTTTGCTACCACAAAACGAATAAAAACGCAACTCCAAGATGCTTCTGTGAATGCTTGTGAGCGAACAGTTTGAAGAAAATTAAATTTTTCCAGACAAATTTTCGTTAAATGTCTTTCTGACCTTGGAGTGAAAACAATTATTTTCAAGAGTTAATAAATACATATTTTTTCTATAATATTAATGTTTTATTTGTGTTGAAACATAGATAATTAAGTGGATAATAAAAAATATATGCAGTAAAAACAATGAAGCTCTCTATTGTCACCTGAAATTAACATTTTACAATAATCTTCAAGTTCGTTCAGTAATTTGGCCAGGGACTGTAAATGTCGGTGACATTTACATTTTTCTTTTAAAACATTTACCATGATATTTTTTAGCTTTTATTTGAACTTTATCTTCTTCATCATCAACTTGTCTTCTCCCAGATAAAATTTTATTTATTACTTTACAGTAATAAAAATTCATGCATCTAATTACTGTATTTATTAAATAATCTATAATTATTTTTTTATGTCTATTACATTTTATAAAATCAAAATTAATTAAAGTTAATATAGACATTTTAATTATATCTTTTAAATATAAAGCTTCTATGTTTTCTTTTAAAATGTGATTAATTATATCTTGGAAATTTGATATGAGCCTAATTAAATTTTTACTGGGAGTACAAAGCCACCGTCGACCTGCATTCTCCCTGTACCTTATATATTCAATTTCATCGCGGCTTGTAAAATCTTCTTGGCAGATGGAGCAATTTTTAAAAATGTTTGTTTTTGCTTTTTTTAAAAAATAACCGCTCACATATTGTAAAGGTGCCAGTATTCTTGGATCATTTTCTTTATTTTCTAAATTTTCTAAATTAATTTCTAAAATGCTATCAAGGTCAATAGTGCAGGTCGACGTGGCTTCTGTATTTTCGTTGAGTACGAATGAGCATAAAGCATTTGAAAAGTCATTTTCACAATTTTTTCCTTGGGTGTGGACACTGTTTAAATTATTAATTAATAAAGTGGCAAAAGCAGACTCGAATTGGTCACATGTCGGGTTAACGTTGCGGCACCCGTGACTTCTAACCGCTCCAAAGAAGTTCTCAAGCGGATCTTGGTTAAGGTGCCGCAACCAGACAGATGTGACCCCGTAATCGTCATTTAACTTTTTTAATAAAACTTGAATTCCGTCCAGTGTCCACACCCAATTTTTTATAGTAGGTACAGATTCCACCCTGCCTGTAGAAGTTATAAATTCCATAGAATTAAATATTTGTTTTGCTTCTGCCCACATCTTTTTATGGGCAGATGTTGGCGTAGCTGGACCAAGTAGTGGCTTGGCAAATTTATTTTTTTCATGACTCCCATTTACAGAGTCAAAGACATTATCTATAAATATTAACAGATCAGCTGTTTCTTTACACTCTGTGGGAAGAATTCCTTTATCTGAAAAAAAAGGAGAGAAAAAATGTTATAAGTTCATACACAAATCTAATTGTCTTATTGACTGTAAAACTTCTTATGGCAACAATTTGGATGTTGGTTGGTAATTGGGTTATATTTAGAAAACATATTAAACATTTTACTGTAACATACTTCTTGGAAACTGGTTTTTACTATAACAACAAATAGACAAAAATGTAAATTACCTGCTAGGTATCCCATATTGGATCCCACAGTGCGACTAAACACCTGGGATGCAAACTTTACTTTCATTTTGTTCATTTTCTCAGGGTTTAAGTGGTATTCAGTCAGTTTTGGTATTAATCGTATGCCTTTATAGCCAGGGTTTTCTTTGTGTAACTTTAATAAATGAGACCATTTGGCAGTTTTGGTCACTCCATCTTTTTTAAACTTTAAGTTTTTTGTGACCAAATTGTTCCTAATACCCTTGAGAAGGTGTGGGGGGTCATAAAGGGGAATGATTTCTTTATCATTTATTAATATGATATTTTCTTTAGGTGGTTCCCCTCTTCGTAAGTAGACCCCCCTGGTCTCATTTATTAATAATCTTATCGCCTGACGGTTGTTTGACCCTTGATCACAGACTGATGCTACCACTATAAACCCTGCTTGTTGCACCCCTGTAATAACTTGTTTAATCTGTTTGGCTAATTCTGGCCCTTTTGTCGCACTTGCAGAAAACGTATAAAAAATGGGTTGTTTAAAATTTTTAATTAAACCACGAAGCATGAATACTTGGGCATGGTCAGCAAATTCTGGTTGCCTTTGCTGGCCGTTGTCAACTACTCCTGTAATTTTATCCTTCCTTTCATTATAGGTTATTTGTGCTTTTAGCGAAACTTCGTCTAATAACAATATGCACAACCTTTCTGTAATTTTCATTTTTTCTGCCTTCTTTTTCAATTGCAAAAATATATTTTTATTGAGCCCTGGTTGAAGATTGCATTTTTGTATGATTTTTGTGAGGGTTTGATTTGCCGGCAATATAAATATTTTTCTTAAAAATCTATACGCCTTTGGACTCTGTTTAAAAATTGATAGCGCTGCAATTTTTTCCTGTAGAGTGAATCGTCGTCCTTTGTCCTTTTTTTTTATCTTCTCGCCACTGTACCCGCATTAATAGTTTTGCTGTACTTGAGCAATTTTGAAGTACATCTAGTACTGCAGGATTGGCAACAATTTTTTTTGCTTCCTTTATTTCTGCTGCCTGTTTTTTAACTTTATTTTTTAATTTATAAATTCTTCTTTTGGCAGCCTGTATTTTCAACTGCAGATCTCTTTCATTCTTGGAGAGTTTATGCGTCCTAGCAGATATTTTCCTGCCTGAAAAGTAAAAATGAAATTATTTTGGTGGTGTACTATTAGGGCATACCTTAGTGTTAATCCATAAGGGATTCCATGTGATGTTATTTTGTATGAGTCCAAAGTTTTGCTTGAGAATGGACCTAACATTATACACACAACGTACAACAGATAGCTCATAATTTTATGTACAGACGCCAGCACATCAAGCTACTCGAAACTGTCAAATTTACCCAATCAACATTGAACCTAATGCTTTAAAAATAAAATTGAAAATCTATTTAAATCTTGACAGATTGTGGTAGCTTGATTTTTATTTTGATGTACAGACTGGCGTCTGTTCATAGTAGGTAAGTCCATAAAAAATAAAAATGATTCAAAATATCTCTATATCACATTAAATATTCATATGCGAGATTTTTTATCCAGTATTAACAAATCATAATATTTGTTTATATTTCTAAGGAGAGAAAAGCAATGATTTGACGAGTAGTTTGCGAAATTTGCCAGCATTTCATGTTCGAAATTGAAATATTAATATACATGCTTTTACACATTAGTGTTGCTAAAAACATTATAAAGGGTTAAAGTTGTTTCTACGTTTTATAGGAAAAGTTTGACCAATCTGCCTTTCCCTGCTTGTTCCCTCGTGTTTTTTTTATTGTGTTACCCAGTTACTGGGTAAAACCCCCTGGCAAGATCGGTATTAGAATAAAGGCTCTTTCAAACAGGCGCGACACGCGACGCGACACAAAGACACCGCTCGTCGCGCGACGAGCGGTGTCTTTGTGTCGCGTCGCGTGTCGCGCATGTTTGAAAGAGCTTTTACTGGCTTTTGACTTCCTATAACGACTGTCGAAGATCTATAAATGACAGCTGGAACCAACAGATTTTGTGTGCTTTCCGAGTTACGGAGAAATGGGGTGCAGTTAATCACGAATAATTTTGAAGATCACGTATGGTACAAGGTAATAAAACTTACCTAAATTTTGTTCAATAGTTTGAGAAGTAGAAGGTGGCACTTGTTCACATACCACTATTTCCGGATCTGTAATATGAATAAATCATTATTAAGGCTGGTCAAGTGTTTATAGGTCATGTAATAACATAACTGTTTGTAGTATCTGTAAAGTGTAAGTAAGTAACTAACTATTCGCTAGAAAGAAACACCATCAGACTATTAATCTTCCCACACCTTAGCACATTTGCCTACTCTTTATTCATTCATGTGTTTTTGAAACTTATGAATTGCTTTATATTGGATATTATATGAGTTTTGTTGCATTCATCTTTAGTGATAGTGCCAGCTATGCAAGTTTAAAAATAGTCCCAAACACTAAATAATTATAAGATGTTAAATGACTTACCAATATTTTCTTTTTGTATTGTGTTTTCTATGATGCTTTCAGTTTTGTACATCAACTGCAGATGTGATTGAAGAGCTAAAATGAAATATATAAAAACATTAGTACAAGTGCTTCATGATGAGAAAGTATAAGACAATTTTAATCAGTAGAACTTATTACGTTTAATTTTATTCAAATATCTAGTACGATATTTGAATAAAATTAAATGTAATGTAATATTATAATTAATGTGATAGTTTGTGAGGATGGATGTATGTATGTTACTCTATCACACAATAACGGCTGATTTGGATGAAATTTGGTATACAGATAGCTTATAACCTGGAATAACACATAGGCTATAGTTTATCCCGGTACTACGCGGGCGAAGCCGCGGGCAGAAGCTAGTTCTTCATAAATTTACTCAAATATTCATTTCACTCCTAAAAGCCCATTTCACCAAAACTATTACACCAACATTTTATTTGTTTTTAGTGACACATGTTCTCCCTAGAAGAATAATTTAATAATACCTGCAGAAGTTGATGGAATTGACTGATGTACAAGTTCTTGTAATGGTTTTTTCCCAACACCTGGTATCTTAAGATGTGATTGTAGATTGCAACCTGAAAAATGATAAAGAATAATTGCATACCTTAATAATTTTGAAAAAGAATTATAGTTTTTAATTAATGAACTATCCTATGTTGTGATGGCCCAGAAATTAACACCTCATCTCTCATACATCAAGTTGGGAGTTCCAATCTGGGCAATTACCAATGTTTCCTTTTCTTTTTATATGTACTTTCTATCTTTATCTAGGATATCACTGGCATTGGTGAAGGAAAATATGGTTAGGAAACTTGGACTTATATAATCATTAATGTCAAAAGCCATGTTAGAGGCATGTTAAGCCGGGTTAATATTTATTAGGCAACATTTGTTGATAAACACATTTGTTTTTAAACAGTTTATTTACAATATTTCGCAATGATTCATCATATCTCGAATCAGTTTATAAACAAAATAATGTGATGAAACATTGTTTCTGAAACATGTTTCCGTGCTCCCCGATCGAATGGAGAGCAAGCCGAAACATCTTGTTTATAAGCAAAAGTCGACATGTGTGGACGTGTGTTGTGTGAGTTTATTAACATGCAAGCAGCACAGAGCATCACCTCCTCGGGCGACGTCCTAGCAACAACTGACAAGTGTGGATGGCCATGCTTTAGAAACAGTGTTTACAGTAAACTTAATAAACAGGTTGTTAACAGTTTATCAACAAATATTGCCTTATAAATACAAGGAGTTAGTGACACATGTTCTCCCTAGAAGAATAATAAATAATATGTAATACCTGCAGAAGTTGATGGAATTAGCTGATGTACAAGTTCTTGTAATGGTTTTTTTTTAACACCTGGTAACTTAAGATGTGATTGTAGTGTTGTGTTTAAACCTGAAAAAAATATAAAGAATAACTGCATATATATAATTTTGAAAAGGACTTTATAGTTTTTAATTAGTAAAGTATCCTATGTTGTGATGGCCCAGAAGTTAGAACCTCATCTCTCATACATAAGGTTGGGAGTTTCAACCTGGGCAATTACCAATGTGTCTTTTTCTTTTCATAATGTACTTTCTAACTTTATCTTGGACATCACTGGCATTGGTGAAGGAAAACAGTGTGAAAAGTCATGTCAAAGGCCTGTGGGGTTTATTGAGGTAGCTTAATTAACTCTAATTTGACACTATGCTTGCATTGAGTAAAAGTATTTTCAAAATCCAATGAGTAAGTTTTGAAGATTACAGCTTGCATTCAAACTTACAAATACAAATTTGACTGCTTTATAAAATTCGAGTTAGAAAAGTAACATTATGTAATGAACAAACCTGGTAAAAATAATGTTGGGACTGCAATATTGCTTATTCTGTTATTGCGACATTGATATTTATCTTGAAAGTGTCTGTGACACACTCGACGGTACTTATATATGTGTGCATTTTCCAGTGACAAAATATCACTTCCAATTGAATGTAGCCAGGTGTTAAATCGTACTCTGTCTTTTTCAGGGTTCGGAAATCCGTGAAGCACTGTAGACATGCCTGAAACAAATTGCATAAAATTATTAATATCTACTAAAACAACCCAATGACCTATATATTTCTAATAGTATGAGTAACTATTTTATAAGGTTATTCAAATAAAAATTTGGAATAATTTGAATAATGATAGACAGGACATTAAATAATTTGTAGACAGAACATAATATTTTAAATTAAAACAAATTGAATCCATGCCATGGGATACAGAACATGACAAAAAGTATTTTTTTTATAGTGTGAAAGTTCTACAATGACTTTTAAAATAATTATAACATACCTCCACTGTCCTTGCACCCAGGAACGCAGCAGTGCTTATCCGATGACATGATAAATAAATAAGAGTCCTATCTCAAACTTATCACAACACTTGTACACGGCACTGGAGTCCTATCTCAGTTTGTGACACTGTGACTCACAAATTTTCCTTTCTGGTCACTGATATGGATTTACCGGAGGAGCTTTCGCTTCGACTCAATGGCAAATACGCAAAATAGCACAAAAAGAAAAAGATTAAACAAAATATCGCAAAACACCGGCCGGCGCAAACGCCAATTTTTGCAGACATTTGTATTGGGGTTACCAGTTTACTGGTAATAAAAACCACCAAGAAAATTCTACTACCGCCCCAATGAATGTAAGTGTAAATTATTCCAATGTATTTTAAATGACAAAAGAAACAAAAAATACATTCTGTGCATATTTCTCAATAGAAATTTGTGTTAATGATGCTATTTTTTTGGATGAATTTAAGCAGAAGGCAGTTTAAAATATACTTTTTTAGTAGTAATTAGCTACCGGAGCAAGGCAATGTTGAAAATTTGCTTCTAGTTAGCGCCATCTATCCACATAAGAGTAAACATTGCTTCAGAGCTGCCACCTTGTTTTTCTAGTTGTAGTTATAATCAGCGATTATAATCCGACAAAATTAAAAAACACACGTAAACAAATTTTGTGCAGGGATTACGTATACTTCGTGAATTTGTGACATTGTACCCCTTGCTGTCCCCAGTTTTTTGTACTAAGATTGAGCACCCTGGGCACTTCCCAGCAGCATCATGCTGATGAGATGAGATAGGGGCCTTTTTGGCCTCGCACAGGTCGTATTTTTTTTAATCTAATGCTCCTTTTTATTTTTGTTAATGTTTGTTCCTTTTTTCTTATGTCTATCCTTTTTTATTATGTTTTGTATTTCCTGTGCGTGTCCCAAATAAAATATTTTTCTTTCTTTTCTTTCTTTTCACTTCAAGATGCTGCTAGTAGCGACGTCTCTACTCAAGCATACCATCTTCAAACCGCTATGGATAACAGCCAGTTCATTGTTTCTTTAGTTATACTGAGGAAAGTCTTTCATATACAGCAAACCTTAACAAAGCAATGCACAAAGTCAATGTCGATTTGACCAACATTTGCGAATATACAAAAACTGTAAAAACGACTATACTAAACGTTCGGAACGAAAGTCAGTTCGCAATCCTTTTTGAGCAAGCACAGCAGATGAGTTCGAGCGATATAGTTGTGCCAAGAATAACTGGAAGGCAAACCCTGCGCAATAATATTGCAGCAGAAACTGCCGAAATATATTACCGACGAAATGTGTTTTACCCTTTCATTGATCATGTTATTACAGAACTCGACATTCGTTTTAAACCACATGAATCGACGATCGAAGGAATTCAAATGCTTCTACCTGAAAAAAACAGTAATGACTCCAGGATAAAAGAAAATCTTAAAAAGATTGTACAAACATTTCTGGGTGGAGAAAATGAAGGCACAGTATTTCTGAGTGAATATGAGATATGGCACGATCACTGGAAATCTGTAGCACAAAAACCTGCAACTGTGATCGAGGCTATCGATAACTGTGATCATCAGTTTTTCCCTTTAATAAAAAGCTTCTCATTATTTTAGTCTTGGATGGCAATTATTTTAGTCTCGTTTTTTGGTCTTGGCACACCGACAGAACGGCCTTCAAGGGTCCAGGCAGGCGCGAAATCCACAGACGCTGTAAAGCTTCTGTAGGTACCTCTGTGTTTTGCGCCAACTCTGACATACGTCGTAGTAGATGCGATGGGTGTTGTGATCCTAGATCCATTTCTCCGACTAATTTTTGGAATTGCCTCTGGGCGCTCTCTTCGTAGGCCGTTAACAACCTTTGTTTCACGGCACCATACTTGTTATCGGTAGGGGGCATACTTCGAATGAACCCCGAGATTTGCACTAGCCCCTGGAGCCTCATGTTTCATGTTGCTACATAGGCCATTGTATATCAGGGAGTAGACCGGGTGGCGCGATAATGGTAGGGAAGACGTGCCCTTAGGATAAGGAGGGATTTGCGAGCCTACCGGATATGCATCCTTGAGTAAGCAATGGAATAGTGGAGAGACGGGTGATATTTATCTATGGATGGGCATCTTTTTATGACGTCGCCGTTATGTTGGTTCAGGTCCATCTTCACCGGTGAATCTTCTGATTACGTTACGCTGCTTTCTCGGCCTTTTTCTATATCGTTGCTGTGCTGTGTTTTTTTTAGGTGTTTCTATGTCTTTGTCAGAAGCCTCGCTGCTATCCGTTTCAGGTTTCTTGTAAATCTCGCTGGCAGCCTTCATAATCTTATATCGATCTGCAGCCGTGTCCATCCAAAAGTTGATTTCCTTATCGAAGTACGTCAAGTCTTGCTTAAGGTTGTCGTTCCATGTATAAAAAGGACGGCCAACCTTCTTAGATTTGGCCTTGTACTGTATTGCTGCGTGTAATAGGTGTGGTTTGCTGCGTCTGTGAACGTGTGCGAGATAGCACATCCTATGATTCTTGATGCGTTTGGTTACTGTTTTTCCGTCTAAGATTTCGTGCATTCTCTTTTGTCTTGGTTTATTTCTGGCATGGTTAATCAAGTCTCTCATGATAAATCTCTCATATCTTCTCAGTCTTGACCTGTTAGCTTTGGTGATTGCCGAAACTTTCAAACCGTATATCATGCAAGGTACGATCACCATTCGATACATGAGTCTGGCTAGTTTCCAGTCCATTTTTGAGTTTATTATGAATGGTAATAGTGACTTTGCGTTTCTGGTGGCCTGTTCACACCGTTTTCTAATTGTGCTTCTCCTGCTTAGTGTAGATGTTATGTATGTGCCCAGGTATTTAATTTCATCGACCGTATGTAGATTTAATCCGTTCATTGACACGCAAGTTGTTTTCCGTTTAGCTATGGGGTCTCTAATTAATATTTTTGTTTTTGTTTCGTTTATTTGGAGGCCGACACTAGCTAGTAGGGGTTTAATATTGTATACTATTCTTTCTAACCCTTTTAGATCATCTGTAATAAAGATGAGGTCGTCCGCGAATGATAGCACCAGGGGGAGTGAGATTTCATGATCTTGGTCTAGTTTGATTAATTGAGTTTCCTCTTCGAGAGTTCTGAGGACCTCGTCCATGACTAGTGTAAAAAGGCGAGGGGACAACGGGCAACCTTGTTTGACCCCCTTTCCTTTGATAATCCAACTGCTTTGCTGACCACACCATTTGATATGTGTTCGTTCATTCATGCAAACCTTGATTATCCTGTTGGTTAGTGGCTTGTTGGTTCTTTGTATTAAAATGTCTCGCAGTGCTTGGAGGTCGACGTTATCAAAAGCTTTTTCTATGTCCAAAGCGAGTAAAATTCTTTTACCTGCGCGCCATTCTTCGTCTAACACCCTTTTTAACGTAAATATGTGATCATCTGTAGATCTATTGTTTAAAAAGGCCGCTTGGTAGTTGCCTAATTCTTTTATTATTGCATCTAATTTTTTTAAAACGTAGGAGGCGTAGATTCTGTAACCCGTATTGCAAACCGATATTCGTCGATAGTCATTTGAATCTTTAGGGTTGCTTTTCTTCGGAATTGGCACCTGCACTGTTTCTAGCCACGTGTCGGGTATTACATTATGTGTCCAGGCTTTGTTCATATGCTTGGTGACGGCTTCCTGTAATATTTGGGGCATCGCTTTGTAGAGCTCGATTACTATTTGGTCTGTTCCGGGCGCTGTCCCGGACCGCATTTTGTTAATGATATCCATTACATCATCCACCGTGGGTCCTTCATTCTGCGCAACGGTTAACGGCTTTGTTATGTTAACCGTTAGTATAGGTGGGCCCTCGGATTTTTTATAGAATTTTCTCCCATTTAGACATTGGTATATACGCGTTTCTTTTCCGGCGTTTTGTTGTTTGCTTGTTTTTCCTGTAAAATAAATATAGTATCTGCATGCGTTTTGAAGGATGCTTTTTCCCCAGTCCAGTAAAGAAGGCACTGCACTCTTTGTTTTCTTCTTGGTGTTTAATCTTTTGAAGTATTGCCTGACATTCTTTTACACGATTATGTCTATTTGGGTTATCTAGTTGTCTTCTTTGTAAGAATTTGGCCTTTTGGAGGTTAGCAAGAGCTATACGATGATCCCTACTGTGACTCGGCTGAAAAATCAAGGTTTCCTGGGCAGCCGCTTTTAATATTCCAGTTATGGTACCCCATGGTATTTCTTCTTGCTGATGCTTTCATTCGTTGAGTCGATTCCTATGTTTTTCAGTTTTTTGATTATGCAAGCTTGGTATTTTATTTTAGTGGATTTGATGTTGAGAGCAGCATAGTAACAATGTTTATAATTGAAATCCTTGGTCAAAATTGTAATATCCTTCTTTTGTGACTTGTGTTTGGTGCTGTCATCTTTGTTTATAATTCGACTTGTTCTTAGCTGCCCCCAAATTATTTTATGGTCGGATAAGGCCCTACCTGCCCATTCGCCTTTAATATAATTAAAGAGTTTTTCTGTTGCTTGTGGCGTAATAATATGATCCAATTGTGATTTTTGCGTGCCCTTTGACCATGTTATCCTGCATGATGATCTCACTTTTGTTGTTTCTATTTGTAGTTTTTCCCTGTTGACTATATTCATAAACATTTCCCCGTTGTAATTGGAATAGTCATGATGAAGATTTTGGTGAATCAGCCCTTTGCGTTGGAAACTTATTGTATCTTGTCTACCAATATGGGCGTTAAAGTCGCCTAGGATGACTAACGTACATTTCCTTGGTTTTTGTCTAATCAAGTTTAATACACCTGTGAAGGATCTGGTTGCTTTAGAGGTACAACTATTGATGTGGGAGTTAATTATATAAAGCGGAGTAGAATTGTCACTTCCCCTATCAACATTAAGAGTAATTGACATCACGTCGGTATCGTTCTTCCTGCTTATTATTTCGATTTGGGCATCCTTTCTTATTACAATTGCAAGTCCCCGGTGAGCTTTACCAGATAGGTGCCATTCGTAGTGGGTGGAGCTGTACGTTCCTAAGTTCATCCCTGTTTCTTGTAGGCAGGCTACGTGAATACCCCTATTTGAAAGTTCCGTATCTATTTTATCTTTTTTCGCTGGTTTAGAGGCCCCACTGACGTTCCAAGTTGCAATACGCAGGTCTGAGCAAGTGTACTTGGTTGTGGTAGAAGGCTGATTTCTAAGTATTGTGTATCCAGTGTCATCCGCAACTTCATCCGATATCGGTGTACGTACTGTTGATGCTAACTGTTCACACGGTGTTAATGATTTAGCTAATTGGGGGCTGTTGCGGAATCGAGGTTTTGTAGATTGTCCTTGCTCGTCACTTTTTTTGTATTTATTACCAACAGTTTTGGTATATTGTGGTGTTATGTTGTGGGTTGATTCTTGCGTTAGACTTTGCAGGTTATTGTCATACTGTTCGGCGGCGATCATGACCAAGCTATCATAATGTTGGTCTTTGTAAAGGATTTGTATGTCTCCGGGTACTGGAACGCCGGTAGGTGAATACACTAGTGTGTTCTCGTGATTTATGTGCACATGCACATTTACAAGATAGAATTCAGCCGCGGCGATTAGGATGTCTTCTCCTCCCCAGAACGTCTCGTTAAACTGCGCGGTTATGTATTTTGTTATCATTTGTTCCTGAGAGATCTTGCTGTTATGAATAAAATCTTCAATGTTATTTCTAAGTGCTAAGCAAATTCTGGCGTCACCGCGGTTATCCGAAACATAGGTAGCGAGGTCTTTTCGGACAGACATGTGGTTGAAAGTCAGTCCCATTATATTGTTTATTTGGTGGGCTATCGCTCTATACAGACAATTCCCATCTTTTCTCATGGGCGCTATAATTACCATTGTAAAACTATTGTTTAAAAGTCAGAATACCCCGCAGCGCCTCCCGTTGCCCGCACGTGCGAGTTTAGTTTCGAGACAGTTTTTATTTTTCTATAGAAATTTATCTTATTACGGAGTTTTTTTTTTTTTTTTTTTGTTTTGTTTTGTTGAATGGATTTCAGCTTAAATGCTCATGTGCCTTTCGTCACAAAAACTCGGGTAAATTGCTCAACAAAAAGTAAAGCAAAAAAAAAGGGTTGCCTCGGACAAAAAAAAAGGGTTGCTATAGAAATTGTCAATTTGTTTAGAATAGTTTCTGTGAGTTAAATTATAATTATCAGCATGCAAAAAGTTATGGATCAGGTTAAACTAAGAAGTTTTGTGTAAGATATTTTTTTGTACGAAATCAAAAGTGACACTGTTATTTTGTTGGAGTCATACAGTATCTTATTTTATTTTGCCATTCTACTTTTACTATGCACATATAATCTTATACCTGAAGCTTAAAAATAAATTTTTACTTTGCGCGTAGCATCAAACCTCCAAACTTCATCAGTCACTACTCAACTGCAGATTCACGCTCACGATATTGTACCTTAATCTATCAAATAATATACCGAACTTTGACACTGGATTTTAGCCACGTAATCGAAATAGAGTCGAGAGTTGAACTCAGTCCTCTTGGTCGCTACACTTGCTAGAAACTATTCACAAAGCTAGTCGTTTTGGTATCTGAATCTATCGATGGAGCCAACTTTATCGTTGAGTTTGTAATACTGAAATTCGATGTATTGACTAGGTGATCATTAGGTAGATAGCTTATGAAATAGTCGGCTCCGCGCGTCTGTTGACGCAGTCTTACTCAGGTCAAGTTGTGTATTTTGCAGAGGGAAGCAACGCCCTGAAAGACATGGAATGAGCTCACCGGATTATTCTGGATCCGTCGTTGAGTGGTCCTGGAACCTTCGGCAAACGATTAGACCCTCGCTTGCCCTGGATTGCTCGCATAGGTTCAAGAATGCCTAGCACACCTCACTTTTGCACTGTATTAATATTAGTATTTATTTATCGACACTTAACGTCACAGCCACATCAATCAACAAAGACACTGGTCGAGTTTATTGAGCGGTAATTATCACGATGTTATTTTACGGCCGGCGCACGCCAAACGATACAAAAAAAACTACACCGCGGAGCGCTCGAGACGTCCTTCCGCTACGACGTCCAGTCAAAGACCTCGCTGTAGGGTATTGGCCAATTTGATGATAAATTATGTTTTTAAATATTTCACTTCCTACAAAGTGACGCATAATTTTTGCCACCAACATGTTTTTATTTATATTATGAAGGCTTTCCGAATAAATTTTGATAACAGATTCAGATATTTTACAAATCTGTATCAAATCCTTTGACGGGTATCACAGACCACCCTTATCTTTAGAAACTATAAATTTATGGTCTTCATTTATGCTATTTCTTCTTTTTGTCTTTGATTGAACAGTCTACCATTGCCATATTTAAAGCGCATCCATCAAAAGTTAGGGAAATTATTTTTATGCCTGTTTCTGCTATAAGTTCCAAGCATTGTATAATTAAGTCTTCGCGTTGTCTTCCGTTAATTCCGTCAACTAAGAAATATCCAACTGGAACCTTAAAATTACAATTTATGCCTGTCACTAGAAATACCAGAGCCTCTTTGGCCATTCCTACGTGGTCTCCTTCGATGCCACTGCCAATATCAACATGTCCAAGTATTTTTTTTCCATCCCATTCTTTACGACGGCGTATAGCCATTTCATCCAACGAAAGGGCTGCAATAATGGGATATTTGGTGCTTTTCACTTTTATTTTTAACGCCTCTATGGATTCTGCAGTAAAACCAGGATCACCTCCCATATTTTGGTACCATTTTTGGAGCGTACGGCGATCCGGGAGGCAAGTATCAAAAGTTTTGCGTACGTACTCATAAGCCTTTGGCGAATAATAGTCAAGTGTTAGCGCAAAACTACGCAGAGCTGGACTATATTTTTGCTTAGATGGCCCGCCACCAGTATTTTTTGCGATCATACGATTTGTCAGTTCTTGTACCTGTAAATAAAATTATAATAATAAATCTTTATTATCTCTGCCATTTTTATAAGGCCACCTACAATACAAAACATACCTTAACATTTATATTTTTTAAAACAGATATATCTTCGTCTTGCAATGAAAATTTTTCTTGAAGATCATTTAAAACATCTTGCATTTTATTAATTTTTTTTTTTCAGTCTTCGGTTTTGTGCTTGTATTTTTCTTATCTTCAATCTCTGTTTCTTTATTAGACATTCTTTGTTGATAATTATCTTTTGTAGCTTTCTTTTCCTAGGAGTGCTTGCATTTGAAGATGACATTAAGTTTTCCTACAAATAAATAAATGAATGAATAAGTTGTTTGTGAAATAAATAGTATACGAATCGTTGTTTGTCAAGTGAAAACTTGTGAAATGAGTTTTGGTGAAATATTAGTGAAACCATTAATCTTTAAAAAAAACATCTATGTAACGATTCTTGACCAATCTTTATAGGTATAAATTTACTTACTTCAGTGTTTTTCTTTTTAAAGATTTATCTTTTTTTGGTGTCAACAAAATTGAAGATGAAGCCTGTGCTTGTAAATCCTAAAATTATAAATAGCATAAAATATTTTGAAATGCGGACTTTACAAGAGTGATTATAATTCAAGATATAAGTATAAGGTTACCTGAGCGCCTTCGCAATTTTGCACACTGGTGGAAATAGCATCATAACTGGGGTTTTTAAGTATAGCATTGCAAGAATTAGTTGTCTGAAAAATAATGCAAAAGTCTTAACATGTCACGCACGGTACACTTAATAATAATTCAAAATTGAAATATTAGAGCTGAATGCTTGCGTGATAATGATTTACCCGAGTATGATAATTAATCTACTGTAATTATTATATGATACCATACATACTCGAAATATTTTTCATGAAAATGAACAATTAAATCAAATAAAACCTGATGATCCTTACATTTTGAATGCAGGGATCAGATTTGTTCATAATTTAGGAGTTAATAAATAGGAGTAGAATATGAAATATCGGAACTTAATTCCAACAACTTAGTAATACATTTTAACAAAACCTACCAAAGAAGAAATCTGCACAATTTATTCTCTTGGGATCGCCCCTGGTTTTAGGTATCTATAACCTGATTTTTTAATGATAAAATCATCTTTACTGAAATGTATAGAGCAAATAGTACTCGTCTTTGTCGGCATCCAGTTTCCTCTACCTGTCACGTCAATCCATTGTTCCCTGGCGTTAGGTTCTTTAGGAAACCTAAAATTTAAAATTTATTGCGTAAGTAAAATTGGATTTTACTTATATTTTAATACTAAATACAATATAGTAAATACTTACACTTACGTAGATGAGTACAATGATCTCGTATTATGTTGCCAATGAATTCAATTTCTCCCTGTAAATCTGTCATCTACAAGTATTTACTATATTGTATAATTCGTTCAATAATTATTGTAATATTTAATTGACTCATAATACATCTAACTAAAAATATACTATCATTAATTAAATTTAAAATAATTCAAAAAGAATCTTTGTCCAACGTAAATTTATATTATTTGAGAATTCTATCGATGATTTTATTTAACCACATGGTCACCTCACTATCGACCGTGCATCACGGCCAATCAGGGCAAACGACGAAACGTCAATGGTTGAAGTGAAGAGGACACGACGCATGCAGTACATTGTAAGCGGACTTAGTAATTGCGTTGATTACGCGAGTACACATCGTGCAATGTATATTTTTTTTTACTTGTTGCAATAATGTCGTTAATGTTTGGAATTTCATAGTGATCAGAATATTTTTATGTTTTTTACTAATAAAATTATAATTAAATGTTATTTTCGACTTACCGATGGAAAGATATACCCCCTCGCTCTATACTTGCGGTCTGACTTTTTGTTTTACAAGTTATAATTGCACAACACGGCATTTTAAAGCAGAGCTCTGTTCTCCGCAGTAGTCCGAAGCGCACGAAACGCGGTGAATGAATGAATCGGTCCAGTTATGATTATCGAATCATAATTGTGGCGCGCTTGCCACGCCCACATTACCATTTCAACCTTATTTCACTATTCCGTGGTCAAAACTCTTAACCAGTCAAAAGTACTTTCAACTAACAAAGTCAGTCAAAAGTAATTTTGAATGAACGGATTGGTCAAAAGTAGTTTTGACTGCAAACTTGCGGTTAAAAGTTGTTTATATGTACAAGTTGTACAATGTAATGTTTGGTATTACAATCAAAACAAAAAAAATAAGATGTACAAATTAAAAAAATAACACGAAAAACCCTAAATCATAGTAAACACATTAACATACGAGTATATTGAAAAATAAATAACAATAGGTACAGTGGTACAAAACTGATCAGGCGCGTCGTGAATCTTCGTTCGCATAGAAATGAAAGTATGGCCCCGAATATTAACGAAAGAATGCTTAAAACTTACAATGAACCTTAGAACACTGCTATAAAGTTCATAATACACTGCAGCTGTTCCGTCTCACTCGCAAGCCACGACCCTCCGCACAATTACACTTCCTGCCAATTTTATCGGGCCAGCAGTTTTCATCAAATTTATATTTAATTAAAAATACAGATTATTTAAAATGTACGATTTATTTAATAAACAAATAGGTATTTATTTAGTAAACATTAGAAAAACTTAATCTAAAGGCCGCACTCCTGCTATCCTAATATCACTCTGAGCGTAGCTACCATCACTATCACGACTCGAACTATCCGATGAGGATGGATCTTCGTTGGTGTTTATTACAAATTGGTCCAATCTATCGTCGATGGCCTCTTCCAGTGTCATAAAATCGTCTTCGCATCTGATGGTATGATCTACAACTTTTTGCCACTCGTCTCGCCCGATGGATGCGAATTTTTCAGACAAAAGACGCTGCACTTCGGTCAAATTCATGGCAACATTGAATTTGCTTACGTGACCTTTCACCTGTGACCAAATGTTTTCTATCAGATTGAAGTCCAGATGATATCGAGAGAGCCTTAAAACTGTGTGGCCGTGAGTTTCCATTATGGTGTCAAGCGAGTACTTTACATAGAGATGCTTATGGCGTTTAATTATATCGTACAATTCCGGTTTATACGTTGATATTGAAAGGTATCTTTTTATCTTTTAACCAATCCTGCATAATCTTTTTTGCAGAGTTATTGTTTGGTGCCCTGTCCTCTAATGTGCTATGGTATGACGCATTGTCAATGACAAACACAGAATTCGGTTGGAGGTTGGGAATTAATTTCTCTTACAACCATGGTTGCACCATTTCTCGTAATTTTCTTTGTTCATCTGACTATCCCACTGTGATAGTCTCCTGTGGTCTGAACCGATTTGTACGAGTACATGAGCAAAGCATTCTGTATGAATCCATTAGCACCACCAGCATGCACTATAATCAAGCTCGGTCCCTTCGAAATTGTTTTTTTATGCCTTTGCCTTGACTGAGTCTCGTCGCCATACACAGTAGGTCTCCCTTCATACCGATACTCTTTTATTTTTCTTTAAAATCGTATTCTTAATAGCCTTACTTCGTCTTTTTCCGGCAGCACCTTACGGTTCGTTTGCGTTTTCCTAAACTTAAATACTATCTCTATTACGATTCGGCGCAGAGTTTCTCTGCCCCATTCGAAGTCAATATCTCTTTTTAATTTCTCTTACATGTGCTCTCATTGTGACTACCTGTTTTTCTTCGCGGTGAAAGTCATAAATTTTCCTGCTTGGTATGAAAAATCGTCCAATCCCTTACGATAAGTTTTTTTCAGTTTACCCTTTTCGGCGTTCTAAAAGAAGGCCCCGCAGTGTTTTCACTCGTATGTTGATCCTTCTCTTTAAGAATTCTCGTTATTGTTCGTTTTGTTTGTGTAGCTTCGGCCGTTCGGTCAATAATTTTCAAAAATCGATCTTTTATAGATGTTGTGTTCTTAGACTCTTTTTTTTTATTTTGGGTGGGAAATCATCAAATAACTTCTCCCGCTCTGGGCGGAGCGGGAGGGCGTGTCAGACTCTTACTGACTAAAACCCACCCGTGTTCCTTCGGTTGTCCTGTTGCCGGGGGCCACGATCTCCCTTTCGGTTTTCTTCGCAACCCCGATGTTCTTAGACTCCTGAGCTTCTTTCTTCATAAAGTCGTGCACATTGAAAAATGATTTCCCGAGCTTGACTTTTCAATCAATCAATCATTTATTAATTTGCGAATATGGAAAGAAAGAAAGAAAATATTTTATTTGGGACACGCACAAGAAATACAAAACATAATGAAAAAAAAAGGGCGTTCTAGACAAACAAACAAAAATAATTACGACCTGTGCGAGGCCAAAAAGGCTCCTATCTCCGCATGATGCTGCGATATTTAAAAAATAAATAAATACCGCAGCGCTGGTATTCTGATAGGGCCCGCTGTGATGCCACGGACATACCTACGGACCTATAAATCCCACTAGGGGATTACAAAATAAATAAAACAATAAAAATAATAATATAAAACAAATTAAAAAAAAATATTGTTTAATAAATTAAAATAATCGACGCACACCCGACACGACGCCGACGTTCCAACATCACTTGTCCACGGTATGGACTATTATAATATAATCTATTGTGACAAGCGAAGGGACGCGCGCAGGAGTGTATAATCTATGGCACAAATCTGCGATGGAATCGGCTGTCAATTTATCTGTGCAAAATATTTATAGAGTAAATAAAGAAAATAAATAATATTGATCAAAGAATATACCACTGTTTACAAGAGGTATTAATACGAATAAAGCAGTGAGTGAATAATATAAAATAAGGCAAGAAAGTGGTGCAAATAAATAATAATTATAAAGTGACGTTGAGTTGTGATTGTGTTGTGTAAATCGGAGGAAAAAGATTCAGTTACCGAGCAAAAGAAAGCGATTGAGCAAATTCGTGCGGCTAGGAAATAAGACTCAGCGTAAGGTCACCAAAACCAACTGCGTGCAGTCCTAAGGTGAGTTTAGAAACTGGTTTCCTTTTGTACTCGTAACAAATGTTGCTTATATTTAGTGCTAAAAGTTCCAACTGTTTTTATAGCACGGAAAGGAGGTCATTCCAACAGCGAGAGGCAGCGAATTTAAAGCTTCCACGGAATGCAGCAGTTCTGTGCGTTGAAGCCAACAGAAGGTAAGAAGATGCTCTTGTTTTAACTTTATTTATGTTACGTGACCAAGTTAATTTCCTATAAAGATATTCTGGTTTTTTTATGAGAATGGTGCCAGAGTAGGGTAGCCAGATGAAGCTTTTTGCGATCTGACATTCTCATCAAATTACCCTTATTTAAAAATGGAGTTATGTGAGATCGAGGAGAGACATTGAAACAAAATCTCGCACAAGCATTCTGTACTCACTGGATTAACTTTTCACTTTACCAAGAATGCATGCACCATACATGTCAGTGAACTACACTGACACTGTGTATGGTGCATGCATGGATAAAACAAGTCACTCGAAAGCCTATTGGGCCTTTGGCAAAATACTGTGCTGCTAAAGATATGGACGAAGCTGGTTAGACACAACTTTTTCAAGAATCTTTGAGAGACACGGTAAAAGGCTAATTGGGCGAAGATCTTTCACGCTGGCGGGATTAGACACCTTGGGGATGGGCCTAACTATAGCCAATTTCCATAAATCCGGAAAAGAGGGCGAGGCTATGAATCTGTTGATGATGGCCGTTATAGCTGCAAGGGTACGAGGAAGAGTCATCATCAGCATCTCCAGAGAGACATGGTCAGAACCTTGAGCATTGGACTTAAGACCATGTAAAAGCCTCAGCACCATTTCCCCCTGGACCGGCTCCAGCTGGAAATGAGTATCACTGAATCTGTGGTGTTCAAAGTAAGTCAAATCTGCTTTACTAAGCCTACCATTGCCAGGCACATCCAAAAAGTGGTAATTTATTTTTTCAGGATAGTTACAAAAGTGTGGTAGACTGTGCTTTGTTTTTTTTTAAGACAGCTATGGAAGATTTTATGTGGCTGCATAGCTTCTTGGGCTGTTTAATGTTTTTATTTATATATGTTTTAAAATATGCATACTTTTCACTATGAAAAGCGGCCCTAACCAAGTATTTAAGTTCTTTGTATGAGTTTACATGATGTTCAGATTTTGTAATGTTAGACTTAACATGGGATTTTGTCACGCAACTTCATCATTTCCTTGACAGTATATGTTATCCAAGGGTATGACTTTTCTTTAATGAATACTTTTTTAAGGGGTGCATGTAAGTCGAAGAGATTCAAAATATACTCATTCTAAGTTGCTACCATAGAGTTCACATCCTCAAAACCCTCAATGTCCCCAGTCCATTTTATTCAAATCCTCATTAAATTTGTCCAGCAGTACATCTTTGAGTGGCCTATAGGTAATCCAGTGTGGTGAAGGTTTCTCTAATTTAAAATTAAGTTCAACAGAAATCACTGCATGTTGGCCAAGCTCAGGTATGTGTAATACAGAGACCCCACACACACGGGCATCATTGCGGTTTAAAAATACTGCGAATATTTTGGGTTAGTATGGTTAGTGGACTAGTGTACGAGAAGAGATATTGTTTACAGTGTTCAACGGCACAGACGCGGGATTCAGATACAGAGAAATTATCTATGTCATTAATTAAATTATTAATCATAATTATAAAAACAACAAGGGCTAAAAAAATACGTAATGAACGGCGCTTTTAGGCGCCTCCATAATCAACAGAATTGATATACCTTTTTTCAGCCATTATTTTTGCCGGGCAGACGGAAGCACTTGTCTTGTGATTGCTCGGCTTTTTGAAGTGCAAACAAGTAGCACGTTTTGGCTCCTCAGTGTTCTTTGTGCATTCTTTAATGGAGTGACCCTGATCACCACAGTGGCCACAGTTAACGGTGGTCTCCCGATATGATTTGGCCGCATGTCCGTACTGCTGGCCCTTATAACAGCGTGTGACTAGAGTAGTCTCTCACAGGGCATGACGACCAATTTACAAACACTCTGCCTTTTCATATCAGGGCTTTACGTATGTCTGCAGATACTTCTGGGCACTCCGATAACTACTAGTCTAGGCTTCCTTTTTGGTGGTTCGTCTACTGTAAGGCCTGAATTAGATTGCTGCATCGATTTTTTCACCTTCTCAATATCGTTCTTTGTTTCAGTGCTGATAATGACACCGCCATTTTTCGTCTTACGTAGTCCTCTTACCTGAAGTTTCATTTGCTCGGGGCATATAATTTTTTGGACAAGTGTTTTTGCTTCCTCACTCGACTTCAGCTTGTTGTTAGGGTATATGGCAACTGAGCTTAGATTTATCGGCTGTATAAAAATTTTGGTACCTTGTTTAACCATCTCAGCAAAGGAAGTTCCCGTTACCGGTTTCATTGAAGCTCCGATTGACAGCTTAAGGGCTTGCAATTGCTGCGACAGATCAATTTGGTCTTCGAGTGTTTGGACGGTGGAGTGGGCTTGGACGGCTCTACTCTTAAGGGACTGGTACAGAACGGCCACCTGCGATGTGCCGTGACTAACTTTACGGCATAGGGTACTTATACGTAGTTTTTGCTCCATGTTTAATCAATAAATAAAATAATGAACGACATCCAGTTCTGGATTTCCGCAGTAGGTATCACTTCCATCATGACATCTTTGGTTGGATGGTTGAGGGTGAGGTGCGGGTTCGGTTGCAGGCGCAGGTGCGGGTGCGGGCACAGGTGTAGGAGGTGGGCTTCGAGCACATCTGCCACCCCTGCTGGAGACAGGGACTGCTTGCCATTGTGATACTATTAACCCCCACTATAGCGAGGGTTATTCATGGTCCTTCGCGCCTGTCTGCCTTCAAGTTTGTTACATACGCGCGGGCTCGACAGGAATGGAGAAGTTGTGGATTCGATTCCTGCTAGCGTTTACAATTTAGTAACTTTTTCATAAAAATATGTAATCATTTACCTTCTTCGATTATGATTTTTGGACTTCTTGAGGACCCCTAATTCACGGGTACTGGGAGATCCACAATAGAGCTAATTATTACTGCTGGTAGTAGCATCCACTGGTCAGCCACTAGCAACATACAAATAAGTGATTTTTAGACCTTACAGTTCCAAATAGGGAACAAATAAATGAAAATAAAAACTATGAGATGCCATAAACATCGCCATGTTTAGAAAATGGTTGTCCTTGAGAATATTTTGTTTTGAAAGTGTTTTATCACACTAACGCATAATCACTGAGTTTTGTTAATTGTAACTGATGTACTTTGACATTATACTTACGTCTAAAACCATTACGTTAGGTTTTTAAGTTTTATTTTTTTATACTTTTATTTCGCCAATTGATTTAGCACACTTTATTTAATTGTTCTTGATCAAATCGAAAGCGCTTCGAAATTTACAAAGAAACCATACTATACTTTCACAGTAACAAAACATTCGCAAGGATTTTGTGCTGTAAATTAATGCCTGCATTATATCAGTACACGTGAAGTTTTAATACTCAGCAAATAGAGCGAGGTCCCATTAGTGCGTTGCGCTGCGTCATCGCAACGGAACAACGCATTGTATGCCACACCTGTGTTGCGTTGACGCTGCGCCAACGCAACGCAGAGGGTATGCACGCCGACGCAGCTGCGTCTCAGTTCAGCCTTTGCAATGGATAGATACAAACGTGTTCTTTTGTTGCTTTTATTACGGCACCGCCGAAATAAACGTAGAAATCATAGAAGATTCTGGATATCTCCTTTGATAGCATTAAGAAATAGTGATGGTCAGTTTTTTATGCAGGAATATAGGGAGTTGTTATTAGATGAAAAGACTTTTTTCAATTTTTTTAGAATGAGTGTGGCCAGCTTTCAAATTGCAGCAAATCAAATTAAAGCTGGCCACACTCATTCTAAACAAATCGACGCGACTCTGGTGGAACAATTTTTATGAAAACTTCTCGGAAATTGTTCTGTCGGTCGCGGTATCGGTCGCATCACGCCTGTTTACGGGAGCCTTAATAAAATTGTACCGACATCGCAGCCACACTAAGAAGCGACCCGAGTACATAGATCGTACATCATCGGCTGTCTCCGCCGCGCCGCGCGCTTCGTTCGGAAAGTTCGGTTTCGTCGCACGTTCGACGCGCCACCGCCGCGGCCCGCGCGCGGCTAGGGCCAGTCCTGGCCAGTCCATTGTCCGCCGTTGCGCAAGGCGCTTCCGTGCTTGCTTACCTTAAACCAGCTAAACGCCCGCCGGCGCACAGAGGTGAAAAATCTAGAAAAGTTGGCCAATACCTATTTTTTTCAAATTTGTTGTAAATTTGGGTGAATGATTGTTCCTGGTCCAGTTTTAGGGATTGACGGATAGTGGGGGTGGGGGAAACTACCAAATATCAAATACCTCTGCAAAAATGGGTCAAAAATTCATAATCAAAAATCATATATTTTAAAAACATACACTGTGGTTATTATTATACTGTGTCAATTTCAGGGTCTTCTAATAAATTTAACACAGTTTGACACAAAGGTAAAGATTTTTTAGGTAAAATTTTTCTCAGACCACTTACAAAAGGATCAGATGACACCATTAGTCTATGGTATGTGTCTTCCATACCCTGCTTTCGAGAAAATTTTCTTGAAAATTGCTCCCTGTATTTCCTCACATCTTTGTTTCTGCTCTCTTGAGCATCTTCACTAAGAAGACCAATAGCTATTTCCGAAGTCTCAATTATCCTTAATCCATGGATCAGTACTTTGTGGAACGTAGTAGGCATATTGAACCATGGATAATGAACTACAAATGTACATGCTGTTTTCAAGCAGAAAATATTGAATTTGACAGCATTTATTCTATATCCACTTGACATGACTTTCAAAATTGTATGTAGACGATTTAAAAGATTCAGGCTGCTACCAGTTATTTCAGCAACTTCCTCTGCATGCTGAAACATATTTCGAGCCGTATTTCCATCTGTAGACGTCCCTCCACCCTGTCTTGGTTTATCTACATGTAGACCAAGTTTTTCCCAAAACTCTGTCTGTATTCGTTTTTTTTCGGCTGCGACCAAAGCTTTTCTTTGGGTGTCTCTGACTTGCCATCTCGCGACCTTTGCCTTGTAAGCTACATGCAAGATGCATTCAGCAAATCTAATCCAGGCATGCAACGGTGAAATGCCATACATCAGGGTTTCTTCTGCTATCGGCTTTGAAATATAAAATTTGATTCTGTTGAAATCTTTTGATGTCGTTTTGCATATGTAGCAACGCATGGCAGAACTGGTCTCTGTTAAAGCGTTAACCATTTTTCCATCCACCATGGTCATTTTTAATCGATGTTTAACGAAACATTCTTCTTCTCTTGAAATTTTTGTTGATGTAAGAGAATCAATCTGGTTCTGTACATGTTGAGATATAGATCTTGATAATTCTGCAGTTTCATGAGCCATCTCTAGTTTTAGCGGACGACAATACCTTGGTGATGAGGGGCGAGGATTTTGCCAAACAATCACTGTTTTATCATTAAAGTGATAAACAAGTTGAACTGGCACTACAGAAGTGATCACCATATTTGCATCTGAATCTTGTGGATTTTCAAATTTCTGTTTATATTCAGAATGACTGCCCGATCCATCGCATCCCCATTTTGAAATCAAGCAAAGATTTTGTAAGTGCTCTTTGGAGATCGACGACAAGACTTCACCTAATGATAAACATAATCTTTGGGCAGTATGGTCCATCAAATTTTGAAGGGTCACTTCAGCACTCGTTTCCGTGCAAATTATATCATGAGGATAACATCTTTTTTTTGCTTCGATCACTGCTTCATAATTTGGATACAGATTGCATTTTGCCTCCATGGCTGAGCTCCGTAAGGTGTTATATTGAAATTTAGTCAATTGGCCTTCAATTAACAAAGAAAGGGCTTTATCCGAAGATAAAATTTCATGTTTCTCTGAAACGTTACTGAAGCTGGTATCACCAAGAGCAACTTCTTTTATTATTTTGGATGCTTGTACATTACCACATTCCCGATACTTCATTTGTGCAGCAAACGCAAGTTCTGCAGGTTCTGACAGTTTTCGAATATGCTCAGTTTTTCTACGTTTTGAGCGATCACTGGTTTCGTCAAAATTCTTAGAAGGTCGGCCACCTCCTTGGTTGCGGCTGTGGGCTGAATGCGCAACAGGAAAAGTAACATAGGCATTGAACCAATCTTTGTTTTTATTGGCGCACCGTGTAAAATTTTCATGTGCTTGTTGGAGTTTGGTCTTGTAATCTGACACTAATCTTGTTAACAAGCACTTGGTTTCGTGTGAAAGATCGGTGACACGTAGAGCACTTTTCATCTTTTCTAGTAAGTATGTCAGTTTTTCGTTATGTTTTCGGGAAGCACACTCCCTATAATAGCTGATAAGAGTGTATCTGCTAAAGTAGGCTTCTTCGTCAGTTGATCCTAAAACAATTAAAAAGCAAAAATTAACACACATGACTAATCAAATGAAATCTTTGTTAAAGCGACGGTTTCGGACGGGAAAATTTTCAATTGTTTTAGCAAGACTAATGATCACTCTTTGTAACAATATTAACAATTTAGCCGGATCTGCCAGGAAATTCAACTTTATCATTACGATAAAAAAAAAATAACAGAAAAAATTCATTTTTAGGTCGTTTAAGTGTCATTAATATCTTAAAAAAGTCATTGAGTATCTAAAAATAATAATAATAAACAGGTAATTACCTCCTGGAATAGAATCCATCGCAAAAACACAAACTTCCACTAAAACTTCCGAGTAAAAAAATAATAAACGCAAGACTTTAAACTGTCGTAAACACATCCGATTTTGAACAAGTTCAACTTTGGACTGAGATAAGAATGCCAACCCGTTCCTCAAGTACCCCCGATTGCTGTGACTCTTTTCATTGTTTAGTCAAGCAGTAATTAAGATAAGTATTGTCGTGTTCCGAGAATATTTACATTTTTAGGTTTTGACCAGCTTTTATGGATTTTTCACTTTTGTGCGGCGCCGTGCGCACGTAAAACCAAATATTTGCGTTACTTCCTAAATTCTATCTGCTTAGCTTTCTTGCATCTTGATTTATGGTCGTCTTCTTATAACTACTGTCTAAAGTGTTAACGTGCTTCCTATTCTTGTGTAATCGTTATAAAATTTATAAAAAATTATGCCTATTTCACCCCAAAATTTTATTTTTATTTAAAATGGAATTATGACAATGGAAAGCGATCGTAAAGTAGTTTCATTTTATTTTTCAGAATGCCGTTTTTGATTGTCGAAACTATCGAAAAAGGATCAAAAAAACTTTCAATTTGTCCGGACGGATGGGTAACGAACGACATTTTAAGCTGGCCACTTAAAAAATCTACAAAAAAATGTAAAATGGAGGATTCAGTGCCAAAGGATAATTGGTTACAAATGCCTTGTATAATTAAGCGAAACCTAAATAATTATGAGGCTGCAGAAGAAGAACTTAATGAAATGGTAGAACTGCCTGAAACTGACCAAGAAGGCTACGCTAATGTTAACCAATCGGCCGTGATGACCGAAAACTTCAACCTTATTGCAAAAGAACTGGTACGTACGCTATATTGTTACCTATACATTGCTATTTTTATACAGCAGTCGTTGGCAGGTATTTGTTTTCGGGTGTATGAATGTATGTGCAGATTTTTTTGTATGATTTAAATATAATGGCGGCTCAGAGCATATTCTAATGATTATAATTCTGTAAAGCCATATTTGCTACGGTCGCGAATCATATTTACATTAACATACAACCTGTTACTGACCTGCAAAGTGCAAAAAACCTAAGAAAATTTGAATTTCGCGGGTTACCCTGACGCTTTTACCTTAAGGTGGATCTGCAGTGGTAGCCCGCGAAATTCCAATTTTCATGCGTTTTTTGCAATTTGCAGGTCAGTGTATTTGTTGCAATGCAATCTGATTTCCGAAATCAGATTACATTGCAACAAAGCTAACTTAGAGAGAGAAATTTAGATGAAGTTTTTATGGACGAGATACAACCCTTGTCATAAAACCAAAATAAAAACATTAAGTATTCCTTATATTTCATAAAACCTATTTTATTTTACCTTGAATCCGTACTTAACAAACTGACTTAATAAGTACCATACAGCATTTAAAACATTCACAAAACTTTCAGTCATAAAAATAATAAAATAAGTCCTAAATGATTGTCGACTTGACTGTACCTACGCGTACTTCCACCCGCAACTAACTTCCGAGCCGCCATTTAGTTTGAATCGAACTGTAACCTGTATATAAATGGCTTTAAGTGTTATTAATAATGAGGGATTAAGTATAATGTTTCGTTAATTTAATAATTGTTACTTAAAGAAAATGGTTAACGTTTTGTGTTTAATATTGTACATGTAAATCGATAAAATCAAATCAATCAACACAATATTTTATACTTAAAGATAAAAATGTTTAAAAAGTCATATCTACCTTGGCAGCCATCTTGCTCGCATATTTTATATTCTACAGGATTATTTAAATATGTGTGTGGGTTTAAAAAACATGCGCTTATTCCATCGAGAATAGAATTGTAAAATATGCAAATTGTGATTATGCGAGCGAGACATCTACAGGAACGGGTACAGCTTCTTAATCTATAGTTAAATCTTATTCCTTTTTAGGGCGTAACAAAAAGAGTTACATATTATTATTTTTTACAGTCATCCAACCAATCTACGAACGCATCAACAGCAGCTGAGTATTCAATGCACGAATCAAATAAAATAAGAAATATAAATTCAACAGAAGATTATATCGTGATTCCCAATTTTCTCAACGACAATGTTACAAATCAGAATATAGGTCAAGTAGAAACTGAAGAAGTGCAAGTAGTTGACTATGACCAGTCTTATAATGAACCAAAAAATTTTATCTGAAAACCAAATTAAAATAATAGATAACCAATTTAAAATCAAGAAAACACTGGCAACAATTTCCGTAAAAATTGACAAAATTGCTTCGAACAAAGAACCGCAAATGTCAGTCACAAAACTAAGCAACGAAATAAAACAAAGCCCGTTTAATGCTAGAATTACGCCCATCAAGAATCTCGATGATCTCCAACTTATGGAAAATGAATTCCGTGATGCTGAAAAAAAAAAAAAATTACAAAAGATTGTATTCAGTATTTTGCACACCTGGAAAAAAAGGAGAGGTTTGTGCTTTTCAGCTTATTGACGTTCTATTTAGACGCGAGTTTTTAGTACAATGTTCTTGGTCTGGCTCTGCTAGAGGTGCAGGTACAAAAATATGTATTAAAATATTTCAAGAAGTTCTTGGATTTTTTTTTTTAACTTGTGCACGACTGTGACCCAAGTTATACTGTGGACAAAAATAATAATTTCTTCAAATCCATGGTTTAAAACGCTTTAAAAAGAACACAAACTAAATTAGAGAGAACTTCTGCACCAAGACAAGCCCCCAAGACAAATCTTGCTACCAAACAAAATAAAACTACGAAGAAATGTAAGCAATCG
This sequence comes from Omphaloscelis lunosa, assembly GCA_916610215.1. Taxonomy (NCBI): domain Eukaryota; kingdom Metazoa; phylum Arthropoda; class Insecta; order Lepidoptera; family Noctuidae; genus Omphaloscelis; species Omphaloscelis lunosa. The sequence continues at coordinate 2,638,506 of OU744248.1, forward strand.
GAAGGCTCAGATAACACAGGACATGAATCAATTAAAACTGTAGAAATTATAAACGAAAAGGCTAAAAATGAAGATGAATCTGTGGTTCAAAACGAATTAATTTCAAACAATAACACAGGTGAAAATGACGACGATAGAAATGAAAATGAGGAGTAGGTAACATGCAATTTTATACGACAAAAACGAAAACTGAAGAAAATTCAAAGACACAAATTCAAAGAACCAACATGATTGAAAACTAAAAATGATTACTATGAATATTATTTAATTTTTTTCTAGTTGTAAGTCACTACAACGTGTAATTTTAAAAGCGTCTACTAGAAGCACTGATTATTTGACTCATAAATCTGAAAGACTTTCTCCGAAACAAACGTACGTAATGTTTTTAACATTTTCATCAGGACGTCAAAAATATATTGCACAACTTCTTGTGCAAAGTTTTTTTGGGGAAACCACGTTTGTTTTGGAGAAAGTCTGCAAAGTCTGTAATGCAAAATATTTTTAACGTCCTGATGAAATATTATACAATATTTTTTTTTTTTTCATCAGGACGATAAAAGATTTTGCACAACTTCTTGTGTATCAAAGTTTTTCCGTGGATACCACGAAAGTAAGTACGGGGCTATTTCGACTATGGGGTAATTCTAACTAACGAACCAACCCTACTCAGCTCTCATTAGGTAGTTAGAATTACCCCACAGTCGAAATGGCCCGACTAAATGTGAAAACCTAGATCTACCTACCTGTGTGATCTACCTAGATAATATGAGAATGATGTGGTCTCCTATAATTGGAAGCGCACAATGTATTTGTTCCTGTTATTAGATCGTAAACTTGCATGAAATTGTGTAGCTTCTGTTGGAGATCCAATAAATAAATAATAAAATAAAATCGGTTTCCCGTGATACTAAAGCGGTAATTTTCAAAGTAGTCACTTTCCAAACAATGGGTTGATCAAGTGATCATCCCATTGTTTCGAAAGTGACTACATAATTTTTAAATTAGCAACGTACAATAAGAAAATTGAAAATGTAAGCCATGTGATTACAAGACTGATATCTGTTTTTGTTTATTTTTATTAGTTTTTAGTATATAAGTCTCTGTTAAAAAACTCGACTTGTTTTTATGTTATTAATTAAGAAAGCTTTAATCATTAGCAGAAAATTTAATTAAATACTTTATCAGTAAGACAAACCGCAAAAGAAATTATAAGACTGACACCCTATTCATTAGGTCAAATGTTAATCGTTAAACATAATCATGTTGATTATATATTGTTTTATTGGTAATACTTTAAGTAATACATATAAATATGTACCATGAGGACATTTTAGTACTTCATTGATTTAGATGTAAGACAATAAAGAAAATTATGTGACTGCAAGTTTTTGTGATTACCAATGTAGTTGTAAGTCAGATGTTTAAAAATAAAACTCATTTTTATACATTTATTATTGTTTGATTTGTAATCTTAAAATTATTGTTAATAGTAAAATAATCAAACTGTGTGAAGCAAGGGTAACAAATACATTTCAGTTCTATGCTCAATTGCTACTAATTTATATTTTATATCCTCAGGAAAACGAACACATTCGGTACCAGCATTTGTGGTCAATTTATATTTAAAAATTTTGAGATAAGAAGACGACATAGGACGCTCAAAAACATTTTCTTTATTAATAATTGCATTACAATTTAGAATGATTTTGTTTTCCTGAACTTTAATAGATCTTGTCTCCATTATCTCTTGTTTCTTTGTTACAAAAAATCGGTCCGTTTTTCTTTCCGATATAATAAAATCCTTACAATATAAAACTAACTTATGACTTTTACAATTTTTTTTCACATATGGATAGTCCCTGGAGCTCTCTACAGTATAATTGAGGTCCAAAATATCGCATTCTCCGAGCCTTTTATCTATTTGAGACAAAGGTTTGTTACCAGTTCGTAGCATATTTTTAATAAGGTATAGTTTGTTTTCGAATGGATAAGCATTAAAACTTAGCAAAATTCCAAAATGCTGCACTTCATCAACAACATGTGTTAAATTATGAACGTTACTTGTCATCAAAACTATGCCATAAAACAATTTGAAATTTCTCACAAAATTCTTTAGCAGGTCTTTAGCCAACGGTAAGAAATTAAAATATTCTTCATTCGAACAAATTGTTATCGCACAGAAAAATGTTAGAAAATGTTTCATAGCATCGCTGTTTAGTACCTCTGGCAATATAACAACACTAAGGTATAACATAAACGTTCTAAATTCAGAAGCTTTCCAATGACCTAAATTACTGAGATTCCTGACAGATCTGTGGATTTCAGAAGGTACTTTGCAATTATCCAGAAATTTATTTACTGTAGATATATTACTTGCTCGCCATTTTGTCTCCTTTTTTTCCGAAATTTCCATCGCGCCAGCCAATAACAAGGCGTTTCATAATCCCTAGGTCAATCAAGTGCATAGAATCCGCAACAGGAAATGTTTTAATCATATTAATTGGGAGATCCAGTAAAGGTGAATCCACTTTGTGATGATTACCGTAGAGTTTTTTACGAAAGTCTTCATCATTTCGAGCAGGACAATCTAACTCGGGAAATATAACTGTATGAGATACATGTGAATATTCACCAACAGTAGTACATTTGTGACACCCGTGTTTACCATTAAAGTTGCAAACCCCTTTTATCATTGCTCTTGCAGGTGAATCGCAAACGAAGCATCTTATTGTAACAGTAACTTTAACGTTTTCAATTTGTATACCATTTTGAAGTAATTTTTGCATTTCTTGAATAAAAGGTTGTAGATATCCATTTAAATCGTTAGGTTTCCCATGACCCGCATATATCCCAACTAAGGCTCAACCGAGATCTCGGTCTCGGTCTCGGTCTCGGCATTCTCGGCTACAAATCCAACCGAGAAACTTGTCTCGGTTCTCGGCTAATTATAGCCGAGATTCTCGGTCATGACCGAGATTGTAACATTGTTCGGATCGGCATTCAAATTTTACCGCGCGTGGCAACGCGCCGCAGCGCGTAGTCGATTGGTGTAAGTGCGTGAGAGAGCTGAATTGTGATTGGTTGAAGTCCCGGCTGGCGAACTGCGGCCGGCCGCTTTCGCCCCATTCGAGCAGTATTTGTAATTGTTTATGTTTACAATAGTAATGAGTGGAAGTTTGTTTTAACACAGTAAATTAAAATAAGTTCTTTTAAGTGTTGTGTTGCTACTTGCTGTGATTACTTGTTGTTGATACTTGTAAATTGATTAATTACACTGGTTTGGTGAAAGCAAGATCATTACTTATAGTTTTGCGGTGGAATATAAAGCGGGTAAGTTGTTTTTATAAATATAAGTAAATTAAATATATATTACAGATTGATAGGGTTTTGTGACGTTATGCGTATGTTTTTTGCTGAAAATACGTAAGGTTTATAATTAATAAAATACCTACAATTAAAAATAACTAAACACATGGTTTGTTTGTCAATAGGTACCTATAGCACTTGCAAAGCTTTTTGCTAAAATCAAATACGATACGTAGGTTAGGTACCGTTTCTTAGTAAAATTAATCGATAATTGGTTTTGATCTAAGTTAACGACTTATTTGTTTTTTAAACAACAATCTTATCAGGTGCTATTTTTTCAGTTTTGTTTCGATTTAATGTGTTTAATGTTTATGTTTACTAAGAAGGTATAATATTGTATTGTTGCAGATGAAAACTAAATATGCCTAAAGTAAATCCTATTTGGGAATATTATGAAAAAAATATTGTATTACATCCATCAAAGGCTACTTGTAAGTCGTGTAGTAAAACGGTGTCATTAGGCAGTCCTCAGCCCAAACATCAGACTATCAAAGGTTTGAAACTGCACCTGTCGAAATATCATTCATCTGAATATGAACACTATGAGAATAAACTGGCTGAAATTGCTCACGAAAATAGTTTGAAACCGGCTATTTCAATGCCCGTGCGCCTTAATATTGATAATAATGATAAAAAGCATCAACCTACTATAGAACAATTAATATCTCATCCGCCTTCAGCAAAATGGCCTGATGATCATCAGATTGTCAAACGAATTGATAAAGCAATTATGGATTACGTAATTGTGGACATGCAACCTTATACTACAGTGTCAGGTGAAGGATTTAAACGTTTGAATTTCGCTGATCCATCTGGGCCAAAACGATACAAATTGAAGTCCGAAAAATACTTTCGCAGTCAGTTAATGCCTGAAACATATGAAAAGGTTCAAGCCAAAGTGGTATCTCTGTTAATGAAAGCTGATTGGATAAGTTTTACTACTGATATATGGTCAAATCCTACAAAAACTTGTTCGCTGCTGAGTTTTACTGCCCATTTCGTTCGGAAAGAACAGCGCCTTAAAGTGGTGCTGGCTGCGACTGTTCTGGAAGACGACCACACTGGCGATTATATAGCAGAAAAACTCAAAGAAATTGCCGAAACTTATAACATTGCAAAAAAAGTTCACTTGGCTGTACGAGACAACGCTCGCAACATGGTCCGCGCCACTCGAGTAGCTGAATTCACATCGTTGGGTTGTGTTGCTCATACTCTGCAGTTGACGATCCATGATGCCATTTTTTCGGTTGCAGAAGTTGAAACGCTGATAAAAAAATGTCATAAAGTAGTCGGCCATTTTCACAGGAGTGAACAAGCTCGAAGACATTTAAGTACCTTTCAAAAAACCTTAAATTTACCGGAGCATGCGCTTTTTCAAGATGTCGAAACTCGGTGGAATAGTACCTACTTAATGATGGAACGACTGCTTGAGCAAAAAAATGCTTTGAACCTATACCGTATTGAAAAAGGAGGCATACTAGAAATTAACAGTGATGAATGGAATTTCATGAAAGATATAGTGAACGTTTTGCAATGCTTTTACCAAGCCACGTTGGATATCTCTTCCGACTCGTCCTGTGTTTCAGTGGTAATACCGTTGGTGGCAATGTTGAATGGAAAATTGGCGCCAACACAAAACATTCAGTCCTTTAATGACCAGGAAGATGATAATGAAATTGGAAATCACGCAGAGACGATGAAGAGCAAGCTACTGGATGCACTTAATCAGCGGTTTTCATTTGTTAAAAGTTGTTTGCCACTAGTTACTGCAACACTGATCGATCCACGGTTTAAAACTAAATATCTAACTGAAAGCGAAGTTAACTCAGCCAAACTTCATATTATCGAGACTCTCACTCTCAATGAAAATGTAGGATCAGATTCTCGTGAGACGACATGGGCATCTTCAACTAACTCGTCAAACATGGCTGCAACAAGTCAATCCAACTTATGGGCAGCTCATGATTCGATAGAGTTGGAAGACGAGCCAATGACCAATGACGAATACAGTTCAAGCTCTGTGATCGAAATAGCGCTAGAAAGCTTTCTTAGAGAGCCAAGACTGCAAAGAAATGCTAATATTTTTGAGTATTGGTTTTCGTCGCCTTATAAGGTGCTTAAGCCCGCAGCAAATAAGTTTTTATCTGCGCCGCCTACTAGCGTAGCAAGTGAACAACTTTTTAGCAAAGCTGGACAATTGTATGACGAGAGACGACATTCTTTGAAGGGCGAAAATGCCGAAAAATTGCTTTTTTTATGTTATAATATAATGTTATTTAACTTTGATTATTAAAACAATTAATTTTGTTAAACAATTAGTAGTGTATTAAAAAGCAAACAGTATAAAAAAAAAAAATCACGCTTTTTCTATTCTCGTTCTCGGCTCTCGATCTCGGCCGAGATATTATTTTATTCTCGGTCTCGGTCTCGGTCTCGGCCGAGAACGAAAAACCCATCTCGGTCGAGCCTTAATCCCAACAATAAATGGTTTGGTAATAGGTAATTCAAAAATCTTGCACAATATGGGCCAGAACTGCTGTTTAGAACTGTTACATACTGGGAGACCATCTATGTTGAAATAAAGAGAAATATTGTAAATACCATTTAGTAGATTTTTGTAATATTTCTTTAAAATAGTTGCAAGAGGTATAGCAATACCATTATGCCAATATTCACCAGGATTAACAAATATTGTATCAATCTTCCTCGGAGTCTTCATGAGCGTTCTTGGGTCTACCGGCAGCAAATTTGGCATCCTAGAGTTTATAAGTGGCGCTAATGTTTTCAAGGCCGAATGGCTTATTTTATTTTTTGTAGCCCAAGGGCATGTAATATCGGAAGGTTTTCAATTCCAATACTGATTTACGATATTAGACCTCAATATCGGAATTCCGATATTAATATCGGAATTTCGTTATTTCTTTAGAAATTGCACATTTTATTTATTAATTGCACAAAGTCGGTATGAGGTTGGATTGAGTGCAATAAAAACATTTTTAAATCGTACCTATTCTTTAATTTGGTTTATTAAATCACATATTTCTCATTATTTTCTTAAACTTATTACTAATTAAACTAACTGACTCAGAATCAACAAAACTTCTTATCATATAAAATGTGCAAGCAAAATCAACAATTAGGAACAACAATTATTGGAAATATTTATTTATCATATTACTCATTATTTTTACCTATGCTTAATACTAATTAAACTATCGAACTCAGAATCAACAAAACTTCTTATAGGTAATTTAAAATACGCATTTGCTTGCATATTTTCAACAATTAGGAACAACAATTATTGAAAACATTTTTTTATCATATAATATTTCTCATTATTATCTATACTTATTAAACTACCGAACTTAGAACAGAATCAACAAAACTTCTTATAATTTAAAATGTGCAAGCAAAATCAACAATTAGAAACAACAAGTTTTGGAAATATTTGTTTATCATATTTTTATCCATACTTATTACTAATTAAACTACCTGGTGATGCGGTGCGATTAGATTAAAAATTCGGGAATTAATTATATGAGCAAGGCGAGGTATGGTACGCTAAAAAATGTCCAACCAGACGAGAGCAAAGAAAAGCAATCCACTCACCATGCAATGCCGCCACGATGACCTGCGATTTCTTCTTGGAGATAGGTAGGTACTTGAGGCAGCCGGCAAGCACATGCGATAGCTAAGCACGTCCAGTTGAACGGGGTTTTTGATGGTCGCGGAAGATGGCGAGCACGCAAGCGAGATTCTTGTCTTTGTTATTAGTACGGAAGAAGAAATATGGATTATAATATGGCGGCGCGGGCGGAGCGGCACGGAGCGGCGCGGACGCAACTCAGCGGAGCGGTGATCGAGAGACGACTGAGACTCGCTCATCGGATACACGCGCGAGCGATGAGTGAATGAATGCAATCCCTGACACTCGCCGATTGAACCATTTCGGCGCAACCACTACCGAAGACCGAACTCAGAATTAACAAAACTTTAAGAAATCTTGTTGAGTCCGAGACTCTGAGTTCGGTAGTTTAAATTACAATTTAACTGTACTAATTTAAATCAATAGAAATAAAGGACTGTGGTTCATCATATTCATAGGTAATGTATGTTTATATTTTAAAATCTCGTTTTTCTTGGTAATATGTTCTCAAGAACAATAAAGCGCCAAGCATTTTGTCGGATAGTGAGCTTCGTATTTTATTGCAAAAATATCCGGCCGACGAAAAAACACGCTCACTTTCAACACTGGTAGGCAAAATTGATGTAAGATAAGTGTATGCCTGGGTCAAATAAACACCTCTCTCACCTCTATTGTCGTATATTGCCTTTTCAGTCATTACAAATCCCAAAAGATCAAATTCGTCGGATGGAAGCATTGCCTTCTTCTTTTCTTTGCATTTTTCCATTTCCTTCTCAAATTCTTGTTGCAGGGTCAGCTCACTCGTTGTAGCGAGACTAGCTGTAGCTAGTGGTTCATCATCATCACCGGAAAATAAAACAGCTGTCGTTGCTTCAGTCTCCCTTTCTGTGACGCTGAGACTGCTAGTAGGGTTTTGTTTATATTTGAGGCGTTTTAACAAGCTTACAATAATATCACATATTTCTTCACTTGTGGGTTTCAGAAACGTATCGTCATCTGAAGCACTGTAGGTGTCGTAGCTGTAGAAGCTTTCAGAATCATGGAGGTAGTGTAATACTCCTGCTATTAATAGTCGTCTTTCTTTTATTCGTCTTCGTAAGTTCACAGCGAGACTTGAACTCACTGAACTCAGATATGTATTTTGCTGGTCAAGTTTATTCAGCATAAATTTCAATGCTGTGTCTGCTGTATATAGTGTGGCATCACGTCGGCAAATAGATAGTACGGTCATTTTTACCACTTCCAGACTACGATGGATATCGGTTAATGTTTGAATTTCCACATCTGTGAAGGATATATCTGACTTAAGAAGTTTGAAAATGCAGTCCTTCATTTTTAGGAACGATCCTATCATATCATTCATGCTGGACCATCTTGTTCGACAGTCTAACTGCAACTGGATATTTTCACCAAACTCTTCTTTCTGACGTAAGCTCTCAGAGCATCAACTTTAAGAGGTGACTTTCTTATTGATCTCACCAGATTTCGTACTTTGCCAATCACCTCTTTGAAAAGTCTTGGATCAGCTGTGCGAACTCTTGAGCTTTCTACTTCGAAGCCATCACACTCTGTTGAGGAATCATTATCATCGTCGCTTTCTGAGTCTGAGCGGTTTGTGGATTCCATTTCATACTGGAGGGACGGTTCGAATTGGGCTACATATACATACATTAAATATATAGTTAAGAGGGCTATTACAAATTCCAAGTGTTCAGCTTTAGGTAAATTTGACGGCGCACGGCAGCGAATGCGCACGTGTGCGTCTGGCTAAGTACGCTACGCACACATGCAAACCGCTATGCGTCGTATGCCAGGATCAAACCAACATGAGCCTTTGCCACTTTACTTTTGAAATTACTATTATTTTAGTTCGTGAAATATTTATTTGTACGATGAATGTTATCACCTAGAACGAACGAGTGTACGACTAAACGCCGACAGACACTACGCCGACAGACTGAACACCGACAAGACTTTACTTCGACGGGACTCTTCGCCGACAGGACACTTCGCCGACAGGACTCTTCGCCATCAGCGACGCAATTTATCTCCGATAATCAGATACTTATTTTGGAAATCGATTACTTATGCGTTTCTTGTAAGTATCAATTCATAAAAAATAAATATTTTGCATTGGTTATTAGTGTAGGTACATCTTTTCTTATACATATATACAATTCTGTGTCACAATGTTAGTTACCATACTCCTCCGAAACGGCCGATTTTTATGAAATTTTATATGCATATTCAGTAAGGTCTGCGAATCGGCTTCTATTTTTCATAACCCTAAGTGATAAGGGGGTAGGTAGGTAGGGTAGGGTAAAAAAAGGTGCATTGCAACGCATGCCGGGCACAACTAGTATATGTATAATATCATTATGTAAAGATACCCATAAAAATGCATAGGAAAAAAACAAACAAAAATATATTTTTTTAAACAAACCTCAGATACTTACTTTGGAAATCGATTACTTATGCGTTTCTTGTAATTATACAATTCATACAAAATAAACGACGTTACAACATTGTAACGTATAATATGGTACCTACCTAATCCTAAAACGTTAACTATTTTAAGATGCCGATTTGAAGGTATTTATAAAATATTTAGTTCACTAGTTGAAATGTTATTCTTACGGACACTTTTGCAGTACAGTTCAGCACGAACACAGTACGCTTATAATTATCCAATTAGTGATTGAAGGATATTTGTATTGTCGAAATAAAGTTCGTGGTGATGTGTTTTATTGGAGTTGTGTCGAAAATAGAATAAAAAATTGTTACGTTTTTGTAAAAACCAAAGTTACTGACGGGAAACATGAATTAGTAAGTAAAACTATCAGGCAGCATTGTCACATGCCGAATCCCGAATCACTGGTTGTTCGTAAAGTCCAGGCTAAAATAAAAGACAAAGCTCATTCCAGTATGGATTCACCTATACAAATAATACAAAGTTGTATGAAGGATGTTCCAAATGTAGGTTCTCCAAGTATGCCTAATAAGCAAGCAATGACTAAAATGATAAATCGGACGAGAAATAAAAATAAACCTTGTATTCATAAAAAACTAAGTGATATAAGTATACCAGATAATTACCAAATCTTTGAAAAGGAAGTTTTTAGTGGGTCATTACGATTACAATGGTGAAACTGTTATTATATTTGCAACTGAACAAAATCTACGATTATTATTTAAAGCTGATTTCTGGATTCAAGATGGAACTTTCAAATGCTGTCCGCTGCCGTTATGCCAGATGAACACTATTCATGGAAATGTTAGCAGCGATAAGAAGACGATTTTTCCTTTAGTTTACGCATTCCTTTCTCATAAATCGGAGAGCTGCTACTACATTATGTTAGAATTAATAAAAATGGACACTTTGAATAAATTTAAGTTGCGTCTAAATCCAAAAACGATTATAACTGACTTTGAAAAAAGCAGCAATTAATGCTTGTAAACGCGCATTCCCAGAAAGCAGGAATAAATGTTGCTATTTTCATTTAAGACAAAGTATATGGAGGCACATACAACAAGCAGGATTGGCAAAGTTGTATGGTGAAAACTGTGATTTTGCGTTCAAAATTAGACATTCGGCTGCACTAGCATTTTTGCCTGCAGTAGAAATTCCATCAGCTTTTAAAGAAATAGTTGAAAAAGTTTTACCACCAGAAGCGCACCAAGTAATAGAATGGTTTAAAAACTATTTTATTGACAGCAATGTTTACAAAACCAAAAATACTCTAATCAATACGAGCACATTAAAATTATTGATTACAAAAGTGCCACCCACGTTCCCTCCAGAGACATGGTCAATATCAGATTCTATTGAAGCAGGCACACCAACAACACAAAACGCTGTCGAAAGTTGGCACAATAGGTGGAACACATTGCTAAATAGAAAAAAATAAGATATTTAAAACTATAGATGAAATTAAAAAGGAACAAAAAAATACAAAATTTGAAATTGAGAGAATATCAGCGGGCATAATAAAACCACGGAAGAATAAAATTAATAAAATCAACGAAAGGTTGATGGTACATTTGAATAATAAAAACAATTTAGATGTGATCGAATTTTTAAAAGGTTTATCCTATATTATTCATTTTAAAACATAAAGTAATATTTAATTAAAAAGGAGTTGTTATTAGAATGATTTGTGATTTTTGTGATAGGTTTATTGTTACTAAGAGGTTTGTTTAAAAAAATATATTTTTGTTTGTTTTTTTCCTATGCATTTTTATGGGTATCTTTACATAATGATATTATACATATACTAGTTGTGCCCGGCATGCGTTGCAATGCACCTTTTTTTACCCTACCCTACCTACCTAACCCCTTATCACTTAGGGGTATGAAAAATAGATAGAGGCCGATTCGCAGACCTACTGAATATGCATATAAAATTTCATAAAAATCGGACGTTTCGGAGGAGTATGGTAACTAACATTGTGACACGAGAATTGTATATATGTATAAGAAGAGATGTACCTACACTAATAACCAATGCAAAATAATTATTTTTTATGAATTGATACTTACAAGAAACGCATAAGTAATCGATTTCCAAAGTAAGTATCAGATTATACGTCGCTGATGAGCCCTGTCGGCGAAGAGTCCCGTCGGCGAAGAGTCCCGTCGAAGTAAAGTCTTGTCGGTGTTCAGTCTGTCGGCGTAGTGTCTGTCGGCGTTTAGTCGTACACTCAGAACGAACGTGCTTATCTAATGAGTTAAAATAGGGTTATAAAAAAAATCTTATACGGCCTATTATTATAAATGCGAAAGTGGGTTTGTTACGGTTTCACGTTAAAACGTATTTGGATGGAATTAGGCACATGGGTAGACAATAACTTTAGGACAGGGTAGGGTTAGGTTAGGACATAGGATACTTTTTATCACGATGTTCCCACGGGGCTGAAACTTATGATACAGTTTGGATACATCTATGAAATACATCCGATGTGATAAAAAAGGTAGGTAGGTAAGGTAGGGGAACCTAAGCATTATAATAAATTATATCAAATATGCACATTTAAAGACTTCATCACTGTTTATACTGATGCATCCATAAATGTGTATCGTTCGAGATAACTTATTATTTTATGGATACGTACAACTGGTAAATAAAAAACAAACTAAAGAAAAAAGTATAATCGTAAAAATAAATTAAAATAATATTTTCCGAAGTGGCATAGAGCGTGCTTTCCTAGAATCTATGATTTCGGGAAGAACGCACTCCTCATAAAACTTGATTAATTTTGGCAACATTTTTTGGTTCCAGAAATCAACATCTTTGTAAACTTTTACAGCTTTTAGTGGGTATTCAGTACCAGTCCACACTGCAAATAAACAAACATTTTTATTTGCAATGTGGAGTAATTGGCCTTGTAGTTGGTAATACCAATCGTGATTTTTATTAAAAATTAATTCGCCATTTTGATTTATTTTGAAGCATTTAATTTTTTTTTCTAGAATAGCTGTATTAGGATCCATCTCAAAAGCAGACATGGGGCACTTAATTTCAACAACACCGTCTTCAAACACTCCATAAGGTGTTGCTCCTAGGAAGAAATGTTCTGAACTTATAAATAGGCCACACTTCTCTATATGTCTATCCATTTGGCAGGAAAGTTGAGCTAAAGTTTTTGACTCGTTCGCTTTTCCATGTTTGATCGAAGGCACATGATCTAAATTGTAAGAATACAGTAAGGTTTTGACCAAAGGCGCAGAGTTCGTAATAGGGCGTCTCTTGCATATTTTGCTAAACATTGATGCAGTGAGTATGGATCTGCGCAGTTCCAGCCATAAAGCGCTTTCTGCTTGCAGGACAGTATTCCGCTCAATTTCTTGGCAATTCAATGTTTGCTGTTGCAAATTGGACAAAAACAGTGTCTTAGCGTTTTTGTAATCATCGCAGGTCATGTCCGGACGTTGGCATTGACTGCCATATTGGTCATCTGCGCTACCAAATTGCAGTTGCCTGCGACTACGCTTAGAGCCTGTCTCAGTTCTTTTGCTGTTGGCCAAATGTCGCTTATGTTCCAAAGTTTTTAATGATTTTCCGGGAGACTTTGTTAAAATGGATTTATAGAGATTATATTGAGGGATACTGGCCAGTATTAAAAATCACAACAGCTGCGTAACACCGTGCTGCATAGGAGTCTTTTAAAGAAAAATTGATTCGTTTTCCTCCTACTACTTTCGCCACAACGCTATTAAATTGTTCTGCCCTATTGTTGGTATAGGTGAACATGAGACTTCTCGAGTGAAATGCTAGTTGGGAAGCATTTTTTTGTAATTTAAGCATCAGGGTTGCAATTAACGGAACTAAATTATTTTCTTTTTTTCTTTCATCCGTACAATAATAACTATCACACGAGGTATGGTCTCCAAAAATATGTCGTGGACTATTTAAAATATCTTTTTGCAAATTCACTATCTGAGTTGATATTGAAGTACTTTGTGCTTTCCTAAATTTAATTGCTGAGCGAATAGCCGTGCGTAACCTTGTTAAGCGATCCCCGGTCAAAAATTTACGCTCACTAAGGGGAACCGCTGTATCCTTTTGCAAAGCTAAATTTTTACCATTGTAATTGCGTAAAAAATGGTTCGTACATTCGATTTTTTGTATAGAAACGTCGGGATAAGGCCTACTTTCTAAAATATTTTTGTAAGTGCTGGAGTCACCGTCCGCAATCAGTGTGCTATATATTAAATTTATTTCTGCTATCGACACCTTGAAACCTTCAACTAATATAGATTGCTCCATGCTAGTTGATGATCCTGAGTGATTTTTGTGGCATTCGTGAACTCGTGGCGCTAATCCTTTTTTATTTGCACGAGCACATATAACGCAATATTTATTTCTAACCACGATAAGAAGTACTTTTCCAGTGTGCTCCCCAATTATAGCAGCCACACCTGATAAAGCCGAATAATTTGTTCTGTATGACCGTTTACTCCAGCATGCATCTGCTTCTACTGGTATCATTGCTATACCCCCATCGTTGACGTCACCCCGTGAAACTGCAGCTTCTCTTTCTTATTTGGCAGCTTCGTCCATAGTCTTTTCTGCAGTAATACGCCACATTTCAGCCACATCTGCATGGATTGAGCTATACAAGCGGACTGGCATGGATGGCAAGTCCATAGATGCAGTGAGTTCATTTAGATTGGAAAGACCGATTCCTATCATTAATGCTCCTGACACTACGCCTGTATTGACATTTAAATTTAAATTATCTTCGTTGCATGTTTCCAATTTAAAAAGCGACCCACACATACAACATTTTAAATCGAATTTTGAAATGAGTCCCTTTTGTATTTCCTTAACAATTTTTAAACTATTCAATCGGCAGCCAAATTTTTCGCCATGTTGGTCAATTGAAAGTAATTGATTCATAAAAAAATTAAAATCTATAATTCGTCTTCCATCTATGAAAACCAGGAATGTAGATATATGTAGTTTAAAAAGTCAAATATGTAACTAGGTATGTTACGTCATGTACCTGTTACGAGTAACAACAAAATACTCACCATGTTATTTGTACTTGTACCAGATTGAGCCTGATAATCTATTGTTAAATTAAAGCTTTCATTATCCGCAAGAAATAAAGAAGTCCATTAATTATGCGGTAGCTCATAGATCATATGTGCTGAAAATAATATAGCAACTTATTAAATAATAAAATATACTACATGATATTAAAATTAATAATCTTAAAGTAATAACTATATGAAATGAAATATTACGAATGATAAGAAATAAATTACCATGTCATTTGTATTTTTGTCAGAATCCACTGTAAAAACTATCGTTGGGTCAAATAAAATGAAATGAAATGAAATGAAATGAAATGAAATCAAATTGTTTATTCTGTAAATAGGATATCAGAATCACTTTTACACGTCATATTAAAAAAAATAAAAATAAGCTAGTTGAGTTCGGCGTTTCCTATCTGACTACTCTGAGAAGAAAGGCCGAAACAAACTCAGAGGTCACAGTCTCTTTTAAAGTCCAGACATAATCTTGGTCAGGCCATATGAGGACCATGTAGATTAGTGTCTGAAATGGTCTTTTGAGGAAAGAACCACACAGATTTGAGTGAACCTGTCCAGTCAGTGCAAGCATTTGTCAGTAATCGTGGAGCTCAACTCAGAACTTTAGGAGCTCAACTCGACGAACAATACCAAAGAAAGGACATTTGGGTAGGCCGCATAAACTACTCAAACTGCCAGACCATAATTAAAACTAACTGAAAAATGAAAATAATAATGATATCCACATAGTCCTCACATTCACAATAATTAAATAAAATAATATAATACTTTACAAAGTAATCATGTCATTTTGAATATAATTTTCAACAATGTCAATGTGTATATAAAACTGGTATATTTTCATGATTTTACAAAATAATTAAAATGTTAAGTTTTATCACAAGGCTTAGCAGAGCGAGCAGTTCAATCCCATGCTTTTTTATCTTCTAAATAATCTGAAATTTTATAATACCCTTTTTTACAAAGTTTAGTTTTAATACAGATTTTAAATCTATTAATGGGTAAGTTTCGAATGTCAATGGGAAGTTTGTTGTAAAAGCGTATACATTGACCCATGAACGAGTTGCCTACTTTGTGGAGACGTGTGCGATGCACAGCAAGATTGTGTTTATTCCTGGTATTTAAACTATGAATATCGGACATTTTCTTAAAATTTGATATATTTTTGTGTACATACAATAGGTTTTCAAAAATATATTGTGAGGCTACAGTCAGAATATTTATTTCTTTGAATTTTTCTCTAAGGGAATCTCTTGGACCTAGGTTGTATATGGCTCGAACAGCCCTTTTCTGTAGAACAAAGATAGTATCAATGTCCGCACAGGTTCCCCAGAGAAGAATCCCATATGACATAAGACTATGAAAATAACTAAAATAAACAATTCTGGCTGTATCCACATCAGTTATCTGTCTAATTTTTTTAACAGCATAGGCGGCCGAACTTAGTCTTCCTGACAATTTTTCTATGTGTGGGCCCCATTGTAATTTACTGTCAATAGTGATTCCAAGAAAAACTGTCGAATCAACAGGGTCCAACTCTGTTCCATTTACTTGAACATTGGTAGATAGCTGCCTGACATTTGGCATTTTAATGAGTTTAGTCTTTTTTTCGTTCAGTAGAAGATTATTTACATTAAACCAATGCACTACTTTAGAGAGTGCAATATGCTTTCATTCTCCTGTAAAAGTAACATAATTCGATAAATTTACCTATAAAATATGTGGTAAAGCGCATGAAATAAATGATGTAGGTAAAGTTGTGCAAAATTTACCTGTGTTAAATCAGAATCAATATTTTCAATTGGCGAATTAACTTGCAGCTGCTGTTTTTCAGCTTTTTTTTTCTGTAAAATAGAAAACATGTTTTTTGGATGGAATATAATAAAAAAACGTACGTACTAATATAATACATACATAAGTACAGTACGACACAACTTAGATGTAGCATCGGCAAAATTCGTAAAACCGATCACCATCCGAACTGAGTGCGCCTTAAAATCACCAATCGCTATTACTGCTTTAGGTGAAAATGATCTTTCGAAAACGCAATAACTTGAAAAGTCTTATAGACAAATACATTCGTAAAATTGAAATGAATGAATGAAAATCTCGTCAATTTCGAGATCTCGCGAGAACGAGATTGCATTCCCTACGTGTGAGCTTTAGTAAAGTAAACATTTCAAATAATATTAGAAACTAAATTCTCACCGATTAGCTTCTCTTGCGCGTTTCAAACTATCAGCCAAAACCTTTTTTTTTTTATTTTGACAGCACCAAAAGTTTTATTTTTTTCTCGTTTGCCCATTGTTGAGAACTATGTCTGAAAATAATTAATTTAATTTAAGTTGGAGATTACATTAATAAGCAATTCAGAAAAAAAAGAAAACAAACAACAATTTTTGTTTATTTTCTATAAATAGGTATGTTCGCATTAGAATATCATAGGAAAATACTTACTAATAATACTATATTACCATCAAATCATAAAAATTACTCACTTGTATCAAGAAATGTTGGTTGCGCTATATTCTTGGTGTATTGCCGAGATTACGTGGCGCACAAAGTGGCGACAGCGAGCGATACGTCCTCCCTCGGTGAGCGCTTGGCGCAGACTAAAGATAATCTCGCGCCTCTCTCTAATCTAGAAATCCATATAAATCTCGCGACGCGCGGGGCCAGACCCCGCGCGTCGCGAGATTTATATGGATTTATAGCATTGCATACAAAAATTGTTTAAAAATATTATCTTACATTTAACCCTTAAGAGGACTACAAGAGCTAAGTGACCTTGAATGATGGCCGCACACATTCAAACAATCGATCTGAACGCCATCTAACGACGACGCCCATAGTACTAACGGTTTAGCGAGCTTACTCCCGCGTATTCTAATAGATGGCGCGGCAACAGTGCGTAAAATAAAAAATTGATCTAACAAAAAATAGATGGGACAGTGAAATTATTTAATTAATTTTGAGTGATACTTGAAAAATTAAGGATGTGGGTGATTTTGAAATAAAACTAATTCAATAAAACTTAAGCATTTTTATTTAAGGTTTCGATATGTTTCATCAAAAATCGAGGTAGCGCCCTCTGTACATCTTTACGGTTTAATATATTTTTTTAGATTAAAACTTTACCACATTTTAGTTTTTCAGGTTTACATTTTAGCACATTTAGTTTAAGCTTTTTTCAGGTTTACGTTTATATTAAACCAATTATCTAGAAAAGTTTTAGAAGCTTTCATATAGTTATCACGGTACGTTGTTTTTGTTTATAGCTTCGTTTTCGCTTTTATCTTTGTTTGCTCTTTTGTCTTTGTCTGTATTTTCATCTTTATTTTTTATGTATGGCTCACGAATTTTCATATTTCTTGACATTCGGGGATCAAGTATCTCAGGTAATATGCAGTCGAAATAGAATTGCGTCAATTTTTCTTTCATTTCTTTTTCCCAAAATGTATCATCTCGGTGAATTATTTCCGTCTTGAGCTTTTCTTTTTCATTCTCCCACACATCAAACAGGCAATGTTTCCTTTTGGTCACGTGTAGTTGTCCTTGTGCTTGGTAATACCAAGCATGTTTTTTGTTGATGACTAATTCACCTGTTTTGGTTTTTTTCCAGAAGTTAACTTTTTTCTTTTCAATTGCTGCTGCAAGACCCATTGTATTGGCTGTCAAAGGACACTTCACTTCAATCACAGTATCTTCTCCAGCTAATCCATCAGGCGTTGCACCCAAGAAACATAATTCTTGGTCTAGAAATAAACCACAGGGTCTAATGGTTGCCACCCAAAAAAAAAAAAAAAAAAACGGGTCTAATGGTTATGTGTTCTTGTAGAGCCAATTGTGCGAGGGCGGTTTTTTCATTTTGTTGGCCATGGCTTATGGATTCTACGTAATCTATTTTTTTTCGGTAAAGTATATCTTTAACTAAATTAGCACATGGTGTATTATTACGCCTTTTTATAACTCTGCCGAAATTGGACGCAGTCAATAAAGATCTTCTCATCTCCAGCCATTCCCCAGTAGCACTTTGTAAAATTGTTTTTCTTTCAATAGTTGCTCGCTCCTCATCCGTCTTTTTTATTTTTTTTATGAAATCAGTTAACATTTTATCCAGTATATCAGGCTTTTCACATGACTGGCCATAGTCTTTATCATATTGTTTTTTACTGAAAATTAGACGTCTTTTTTTTGTATACCTTTTACTAAGGAGTTTTTGCTTATGTTTTCTTTCTTCCCACACCTTCAGTTTACCTCTCGGGCTTTTATTGCTCATTTTCTTATAAAGCTTTGACAGTGCATTTTCTTCATTGTACGACACTGCTGAAGCAATGCATCGAGTTTGATACGAATTTTTGAGGGAAAAGTTAACTCTCTTCCCCCCTACGTATTTCGCAATTATGCTGTGATAGCGTTCCACCACGTTGCTGTCCACGTCATGAAGTAAACTTCGAGCATGGCCGGCAATACCTTGAATCATAATACAGATTCTCTGCCACAGAGAACTTATCTCAAAATCATTTGGAATATCATTTTGCTCGAGATTTCCCGTTTTATCACAGAAATGTGTTTTGCATTCAAGGTGATTGCCAAAAGCATGACGATGTGCTTGCAAAATGTCATCAAATAAATATTGCTCTTCTGGGCAGGGATCATTTTTATTCTTTTTAATTGATTTTTTTATGCAGGATCTCATAGTCATGATTCGTGATGGTGTTAAAAGTTTTCTGTGACTTTTTAAATATTTGGTTTCTATTTGAAGTGATTGCATCTTATTACAAAAATTCCTTAATAAATGATTCCTGCATTCTATCTTCTCAACTGTAATATCTGGATATGGTCTTGCCAGCAAAATTTTGGAATATGTACTTGAGTCACCAACAGATATCAGTCGTCCGTATATCAGACCGTGGGTAGCCAAAGATTGTTTAAAACCTTCCACTATAATTTCACTCTCCATTCCTGTGGACGGACTGGAATAGTTTTTAGAGCAGAAATGTTCAGGCGCTGTTGTTTTCTTCTTTTCGGCACGATCACAGTGGTAGCAGTATTTGTTTCGCACTCCCAAATACAAAATTTTGCCTGTTTTTCTACCTATGATTGCGGCAGCACCGGATAAAGCCGAGTAGTTTTTTTTGTACGACCTTTTACCATACACACCATCTGCTATCACATCTATGACTGGCGTGCCATTTTTCGTGACTCTGCCTTCTGCTATAGCCATATTCCTCTCTTCTTCAGCTGTTTGGTCCATGGACTGTTGTGCAAGTTGCTGCCAGTTCTCAGACAACAATTTGTGGCTTTTTTGGTAATTTTTTGAGACATAATTGGTAAATTCATGGCAGATGAAAATTCTTGTAACTGAGAATGACCACACTCAATTGAAATGGTACCAGCTACAGCACATGTATTAATTGGCAAACAATTATCTCCATCGTTTTCGATTACAAATTTTCGTTTACACATTTTGCACAAAAAAGTAAATTTGGAAGAAAAGACGTGAAGCTTTTCGCCAACTAATTCCATACAAGCTAGGCCGCAGTCTAATGGTCCGTGATTTGAGATCTCATATAACCTTTCCAAAAAATGGGAAACGTTAATAATTCTACGTGCAATTTGGATCTTCTTTTCAGGAGTATGGTTTTCCATCTGAAAAATAACTAATATAATTTCTGATAGATAAGATAAATCTTTATTCGCATAAAACCTAAAGCATTATACCTAAAAGAATTCTTAATATCGATGTGTTCGCGGAAATACTTACTTCTATACTGTAATATAATTCATCTACTTCTTGATTTTCAAGCTGGACATCATGTTGACTTACAGGAGCACTGACCACCTAAAATGTCATTATCCCATTATTATTTTATAAACCAATTCTAAACGTGCTTGTGGCAAGACGATGTTACCCTGCAACGTGCGGGTAATCTATATACGTATATAAAACACGGAAATGTTTCTACCTTTGTCCGTTATAGACTTTGAAACCATCCAACCGATGTGCCCCAAACCGATTTTCATTTGAAAGGCAATAATGCGAAGATGGTTTTAGTAGGTAGGTAGGGTAGGAATGTAGGTAGGTAGGTAGGTATGCATGTATGGTAGGTGGGCAGATGTAGCCGAACAGTCAGTACTACCCGTGCGAAGCCGATCCAGGTAAAGCTAGTGTTATGAATATTACCTGTGTACTAAAGGCTTCTTCTAATACATGCTTAGATGAATAAGCACTTTTATTACTAACGTCACAATCGTGATCTTGCTGTGGTACCACTGTTTCCAGCCTATAATAAAAATAAAATAGAAGGTAATTTACGTGGAAATGTCAATTCTAAATATTCTAGTACTATGGTTCACAAGAGAGAATTGTATTTCGGGTATTTTTTGTTGTACTTATTTGATGTTGAAAAATTGTTAAGCTTCAAGTAAACGATTAGGTATAATTCCTATTTATTATAAACAAAATCAATAAAATTATATTCTTACTTGTGATAAGTAGCATTGCAATTTTCAGATGAATCTGATAATTCGTAATACGCATTATCATTCTGTCGCGGTCTCTTTCTGAAAAACAAAAACATTAGGTTTTTTTATCGTCCTTATAGCTTAGAAAATATGTAGGTAGGTACTTACGCATTGGAAATAACTTCCGTGTTGATATTTTCAACTTTCTTTCTCCTGTAAGAAAATATTTCATTTCAAAAAGTTTTTTGCAAAGTATTTAAAATAAATATATCTAAATATACCCCGTGGTTTTTTAAAAAGAAAAAGAAAATAATATTACGACGTTGCATTCCCGGGGTGCGAACCCGGGCACTATGGTATTCATATCCGCATCTCGTTATAAAACGCTATATTGACAGTCATAGCGACGTTCGAAAAAACTGACAGTATGCGAACTGATTGCACTTACAAAAACATTTCCAAAATCCATAGTTTTTAATATTTAGTAATAGTAAAATGTTTCTTACCTTTTAATATCATTCATATGTTCGCAGTTTGATTTATATGAACGCTTTTTTGTCCTAGTAACGGGTTTCATTTTCTTTCCCATATTTAAAAATAATAATAAAGTACCTTATTGCGCTATTTTAACTTAAAGTATTTTATATTTACACGAAAAAATAATATTTACAGAAAGAAGATATGAATTAATGAATTCATAAATAAAACTTTACAAAAATATTTAACAATCTTGTCGGAAATAATGCGGTGAAAAGAGCGACACGTTCGCATCAGGCCTCGGCCGGCACTGTCGGTACCGGGCGTTTACGCACACATGTGTCGTATTATGTTCGGAAATAAGTATATGCTATTTACAAAAAAAACTATTGATTGTATTAAAAAATGAAAACAGTATTATGCTAGTATATTGTTTGTAGAATAATCTGAAAAAAAATCAGAATGATTGCATGTATATTAGTATGATTATTATTCATTAAAAGATTTTTTTAGAGGTATATTCGTGATTTTTTTCTATCGAATCAAATTCGTTGTATTATGTTTTCAGCACAATACTTCACTAGTAAATATCCTGAAGAATATCATATATTTTTCTGATTTTGATTACTGCAGTGGATTATATACTTTTAGGCATTATAAAACTTGTGTTTAGGTCATCTAAGCCTCTTAAATGCATACAGTTGACAAATGGCAACAATTTATTTTTTGCCAGCAAAAAATAATTTGACAGCTGTACGTTTCTGAACGCAACGTAATATGCGGACATAGACTATAGACTATAGGAAGAAAAAAAATTGTAACGAATTTCGCCGGTAATTTTTCTGTCACGCGTCATTACAAACGAGTAAGTGTAAAAGTTCGTGTATTGGCGAGTACGAGTGATTTGATGTACGATTTCACATCAAAGAATCTATTCTTCAAAGTTTGAAAAATACTAATCGAGTAAAAAATGAGGTAAGTTTTTGATATTTCATATATTTTTCCGCTGATTTCTTTGTAATTTTACGTCAAGGTAGTTTCTAATATGTTGCCAAATGTCTACATCATGCGTTTGCTTTACGAATTTATATGGTTGTGGGCCGGCTTTACGTTATTTTTTGCTTTCGCTTTTTAGCATGCCACGCAGGCTGCGCGATGAAAATATCGAAGATATGCTAATGGCTTTAGAAAATGGAAATATCTCAGAAGATGAAGAAGACATAGGTGACGAAAATGATATTATTATCCAAGTATACAAGATATTTTGAATGATTTGGATAATGAATCACCCGAAAATGAAGAAGTCGACGAAGAACCTCCACTTGTATCCGAAGAGGAGCCCCTTTCTCGTGAGACCTGCTTCGGGGTCTTTGCCAACTCCATCAGTTTCGGGTATTCTTGGAGTTGCAGCTTGGAGATCACGTAGCAAAGATCTAATATGGAAAAGGCGTAATTTGGTATGGAATGAAGATCGCATAGCCTTCTTAGGAAGCTCAGAGCTACCCTCAGACGTCGAGGGCCTGGAAACTCCATTCCAATTTTTTTGTAAATTCATAAATGACGCAGTTAATACAAAAATTGTCGAACAGACCAATTTATATATTATCCAAGAGAGTGTTACCAGTGCGCCCGTAACTGCTACAGAAATACGACAATTTTTGGGTATTATCATATTCATGTCGGTGTTTCACTACCCTAGTGTCCGATCATACTGGTCAAAATACGGCTTTGCTCAAATCATGAAAACCATGACAGTAAACAGATTTGAAAAAATGCGATCTGTAATTCATTTCAACGACAACTCCGAGCACAAACCTGTAAATCATCCACAGCATGATCGTCTCCATAAAATAAGACCATTGGTGGACCATCTAAACTCATCGTTTATAACTGCTGCTCCATTTGAGCAAAGGCTATCCCTGGACGAACAAATGTGTGCCACCAAAGTGGCTCATTTTATGAAACAGTATCTCCCAAACAAGCCACACAAATGGGGTTTCAAGTTATTTGTGTTGTGCTCTCTATCTGGGTATGCATATACTTTTGAAATATACTCTGGTAAGCAAGATATTGCCCAAGCCCCAGGTGAACCAGATCTAGGAGTGGTAGGAAATACCGTCATAAGATTATGTCGTTCAATCCCTCGGCGGGTAAACCATATAATTTATTTCGACAACTTTGACAACTTTTACACCTCAATTCCTTTACTGCACTATCTTGATAGTCAGGGCATTTATGCTCTGGGTACCATCCAAAGGAATCGTCTCGGCAAGAATTGTAAGCTGCCAACACAGCAGACATTCATGAAAGATTCTGTACCTAGAGGTTCTTATGAGGAGCAAGTGGCTGATTATGAAGGTGTAGACATATCTGTAACTACCTGGAAGGACAACAAAATGGTAACATTGGCATCTACATACGTTGGAGCAGAACCGGCCGAGAAAGTCGATAGGTACGACAAGAAACAGAAAAAAGTAATAACTATACCCTGCCCAAAAATTATCAAGGATTATAACGCCCACATGGGGGGCGTCGACCTTATGGATAGTTTTTTGGGAAGGTACAGGATAAGAATAAAGAGCAGAAAGTGGTACATTCGTATCTTCTATCATTTGATCGATATGGCGGTCATCAACTCGTGGGTTTTGTATAAAAAAGCTAATAATAGAAATCAGACCAAAAAAATGACATTAGGTGACTTTAGAGCAGAGTTGGCAGAGGCTTTATGTAACTATAAAAAGATGCGAAAAGAAAAATAGATGCAGACTGCCTGGTTGTAAAGGATTTTCGCGCACCGAGTGCACAAAATGTCTTGTTGCTCTTTGCCATACCAAAGAAAGAAATTGTTTTGCTGCATTCCACTCTTAGATTAGGTAGTCCTTCAACGCATAATGTGTCCAAAAGGCAATATATATTTTTTTTCTAATAAAATCTTTATTTTTTACTTGGGATTTTTTTCATTATTTTTCCCATTACATATCGCCAAACATCTACACAAACATATTATTTATTTTACAAACCAAAAAATCATGCATTTAAGGGTTAAATAGACAATTTTTTTTTTCAAGCAAGGTAACATTGTAATCTTAGTTGTAAAATACTTTGTTTGAATTAGGATTATATATTCATAGATAAAAAATATAATTTCGGACGAAAAATTATCAGTAACTCTCTTTTTTACGGAATTATTTTAGTGTATTACTGTATGAAACATAATAAACTGAATTGAGCATTCCAAAGTACAAGTTATAGTTGTATCATGGACATTTTTATAAATGATTAAATCATTATATCTTCGATGTGACAAAGCATCAAAAGATACCTAAAAGCAAAATTATATGAAACATCCTTTGCAGAGACAAGGGTTTTACTGATTTATGTAAACAAATTGACATATTTATTTAGAACACTCCCAAGATAAATAATCAAACTTTCTCGGGCATATTTTTTTTTTAATTTTTTGGCTTTATTTAAACCATAATCGCACATCAAAACTCGAGTCAAACGCTTGAATACAAGAAAAATTGTGATAACCCTCTTAAATCAAGCAAATTAGTATCAAAAAGTTCTCTGCTAGAAAGAAGAAGTTCTCTGCTCTCGTAGAGGTATCATAAATTAACAGATTAAATGTATGGTTGAGTACAGAATAAATGTAGCTAATTTGCTAAGATTGTAATCAAACTACTATTGTTAGTTCATAGTAATGCGTTATCAGTTTTGTTACATTTTGATGTGCGTGAGTTTAGTTTCACATAGAATTGTTACGAAACTGATAACATTCGTTACCATCATAGTTTTACAGCGACTACAGTAGGTAAGTACATGTATTCTCTATTCGACCTGAGAATGTATCAAATTAATCTAAATAAAAAGCTGAAAATTTTTGGATAGTTTTTTTTTTACTACAAATAACCTGTTTCAGACTCATCACTATTTTGCAAATCCTCAGGAATTATGTTTTCCTTGGAACTGGAGGTTCCAGTATTTTTTTTACTTTTTGTCGATTTCTCTTTGTAGATATCCTTATTTGTATGCTCTGTAAACGTTATAGCGATTTTTTTTAAACTGTCAAAAAGAACTTTTGCATGTCAGCCTTAGTAAAGTCTGGGTCAGATTCGTGAAGAACAGACAAAAAGAAATCGAGAGTTTTTGAAAAACTTTTAAGAATTTAGCTTCATTGGATTTGGACCCTCCAGCCCATGAACACTCATTCAAAAAGCTTCTTGAAAACAAAACATCAATTAACATAAGCATAAGCGTTATAAGTTCCCCTTTTTTACTCTTGGTACATACAATTTGTACTTTTCGTTTAAGGTTTTCTTCAAAATCGGGATCAGTTAGTAAATTTTATAATTCTTGTAACTCCTTCAGGTTATCAACGGGTGTAGGCAACTCACTCGCCTTATGTAAATAAAAATGTTAGTTTTAAGTTTCGAATTACGCGCGAATCGAAATGGCAGCCCCGCGTCACGATATCTATGTACATCATGCTTGCTTTGTACGCATGCGCGGGGCCGCCTTTTTGTCCGCGCGCTCGCCGGCCGATGCGTGGGGACGCCGCACAGTGGTCCGGTTTTAAAAAAGAATGGACATAGGATTGAAAATGCATATTTTACTTCGCAAAAAATTGTTTTGTATAGAAAATTTAACGCTAATTAATTCTTATTACTACCAGTTTTCGAAAAAATTGCGCCTTCACGTCAAAAAAAAATATTTAAAAAAAATATGTATGGGAGAAAATCTATTTGATTTATTTTCTCTGTTCAGTATCAAAGTATAGTAAGCAAACCTTGTATTTTGACAACTACCTGTTGTCCTCAACACCACGACATATAAATTGCTTGCGTATCCCTGCGGCCCTGGCGCCTACGATGCTTCAAAGTTTCAAATTTTAAAGATGATAAAGATGAATTATTTTGATATTATTAACGAGTTTTTCAATTGATGTGATTCCAAAATATTAGTTCTAATAAAACAAGTATTAAAACACGTAACTTGTGCTTAATTTTTTTTTTTTTTTACTAAACAGATTTCATTTTTATTACATTTTCATTTATTGATAAATTGTTGGTTATACGACTAGCGTGACTCATCTTAAGAAATGAAATTGGAAATAGATGGAGCCCTGAAAAGGGCTTTTTTCAGTAGTCCTGAAAAAGGTATTTTTTCAGTAGTCCTGAAAAGGACTATTTTAAGCAGTCCTGAAAAGGACTATTTTAACTGAACAACTTATCTAACACACACAATTCCAACAATAACAACACCAATAAATCTGTCACGTTTACGTTAATGGATCATTTTCAGACTGCAACTCCTGTAGATCCATATTTTCGGTTTCTTCTGTTACATCCTCAGGCAAACACAAAAGCTCTTTAACATCGGGAAAAAAATCGAATTGCTTTAAGTTGTTGTATTTTGGTCGAATATGAGATAAATACGGGTCCGAACTAATTAAAAAATTGTGGAGCAAGTCTTCGTTTGTCTTCATCCTGTTCAATTTTCTTGTGTGATATTCACGAACTCTTCGAAATTCTTTATTTCTGGCTTCACCCGCTTCTTCGGAAAGAATGCCAATCGGTAGGAAGCCAAAGTGATGACAAATGTCTGCACCATGTATGAGTAGCTTGTGCACACTTGCGGGCATATAAAATCATGGGTATAGGTGAACAAAAATCTCAGCTGTTTCTCTGCAATAAGTCCTGAATTTTTCAATATCTATGGCATATCCAGATGAAATCGTTTGAAGAATAACCGCAAAATGTTTCAGTAGGTCTTTGTCTATATTGGTTATTTCGGCAGATTTCTCATAATCTCTAAAAAACCTTCTAGCTGTGTTTCCGTCGTTTGTAGTTCCAAAGCCTTGCTTCACAAAATCCACAAGTATTCCCATTTGCTGTTTGAATTCTTCTTGTGTCAATTGTTTCTTCGCAGCTTTTAGTTCCTTGTTAGCACCTCTTGCAGTCCACATCTTAAAGTCCATGTTGTAAGATATGTGTAGCATACACTCCATACACCGGATCCACATATGAAGAGAAGAAAGGCCATATTTATAAACATTTTCTCGAACAGGTCTTGAAAATACTTCTGACAGCTTGTTCATCTCAGTCGGCTTAGCAAGGCAAATATTGCAGGTAGATGCAGACGAAGTATCTGTTATAATAGTGGCCACTTTTCCGTCGATCATGGTCATATGAAGGTCGTGACTAATCTCCAGCCCGGCCCATTTTGTAGGATTGATGTTTTCTATTTCTTCTTTAAATGCAGCTTCTTCTTGCTTGATGTATTCTGCCGTCTCCTTACAAAACTGGAACTTAATAGGCCTACAATAATGTGTTGACGAAGGTGTCGGGTTTTCCCATATGGTAACACTATTAGAAACTAATTTAAGAGGAACAAGACTGGACATGAAAACCGATGAATCACTGAAATCTACATCTTCACTTCTTTGCTTGTAGGTGCTTTGTGAAGAAGCTCCGTCGAAACCCCATTTACTGATTAACTTTAATCCTTCAGTTGACGAACCAAACTGGGTACCGGTTACTTGAAGAATCTTCTGGACTGTCAGATCCAATAGGGCTTGAAGCTTCACTCTGGCTCCTCTCTCAGTAATTTCTAAATCATGTGGATAGCATCTCTTTTTAGCTTCAAGGAGTTTATGATACGATGGTAAGACTGGAACTTCACAATCTAACAGCACTTTCCGTAAACACAAGTATTTCCACTTTGACAGATTCAATGATGTATAAAGACCTAGAGCGTGATCTTCGTCAAAACATTTTTTCTTATTTTTCTTAAACAATGTGGTTTGAACAATTGCGACACTCTCAGGATTCTTCGTTATGTGGTCAATAACACAAGCTAAGTCATTCTTCTTGTCTATCCTAAGTCTTGCGACTAATGCGAAAGTGAGCTCTTCCGGCGAATAGTCCAAAAGACATTCTGAACGTCTTTTCTTATGTTTGTTGCTGAGATCAACAAAAGGCTTCCTAATTTGAATTTCGGTAGATGTGCCCACAGCTTTTGTACTTGATGTTGACGGAATCACAGCTGCTACAGTATCGATGTCAACTGAAGTATTGTCTGATATGTTTTCGATAACTTCATCTTGGGCTTGAAAAATGTCAGATAAATTAACAGTACTGCAATTTGGCCAACTAATATTTGATTGTAACCACGCAGCATGTCTATTCATGAAAGTCTTCTGATTTCTGGTAGCACTTGCCCATCTGCGATTGATATTACTGATGTAATTCTTCAAAAAGGTCTTGATTATTTCTAAATCTTCTGAACATATTTCTACTGGGATGCGTAAAATAACAGCTTCATAGAGTCGTGTCCAATTTTTCATGTCTCCTTCAACACGGAGGAACATAAAAATGTCCAAGTTCGTAACAAATGCAGCCATAACGAAACTCACTCAACTTTCACACAGCACGGATAATTAGATAATTATGTTGCTTCTAGAGATGAGACGTATATACTGGTAGAGGTATATATACCAAGTATGTGCTTCCCAGTACATAGACCGGGTACGGACCGAAATACTGGGTAAATACCTTGAAGGTATGACGTCAGACGCATAGTACGATACGAACCGCTACCACAAGGTAGCGCCCAGCTTTATCGGTAGTTCGGTACGCCGAAGCAACCCGAAGCTACCCGACAGCTTACGAAGGGACCCGAAACGTCATTCGTGCTTTATGAACATTCGGTTGATTTAATTTAGTTAGACAAAATGGGTACTAATTTTTACGTGCATAAGGAACATAATAGCATAATTACATTTTTGTCACGACGTGAAAGAGTTCCTTAGTTTGTTTATGTTAGGGAATATTATTACGTGTTTGAATGTTTACGTTGTCTAGTGGTACTTAGGTCGACAATGTTTTGATTTTTTGCGTCAGTTGTGATTGCGATTTCGTTACACCTGTTTGTTTTTATCTAGAAAAGTGTATAGTAGACACGTATAAATAATTATTCAATAATAATAGCACAGTAATACTGTGATAATAGCTTTTATTTATGTGTAACAACTTTGTGGTGTAAATATATTCAATAAAGTGTAAATATTAGTTGGATAGTACTTAGGTTAGGTATTCTTCTTAGTAGGTATATTAGAGGACTTATAATTTATAAATTAGTAATAATGGCTCCCAAAAAAAGTGTGGCATGGGATCACTTTACCGATAAAGGTGATTTTAAAGCAGAGTGTAAAATGTGTAAAGCTGTTTTGTCTTACAAATCCGGAGTCACAAATCTCACAAAACATATCCAGAGGAAACATCTTGCTGTAAATTTAGTTAGGAGGGATAATAATTAGAAAATCAACCTATTCAAGAAGTATCCAACTAGAAAATCAACCTATTCAAGAAGCACAGATGAATGCCCCACCAATGTCACAAACTACTGCAACCGGTATTTCCTCTCAAACTGCGACGACGTCGAGTATGGTACGAACTCATCCGTCCAGCATATCAGCATTTCTGAGAGGCGATTGTAATAAAATAAAAAAGGAAATTGATGATCACTGAATGAATCTTTTTGTATGTGACATGCAGCCTTTTTCCATAATAGAAGATAAAGGATTTCGTGAATTGATCAAGTTTGCATTCCCGAATTATATAATACCATCAAGAAAATATTTTGCAAACAATTTATTGCCAGGGCTGTATGAAGAAGTAAAAACTGCCACTAAAATTTCTGTAAGTGAAGATGCAAGCAGTATATGCTTAACCACCGATATTTGGACGTCGAGAAATAATGACTCCTATCTGGCGATCACGGGTCATTACATTGACAGGAATTTTATTCTACAATCTGTACTTCTCGAATGTAAAGTTTTAGAAAAAAGTCACACTGGTGTACATTTGGCCGAGGAGATAAAAAATGTAACTCAGGATTGGTCTATTCCATCTGAAAAAGTGCTTCTTGTAGTTTCCGATAATGGTGCGAACATAACGAATCCTGTAAAGCAAATATTAGGGTGGAAACATTTTAGCTGTTATGCGCACACATTAAATCTAGCGGTACAAAAGATATTAGGAAACTCCTACATTAAAGACACTTTAAGTAAAGTAAAATCAATAGTGTCATATTTTAAGCGTACTAATGTGGCTTGGAACAAATTGAAGACTTACCAAGAGCAAGCCAATAAGGTGGTGAAGAGGCCCCTTCAAGACGTCCCTACACGGTGGAATTCCACATTTTATATGTTGTCACGATTTGTCGAGTTAAAAGATGAAATTAATTGCGTAATGAGCAATTTAGATGTAGTGAATTGCACTCGTTTAACAAGTTACGATTGGGATCGATATGTCAATCATTAATTTGGGTGTTACGTCCATGTGAGGAAGTTACCAGAGAAATGAGCGGTCAAAAATATGTTAGTGGTAGCTCGGTGATTCCCATAACGGTTGGCCTTACCAATACTCTGCAGGAAATTGCTACTGAGACATACCAACAAGAAAACAATATAAGTATATTTCCAGACGAAGTTGAAATGTGCCGCCAGGATTTACTCTCCGAAATTAATAATCGATTTCAAAATTTAGAAAGGAGCCGTACCTTAACTATCTCTACATTTTTAGATCCAAGATATAAATTATATTTCCAAAATGCAACCGTAGCAGAAAATACTAAACATCACGTTGTGGGTTTAGTAACATCTATGATCCAACAAACAAAAACTAATCAACCTACAACTACAGGCTCTGAAGCACCACAAGATGTCCAAGAAAAAAAAAATCAAATAGTTTAATTTGGCAACATTATATTAAAACCATGAAAAATGTACGGCCAACTGGTACAGCCAACAGTAGGGCTATCATAGAAGTACAAAAATATATAGATGACAGTGTGTTACCACCAGACATGGACCCTTTGACATGGTGGCGAGCTAACCAAGGTATTTACCCTAACATAGCCAAACTGGCCAAATTAAAATTAAACGCAATGGCCACCAGCGTTCCATGTGAACGGCTATTTTCCGTTGCCGGAAATATATTGACAGAAAGAAGATCGCGGCTTGGTAGTCGAAAAGTCCAGCCATTAATATTCCTGCAGCAAAATAAAAAGCACTAAAAACCGTACAAAAAAAAAAAAAAAATCTGACAAAACTAAAAAAAAATATTGCAAATTAAAATTACGATTGTAAATAAATTGATTTGAAATCTTTTAACTACGCCGGCTAGTTAATCAGTTTAAATGTAATTAATGTTATTTTGCATTAATTTATATAGAAATAACTAGAATTCATTAGTAACCATCGTCATACTCTTAGCCGACAGTCCTAAGCCTGGTAAAGTAGGAAGGAAAGATTTCATATCTAATAATGCATAATTACGTATAGGTACTTGAAACATCGTACTTACATTATATTGGAGGCATACCATACTTATCGCATACGTTTACTTATCGAAATCCTACCACACCCAAATACTTAGAAGTATTTTGATACCTGGTATTTGTACCAGGTATTTAGTGATACCCATACCTTAAAGGCCGGGTATGGAGAATGGCAGGTATATCTCATCTCTAGTTGCTTCCTCAAGGGTTGAGAAACAAGTACCCTCAATACCGGGTCGTCGCGACGTCCCCGCAAGGGGACGTGGCGAGCGGGGTCGGGGCATCGCCCCTCGCCCGCGGGAGCCATACAGTGGCCCATTAATATGGGCCCCTCAATTTTGTGCGCCTCGGACGGCGTCGTAGAAAATTGACGCATCTTGCGAGCAAGATGCGTCTGTGTGTTTGGTTGCTATGAATATTATTGTAGGCGCGCCACGGCGCTAACTCCTGTAGCGCCGCTTTCTTCACGACATCCCGGCGGTCAATCCCCGCCAGGTGAGACCCCCAGTTACCTGGGGGAGGCCCAGCGAAGACGACCAGCGACGAGGATGCCGACTCGACACACCTACATGTTAATATGTAGTCTACCTCTCGCCCCGTTCACAGATCGAGCCGTTTGCGGATTGAGAGGCAGGCAGTCTCGTATGTATGAGCGGCTAGTGTTGTAGAGTAACACCGCTCAGTGTATTACGTGCGTCGCGGCCCGCGTCGCGCCCGCACGTGATGTGTTTAGGTGCATGTGTAGTTATGGTTGTCTGTATATAGTTGTGTGACATGCCTATATTAACTTAGAACACGCCACACAACAGATGTATGTGTACATCTGTAGAGTCTTATTATTTCGAGTAAGCTGCGTGTAGCCTGGTTGCTGCTTACTCGAGGTGTCAATCCGGTGCGATGGGGTCTGGGTCCGCTACCAGGTCGCGGGGCAGGGGTCTCGCGTCAGGCGGCCGCGCGTGCAGGGGCGCTATCTGCCTGACATGGGGCCAGGCAGAAGCGTCGGCACGCGCGAACATGGCCTTCGCGAGTCGCCGCACAAACTCATCCAGGCTCTCGATTCCGAGATCCCGCTGGATGACACTATTCCTCACGAGATGAGGAGCGTCTATAATGGTCCGCAGCGCAAGATGTTGTTGCGCGCGGAGCAGCTTTCGGCTCAACTCACTCGTGAGAGCGAACCAAGCGGGGGCGGCGTACGTCAAGACTGGGCGTATGTACATCTTGTACACGCTCAGCTTGACGCGCGCCGGGATGCTGGAAGAGAGCACTGGGCGAAGGAGGTTGCGGGCGACCCTACCCTGCGCGGCGACCTTGCGGACGTGTGGCCCCATCGTGAGGCGGCGGTCGATGGTCACACCCAGGTACTTAGCCCGGGGCGACCAATCGACTGCTGCTCCTTGTAGTGTCAGGGGTGGTGGGAGGGGCGCGCACCCGGTGATGAGTGCCTGCGTCTTACCCACGTTAACCGATAGCCGCCATTTTGACAGCCAGGCGGGGAGTGCGTCTAGGGCGCGCTGCATCTTGGACGCCGCGTATTTCGCATTGAGCGAAGTGGTGATGTACGCGGCGTCGTCCGCATACAGCGCGAGCATCGCATCCGTGGTGGTGGGGATGTCGTCGGTGTAACGTGAGTAACACGCAGGCGAAAGGCAACTGCCCTGCGGCACACCGGCGAGCACCGGGCGGGCGCTTGACAGCGCTCCGTCGACCACCACCCTGACAGTCCTGTGGGAAAGAAAACTAGACACCACCTTGACTACGCGACGGGGCGCATCCGAGGTGGCGAGTTTATAGATTAGGCCCTCGTGCCACACACGGTCGAAGGCCTTCTCCATGTCGAGGAATACTGCCACCGAGTATTCCTTTTTATCTAGAGCCGCTGTCATGTGGTGCAGTACCCTCGACAGCTGGAGCGTCGTGCTATGCTCCGACCGGAACCCGAATTGTTCGGGTCGTGGTTCAATGAATTGGCGTAGGTGTCGCAGCAGGAGCGCCTCGAACACCTTGGAGATAGTCGGCAGCAGAGTGATTGGCCGATAGCTCTCCGGCTTCAGAATATTCTTTCCCGCCTTGGGCAGCATAATGACGCGCCCCTCCTTCCAGGCCGCGGGAAAGGTCCCCGTGCGCAGTATCGCCGTAAACAGGCGCGCCAGTGCCGCTACAGAACGGAACGGCAAGTGGCGCAGCACTGTGTTGGTGATACCGTCAGCACCGGGGGCCTTCTTTGGCTTGGTCCTCAGGATGGCGCGTCTCACTGCGCCAGGCGAGAAGAAGATAGGGTCCTCTTCGGGAGCTATCGGCGTCGCGAAGTAGTCCCCAAGGTGTTGCTCGACTGCTGCGATATGCTCGTGGTCGATTGCGGGATTCGGTCGGAACTGACGCTCCAGGTGCTCGGCGAAGACCTCCGCCCGGTCCTCTGCTTTGTACCTAAGCGCCCCGTCGCTGTCCAGTAGTGGGCGCGCCGGGGCTGGGGTACTCGTCAGCTGGCGGCAGAGCGCGTGTACCGACGGCCAACTGTCCGTCGTCGCGTCTATTCTTTCCTCCCAGCCCGCGGCGGTGTGGGCCAATAGCTCGGCCTTCACCTTCTCCGCGAGACGGTTAAGCTGCGTCTTGAGCGTTGGGCATCTTAGCTGTTGCCACTGCTTGCGTATGCGCCTCTTTTCGGCGATCAGTCTCGTTATATGTGCCGGCAGGGGCGGCAATAGCCCTCTCCCCTGCGGCACCAACGTTGTCGCCGCTTGCAAGGCGCTTTGGATGCAAGCAGTGACGTCACCCGCCGCCTGATCCACGTCCGCGGAGGTGACGATGGGCCGAGTTGGCGTGGTGGTGTCTAGTTTCTCTCCGAAGACAGTCCAGTCGGTACGTCGACGTGGCGCTATGGGCTTCAGTCGGGTCGGCACACCCGATAGGACGACGAGTACAGGTTGGTGGTCCGACTGTAACTCGTCGTCAATCACTTGTTGTGTGATCTGGCGGTGTAGCCCTCGGTGGACTACGACGTCCAGCACATCGGGCATCTGCCCAGCTGCGTCAGGGTAATGAGTGGGCGTCTCCGGGCCGGACACCGTATAGCCGAAGGCTTCCGCGTCCGCGAAGAGCCGCCTCCCCCCGTTATTCAAATTTATGGAGTTCCACGCCGGGTGCTTGCAATTCAAGTCGCCGGCAAGGAGGGCCGCGTTCCCACTACGCGTGCTGAGTAGGGCCCGTATCTCGACCATGTCCATGGGAGACGCGGGCGGTTTATAGCACGCGTAAATGTCAATGTCCTCGCCGGCAACGTGAAGTTGAACACCCAGCGCGTAAAACGAGCTGAGACTCGGAACGGGGAGCTCTTGATGGACGACTCTTCGCCTCACTAGTACCGCCAGACCACGGTAGCGGGCGTGTAGTGCCGACCTTTCATCCTTCCGATAGACGTGAAACCCGGGGACCCTGACCCTATCTTCGGGTCCCAGATGCGTCTCGTTAATGAGCGCCACGTCGACGTCCTGTTCCCGAAGGAGGTGGCGGAGGAGGGCGACCTTTCCCTTTAGGCCGCGGGCGTTCCAATGGACGATCCTCAACGGCCTAGCCATCACAGAGGGCGAGCAGCGTGGCCAGGCCGTCGAAGACCACCGACTCTATGTCTCGGCCCTGCCTCAAAGCTCTAATTAGATCCATTAGAAGCTTTATTGCGCAGGTTGTGAACTCTTTAGTGTGTTTTG
Source organism: Omphaloscelis lunosa (assembly GCA_916610215.1). Lineage (NCBI taxonomy): Eukaryota > Metazoa > Arthropoda > Insecta > Lepidoptera > Noctuidae > Omphaloscelis > Omphaloscelis lunosa. The sequence continues at coordinate 2,674,069 of OU744248.1, forward strand.
ATCTCAAGTTTGCGTTCATTGCCGATATATTCGCCGATGTATCGGCATTTGCGGCGATTGTTGCGCCGCCACGCGGCAGTGCAGGGAAGTTTTCCTGTACTGTGATTGGCCGCGGCGTCTTCATGACTTTCGCCGCGGCGGTGGCGGCGCCATGCGGCTTTTGGGCAAACCTACCTAGTGCGGCATTCTGCCGCGGTGCCATCTTGGCGCTAGTGGTAGGTTCGCCCATTCGTTCCTTATCTTTCCCTGTGTTCACAGCCTGCGCAGCCATGGAGGCAGGGGCGGCCGTGGGGAGGTTTTCTTGTGCGCCCGGGGGGGAGTTTCTCTTTCTCCCTTTCCCCCCGCGCTTCTTCTTCCTCCGCCCAGAGGAGGGGGCTTGCGATCTGGTGGTGGGCTCATTTGCCGCCGCCATCAACGTCGTGCCTTCTGACGCGACTGTCGCCTTCTGGGCTTGTGGCCCAGTTGTTTGGGCCCGTCTCGTGGCCGTGATGGCGACGGTCCCCGCCCGCTTGTTCTTTATTTCTCGCTCGAACACGGGGCATTTTGTATTGTTCGCGGGATGCGGGCCACCACAGTTAGCGCAGGTGGCCGGCTCTTCCCGCGGACGCGGACAATCCCGGGCCGCGTGTTCCGCCCCGCATCGCACACAAGCGAGCGGGCGGTGGCACTGGTGCGAGCTATGCCTGAACCGCTGGCACCGGTGACACTGCGCGGGCCCACGCTTCCCACGCCAAGCCTCTATCTTGACACCACGCATGTTCATGAACACGGTGGTGCCATAGATTTCTCTAACGTCCGGGGTCTTCTTGAGGATCGCGTGAAACACGCAGCCGGGTCGTCCTAGTGCGCCCTTGATATGGCGCACGTACTCCGGCTGGTATCCTAACTCCCGGAGTTCCTCCTCGATCTCCTTCGGGTCCGTATCCGCCGGTAGGCCCCTGATGGCGATCTTCAAATTCTTATCCGCTGGCAGCGAGTACGCAAACCAGCTCACACCGCTACTCTTTTCCAGGCCGGTCAGGTAGCGCTGGACCAGCCTATACTCCTCCTCGGTGTCCGGGGTGAACCTCACCCCGGTCCCGTAGGGGCGAGCGTTTGGTGGCCGGCCCAGCTTTTCCCGAATGGCCCGGAAGTGCGCGGCCCAATTCAGTAGCGTCTCTACTACCAGCGGAGGGAACCGCAGCTTTTTCTTTTTCCCCGGCGCCGCAGCGCCCGGGGGGGCATCAGGGGGGGCGGAAGTCGTGTTTGTGGTTGGGGGCAAGTTATGTGTACTTACCCCTGTGGGTGACAAAGAGGGTGTCGGGGACATGGGGGGCGTGCGCCGGCGGACCGCGTCCGAGAAGGTAGGCGATTGCGGCGCGTCCCGACCCCGCGGCGCGCTTTCGCGCTGTGGCCGCGGCGGGTCAAGGCAATACCGCTTCGCCTCCTCCGACGCGGTCTCGCCAGAGCTTCTCCTTCGCCGCTGGGGCCTGGGCTCGAGCTGATACTCGAAGTCGAGCCCCAGCGACAGGGTTGATGACGTCAGAGCCTGTGTGTGGCCCTCGGCTGCTGGTCCCACGGTGGGCCGCTGTCCGGATCGCGGGGTCATGTCCGGAGACATGTCTGCGCGACCAGAGGCGGCCGAGCCCACGGACGCCAGCGACATGCTCGACCCCGCACGCGAGGAGCATGTCGACAACATCGCAGGCGAGTCGTAGGCCGAGGTCCGGGGGGGCGCCGGTGAGTCTGGCGCCCTCGTGGCGAGTTGTGCCGGCCGTGTGAACGGTCCGGCATTTATGGTGCGCTCACGCTCAGCCGATGTCGGTCCCGCCAGCGAGAGACGGGGGCCGGAAGCGGCGGCGCGAGGGGCAGCTTTAGGTTGCGTTTGCGGTGGAGATACAAACCTCGGCGGCGGAGCGGAGGTTCGCGATGGTGGCGCTCGAGCCCGCTCCGATGGTATAGTGACACGTGGAGCGGGTAGTGCAGGAAAATCTGGGCGAGGCGCGCCGGAGCGCGCAGCGGTCGGATGATGTCCGGGCGCAGTAGCGCGCGTGGATGGGGTTGGAGCACGCGCTTGTACTGCGCGGCTCGCGGTTGGAGCCGGTCCCGGGGCCTGAATGGGCACCGGACGGAACACGGCTGGGCGGACGGGCACGGCATGTACCCGGCTCGTCGACGGCGTAGGCGCAACGCGCGCAGGCGCCGATGACGTCGATGGGCCGGTAATAGCGGCACTCACCTCCCTCTTGGTTGTTGTTGTTGCAGTGGATGGCGGCTTCTTCTTCTTCACTGTCTTCGTCTTCGGGGGGCCGGCCGGCGGCGCACCGGACGACGCGTCGCCAATATTTGGCAGCGACATCGCCCGGTCCAACGTCGGACGGACCTCTTCTTGGTTCCCGGCATCGCGGCCTAGCGAGCCGCGCTTGCCGGGATTCGGCATAATGCTGGGGCTTTGGCCTCCGCGACCGCTACGGCGATACTCGCCGGGCAGCACACAGGGCTGCTCTCTCTGTGTGCGCACAGGGACCCGACGGTGTCCTGTACGTACACAGAGAAAGCAGAGTTTAAAAACTTAGGCGATCCGCGCGGATATCGGACTCGACTGGCGACTTGTTTGGTTGCTAGTGTGTCCGGTGACCAAGTGGCAAATCCAGTACCCTCAATTGTTTCATGCACAGATATTTATAGCAAACACACGCCCGCAAGTAGTGACTGACGAAGTTAGTACCACATCTTCAACAGCCAATCAGCGTCGTCGATATCTCCGGTGGTGGGGGTAAATGAGTCTTTTATCAGAGGAGTAGTTTCAGACAGTTACAAATAGGCAACAAGTCACCACGTGTCTTTAATTAGATAATTAAAATTTTTAATTTAAATTAAATAAATAAATAGGTACCTGCCAAATGCCTGGATGCGATTTTAAAATAATTATTTTACTAAAAAATATGTTTTTTTTAATTCAGCTTAATTGAAAAACTCGTTATTAATTAAGAAAATTCCAAATTGAAATGTTAAACTTTGAAGCATCGTAGTCGCCAAGGCCGCAGGGATACGCAAGCAATTTATACGTCGTCGTGTTGAGAATAACAGGTAGTTGTCAGAATATAAGGTTTACTTACTATACTTTGATACTAAACGGAGAAAATAAATAAAATAGATTTACTCCCATACATTTTTTTTTAAATATTTTTTTTTTGACCTGAAGGAGCAATTTTTTTGAAAAATGGTTGTAATAAATATTAATCAGCGTTAAATTTTCTATACAAAACAATTTTTTGCGTAGTGAAATATGCATTTTCGATCCTATGTCCATTCTTTTTTAAAACCGGACCACTGTGCGCCGCGCCGCTCCAGTCGAGAGAGTGCCCTCGAAACAACAGTGCGCGCGGACGTATGTCACATCGCTCGGGCGTTCCCACCAAAATCGGTTTAGTCATAATTTAGTCTTCTATTTAACGCGCTCTATTACCGGTAACTTTGTGTTTCTGTTTTGTGTTTTACCCGCCCGAAAGAACAACGGGCTTTACGTCGGGTGTTTGGTTTTGTTTTGGTGATTTAGAGGAATGTTTTATATATTCCTCGAACTGCGTTTCAATTTCTGAGAGTTTCAATATAATTTTGTTCTGATTCTGAAAAAGTGATTAATGATTTTCGGTTATTTTATTGACAGGTTATGAAAATCTTTCCGAGCAGTGTGACCATATGTGGCAGGATCCTGCCTTTTTGGCCCTTTATTTTACTCTCTGGCACTTTTGTTTGACGTTTTAGAAATCAGGCAGTATTTGGCAGTATTAGCAATATAAGCTGACAGATTTGGCAGTATAGCCGCTACAGCCCATAAAAAGAGTAGGATGCAGTATCGAGAAAGGAAATAAAAGTAAGTAAGAATTTTAAAATGCCTATGGCAACACTGGCAACGCAAAGACCTTTGGTTCGTGGATTTCCCATAACATCTCTAGTTGGATCTATAGTTCATTCCATTGTTAACCTTAAAGTGCTGAGCAAAATGTTTATAATAATATAATATCTTTGTGTGTGTGTGTCAGTTGTTTCTTATTAGTCGGACTAGAAGAAAAAATGTCGGAAAAGCTATTTTGTTTCGGATTTCGTGCGGTGTGAGTGTGAATGTTTTCCATTCCTGATTTAACATGAAACGTAAATATGAACGATTATATCGTGTAGAGTGGGAGCAGGATCCATTACTTTCGTCCTGGATAACAAAAGCGAAAGATGAAGATGTTGCATGGTATAAAGCATGTAACACTAAGTTAGTGCCTTGATTGTCTTGTGATGTTGGGAACTGGAGCGAAATGATACCAAGGCGAATGATGAGTAAATACTGTCTTTATTAAAATAATGTTACATGTCTTATACTAATTAATAATATAAAGGTGTGTCTACACACGACACCTCCCCGGGGGGAGAAAAAATAAAAATAAAAAGTTTTTTTTTTTTTCTTAATTCTAGATTAGTTTTGAAATATAAATTGGTTACATTTATATGGTTATTGGGGTCCGTGGGTTACGCCCCCGGTGTGTTTTGCCCCCGTGGTGGAAGCCCCCGATTTTAAATTAAGTTATTATAGTTGATTTCGCCGAAATAAAAATATTTTTTACTAGATACAGACGATGAAAAAAGTGTTTCGGAACCAAATACGTAGACAAACTTACTAAATAAGTATTCTAACTAACACAATATTGGATACTATAAACATGCTACAAGGATATTCACTTTATTACTATATTACAATTATTTACTTTAGATGCATTACTTTGTACTTTGTCTAAACGAGGCGCCCGTGCCCGGCCAAACTGGTTTTACACAATAGCCAGATCGAATTCTAAAAGAAAGAGATAGGTAGTCAAAGAAAGGGAAAGATAGGGTTGAAAACAATAGAGTCCAGGGTGACGGACAGTGAAAATAGCAAACATAGCGATGGGCACTATTTCTATCCCTTTCCCACATAGTTGCAATATGTTACTGATAAGAAAGTTTAGTCGGTCATGTTAACTCAAAATGGCAAGTCCAGGTCCTTCACGGGGTTTAGCACAAACCAATTACAAAATAATTTCAAATAAACTAGGTGGAAGAACGTTACTACATGTCGGATTTGCTTATAATCTTCATAGGAAAAATAATAAATCGAGTGTGTGGACATGCGTAAATAAAAGACATGGCAAGTGTAGTGGTTCTATAAAATTAAGTGAGGAAAGTGACAATGTACAAATCCAAAAGTGTCATAATGCTGAGTGTCAACCTAACTTAATGAAAAATGAAGTTAGAGTTGTTATGGAAAAATTAAAAAAGGAAGTGAAAACGAGTTTCTCGAGCTCTATACAACAAAAATTTGAAACAAAATTTGCCGAGTTAAAAAACACAGACACAGCCTTCGATGAATACATACCCAAATTCAATAATATCAAGCAACAGTTATACAACTCTCGAAAGAAAGCCTTAAATGTAGAAAAGACACAGTTTCGTAATCCAGCTGAAGTCATTATACCTGAGATTTTTCAAAAATATCTATTAGTTGATTACTGTGAGAACGACAACAGAATTATAGTATTCGTATCAGCACAGGCTTTAAAACACATCAAAAATATACAACACTACTTCGGGGATGGTACATTTGATTGTTGTCCAGGTCCATTTTACCAAATATTTACCATTCATGGAGATATGGGAAGTGATGCACAAGCAACCAATATTGTGCCTATATTTTATGTGCTACTAGTTAATAAAGAAAAAAGTACATATGAAGTCATGTTTAAAAAAATTAAAGAAGCTGTGCCGGACTTCAGCCCCATGAAATTCACTGTAGATTTTGAATTAGCTACAATGCTGGCAATAAAAGAGGTATTGCCAGCGGTCACAATACATGGCTGTAATGTTCACTTCCAAAGAGCCATTTACAGAAAAGCGAAGTCTTTAGGTTTATTGGCACACGAAGAAACAACATTGTATGTGAAACTGTGCACCTGTCTAGCATTTCTTCCTAAAGAAGATATAGAAGATGGTTGGCTTTCCGTAATGGAAAACAGGTAATTTTAATTTTCATTTTATTTTAAAGTTTTAACAGCTCATAGATTGTTTTTATAAGTACGCAAAAATAAAAATAATGCTTAGGTATATACGACATGTCATATATATCATAATTTTTGTTTTCAGTATTCCCGATGAAAAAGTCACCCAATTCAACGATTATTTCGTTGAACAATGGCTTGAGCCTCCGGGGATGATCTCAAAGTGGTGTTGCTATAAAGAACGACATAGAACCACAAATTTAGTGGAGGCCTGGAATCAACGGCTTCAGTGCTATCTGGGCCGAAAACCATCATTATTATCGTTTTTGGAAATTATAACAACTGATATTTCTACGTATAGCACAGGTCAAGTGAGGTAAAATGCTGATTACTTACATAACGCTTAATATATCAGTAATTCATTTTTTTTACTCTTAGTAAATAATCTTTATCTTATACTTTCAGATTACGAAGAAATGACAGTCCTATAAGTAAAAGGAAAAAATCTTCAATAATCAATGACAAACTCATTGCTAAGCTGACAGACAAATATGAAAAGAAACAAATTACAATTATGGAGTTTTTGGAACAAATCCGTCCGTATGTGCAAGTCAAGCAAAAATAATCACCTACTTACTTAGCTTAAAAATAATGATTTTGCATGTTTATTGTTACATAATTACTACATTTTAATTTTATATCTATATCAATGTTGTAACCTCCATAGTCACTGCATATAAATGACTTAAATTACATAATTTAATTACAAAGTTCAAATCATCCTAATATTTTTACTATGTTTTTCTTCTTTTGTTACTTTTGTTATCTGTGATTTTAAATGTTAATTGTTTTTATTATATTTTAGTGTTTGAACATTCTGTTACCAATATTCTAAATATTTAAGTAGATGCCTACCTATATACTTAGTACGTAAATAGTATATAAGTACTTAAAATAATCCTAATTTTAAACTGTGATTTTTAATTTCGTATCTGTGATTTTGCATGTTATTGTTGCTTTATTTTAATGTTTGGTTTTATTTGTTATCAAAGTTGTATTTACGTAGATACCTATTATTATTTATTAGACATTTAATTTAATTTTTATTACAATTTTTATTACGTATTACCTATTATTACCCATTAGTACCTATTATTAGATAAGCAAACGTTTGTTACACCGACATTAAAGATTTATAATAATAAACTATGATTTTGATTTTAATAATGAACCATGACTTAGACATTTTTTATAATAGGTTACACTTTGCTATCTGACTGTACTTTTGATAAAAATATTTAACTAATAAATATTATAGTACTAAAACGAAATCGGGGGCTTCCACCACGGGGGCAAAACACACCGGGGGCGTAACCCACGGACCCGGTTATTGTGACTAGACACGACAACGACAGGTTGTTTTTCTTAAATACAATTTTATAAGTAAGAATGTTTACAGTGCAATTGCAGTACACTAAGTACATCAATCATAATAGAGCTTTGTTCTGTTTTTGTGTATAATATCAGTTTTACCATTAGTGAAATATCCTTGATAACTTTGTAGGGTCCTGAGTATAAGCTTATTTGGTCCTGAGTTTATTGCCTGTTTCGTTTTTTACTAATACTTTGTCATTAGGGTTATAATGTGTGGGATTAACATAAGTGTCATACCTACATTTTGTTACCAACTTACTGTTAATTAAATTTTTGCGAGCTTGTGTTTGTGATACCTGTAGCCTGTATTTTAGTTCTAGTGGGTAACCGTCATAGTTATATAGCGGCTCTATTTTTTGAGTGAGGTTGCTTGGTAAAATGCACTTTTTACCGTAAACTTATTCAAACGGAGTGAATTTAGTAGACGTATTTACAGAAGTATTATAAGCGAAACACCAATAGGGTAGCCAAGTACTCCAGGTTTCCGATTTTTGTTCCGTTTGAATACGAAGAAACGTGGACAAACTTTTATGTGAGTTTTCTAAAGCTCCTATGCTTTGATGGTGACAAGCAGTTGAGTGAAGTTTTTTAATATTAAGCAAAGCACATACCTCTTTAACTGTTTCTGCCATGAACTCAGTACCCCTGTCAGTGGCGATTTCCTTCGGCACACCATGATGAAGCACGAAGTTGTTAACCACAAAAGAACGTGCAACTTCTGCTGCTGTTTTTGTAATAAGTGGTAAAGCACATACATATTTTGACAACTCGCACTGAATTGTTAGGATATATGAATATCCATTAATGTCCCTATCTAAAGGCCCAACTAAATCTAGGAATATCTTTTCGAAAGCAGTGTGTGCCGTAGAGGTAACGGCCATGGGTTCTTTTACTTGTACTGTGTACTTTTGTTTTTGGCAATCTGGGCATTTTTTCACATAATTTTTAACATCTGTGTCTAGGCCTGGCCAAAAATAATATTTCCGAATATTATTTTCCATTCGTCTTATGCCCGCGTGACCGCTTGTCGGTAAAAGATGAAAATCATTAAGTATGACCTTTCTATCGTTCTTATTTTCTACGCGTTCTACGTCTTGTATTATGATTAATCTGGGCCCTAACCAATTTTCGCTGTCTTTGATTTGGCTGTTTAATTTTTCAACAAATATTTTATTATTCTTATTTTTCATAAAGTACACTTCCTCTACATATATCTCACTACAAAAATTACTCAGCGCTCTCACAAATTCTGCTCGAGTCATTTGCGAGTGAGCCGCTGGTTTTATAAATATTGTCTTTTTGTTTTTTAAATAAATAAAAACATTGTTTTCTTCACTTAGTTCGTTTTCTTTTCTTAATTTTCCCAACCCTGAATTGTCTATAAATCTTAATTCAACCACTTCTTTTGGTCTATTCTGTGTCTCAACAACTTTTGGATTTTAAAAATAATCGCTTGACCGTGTTGCCTCGCCGGTTGATGGGTTGGCATTCAGTTTTAGTTTCTGCGCCCGTGTTATAAAACATAAATTATTGTTCATGTCCTGCAAATCTTTGAAAGTTAATCGAGACAGTGCGTCCGCAGCTGCATTGTCTCGACCTTTGACGTACTCAATTTCGTAATCGTATTCCTCAAGCTTCAATTTAAATTTAAGTAGTCTGCTGGATGGATCTTTGAGATTAAACAAGTAAATCAATGGTGTGTGATCAGTTTTAATTTTAAAATGACGGCCAAATAAATATGGTCTAAAATGTTTCACCCCCCACACTATAGCTAATAGTTCCTTTTCTATGGTGGGGTAGTTTTTCTCTGATTTATTTAGGCCTCTGCTAGCGTTAGCAACTGGGCGCCCATCCGCATTTGATAAAATAGCTCCAACTGCATAGCCTGATGCGTCTGTTTGTAATGTGAATTTATTGTCTAGTGAAAAATTAGGATATTGCAGTATTGGTGGTGTTATCATAGTCTGTTTTAGTATGTCAAATGATTTCTGACAGTTGTCATCCCAATTAAATGTTATATTTTTCTTACACAATAAATTAAGATAATAAGCCTTATCTGCAAAATTTGGAATAAATTTACGATAGTAGTTCGCAAAAGCGACAAAACGTTTTACATCGTCTACATTTTTGGGAATTGGGTAATCCCTAATAACACTTGTTTTTGCGGGGTCTGGCAGTATACCTTCACTAGATACTACATGGCCTAAATATAGTATCTCTTTCCTTAGAAAATTGCATTTTGTTGGGTTTAGTTTTAAATTAACTTTGCGTAAGCGATCAAATATGTCTATGAGGTTTTTATTGTGATGAGAAAGAGACTTTCCAAGGACTATCAAGTCATCGAGATATACTAAGCACTTTTCATATGTTAGACCGGCCATAGCCATTGTCATCATGCGTGAGAAAGAACTGGGGCTGGTTTTTAAACCCATTGGCATACGCCTCATCTGGTATTGCCCTGAAGCAAATGCTGTGTATTTGTGGCTGTCTTCGTGTAGATCAACATTATAGAAACCCTGGTTCAAATCTAAATGGCTAAAGTAAATACAACCCGATAAAGAGTCTAATATTTCATTTATATTTGCTAGAGGAAACTTGTCATCTTGAATGCAGCTGTTAAGTTTGCGATAATCAACAACTAAACGCCATTTTTTATTCCCAGCTGAGTCTGGTTTTTTGGGTACTAGTAAAACTGGGCTTGACCATTCGCTGTTACATTTTTGTATAATACCTTGCTGAAGTAAATTTTCTATTTGTTTGTTTACTTCTCCTTTCTGTGAGTATGGAAGTCTATATGGCTTTGAATATACCGGAGCTACGTTAGGTTTCAAGTTAATTTTGTGTGTATATAAGTCTGTTGTCGTCATTTTGCTAGACAAAAAATGTCGGAGTACTTCGCACAATTTTTTTCTATCGATAATTGTTCCTCTTTGTTGAGGTGCTTGATATCTAGAGTAGAAAACAGTTTTTTGACCCGTTCCGCGTTACTAATTGTTTTCTCAAAAGAACAAATATTATATTCCGACGATTTTTGTATTATAGGATTAATTTCATCTAAAGTTAAATCATTATCGGTTGTGTTAAGGACTCGGATCGGTACCTTTCCGTTTTTGAGTTTAACTAATGCGCTAGCTATATAAACTCCATTTTGCAGTTCTGATGCACAAATAACTATTTCTTCAAATGCATACCTCGGCTGAACACTAATGAAATGTATTGATTCACACCTCGCGGGTATATTTATATTTTTACGTGGAAAACATAATGGTAAAGAAATTTCAACATTATTATTCCACAGCAACAAAGTATTGTTACCTAAGTTTAGTATTGATTTGTATTTGTTTAAGAAGTCATGCCCTATTATGCCACTGGTCTTACAAGGCAAGGAATTAAAAACTATGTTTCAGTATCTGATTCTTAGAACTCAAATCTAGATAAACATATCCAATAGATTGAACTTTGCCTCCCATTCCAAATACGTCAATGTTCTGTTTATTGATTGGAATGTTTTGTTTCATTACATGTTTATATTTAATTGCCGATATGGAGGCACCGGTGTCAATTAACCAATTATATGGGTAACCATTACGACCATTTAAATAAATAGTACTAGAATTGTTATTTGTAAAAAGAATTGCTCTTTTAGTCACGAAAAACTCATTATTTTCGTCGGATGGCAAATAAGATTCGGTCGTTTGCAAAGAAGCTTCGGTGGTCTGTAAAGAAGTCGGGTCTGAGTTTGTCAAAGTATATAATTGTGCTTGGCGGCTATAATTAGATATATCTCTGCTCCTGAAGAATGACCGCCTCGCACCGCGCGCTGAGTTCCGTTGACCTCGCCAACCGCGCCCTGTACCCTGCTGGTGACCAAAGTTCTCGCTGTTCTGCTCTTCCGCAGCTGCCTGTGACATACCTCTGGCTCTCATACTGGCTCGACGATTCCCGAAACCCCTGTAATTGTTATTATGATAGTTATTGTGATTGAAATACAAAACTTCAGGATCGGTGGGTCGTGGTATTTCTTCATCTAAAGCCGCTTGGATGGCATCCTTTAACGAGGTATAGTTCCTTGCTGTGATAACTGTACTGAGTCTACGATTTCTCAATCCATCTGCAAAACATTTTATAGCGAGTTTTTCGTCCAGTGGACGTAAAACCTTGTATGCGTGGTCCTTACCTTCCGACTGAGAAATGGTCAGGTCTACGAACAATTCTGTAATTTTATTACCAAACTCATCAATTGACTGATTATCCTGTTTAAAACATTGCAGTTTGCGTTGAATAGCAGTCGCAGATTTTTTCGGTAACAGCTGAATTTTCATATCATTAATAAGTGCTTCAGTACTAGAATAATTAGGGGATAATTTCAATTTCGCGCCCCGAGTTAGTCTATTTTTTAAAACAAAGTTTACTAACCTTTTCTGGGAGTCGTCGTCGAGCTCTGAGCTGTAATATTCAATACCATCTATAAGACGATTAATACTGGATTCATCGTCGGCTGAAACAGGCAATAAATTCAAAGCTATCTTTAAATCAAACTTGGCCATCTTTTGGCTTTCCTCAGTTTTCACAGAACACAAACTTAATATTTCCTTATATATTATGTTAAATTGTTCACAATTTTTTTTTTTACAAACACGTATTCTTGTTCTTTAATGCTACCTTTTATTGCTTCTAATTTTCCTAAAGTACTTTGATATTCTTCATACAAATGGTTAGCTTCTCGTACCTTTGTTTCTATTATTCTACCTACTCGCCTCGTGGCACCGATCTTCACTAAATATGTTCTCAATTCTTTTATCTTTACAAGTAAATCTGATAGCTCTTGAGCCATATGGCGTAATTATGTAGTATCTTAGCCTTTACTTACATGAAGCGTTTTTTATTTACTTATATTTACTTATTAGGTACTCTTATTTACGTACATACATACACAATGCGGGTTCATTTTAGTTATTGCTATTTAGTCATATTTGATACACTTATCTAGCTGTATTAATAGAAGTTTTAATGTCCACGAGATTTCTCTATTTAGAGTAAATTAATAATGTCTAATGTTCCACTTTTGGATGCTGTCGAACCGAGCTAATGACTTTATAAATTGCGGGCACTTGCACGGTTGTAAAATAGGTAATCACACGCTTTATTTTAACGTAACCACTTCACTTTTTTTTTCCTTCACTTCGCTGCTTGAAGGATGGTATCTGCATGCTATTGTCTTCTTACTTCAAGCTCATACTCATGAATATATCGCCAAATATGTCGTCCAATATGTATTTTTATGTTACGTGTCCATGCCTATGTACGTCAGGCTGGCCCGGCCCCATGGAATTTAATAATGAGATTGTTATCAATCCAATGTACCCGGGTATACTAATATATGTAACACCTTCATTTTCAATGTAACTCTTTTTAAAAGAAATTACGTGCACTTCTTAGTGGCCGGGCCAGCCTGACGTTTTCAGCCCGGCCACCTTGTTTCCCACTAATCTACAAAAAATACTGGCAATATTGTGCTACAGATGAAATGTACCCTATAATTTATGCATATGTAACACAAAATCGAATCCTAAAATGCAATAGCATACGAAATATTAGCGGTTGCAGGTGGCCGGGCTGAAATTATTTCGTTACTATAAAACAGTAAAACTGCAACACCTACCAAAAAATAATACCAGTACATAATGAGATATAGAGATATAGAATACATGTAACGCTTTCATTTTAAATTATAATACATATTTAGAAAGAATAATCACTTGAAATTATATTTCAGCCCGGCCACCTAAAAGCGGTAATATTCCCTAAAATCTTATGCTAATTTGTACAGTAAAACCTGATACAGCTATGAAATGAAAGTTACATTCGTTTTGTTTTATTCGTATACCTTTAAGCCTTCTGTTTGACTAGATTATCAAAATCTGAGAAACTTTCCGAAGAGTGACTATCATTTATTAACTAATTTCAGGACATTTGGTTTGTTGAGTGAAACAAAATTGGTAATTGTCATATTTTTTTAATAATCATTTTTGAAATTAGTTAGACAACATTTGTACTTATATTAATTAGGTACTATAACAATTGTTAATTATAAATAATGTAAAAAAAGGTTACACATTGATAATAACACAGTTATCAAAAAATTATAGTAATATCAATATTACCTTAACATCGAACATTCATTCATTCAGAATATTAGAAGATAATTTTTGGTTAAATACTTATTATACCTTGGTAAAAAATCACAGATTTTCATAATGATTTTTACATCAACTTTGAATTTAAAGTTTTGAAAACTTTCAATTAAAATTATGCTAATATAATTATTACAACAATTCTTAAATAAAGAGAGAACCATAGTTCTTTCAGTGGCAGCTAATGGAAATATAGCTATGTAGTATATATAATTTAACATAATATTAAAATCACAGCTAAAAATCACAATGTTAACTTGTATAATTAAACGTATGCTAATATAATAATCATTGCTAGCCTATATCTGGCATTTGTACTATAAGTATTTTGACTAATTCAAATTTAAATATATTGCTTATTAGAATCGATAAAAACGTACTAATCACTTGATTATGTTATTTAATCAAGCTAAAATGTACGTCAAGGAATGTAAAAATATTAAATCCAAATTACTTTTTTTAACACTAGACTGTAAATCGTCATAACACATCCACAGATCTTGATTAAATAAATGGCATTTATAATGTCCTAGATTTTCCCCCAATACTACATATTCAATAGCACCTACAATCACATAAATATTAGTTCTAACTTTGATAGATAAAGGTATATCGTTCAATATTATTTGATCTGTTCCATTTAAATCAAAAGATATAATATTCTTTACATTATAGCTGGACAAAACAGTGCCCGGGCAATCGTGTTCACAATCCTTCGAAATAACGTCTATACAAATTGAGTCTTCTAGGGCTGATATTCCAAATGTTTTAATTACGTTCATATTAATGGGTAAAAATGGTACTGTTCTTTGAAGTTGAAATGCACATTTTTCTTCGGTACATATTTTTGTAAATAGAGCGCTATAAAATAATTCTAAAATCATTTGTTCAAACAAATTTGCGACATTGCATTCACAATTTATATCTATTGTATTTTTCGAGGATAGTTTGTAGTACTTTTTACATATGGTATTTCTTAGTTCGTATACTGCGGCTTCAGATATGTTTTTGTTACCTATAAATTGTATATAATTACATAACATATTATTATTATTTTCAGTCTGATCTATTTCTAATTTAAAGTTATTAAATGCAATATAACCATAAGCTATTAAATATGTAACAGCATCAAAACCACATGTATTTGTTAAAGTGGAACCAGTTACAATATTTCCATTTTTTATAAATTTTAACATTTTATAAATCGGTACGGTAACTGGCTCTTCAGCTTGTCCTTTCCAATTTTCTACAAAACTTGGCATATCACTGAAAATAGAATCTTGAGGAAATAACCGTTTTTGGTGTGTTCTTTTTGACGATTCTTTTTGATTTTAATCTTTCGCTCTTGAAGGGGCGGTGCCTCATTATTTTGTAGTTCACTAGCAGCGATATTAAGCTCTCCATTTAAATGATTAATATGTATGTTTAGAAATTCGTCAATCCTGTATTTTCTTACTTTAGTTTTGAGTAATAAATGTTTTATTGTTTTAAAATAATCCTCTGATGCACTAGACGATGGATTTTTGTTTTTTGAATTGTATAATGGAGCCATAACGTTTGACCACATGGGCAATTTTCCCAATAAACGTTTTAGAGTAGATATTAGAGGCGGATAATATAATTTGTTGGGGCGTTCACAAGATTCCTCTTCTTGTTTGTTTTTACAAGCAACAATATTATCAAACCATACCATAAAATTGCTTACATCTAAAACATTCTCCTCATTTAGGAATCTTTCTTCATCTACGTAATTGTGTGCGTTGTTAGAATCTTTTTTATCAATTGTAATACCTTGAATTCTTCTTTTCAAATTACAGTGGGCATCAAAGCAAATTTTTGAATAAAATTTAGTTAAAATAACAGTTAACATATTGTCAATTATCTCTCTTATGACTACGATACACTCTGCTGTTTTAATGTAAAGAATACAACGAACAAAGAAAAATTTTACATTTTCTGTTGTATTATTGAAGCACGAAAGATTATGAATAGTTTTGACAAAGTGACTTGTATCTATTCGCATATATACTACAGGCAAACTATTTGTATGTCCCTCCAATGCACTGTAAGAAGCTTCTAAGTAATCTTTTGTAGATTTATATGAAGTAAAGCATTGGATTGTAGCAGCAATCAAAGCTGAGGAATCGTCCGTGATTATTTCTGCAGGAGGGATAATTCCATTACTGGCCCATTTACCCAACCAATCCGCAATGCTATTTTTAGTGTGAGAATCACTAAGCATTTGTGAAATTGGAATAGATTTTAAAAAGCTATCAGCAGTTATTAATATAACATATAAGAATAATCTTTTAGTAAATTTAGTCCCATTAGGTAACACAATTGGTTTAATTATAGAGCCTGTGGCATCTAATGATATGGTTGGTCGACCATACTCTTGAACATATTGTTTGTAATATTTTATTTGTTCTTCTAACCAGTAGTAAATATGAAAAGTTGGTTTCATTAAAATTTCCTGAATTACGGAAGAGTATGTTGAAGTATTTGCCATAATGACAACAGATAATATTTGATTGGTATGGTACCATTTCTGCTTCCTTGTTTCATGACGTATTTGGCGTAATGCTCCGACTGATGGCAATACAGGTGGTTCCTTATCTTGAAATATCATATCATGACTCGCTATTTGTTTTCTAACTATTGTTGCTGAATCAAATTTTAATTTCTTAGATAATGTTCGTCTTGAGTACGGAGTGAGTCGTATTTTTTTTAAAGGATTATGCTTAAAATTTGGTTGAAGTTGATCAATTTCACATAAAAAATCAATAATATGATCAGTCTTATCTTTATTTTGAATTTTCACTGTTGCTTGACACTGAGTGCAACGTCCGTAGAATGTAATGTTAGCGCCTTGAATAACATGTCTTTTAAATGCTACAGTACAAGGTAACTTATAAAACTCCCAGAGTTTTTTTCTTAAAAGACCGGACCACTTAAATTTGGGAATAGCTCTGTACGTCTGATATCTTGCACTAGGTTTATTTTTATCGTGTCGTTTATACGTATAACTTAAGGGTTCAATTTTCTTCCATTCATGAACATCAATTGGAAATTTAAAACTAATTTGATGAAGTAAGCTTGCTTGTTGAATAACTGGAGAAGACCCTGATGATGATGTTGACGAAATTATAATACTATTGGTATTATCTTCATTTCTTTTAATGAAGCACTCATCTTTTGCCCGAGGTGAGTTCTGGTTGTTTAAAAAGTTTCTTCTAAAGCTGAGATATAGTGCTTTTGGTGACATCACATAGTTTATATCTTTTGCTATGGTATTGTATATAATAGAACTATATCTTGTCGTGGTGATCAAGCGTTTATGTTTCTCAAATATTTGTTTTTGAGCCACAATATCTAACGCACTACGTTTTCCCATGGTGTAGGCACGCTCAACTGAAATAAAATATATTCATTTTAACTATGGTTTCGTAATAGGTATTCATGTAGGCTAAATAACTACATTAATATTTATTTAAATACAAATTCCCTAAAAAGATAAGTGTATGCAGTAACATTTGCATGCATTATCAAGTATATACATAAATCTATTAAAAAATATTTTAGCACCTAAGGAAAGAAAGAAAGAAAGAAAGCAAAGAATGTTCATAAGAATCAAATTTACTTTCACAAAACTTATAACTTTTGGGACATTAGAAATATATAAGATAGAATAGAGATGGGGAGAGGGGCGCGTGTCGCGGGACGAGGAAAAGAATGCGGTGAGCGAGGGACGTGGATCGCTGTGGCAGGCCGTACAAGGGGGAGTTACAAGAAGCGCGGGTACAGACGAACACCGTCGACGGTTGCCTGATTACAATGAATAATTCACTAAAATCCAATATATAAATCTTACAGTAATTAATAAGAAACTGATTAATTATTGATTTCACGAAATAAATAAGTACACAATAATAATAAGTAAATACATAGGGTAGGTACACAACAATAAGATTCACAAAAACTAAACACTTACTGTTAGTAAATCACCAAAATTATTACCTATTGACTATAAACGAAAGGATAAAATATATTTAGTTGATGGCATTGTATGGAGTTTTATTATTAAGTAAATGAGTGTTTAGATTTACTTTACTTTACCTGTATATTTTTTTAAATAATTACTTAGCTACCCATTAACATTGTTTGTCGATATATTTTAATTTATCAAAACTATGACTTACCTTAAAAACATCACATCACAAACAACTACACTGCAACAACTGATCAAATTTTACACTCACAGTAATATTAAAACGTAAAATATTATGTCAGAAGTGTTGATAACTACACGGCTCTTGCGCATCTATTCTGTCTACTCGGGGAAAATATCTTACGACTTAGGTTGGGACGCGACACAGGCGCCGTCTAAAAATCGGTGGTAGCGTCTGTGAACTATTATCTTTGTATGGTTATGTTGTGAAGCCAAAAACGGAGAAAATATATATAGGTTTAGGTATTATGTATCCAACAATTATTATGTGTGATTTATACTACTTAGTTTATTAATAAAAATATCATAGTAACGCATTTTGTTTCACTCAACAAACCAAATGTCCTGAAATTAGTTAATAAATGATAGTCACTCTTCGGCAAGTTTCTCAGATTTTGATAATCTAGTCAAACAGAAGGCTTAAAGGTATACGACTAAAACGAAACGAATGTAACTTTCATTTCATAGCTGTATCAGGTTTTACTGTACAAATTGGCATAAGATTTTAGGGAATATTACCGCTTTTAGGTGGCCGGGCTGAAATATAATTTCAAGTGATTATTCTTTCTAAATATGTATTATAATTTAAAATGAAAGCGTTACATGTATTCTATATCTCTATATCTCATTATGTACTGGTATTAGTTTTTGGTAGGTGTTGCAGTTTTACTGTTTTATATTAACGAAATAATTTCAGCCCGGCCACCTGCAACCGCTAATATTTCGTATGCTATTGCATTTTAGGATTCGATTTTGTGTTACATATGCATAAATTATAGGGTACATTTCATCTGTAGCACAATATTGCCAGTATTTTTTGTAGATTAGTGGGAAACAAGGTGGCCGGGCTGAAAACGTCAGGCTGGCCCGGCCACTAAGAAGTGCACGTAATTTCTTTTAAAAAGAGTTACATTGAAAATGAAGGTGTTACATATATTAGTATACCCGGGTACATTGGATTGATAACAATCTCATTATTAAATTCCATGGGGCCGGGCCAGCCTGACGTACATCCATGCCTTATAAAATAGTTTGATCCTTCTGAAATTTTCTGCTATACGTTCTCCGTTCCCATAGCAACTTTTGGTTCTCGCCGAAAGTGTGAAATTGATCTTCGCAAAGCGTGTCGATTTATTTCATTGGTCATCCACTTGGTGTGACAGTTCTTGTAAATCCTGACTATAAGGTACAGGAATCCCAGCAACAGCAACAACGAAATCACCGACAAAACCACATTCGTTGTACTGATATGGTACTTTAACTGCTCCAAATCTGCGTTGTTATTACCGCCAGAAGCTGTCTGAGCTATAATAACTTCTTCCTTACTCTGACTTTTCCCCATGATAATTATTGATGCCACAAAAAGCACTGTTTCTCACAAGACTTAGTTTACGACTATACTTGCGGTTCATCGTGGACCGGTATCCTTATACGGAGAAGGAATTCTAAACATAGTCCAGGGGACTCTTACGTCACGGTCGCCATGTGATGTTGGGAACTGGAGCGAAATGAAACCAAGGCGAATGATGAGTAAATACTGTCTTTATTAAAATAATGTCTTTGTTAAAACATGTCTTATACTAATTAATAATATAAAGGTGTGTCTACACACGACAGTCTATCATAAACGAACATGCAACCACTACAAAGCACAAGAAGAACATGATCGGATATAGTGGGCAGTCATCGGTGAGTATACATTTTTACATATAAAAGTGCTCCCACACAGCAGTAATTTAACGTTTAAAAAACATCTTGTAGCACGATTATATTTTATAACAGTGTGTAAAATACTCTAAAAAAGTTATACAACTAATGTTATGCAACATTCTCTAACGTAATATAACTGCTGTGTGGCACCTTAACAGGAAAATTGTAGGGAGTATTAGTAAGTTATTAGTAGCATTACTATTAAAATTTCTTTAAAATTTCAGGTGCAAAAGTTTTTTAAAATGTCTTCACTAGAAAATCAGGTGAAAAAAGCAGAGCTCAACATCTGTGCTCTGTTGGTAGAACATAATTTACCCTTTCGCGTCATGGATCATATGAGTGAAATTATTTCAAAATGCTTTACCAATCCAGAGGTGACAAAATCTTTCTCCTGTAAACGAACCAAAGCAGCTGCGGTAACATATAATGTTTTGAAGCCGGAACTGGAGAGGGAAATGCAGGCAGATTTAAGATCATGTCAGAATGTTAGTACCGGTGCACCAGTGTATTCTTTGATCATAGATGAGAGTACAGACGTTTCATCGATGAAAATGCTTGTTATAGTAATTAACTACTATTCTGAGAAGTCACTAGCGTTGAAAACGAAATTTTTAACTATGGTAGATTTAGAAGGGGAGTCAGCACAGAATTTGTTTGACGCTCTTTCAAAAGCTTTACGTGATTCAAACCTTGATATAAAAGATGCAGTTGGTTTCGGAGCCGACACTACCAATGTAATGTTTGGTGAACATGGTGGCATTATTGCTAAAATTAAGGATGTGAATCGGCATTGCTTATTTATCAAATGTGTCTATCATTCCACGGCTTTATCCGTTAGTCACGCAACCAAAGACACATTACCTGTGAACCAAATAGTCAAAGAAGTTTATGGGTATTTTGGTCACAGTAGCAAAAGGCAGAGGGAATTTTCAGAGTTCCAAGAATTTGTAAATACAGATAAACACAAAATTCTACAACATTACGATATTCGTTGGCTGTCATTACACTCCTGCGTCAACAGAATTCTTGAGCAATGGGATGCGCTAAAAATTTACTTTCAAGGCCAATATTTGCACGACAAAAATATATCCTCTCAATTTTTATACGAGAGCTTTAATAACAAAATATTTAAACTATATTTTTACGCACTTGACATTTTGCCAATAAATTAAACAAATTAAATACGGTATTTCAAGGGGATTATACGACTGTACACTTGGTTTATAAAGACGTGTCTGAAATGTTTATGGCATTGTTAAGCTGCTACATGAAAGTCAATTACGTTAAGAGTACAGACCCACTTCTTCTAGATCCGACATCCAGCGTTAACTACTTATCCTTGAAGGATATGTATTTAGGTGTTAATATCAGCAGAGAAATTACTTGTCTAGCAAGAGATATAAATCTGAAACCTGCAATACAAACGTTTCTTGAGCATATGCAATCATTTCTTATTCAACTTTCAAGTCAACTTAAAACACGTCTGCCATTAAATGACCTTTTTAAGCAATTACAGTTCTTAGCTCCTCAAGACGTTGTATACGGGAGTTTTCTTCGATAGCAAATGTTATTACGCAATTCCCTAATCTTGTTGATGAACATACAATTCAAAAAGTTGACGATGAATACAGACAATTAAAATTTGACAAAAATGTTAGTGATTTATTAGAATCTGGCGGGAGTAACGCTAAGCCAACTCCAAATATTGATAAATTTTGGGGTGCCATTGGTAAAATTCCATATTCAAATGGAGACTTAAAATACGTTAATGTTTATAATTTTGTAAAAGGTTTGTTGTGTTTGCCAATGTCGAATGCTGCTTATGAAAGGATATTCTCGCAAATCAACTTCATAAAAAAAAAAACGCCGAATAGATTTATTAATAAACATGTCACCTCTATTTTATAGTGTGAATATGGTGACTGCGTTTCATTCCAGCCAACTAAAGAAATGATTAAACAAATGACAAAAGCGATCGTGGCAAAGATATGTTAATTTATGAAGGATATTCGTATCATTTAAATAAGAGGCGTGATAATAACTACTACTGGAGATGTACGAAATACTATCTCGGTGTAATGTATCTATTACTTCTTTGCTTACAACCAACACATTGTGCTGTCCCAAAATCATGATCATATGCACTTACCCAACCCTGAAAAACGTATTGAAATGAAGTTAAAGGCTATTGTACAGCGGTGCATCCAAATGGTACCGAGTACCAGTGCTCCCCATATGAAAGAAATAAAAATCTTCCACCGATTCCAAAGGATATTCACAGTGTCGTGATTCCCGAAGAATTAATGAGCAATGACTGTGGTGAACAATTTCAGATCGGGCACTATATTGATGATAATGAGTGCGTATATTCCACAAAGGAAAATTTGAAACTGCTGAACGAAGCGAAGTTTTGGATGATGGACGGGACCTTCGCTTGTTGCCCGCGTCCATTCTGTCAGATCTATGCAATACATGCAATGGTTGGCGCAACACACTCCACGCAGAAAATAGTTCTCCTAGTGTACGGTTTGCTTTCTCACAAGTCAGTAAAATCTTATACAATTTTTTTAGATATTGTTAAATGCGTGGGATTTAATAAATTGAATGTCCATTTGGATCCGGACATTATCCTCACCAATTTTGAAGTTTCCGCTATGAAAGCTATCAAAAAAACATTTCCTAATTGTTTAAATAAACTGTGTTTTTTCCACTTAAATCAGAGTATATATCGTTATATACAGAAAGCTGGTCTAGCGACGAAATACGATTGATTCCCGTTGTCCCCGTACACCGTGTCCCCGTCCTACGGGGACAGCAGTACTTCAATTAAATATTTAAAAATACTTCCCGTTCTCCCCGTACACTTTCCCCGTTAATATAGTTGAATAAAATAAGTAGTTTTTTATATTTATACGATAGTCAGGTTTTAAGGGAGACTTCCCATGCTCGCACTCCAAATTTCAATAAAATCCTGCTTGATTGTTATATGGAAAACTGCAAGAAAAAAATCATCACAGCTGATGTACCTGTCATACCCACAGCTTTCAGTGAAACAATATAAGAAATTAAAGACTTAGGACTAGACAAGGTAATTTCAATTCCTACATTTGATAGTAAGAAAAGTTCTTTGTATCGTCACAGAAATTCAGCTTTTGGCGTTGATAAAACTGTTTTTGACGAGGTGAAAAATGTTAAAATACCTCCAAAATTTGAAAAATTTGTGCTAGCGGACTATTGTGAGGTTAATAGACGAATCATCCTATTTTGTTCTGAAGAGGCAAGAAATAAAATGACAGTTTTTAAGGATTATTTTGGTGATGGAACCTTCAAAAGTTGTCCAAATTTATTTAACCAGATTTTTACAATCCATGCCGACTTAGAAAGCACTGCACTAACTCCCTTAGTGTATGCCTTAATGACAGACAGAAAAAAAGAGAGCTATGAAATCAAAAGGTTCCACCTTCAAAAGTTGTCCAAATTTATTTAACCAGATTTTTACAATCCATGCCGACTTAGAAAGCACTGCACTAACTCCCTTAGTGTATGCCTTAATGACAGACAGAAAAAAAGAGAGCTATGAAATTCTTTACAGTCTAATTAAGTCCCAAATTCCCGACTGGAATCCATCTTCTTTCACTTGTGATTTTGAAGAAGCAACCATGTCTGCAATAATGGAAGTTTTTCCAGAGGTTGTTATTACCATTTTAATAAAGCTGTATGGAGGAAGGGACGTGATTTAGGCCATACTAAATCTAAAATCCTGCGCCCTCAGGTCGCACTTAGTGCAGTACTTCCGTTACTGCCCGAGAACAAAATAATAGAAGGGTGGTTTTATATTGCCGATCAAAGTCCTGATGACAGTAAAAGTGCTCAATTTAAGAAATACATGCTGTCACAATGGCTTCGACCGAAGTTTATTAAAGTATGGTGCAGTTTCGGCAAACGTCACCGAACTAACAACTTCGCAGTAAGTTGGCACCATAAATTAAATAGCGCAGTAGGCAGAAAAAACCCCACCATATTGAAACTCCTTACAGTTTTACATCGAAATGCCAATTTATTCAGCGTTAAAGCTGACCAGCCACCAAAACGCCGCACCCTAAATTTGATTGAGATTGACGATTTTATTATGGAGTGCCAAATGAAACTTATTAACGGCGAAATTACTGTAGGACATTTTCTTGAAAAAATGCGCTAATAAATTCTACAATTATTTGTTTAAAAGTACCATGTTGATTATATTGGAGTATAAGTAAATTATTATAACATATTTTGGAGGTATTTACTGTGTTGATTATTTTTTAGACAAGTTACTGTGATATTTTTTGTAGTAAGATGTATGTAGCTACTTACCATGTTGATTATTTTTAGGCAAATGATTGTGATATTTTTTGTAATTACATATGTAGCTATTTACTATGATTATTATTTTTAGGCAAGTGATTGTGATATTTTTTTAAATTACATATGTAGCTATTTACTATGATTATTATTTTTAGGCAAGTGATTGTGATATTTTTTGTAATTAGATATGTAGCTATTTACTATGATTATTATTTTGAGGCAAGTAATTGTGATACTTTTGTTGATTTTATACGACTAATAATGCTCAAGTTGTGTTATTTGTGTAAATTTAATAATTGTATTTTTTTTACCTCAAATTAAAATTCGAATACAAATAAATAAATTTTGTTTTATTCCCCTTTTCTTTTTCCCATGCAAAAAAACTAAGCTAAAATAGAATGCAGATTTAAGAGGACAACGACTCGTGAAAAGTTTACTTCCCGTTGTCCCCGTTAGCCGAATGTACGTTATGGGGACAACTGGAAATAAATTTAATCACGTCCCACTGTCCCCGTGACGGGGATATGGCATACGGGGACAACGGGAATATACGCGAAATACAATAATGATGCAGATTTCGCTCATAAGATGCGGCATATCGGTGCACTGGCATTTCTAGAGCCAAGTGAAATTATTGAAGCATTTGCTATAATAAAAGACGAAATTATACCGGACGAAGCAATTGATGTGATAACGTGGTTCGAAAAATATTATATCAACGGATCAATGAGAATTACAAAATCAGTTAGCTCTATAATGACAATGAAACAACTTCCACCGCAATTTCCACCTACTCTGTGGTCAGTACATGATAGTATATTATCATATGTTCCTTTATCACAGAACGATTCCTTTCAAAGTCATTTTAACCCTATTTATCAATGGTAGACATATGACTATAAATAAGGTTTCATTGGAAAGGCAATTTATTTAAATTTCAGAATAAATCAATAGATTTGTTTTTATTTTATTTACCAGGGAATAAAAAAAGCAAGCTAATGCAAATGATTAAAAAGTTAAATTTTATTTTATCAGTAAAAATTAGGTACAACAAAGTCCTTAAAAACAACTTAAAACCTAGCCCCCCTAGCCCTGATGACTGCTTCCATGCGTTCTCTCATGGACCTAATTAATGTGACAACAGTCTCTTGAGGAATGTTGTTCCATTCTGCAACGACGGCATCTTGGAGATCTTGTAGAGTGGTAGGGGCAGGATCACGTGCCCGTACTCGCCGTTTCAGTTCATCCCAAAGGTGCTCAATAGGGTTCAGGTCTGAACTTCGCGCCGGCCAGCGCATAACAGGGATCCCAACTTCTTGCAGGTAGTCTCTTACAATTAAAGCGGTGTGACAGCGGGCGTTATCGTGCATTAAAGTGAACCCACTGCCAACAAAACCAGCATAAGGGACAACCTGCTCCCTAAGATCTCTGTTATGTACCGAGGAGCAGTCAGCGACCCTTGCCCGCGAGCACTTCCAGTCTGAGAAACACACACGAGGTTCGTTTTGCCATCGATTGACATGCCGCCCCAGAACATGCACGAGCCACCCCCGTATTCCACTGTCTCTTGAATACAGGCTTGCACGAATCGTTCCCCTTGCCTCCTGTACACTCTTCGACGCCTGTCGTTGCAGAAAAGACACACCCTCGTCTCATCCGAGAAGAGCACAGCCCTCCATTGGTCTATTGTCCAATCCACATGGTCACGGGCAAATTGCAACCGGTCTCACCTATGCTGTGCAGTCAATTTTGGCCCTGTAGCAGCCCTGTGAGCTGCAATTTTCTTCTCCCGCATTCTTCTTCTAACTGTGGCGACGCTTACAGAAGTTCTGCGAGCTTATCGTAGTTGTTGTTGCAGCTCAACAGCATTGGAGAACCGATTACGTAAAAACGTCGAAACAATGAAGCGATCCTCTCTTTCGGATGTGCACCGTTGTCTTCCAGATCCACGTCTTCGGATATAGCCACCAGACTCTTGGAAGCGTTGGAACACTCATCGAACGGAAAAACGACTCAAGTTCAGTTGCCGAGCAACATCACATTGCCGCATCCCTGATTTCAGTAGTGCAATGACTTGAGCGGCTTCATCTGCAGTGGTATCCATCTTCTGTGGTATTTTTCTTGCTGTAACTGTTCACGTGTGTTCACTTCAGTGGTTGAATAGCGAATTAACCTGGGTCGCCCGTTTTATACCCTTGTAGTATACCCTTGTAGGGAGGTGCAATTAGTGGCCGTTGTAATGCGTATTTTGACAATATTTTTTTTAAAGTTACGTGCTAATGAGATCTGTTGTGTTTAGGAATTATGAGAGTCAAAATGGCGGGTGTACCATAGCGAATTAAATTATACCAATTACCAAACAAATGTACCTAAAATGTACTATTTAGTACCTAGCTCTAAAAAATTTTTACCTCCTTCAGAACGAAATTATTTCGAAATTAAGGTACACCCGCCATATTGACATCAAGATGGCGGGTGTACTAATTTTTTTTATTATTGAACCATTACTCATAAAATGTATTTACACTAAAAAATTGTACCTAAAATGTACCTCAAGTAAATAGAAACACACACTTGATTAGTGGGATAGTTCCTGAGAAATAAAACAACCGTGTCTCGGTTTACTTATGTTTATTATTATTATTATGTATTATTGATCTAGGTACATATTTATATATATTTTTGGGATAAATCTTGAATGGGGGTGAAAAATCACGTTTTGCGGTAGGACTCAATGTAACGCACTCAAAACATCGTGCTGATGGATGGATTGAATAGTATGGAGGTCATGGAAGTGTTTACAGTAAAATCTTACGTTAATAAAAACATGTATTTAAAAAAAAACATGTGAAAAAGTTTAAACTTTGACTCTTAATATCTCCGTAACTAGAAGGTTCCTAGGTATGGTCTAGTCTAGAACAACAAAATAATCGCAATGACGGGAAGAACAAGTACCTTTTGGCATCGTTAAAGGTCTTGTTACACCCTTTATACAGGGTGTCAGGGACATCGACGCGAAGCCTGTTACCATGGATTCAGTACATGATTCTGAACCCCCCTGCGTTGAATGAAATGCTGTTTCATACATTTTGACCGCGTAGGTAAAATAACCGACCCAAAAATTTCAACGCAGGGGGTTCAGAATCATGTACTGAATCCATGGTAACAGGCTTGCGAGAGGGCATGGCAGGCTGTCACCTCCTTCTGCGAAGCAGTAATGCTCGTGAAGGAGGAGGCGGGGCGCGTAAGGCAGAGACAAAGGTCGCTCCCTCGAGCCCCTAGCCGCCGCCGTAGTGGACGCCCCGGGCGTTGGGAATCGATCGCCGATTTCCGGCCACCGTAGGCGCGGGCTTGCGGACGGAGACTGATGGGTAGGTCGCCATCCGATCAGGACCAAGCCCGGGTCGACGGCGCGTCGTGTTCCACGCGCGCCTCAAAGAGTTGTCAGCGAAGCTGAAGGGGTCCGTCAGGGCCGATGCCTACCACCGGGGTTGCGGATAGTCCTAAGGGGAAACCGTGGCCCCCGTCTAGGCAAGGTAAGGAACACGGGTGGGTTTTAGTCAGTAAGAGTCTGACACGCCCTTCCGCTCCGCCCAGAGCGGGAGAAGTCATTTGATGATTTCCCACACAAAAAAAAAAAAAAATGGTAACAGGCTTCGCGTCGATGGCCCTGATACCCTGTCTGTATACATTTATATTATACGGATTTTTTTAAATAATGAATTATGTGCACACGAATAATTATTATATTAATAAGTTACTAGCAACTGTCCGGAACTAGCTTCGTAAATGCACATTCATGATAAAGTATGTTGCGGGTAGTTGATACACAATTAGCAATTTGTACTCTATTTCCTGATTAATCATACGAGCTTCATAGTTTACAATACGCAGATAACTTTATTATCATTAATATAATTTTAATTGCGATCATATAGAATTAATCACTATGAAACGCGGAAAAAAAAATGTTGTTGATTTAAACGAACTAAACGAAAACAAGTGTTTTGTAAATACAAACAACATTTCCCATCGATTAATGATTTACCTTCACCGTGTAGTGAAATATTTTCAAAAATGTCCAGTGAACTTGAACAACAAATATCGCCTAAAGCACTTTATATATCGATTAAAAGAAATTCTGAATACTTTTTCCCGTGGGGGATGAAAACAGTGAAGATAAAAATTGTTTGGGTTTGGAGATTAAAACGCAAGACGAAGATATATTAATTATGAAGAATGTTGATACAGAAAAAGAGATTGAAGAAGACAATAACGAAGAAAATTCTTACGTCGTGGATAAAACTACATGTAGTGAAGAAGGTAAATCTTTTAATTTTTCACTGTCTGTAATAAACAGACATCCACAATATTGGTCACTATCGGGCTCATTGTCGTCGTAATACTGAATGGAAATGTTTTGATGATCTTAATAATTTTATTTCCAAAACTCCGAATTCACTTATCGCTAATTGCATTATGTATGGACGAAAATAAAGAGGTACCTAATAACTTTGACGCGTTATCATTCATGATTTAACCCAAAAATATATATAAATATGTACCTAGATCAATAATTAATAATAATAATAATAAACATAAGTAAACCAAGACACGGTTGTTTTATTTCTCAGGAACTATCCTACTGATCATGTGTGTGTTTCTATTTACTTGAGGTACATTTTAGGTACAATTTTTTAGTGTAAATACATTTTATGAGTAATGGTTAAATAATAAAATATTTTAGTACACCCGCCATCTTGATGTCAATATGGCGGGTGTACCTTAATTTCGAAATAATTTCGTTCTGAAGGAGGTACAAATTTTTTAGAGCTAGGTACTAAATAGTACATTTTAGGTACATTTGTTTGGTAATTGGTATAATTTAATTCGCTATGGTACACCCGCCATTTTGACTCTCATTAGGAATTCTAACTATTGTTAATTTAAAGGTCGTTAAACATACTTCCAATTGATACCAATATTAATTGGGTTTAATGTATTCGTTGCTGGCGGGACTTGCTTGCTTATTTTCGAAGAGGTGCGATTTTTGTGACGCCCAGTGTAGTAAATTCAAGAGATATCTTGTTTTAAAATATTAATGTTGACATCACCACAAAGGACTACATTTTTGTTTAAGTCGTAACAGTGTTTTGATAATATAGTGTTTAATTTTGAGTAGAAAACCTCTAAATTGTTTTTAGTAGGTACCTACTCTATCTAGGCAAATAATGATTGTGTTATGTGCTATTAGTTCAAAATTGCACAAACTTCAACGACGCTATTACCATGATTAAATAATAAATTGATAGTGATTTTTGTAGAAAATGAAAAGTTTTTTATTTTATGGTGCCTATCCATATTAATTTTATATGCACTGTAGGCTTTTAAATGACTAATAAGTAGGTATATTTTTTGCAGCTTCAAGGCATCATCTCATCACTAAGTATGACGCAACTTAGACACTTCAACACGTCATCTCAGGACCAATATAAAACCTACTGGTGGCCATCATTAATCATGACATTAAAACGTCTTATAATAAGGACGTACCTTGGTAGACAATTGTTTATCAAGGTATGTCCTTGTGGTTGCTCGTAGGGTATCCGTAGATAAATGACAGGCGTTTATCGAGTTCAAGATAGAAGTTTAATAGACAGACTTACAGTTTGAGGTACACGAAAAGGAACAAACACTAAGAAGATACAGAATCAAGAATTAGAAGGAAACTGAGAATTTAGGTAGTTAGGTTGCGAAACGTAATTACAGATTTATAAAGGTTAGCGCGCGCATTCGCCGTCGGGGCAGAGCAACGACTGGCGCGGATGACCGAGCGATCGCGGGCGTGCGGGTGCCGCCGGTGCGCGGGCGCAGGCGGCGAGGTACACACATCGCGCGGTCGATCAAGGTGCGAGCTACATGCGCTCCAAACAGGTGCGTCCTCTGATCACGGACGTTGCCACATCCTTAATGACGTTGTCTAAGTTGCGTCATACTTTTGTGATGAGATAACGTCTTTATGCCGTTGTTAATGACGTCCACAGTAGATCACTATATGACGTCATAATACCGTTATCAATGACGTCCACAGTAGGTAACTATATGACGTCTTAGTGCCGTTATTACTGACGTCCACAGTAGGCCACTATATGACGTCTTAATGCCGTTAATAATGACGTCCACACTAGGTCACTATATGACGTCTTAGTGCCGTTATTAATGACGTCTACGTTACGTCATATATTAGTCCTGAGGTGACCAGCCTATACGTCATAAAATGACGTCGTGAGGCTGTGACATATGTACGTCATATTCCAGGGACGTGTGACGTCATAAAGTGACGTCAGTTACGTCGAAAATGACTGCGAATGGACGTCATAATCACGTCGAAATGCTACCTGGGATGTATAGGAATCTCACATTAACTCGTAATATTTAAAAAAATCATTCATGAATTATTTAGTGTTTAATAATTTCCTAGTACTTTCGTGAATGTTAAACATAAAAAAAGTATATTATTTGCTTTTTTTATTTACATGACAAGGTCAAGCGGAAATAACACTAACTGCAAGCTAGGGAGGGGTCTTATCGCTTTTGCAGAATGTCAAATGAAACTGCAGGTACTTAAATCGATTTTTGATAACAGGTTTTTCTCAAACTAAGGCGTTCAATTCGGTGTCCTGTATAGTTGCTTGTTATTATGTTTTCACAGGGTTTTAAAGTGACAATCTACTTTACTCAATTCCACTTTATTCTAACCAAAATCAAATAAAAATAACTGAAAGCTTCGGACTCTGCTTCTTCGTTTAATCTTACTACCTATTTTGTGTCGAAAAATATAAACTGAATAGTGGTCGATAAAAACTAATTCTATTTTTTTCTTTCAACCTATTTGATTATTTTATCGATTCTGTTACACTTGAAGTTCAACCCTTCTTTAGGAAAAAAACAAACGTCAGATCAGATGCTAGTGTATTATCTATGGTCTGATGGATGTCATACATACAACAACAGACAACAGAACAGACGCCGTTTCAACGCTCTGCCGTTTTCTTGTTCGTTGTGTTATTTTATTTTGGATTTTCGTTGACCCTCACTTGTTTATTGGACTTATTGTGTGTGCTCGCCTATCTACTGAGCTCTCGCTACTCGACACGGACTTGCAATCATTCATCATGCGATGCATAAACTGCAGTGTGGCAACGCAGACTGCGGCGGCATATCGCATCTTCATTGCCTGCTGTTCTACTCAATATTCTAGCACGATGGTTAACAATTGAGGTAAGTCATCTACAGCTAGAATCATTCTAGAACTACTAACTAACTACCTATAAGAAACATCGAACTAATGTCACGTTGTTTACCATGTCTCATAATACCCATTGAACTCAATGGCAATAGATCAGAAAGACTCATCTCGTATTGTAATTGTCACGACTACTACAGACTGGTTGTCTATAATGTCATAATATTCAAATGTGTAGGTATTATAGTTAATTCATGTGGGTACTAAGGTAATTAAGTTTGTTCTAGGTTCCAAGGGATGCCAACATTTGTCATCCTTGTTATGAACTGCTGAATTCAGAAGCAACTGGCGATGTTCGTTTATTTGGCCATACAATGGTGTGCATAACTTGTGGCCGTTCTGTGAGAAGTGTACAACGCCATGCAGTGGAAAGAAACAATTCTATGTTGCAGAATTTACCAACGTCACATCCAGCTTTCCATCAGGTAAATAAAAAGATCTTTAATCAATCTTTATAGGTAATATTGTTCAATAACTGTTCATTTTTTATTCTTTTATTTAATCCCTTTGCTTGCTTCTAATGTAGGTAGACATTCAGTTCTTCTTAGATATTTAGAATTATGATGACACCATGAATACCCTAAATTAACTTTTTTTAGGCTATGAATTATGCGTGTCATACCTGTTGGATGTGACATCTAAGGCAGACAAATCAAGATCAAAATATGATAAATCTGCCTGAACCACGACCTGGACCTGAACCTGAACCACTGCTTGAACCAGCACCTAGACCTTTATCAGAACCGGAATTAAACCTGCCAAATTATAAACGGGCTGCAAACACCTCCAGACACTGTGTTTAATGGTTGTATCTTTGAACAACAGTTACATGTGGTTCCTGCATTTATAAAAAAAATGCTTATTGCAAAACATAATTTTTATATTCCCCGCAACACCAGGGTTTGTGAGACACATTTTAATTTGGATGTTTGGCACTTGTTGCTTCAAAATAACAATATATACTCGAATTTCACTGCAAATCAAATTGAAGATATAATATCTATAGCAAAATCTGACCAACCAACATTTAATTTTGAAAATGTTGCTGAAATGCAGAATGTGATATGTCACTATTGGACAGGTTTAACGATTGCCAATTTTCTGAACTTATTTAATGCTTTGCCTGCCCTCACTTTCAAAAGGCCTAAGAACGCTTTGGCTATTTATTTAGCAAAATTAAGAACAGGTGAATCTGACAGACGACTTGCAACACTTTTTACAGTATCACGTCCCACCTTAACAGCCATACTAAAAAAAATTAGAGTGTTTAACGCAATATTTAGTACCCAACTATATAGGCCCAAATCATATGACCCATATATAAGGTGCTATAAAAATATCTGCCACGGCTGCAATGGGAGATAGTATTGTGTTTATAGATTACAATAGTAAAGATAAATTATTGATTATTTGTCATATTTTTTTTCATACAAAAAAAGTACGTATAAATTTGAATTGATTTATTAGTATAAAACCATCCCGTAGTAAGCTGTTGCCGTACCGCAGCGAATTCAATTCATAAACGCCGGCGATGTTCATACACTGTTGCCATTCTTATCAAACAAATGCCGCCGTTCGCGGCGGCCACTCTGTCGTCGGTCGCGCAGCCCCGCGCGCCCCCACCCTCACCCGCACTACCCCGTTCGTCGCACGCGCCAGCCGACCGCCCGCGCCCGCTCCCGCTCGCCAGTCGCCAGTCGCCCTCCGCCCGCTCGCAGCGACGGGAATATCGCGCGCGGTTTCATTAAAAATGCCTCCCAGACGACGGTATTCCAATCAAGACTATCTTGAAATGGTATTGTGCTACCGCGAGTGTAACTCTGTAACTGCGCATGCAGTAAACTTGTACCAGCAGAGGTTTGGTGTGCGAGTGAGCCATCACACCATTCTGGACGCCGTGTACAGATTTAGACGACACGGCCGCTTTGATCCGCCTCCGGTTGACGCAGGCAGGCCTCCATACTCTGCCGAACTCGAAGAGGAAGTGTTAGACTTCTTCCGGCGTCATCCTCTTGCGAGCACCAGGGATGCTGCTCGAGTCTTCGACGTGAGCGACAACTACGTGTGGCGACTTTTAAATCGGGAAGGGCTCCATCCTTACCACTTCACAAGAGTGCAAGAATTGCATCCACAAGACTACGCGGCTCGCCTCGCGTTTTGTAATTGGCTTCGAGAAGAACGCCGCAACATTCTGTGGACTGACGAGTCCACATTCACACGGGTTGGTATGTTCAACATACACAATGCGCATTATTGGACTGAGGCGAATCCTCGTGTTGTGCGGCCTGACCACTTTCAGACTCGGTTTAGCCTTAATGTGTGGGCCGGGATACTCGGCAACAGAATTCTAGGTCCAGTGTTCTTGGACAGACTGAACGGAGACACGTATCTGCGCTTACTACGAACCCGTGTGAGAAGAATGTTGGAACGTATTCCTCTTCAAGAGATAAGAGGGCTGCACTTTCAACATGATGGAGCACCACCTCATTTCGCCATCAGCGTAAGGGAATTTTTAAACGGTGTGTGGTACGGCGGTGATAGGTGGATAGGCCGAGGAGGGCCAGTGCCGTGGTGTCCACGCTCGCCAGATTTGACGCCTCTAGACTTATTAATTATGAGGACTGTAAAATGGATTTGTGGGCTAAAGAAAAATTATGGTTCCATAAATTAATAGATGTAAGAGACATGGGTGGTTTATGTTATGCTTCAAATGACGTGTTTGACATATGCATGAAAACCGAACGTGTTATACGGAACTGTATTCGCATGAGTGGTGGCAAATCAATGCAAAAAAAGTATGATAAAAACTTTATATGTGTAAATGTTTTAAACGCATATATTGAAAAGGATGTGTTTTCTGGGGGAAACGAACACAACCATAAAATAAGCTTAATTAAACTCATTATAGAAAAATTCATTGATGTAAGATTACATTATATTTGTAAAAAAGAAACTGCTCAAATAAAAATTACTTCTAAAAGACAGCTTTATAACAAGCTGAATCTATACTTTTGTATAAAGAATACGCCGAAAACGCGTTTCTTGACTCCCTTTATTATTATTTTTACTTTTTTTATACCTATTTGTTGTAATAGCGGCAATGTAAAATAGTATCTACTACTTTTTTGAATCGGTCAAAAATAATTGCCACCATAGAAAATGAACCTAAAAAAAAATATATTCTGCAACTCTACGTCTTTCAATACTTACTGTGTTCTGAGCATTGAAATGTAATACCAAGAACTATTTCTAGTTCCACAATAGAATAAGCACGAAATTGTAAACAAAATGTTTTGAACCTAATTACTTTGAACTTAAGTTTCATTTTAGAATAAATATTTTTATACTGATGACTTTTTATTTTCAAGCGACATTTTAAATTTATTGCTTATAAACTTTCTCCGATGAAAGGACTTAAATAAATATATTTTGCAATGGTAATTAAACTTCATGTTTAAGCATTAAGGTTTATAATAAACTGAAGTTGTTAATACTATTCAACTTTTTTCTAAGAATTGTAGATGTTTACGTGTGTGCAAACGTGGCCACTTGAGCGACTTGGTTTTGTTCCTGATCCTTAATCTAGTCTACTATTGTTGATCGAAGACCTACAACAACATTTGACTTTTTGATTTAGTTGTATTCACCTTTTAAATTCATGTTTGACAGGTTACTTCAAAAGCTCATAAGTCACAGGCATTGCCTTGAATAAAACGGTTAAATTGTCAGTTTTTTCAAATTCTAGTAAGTCCACAAAGACATTATTTCAAATTCTCACATGTCCATTGCGACCAATCACGAAACGTCAAATTTCAAAACTTGTCAATATGGCGTTAGTCTTGCCGAAAGTTTTGTGATTGTGTTTGCGCTCCTCGTGTTTTTATAGAAAATGGAAGGAAATTTAAATCAAATTGATATTGTTGAGCCAGATAAAGCACGTAAAAGAAACAGATTGAATAGTATAGCGAAGAAAGCAAGCAAAACGAAGTTAAAGTAAGTAAAATTCTTTTGTTTTTATACCGGTGTCAAACACGTGGCGTCATCGCGGCGCGGTAAATACAGGGCCAGATCCTATCGATAAGAAACAAATAAAATTCCGATTTCCGATTTAAAGATAAACCGTTCGTGATTGATTTCATTGTATTTTACTAGAAAGTTAGTTACTAAAGTATGTAATAGATTTTGTGTTAGTTCTTAGACCAAAAATAAAAGAAAGGCGGCGCGCCGCGAACATCATAAGTGAAGCCATAAAACCGTGCTCCTGCAAGTAAACATACATGCTCACACACCTACACTAAAACCATGCTCATCGCTCTTAGTACGTAACGAGTCGTCGTCAAGTAAATTTAGATTTAAAACATAGAATTATGCCTTCCTGTGTAGTGAAAAGTTGCAAAAACAACAGTAAATCACATAAAAAGTCTCACCGAATCACTTTTCCCTTGCAATCACATGAAATAACATCGTTTCTCTATTAATAAACTGTGAATTTTAGGTTACTTGGAACAAAAACCTCAAAGAACGAAAGCAGTGACATAAAGTGTGAGGGTTGCCATAATACTATTTAAAATTTCCCCATTCGGTTAATATAAATATGATTTCTTACTTCCAGTTATTTTCTTTTTATGTATTTAATATTTTAGGTTTCCAATTAATAATGAAATAAAAAATAAATGGATAGTAGCTATAAGAAATAGTCGGAATGATCCAGAATGGTTGCCATTGAAAACCAGCTGCAGCAGCGGTTTGTTCCGATCATTTTGATAATAACGACCTCTACACAACCAACCGTGGACGTCACCGTGTGACCAAAAGCGGATACCCTAATAAGGTATGTACAATTTAAAAAAAGGGAGACTTTCAACATAATAAAACACAGGTAGTATTTTTCTAATTTGAGTTAGTTTCTCAACTTAGACTAGCTAATTATAATACTACTATCCCAAAATTTATTTTTTTGTATTTTAGATGTTATTTCCGTCGTCCAATGTAACTGCTGAAAACTCAAACTCGGTATCACAAAATTCTGTATGTACTAAGTCTTTACTCTAATCTTCTTAAAAGGGTTTTAATCAAAAGCTGCTATTACTCGTATGTTTTTTTGGCTTATTCCACTTTTCCCCGTTGGATGATCCCCATTGATGGGGATTAGTGAACTTTTTGTTCACTATTCCCCGTTGACCCAAAATTTTTATTTAATGGGGATAAGTGAACTAAAAAGTTCAATAATCCCCATTAGGTAGGTACGTTAAAAAAATAAAATATATGAATCATGTTACATTTATTAATTAAAAATATAACTTTCTTATACCTAATAAAATCACAGATTGTACAATTATTAATTTAAAATAAAAAATATAACTTTCTTATACCTAGTAAAATCACAGATTGTACAATTATTAATTTAAAATAAAAAATATAACTTTCTTATACCTAATAAAGTCACAGATTGTTACAATCATTAATTTAAAATTGTAGCATGAAAATATTTCTTTCTTATACCTTGTAAAATCACAGATTGTACAATTATTAATTTAAAATAAAAAATTTAACTTTCTTATACCTAGTAAAATCACAGATTGTACAATTATTAATTTAAAATAAAAAATATAACTTTCTTATACCTAATAAAGTCACAGATTGTTACAATCATTAATTTAAAATTGTAGCATGAAAATATTTCTTTCTTATACCTTGTAAAATCACAGATTGTACAATTATTAATTTAAAATAAAAAATTTAACTTTCTTATACCTAGTAAAATCACAGATTGTACAATTATTAATTTAAAATAAAAAATATAACTTTCTTATACCTAATAAAGTCACAGATTGTTACAATCATTAATTTAAAATTGTAGCATGAAAATATTTCTTTCTTATACCTTGTAAAATCAAAGATTACACTCACTTAAGTTTTTCTAAACAGTGCCCAATCGTAATTTCATTATTAATGAGTTCCATTTGGACCTCCTGTATATAATTATCGCGATTGATGCTTTTTTTTGTTTTTTCCGCTATACCTTTATTTTCAGAAACCCCCAATGCAAGAACTTCGTAATACGATGCATCTTCAGCCAACGCTGTGAGGAGCTTCATAATGTTGGGTTTCTTTATTTTCACACGCTTTTTTATTTTATTATTCCATGCTTCGACTAAATTCGTAGTGCGATGAGTCTGTCCAAATACACACCACGTTTTAATAAAATCATCTTGTAGCCATTGTCTGAGCATGTAATTTCTAAACTCCTTGCTATTATCATCATCAGGGCTTTGAGAGGCAACATAAAACCAACCCGCAATGATTTTATCTGATGGTAACAAAGCCAAAGCAGTGCTAAGTGCAACTTGTCTTCTGGTTAATTTATCTTTTGTTAGTTTGAGTTGTTTTCCTTTCTTCCATATTGCCTGGGTGAAATGGAAATAACAGCCGCTAATAGATATATTTACAAAAACATTTCGCATTGCGTTCATCGGAGCCACTTCATAGTCACATTTAAATATTTCTGGATTCCAATCAGGTAATGCAGATTTTAGCATACTAAATAAAATTTCATATGTTTGTTGATTTTTATGGCTCATGAGGGCATAAACAAGTGGCACAATGTTTATGTGTTTTTCTGTACTGCCCAAATCCCCATGAATGGTGTAGAGTTGGTAAAAGGGAGATGGACAGATCCAAAACGTTCCATCACCCAAGAACATCTTCAAATTTTTCATTTGATGTCGGGCAAATTCAGAGCAAAAAGCTATTACACGGATACCACTGTCATTGTAGTCTGCTAAAATAAATTCCTGATGAGCTGGAGGTACTTTAACTTCTTCAACATTTTTGAACTCAATTTTACTTACTTCAAATGCTGCATTTCTGTGTTTATATAATGTTGTTTTGATAGACTTCAGGGCAGGGAATTCTTTTATTTTGTCAATTCCGGTATCTTTTAGTGAGCTCACAGCCGCGGTGTAAGCAGTGGGAATAGCAGGTGCTTCTGGATCCGCAAGTGTAGTTTTTAGTTTGAATAACCTCAAGGTAACTTCATTCCGCGCAAAATCAGGTTCACAAACATTGTGTCGTTTCTCAGCTACAACTTGATTGTCCTGTAAAATTAAGTAATAATAATTAATTACTTTACATTATTTTTAAGTAAACAATATTGCACTTACATAGAATACAAAATTAAATAGGCTATTTAACAACCTTTAAAACTTATAACAAATTGTTGTTATCCTATCAGAATAGTTCAACAAAACATATTTCACTTTATGCTTAACTAAAATATGTAATAATAATTAAATATATACAATTCACTTCAGCTACACTCTTTTACACTAGGTGTAATAGACTTGTTTGACAAAAGAATGACGTCACACGTGCCGCCATGACAGAAACAGTGTTTAAACTTTAACGTTGATTTTTAAATTTTGATATTGATAAACGTGATATTGATAACACACATAACCTGAGTTATTATTGTCATTATTAATCACAAAATATAATAAGTAACTTACCATGACAGTGATGGATCCGGCACATTTACTTTGTTTTCTTGTGGTACACTCCCACAAAACTCCACCATTTTTATATTTGCATTTTTTACTGTATTGATGTCCGGCCCGGAGAAGTATGGTAGCTTTACCTTTTTTAACGTACTCTAAACAAACGTCAGTTGAACTACCAGCCATTTCCTTTATTTATTCCTATATTAAACTAATAACTGCGAACTGATAAGAACTGCACGCTTGAACTACACTACACACTACTAACCCTTAACGACTACGAAACAAAAACAAAAGATGGGTCGACCAATCACATTCGAGCTAACTCGCACCCCGCTCCGCCAACGCCTTGCGCGCGCGCCTCTAGAAAATGAGCATCTTTTACAGTATTGTGTATCTTATTAGATAGATATAAGGTCTTATTCCCAAACATCGTTAGAACAATTTCGTTGGGGCAACAATCTGTTTTTCGTTCTAATAAAATCGTAAAGTAGGTATGTAGGTAATTTAAAATTTTGTTCTTACCTTATAAAAATAAAAGTACATGACTCATATATTTTATTTTTATATTGTTTTTATTTAACGTACCTAATTAGAAAAACTTAAGTGATTGTAATCTTTGATTTTACAAGGTATAAGAAAGAAATATTTTCATGCTACAATTTTAAATTAATGATTGTAACAATCTGTGACTTTATTAGGTATAAGAAAGTTATATTTTTTATTTTAAATTAATAATTGTACAATCTGTGATTTTACTAGGTATAAGAAAGTTATATTTTTTATTTTAAATTAATAATTGTACAATCTGTGATTTTATTAGGTATAAGAAAGTTATATTTTTAATTAATAAATGTAACATGATTCATATATTTTATTTTTTTAACGTACCTACCTAATGGGGATTATTGAACTTTTTAGTTCACTTATCCCCATTAAATAAAAATTTTGGGTCAACGGGGAATAGTGAACAAAAAGTTCACTAATCCCCATCAATGGGGATCATCCAACGGGGAAAAGTGGAATAAGCCTTTTTTTTTTATAGGACGTACCAGGCTTGCCTGATGTAACCATTGACGATATGGCATTACCAAGTGCATTCTCTGTGTCTGTTCTCGTACGTAGTTTCATGCCATTACAAATTTCGATTCGAGTTTTTATTACAAGTATGCAATTTATGTTGGATATTTTTTTTTGTTATAGGACTTACCTGATTTACCCAATACGGCTGTTGATTGCACGGTATTACCAAGTGCATCCTCTCATTTATGTCCGTATGTATTTTCCTGTCACTTATTACTACTTTTTATTACATAATATACAATTAATTTTGAAATAATGTTGTACTAGGACTTACCTGTTTTACCTAATGCGGTTGTTGATAGCGTGGTATTACCAAGTACATCCTCTGCATTTACTCCGGTATGTACTCCCCTGTAAAATTATGAAAAGTCGCATGCATTAAGTGGAAAAATTACCACTTGAAAAAAAAAAAACTTTTTTATTATTTTATTTTAATTTCATTTAAGGTCTTACCTGTCTCACCTATCATGTCCAAGATAATAGATGAAGAGGAAATAACCTTCGATACATAGGTGTATCGAAGGTTATTTCCATGCATGGAAGCATAAAATGAGACAAAAATTGAAATTGAAGGACAAAATTCTACGTATTAATAAGAAAAAAAAATAAAAATTTACAACAAAGAGTCAGGCGTCTCAAAAACAGGAACAAGTCTCTTGAAGATATAATATGTACTTTAAAAAAATACAGTTACATTAGTCCTGAATTGTACGACTCATTAAATGGAAATATTGCGATAATAGACATATTTAATAATTTGAACAGGAAAAAATTAAGAAAGTGCATCAAATAC
Source organism: Omphaloscelis lunosa (assembly GCA_916610215.1). Classification (NCBI taxonomy): domain Eukaryota; kingdom Metazoa; phylum Arthropoda; class Insecta; order Lepidoptera; family Noctuidae; genus Omphaloscelis; species Omphaloscelis lunosa. Next base: position 2,714,659 of record OU744248.1, read on the forward strand.
CCTCCCACAGTAAAAAAATTCTGTCTAACTTTAAATTACCACTCCTCTAAAGCTTATGAGTACGTAAGAAACTCTTTTAATACTTGCCTCCCTCATCCGAAAACACTATGTACATGGTATGGATCCATAAAAGGAGAACCAGGATTCACAGAGGAAGCTTTTCAAGCCTTAAAGGCCAAATCCCAAGTAAGCGACCACCGTCCTCTTTGTTCTTTGGTGTTCGATGAAATGGCCATTAGGTCTCAAAAAATTTGGGACGGAAAAAAGTATATAGGATTGGTGGATATGGGTTCAGGTGTGGACGAATCAGCACCTTTAGCGACACAAGCTTTAGTGTTCTTGTTGGTAGGCATTAACCATAGATTCAAGATCCCTTTAGGATATTTTTTAATTAATAGTATATCGGGGGAACAAAAGGCCAATCACATCAAACTTTGTCTTATAGTGATTTGAATCTGTAGTTGACGTCGTGTCCCTCACGTTTGATGGGCGTACCACAAATTACACGGCAATCGAGCAGCTTGGGTGTAAAATTAAAGATCCGGCAAATTTAAAAACTACCTTTAAACATCCGGCAGATGACTCAGATGTTGCTTGTTTTGTTGACCCAAGCCATGTAGTGAAACTCATAAGAAATCAATTTGAGGCCAAAAAAGATTTCCAAGATATTGACAACAAAAAAGTTGCTTGGCATTATCTGGTAAGTCTAAACGAAATGCAGAATGAAGAAGGCATTCATTTGGGCAACAAATTGTCGAAGCGACATATTAATTTTAGAAGCCAGATAATGAAGGTTAAACTCGTAACTCAATTGTTCAGTGAAAGTGTTGCTACTGCCCTGAAGACTTGTAGGGAAGAACTAAAGCTGCCAAAGTTTAAAGATTCAGAACATACAGAAATCTTCATTAAAAAAATTAACGACATGTTTAACATATTTAATACGAAGTCTATGAGAAAGTTTGACTTTAAAAAACCGCTTTGAGAACGTAATAGAAACATAATTTTCAATTTTTTGGATGATCTTAAAAAGTACATAATAGAGCTTAAAGTAAAATCAGTAACAAAACGGAAAGTTATACCTACCTACCTAGCTACCTTTTTAATAACACGCATGTATAAACCAGTGATTGAAGCAAAATGTAAAACAGGATTTTTGGGAATACTTCTTAATATTGAGAGTTTGAAGAGTCTTTATCACAAATTTGTAGATACCGAAAAGACACATATTTATTCCTGTCTATAAAATAAGCCAAGATCATTTAGAAATAATGTTTACATCGATTAGAATGCAAGGTGGTTTTAACGACAACCCAAATGTACGCCAGTTTAAAGGGAGCTATAGAAAATTGCTTTGTCATTTGGAACTAAAATGCTTGACTACAAGCAACTGTGTCCCGTTGGAAAGCATTGCGATTTTGAACTGTCCATATTTCACTGTTGTAATTAATACAACCGCAACCTCTTATAGACATGATAGAAGAAGATGAGGAAGGAACGAATTTGGAGTTTCTTCAAGAAATTAAAGAAGATACCAAGGATCTTGCTAAAAGACTAAATGTCCCAGAGTTTGATGATTATAAAAATCTGATAATAGGATATATTGCAGGAGGGACGGCACATTATATTTCTAAAATAATTAAATGTGAAAAATGTCGTAGTAGCTTACTAGCTAGAGACAGGTATGATTTTCACAAATTAATTTCACTAAAAAACAAAGGTGGACTGGGTTTTCCTTCCAAAGATGTATTCGAAATATGTTTGGTGTGCGAATTTATAATAAGAAAAATTACAAAATAGATAATTAATTTGGTCAATGAAAATTAGTACAAATGTTTAGTAACAAAAATTTTAGAATCATTTTTAGGAAACGATAACATTTTTGAAAACTTGGATCTTGACCATAATTTTGCAGGTAATGAGCATAAAGTCAATTTAATTAAATGTGTTATTGAAAAATACTTAAATATACGATTTCACCACGTTTCCAAACAAGAAACAATTTCATTAACAATTAAATCTAAAAGGCAGCAATTTAAAAAAATGTTTTAACAACAAGGTTTTTAAAAGGGAATATTTTTTGTTCGTTACCATTTATTTCTATTTTACTTTTTCTTTAGAGTCAGTGATTTTGTTATGGTGGTCCTTTTGAATTTAATAAAGTTGATTGAAAATATAAGTTTTTTTTTTGGAGTAGAAGCCTTCGCAACAATTGAGGTACAATACGATACTCAACAATATCTTACTCGTACAATATTATCCTACCCACAAAAATATCCCCAAATTATAGGGAAAAAAATTAACAAATGGCAACCCTTCGATACACACATAGATAAAAAGGTGGCTTCACTTTTGATGTTCGAGGCGCGCCGTCTTTCTTTTTTTTGTTGGTCTGAGGTATATTTATAGTTACTTATAATTTTCGGAAATTGCAGTACGCATCGATTTAGATCAAGATTGTTACGAATTTATTATACAATTTTACTGAGCCTGTTTTGAAGATATTTTTATAAAAATAATTTTAATTATTTGGAAGTCACTGTACCTAAATGATTTTTTTTATTTACCTTTTATTTAACCGTTTTGTCTGTCACAGATATTACAAGACGATTTTGAACCAGATCTCGTAATTGGAATAGGATCATATTTTATAGACCCGATGACAATTCACATTGAACTGATCAAAGAAACTCGGCAATGGCATAATAATAAACCTTTCTAGTTTGGGCTCATTTAACTCTTTTACGAGTATTTTATTTTAGTTACAACTTAAAACTCTTTCACTTTATGTAACCATTATATTATATTATTATACCATTATATTATATTGTATGCTATTCATTCTTACTGCTATTCTGTACGTTATTTAACATTAACACTTCAGATTTCTGATTGGACCTGTTCTTGTTTCAGGTATTCAGCTCCTGGATTGCCGAAAATACCCTCCTGCGGTCACAATACAAAATCGCTCAAATGTCAAACACTTAAAAGCAACGAAATTTTTTTATTTCATCAAAACTTCTATAAATATAAAGAGAAAATTAATCAATATAATATGATCCTACAACACGTTGATACTGAGGCTGTTAAACGGCGACGACCAAGAACAGGCACGTAGTGTCGAAATTATACGACAAAATATTATATTTCAGACAGAAAATGGAGAAAAGTGCCTGTTTGCAGCAAAACTTTTGCAGGTGTTTTAAGATTAAAAGTCTCGCGTATTCAAGGTGTTACAAAAAGGCACTTTCACTCTGGCTTAGTTGCCAGAGAAAATAGAGGAGGAGATAGAAAGAGATTTATGTTTGCTTCTCGCAAAGAGGCAGTACAGAACTTCATCCGTAAATTTCAGCCACTGGAATCTCGTTATTCACGAGGTTTTATCAAACACCGTGTTTATTTACCATCCGATCTAAACATTAAAAAAATGCATCGGATGTACAAAACGACGAAGCTTTACCGGATTTCGAAGTTAAAGTAGGGTTTTTCCGCAAAGTTTTTAACTCATCCTTTAATATAGGTTTCGGATCCCCTCGTACAGACGTATGCTCTACATGCCTCGAATTACTTGAACGCCTTAAAATGACCGCTAACGAAAACCTGAAACAAAACCTTCGGACTCAATATCGAATTCACAAATTGAGGGCAAAAGCCTTTTTTACGATATGACAACCCTGAAGTTCAAATTATTTCATTTGATTGCCAAAAGAATCTACCGCTGCCCAAAATCCCGGATCAATCGACCTATTATTCGCGGCAATTATATATATATAATTTTACAGTAGTTGTTGGAACTTCACACGATCCACTCACCCCAAAAAACGTACACGCATACGTATGGACTGAGGATCAATCCAGCAAAGGCTCGAACGAAATATGCACGGCTGTGTACCACTATCTAAACTCCTTGAATCTTGAAGGAAGAAAGTTGTTCGAATGGTTGCCGATGGCTGCGGTGGCCAGAATAAAAATTCAATGATCGTAGCAATGGCGATGAAATGGTTACAACAATCAGATCCGTAGATATCAGAAGTACAATTAATATTTCCCGTGACAGGCTATTCATTTATACCGCCGGATCGCGTCTTTGCATTGACTGAGAAAAAAATACGGGAGAAGGAATGTATCATTCGACCAGATGAATATTGTGAAATAATATCGGAACATGCAACGGTGCACTATCTCGTCAAAGATATACAAGTACTTGATTGGAAATCGGCAACCAAAGGAAACCTTAAGGGTACTCAGACTTGGCACTTTCAACTGAGCTTGGAAACATGCTGGTCCTGCTCCATAGGACAATTTAGAATCAAGACAAAATCAAACAGGTTGCTAATTTAATTGTAAAATTTATAATTTTGTGTTATATGACATTGATTTTAAATTCTGTGATTACTTCCTCACACACTGACTTATTAATTTTAAAAACATTAGGAAAATCGTCTACTTTTACAATGTTTGTAAATATGTGAGCACCATGTATCTATCACATAATTAAATTATCTGTCGTTGCTTCATTTTTAATTCTTTTTACCTATTGTGGTATAGTAATTTTATTCTAGGTGCATCGTCTTCACATATAATTATTTAACTAATGTACGTACTAATACAAACTATTGTAAAACATTTTAAAAGAGTAACGGTGGAGTTTCTTGCCCATTCTTCTCCATACGAAAACTACCTTTTGGAAGGGGCGACTAGAATCAATTATATTAGTCTGTAAATTTTGACGTTCAAAAGTGCCATACATGGGCCTATTTGAAATAAATGATTTGACTTTGACTTTGACTTTGAGCAAATGCAAGCGAATTATTATAAAACTTTCTCCCCGCAGCATTACTGTACGAGGTGAGATATCCTACAGAAATTATGTCGGTACTCACAAGGGTGTAATGAAAAAAAAAAACAAAACTATTTTATCATTACAACGAGAACCAGCAAGCAACAGAGTTAAACTTAAAGACGTAGATTCATTATTAAAGAAACATTATGGTGAAAGCTGGAGAGATATGGACTCCTTAGACTACTATAAGAAAGTTTTATCAGAAGAAGGTGAAGTTATTGCCGAAGTGCAAGAAGACGAAAGTGACATTATAAATAATAATACCGAAGAATACATGATGGATGAGGTGTTAGATCTTGTGTAATTTGTGTATGACTTATTTTGTAATAATTATGTATGGAATAAATATTTTTTCTATTTGATGTTTATTTTCATTTATTTTATGAACATTGAGATATCCATTTTGGTACCCCTTTTTTTTTTTTTTTTTTTTTTTTTTGAGGGTGGGAAATCATCAAATAACTTCTCCCGCTCTGGGCGGAGCGGGAGGGCGTGTCAGACTCTTACTGACTAAAACCCACCCGTGTTCCTTCGGTTGCCCTGTCGCCGGGGGCCACGATCTCCCTTTCGGTTTTCTTCGCAACCCCGGCAGGCATCGGTCCTAGTGGACCCCTTCAATTATGCTGACATCACTTTGAGGCGCGCGTGGAACACAACGCGCCGTCGACCCGGGCCTGGTCCTTATCGGACGGTGAGCCACCCATTGCTCACCGCCCGCAAGCCCGCGCCTACGGTGGCCGGAAATCGCCCCGCGATTCCCGACGCCCTGGGCGTCTCCTCCTGCGGCGGTTAGGGGCGTGAGGGCGCGAAATTTGCCTCTCCCTCACGCGTTCCGCCTCCTCCTTCGCAAGCATTACCGCTTCGCAGAAGGAGGTGACGGCCTCCCATTTCCTCTCGCTCCGTACCATAGCCTGAACCAGGGCCGGACGCGAGAGATCACCGCCGCCTATCGCCTCCACGAGGACACGGCGATGCTCCGCCCAAGCTGGGCAGACCTCCACCGTATGCTCCACCGTGTCCTCCGGGCGATCCACACAATGGTGACACCCGGGCGTTTCCTCCCGCCTTATCCTGTGCAGGAACCTCCCGAAACAGCCGTGTCCGGTGAGGACCTGCGTCAGGCGGAAGGTGAGGACGCCGTGGCGCCTCTCAAGCCACTCCTCAAAGAGGGGTCTTATCGCCGCAATTGTGGCGTGCCCAGCGCTGGGTTGCGACAATCGCACTCTCCATGACGCCATGAGATCCCGCCGGAGCTCTGTCCGCTGAGCCGCGATTTCTCGCGGCAGCGGAGCTAAGCCCCGGCGCCTCGCCTCCTCGCGCCACTCCCAAATGTGCGCGAGGACCTTTGCCTCCAGATCCCATGGCGGTAATCCGGCAAGGAGGCTCGCCGCCTCGCAGGAGACCGTGCGGTATCCTCGGGCCAGCCGGATATTTTGGTACCCCTACTATGCTAAATTAAATAAGCTAACTATACTACTCCCTGAGTTCGGCCCATAGTCTACAACAGAGGTTAGTATTTTTCAAACAACTATAAGTCCATATTAATCATATCATAAGTCCAGTATCAATCGGCAAAAAGTCCAAACTATTTTTGTCTTTTTCATAGTATCTATGAATGTTATTATTAAATTTGTTCATTAAAATACTTAGACACAGTCAATAGTCAACATTTTATAACACTGTTAGTACAATTTTCCATAACACTTAATGTGAAACTAAAAAAGTTAATTTCCCAAATTTTGCATGTAGTGGACTTATGGCAGTTTGAAATTTATCAACTCAAATGGTCATCTAAAGAACGAAATATATTTTTATAACTAGAACAATGCGTTGCACAGTATAACGTCACGGATAATTTTTTGTACATCTTTGCTGTTAATTTTACTGTGATGGGTAGATATCAAAGATTTCCGCAAAACTTTTTCACATAATTTACAAATAAAATAAACATAATTACTTGGGTAAATTAGACCTCCTTTATCTTTGGTAGATATTTTTTTTTTTTATGGGACCTTTTATTGCTGACAAAAAATCTTCTTCACATGCCAGGGTTTTTTGGTTTTTTTTTTTTACCACAAACCCTGATATATAATAAATAACCTCCTCAGCATATTCAGTAAGTTGGCTTGGGTCACTCATATAAATATGATCATAATTATTGTGGATTTCTTTTTCTTTTACTTCTTCTAAATCATCCAACATTCATGTTTTGGTAGGGAATTATTTATCATATTAATATAGTGAGATTTATTTGTAATATTTAAAAAGGGAACATCCTCTAAAAGAATACAATTTCCTACTGCAGCTTTGAATTCAGCATGGATCAACATTTTTTATATGCCGCTCTAAATTGCTAAGCCGAAATATTATTATTAAATCCCTGCATAGGTCTAATGGCACCAAAAAACGGCTCAATGTGGTCTTGTGAAAACTTGTATGTACATAGAAATTTCATTTTTGGAGAGTCTTGCATGAATAAATCTTTGCAAAGATTTTTTATTGATTGTAGGCATATGATAAAACCTAAGAAACCTATTTTTCACGGCGAATGAATAACTAGTCTATTGTCATCAAATTTAAGTGTTTTTATATATTCGGTACCGTCTTCTATGAGTTACGATACGTTTGATCAATGTTTTTGAGCAGAATTGCCTTCTTGTATTCATATGAGTTCAAATTTTTGAGTATAATAAATCAAATAACTGAAACTGATTAAACATGCTAATAAACTCACAAGTTCCTTCGCAATTTTTGAATTCATGTAACTAATGTTATTGCGACAAAATACACTCAGCGACACGGAATGTGGCCCAAGCGAGTTATGTGGCTTATTATCAAAATGAAACGCGAAACAGGGTTATTTTTTGTTTTAAAACTTAAATGTTTATTCGAATCTTAAATGCGAATGATTAATTAACAAAAAAGTGAGTTAACTTTATTAAAATTTTACAAAATTACAAAAAAGACATTAAGCTCTAAGTTTAAAAAAATGTTTTAGGATGAAATTTACAAAATAAAGCTATGGTACTTAAAATTAATAGCGGGTATTTCCACCTCTGGCCCTGATGACCGCCTGCATGCGATCAGGCATGCTGTGGATTACGTTTTTAATGTCCACATGAGGTATTTCTTCCCAGGTGGCCACTAGAGCGGTTTTTAACTGACTGATAGTCTCTGGAGGGTTGGGACTGGATCGGATGCGTCTTTTAAGCATGTCCCAGACATGTTCTATGGGATTCATGGCCGGGCTTCGTGCTGGCCAGTCCAATTTTCTAATTCTCATCTCCGGTAGGTAATCATCCACGCAACGTGCTGTGTGAGGTCGGGCATTATCTTGCATTAAGATAAAATCTTCGCTACCGATGAATCCCACGAATGGTAACACGTGTTCTTGGAGGATCTCTTCAATGTATCGCACTGCCGTTAGACGACCTGCAACTACTGCCAACTCTGTGCGTGCATCTGAACAGATCCCTCCCCAAACCATTACTGATCCACCTTGAAAACTGACGGTTTTCCTGGTAGTGATTGGCAAAAACCTCTCCCCATGCCTTCTCCAAACACGTCCGCGGCCATCTGGAGCTCTTCAGGCCACTCTGCATTCGTCAGTCCACAGAACTTTACTCCACTGCTCGTGAGTCCAATTTGCGTGTTCGCGAGCGAACCGAAGTCGAGCTACGCGATGGTGCCGGAGCAGTTCTGGACCTCGAGCTGGTCTTCGAGCATGCAGATCCCGTTCCTCCATTCTCCTTCTTATTGTCCGCTCACTTACGTTGACCCCTCTTGCCGTTTGTAGCCGCTGCCGTATTTCGACCGCAGTAAGGAACCGATTTCTCATAATTGCGAGAGCGATAAATCGGTCATCTCGCGCTGATGTACACCTAATACCGCCACTTCCTGGTCTCCTTGTGTATAGGCCGGTCTGGTCGTACCTTGTTAAGGCGTACCTGAGAGTTGTACGCGGTACATTTAATGTTTCAGCAATCTCTCGCTGCGTTCGCCCCTGACTCCGAAGCAACACAGCTTGAGCAACTTGAGCTGAAGTTAGAGGCATTGTGTTCCAATTCTGGAAGCATAAATTACTACAGATTAATTAAAAAATAAAACAATAAAGTGTAACACGTAGTATACTTTGAGATATAATTTTATTACTTTAAATCATATTAATCGACTAACAAGTTGGTATCGATTAGCATATCGATCCCAACACTCATTCATTCGTTCCGAATGTCAACGTCAAAAAGTGTCAAGTTGTCAGTTGGTTGACGATCGTCGAGCATGCAATAGTGTAAGTGATGTTTCTATTATTTTTTATAAATATACTGATTAGAATCTATTCCATGTTTGATTTTCGACCTTTTCCCTTCTGAGTTTTACATCTCAGAAGTGGAATCGGTGTGAAAACGAATAGTTTTTGCATAAATAACCTACGCGCCATAATAGTGAAAACATAACGGCGCGGCCATTTTGATCATAACGGTTCGTTAAATATTGCCAAAATTTAGCGTAACACTAAACAACATCTTTAATTGAATGTAGATTATTAACTTTCGAGTAAGGATCAGATAGATGCGAATAGATGTAATTTAATTTTGGTTGTTTGAAAAACCGTCACTACAAAAACGGGTTGCCAGCCTATTATTTCGTCAAAATATGGACTCGAATCAACAAAATACTAGGCCATGGTTCTCGAAAACCGTTAATATCAAATTGTAGCAAAGGATTTTTTGGATGTAATTGGATTTAACAACCTAGGAATCTGCCATTTTGGAAGTAATATAAACAGGTATTGCAAGTTTATTTTATCAAAATATGAACTTATTTTAACAAAGCACATGATCCTGAATACCCTAAAGCGTCAATTTAGAATTATGGCTATGGATTTTGTGAATGAAAACGGATTTAATTCAATTTTATTTAGACCTACCACCTTATTTTGTCAAACATTAGTATTCATGCAAAATAGTGAAATTAATTTAACAGATTACTTAGTAGTTTTACTTGTTATATGAATTACCCGTTTAGCACCTACCTAATTGAAAGATTTTAGCAATCCGGGTAAATTTAGTTATTCATTGGTCAAAACCTAAAATCAAAACCTGTAAGTTTCAGACAATGAGCGACAAATGTGGAGCGAATTCGAATAAACCAAAGAGGCTGACTACACCGTGCCGTCACTCGGACCACGAGATGCGAAGTAGTCGAGTATCGCGCAGCCGTACCAGGCATGGTAGCAGGCGTAGCCGCAGCCGCAGCCGTTGTTGCAGTCGAAATACTCACCGTCATTCTCGTTGCCGAGAGACGCGCAGTCAAAGTCGTAATAGGCCTCACCGTGGAAATCATCGCACGCCAGATCGCAGATTGCGTGACCCGGAACGAGAACTGTCAGAAACCAGGAAGCGGTTGAAGTTATTAGAAGACCAGGTTCATCGCCGACAAGCGTCGGGTGATTTACGTCGGAGTCCTTCAACGGGCAAGCGAGGTACGTCAGAATTGCATGTTCGTTTGGATTCCTCTCATCCAAATATGGACGAAGAACCTAGCCATAAGAAACCTAGATTAGAACCTAAAGAATTCTTTGAAGAATTCCTAAATGTGTTGAAAGGTAGGTCAGGGGATCGTGAGTTCCTTTCCAGCCTCAATAATGTCGTGCCAGAATATGATCCACTATCCAAGGAACAAACCATTAACGCATGGCTCGACAAGATTGAGGAATGTGTCGAGATCTACGGCTGGAATGAAAAACAGACAATTCATTATGCCCTGCCTAAACTCACTGGTCATGCCCGCACATGGTATCAGGGTTTGCCTTCTATTAAGCATACGTGGAGCGAATGGAGAGTCATGCTCAAAGAATCCTTCCCAGCAACCGAGAATTACGCATACTTACTCATGGAAATGCTCAATAGAAGAACACGACCCGGGGAGTCCTTAGAAATTTATTATTTTGCTAAAATAAACCTTCTCAACCGTTGTAAGATTTTCGATAAACAAGCAGTGGACTGTTTGATTCATGGGATCGAGGATAGGGGTATTCGAGTAGGGGCCCAGGCGGCTAAATTTGAAAAACCTGAAGAAATACATCAATTTTTCAAAACTATTAAGTCCTTTTCACGAGAACAGTCTGATTCAAAAGGACGAAATAGTCGTGACACTCGCTTATCGAGTAACACCAACACTTCCTCTAGTGACAGTGCACCGAACAGAAACAGTCAAAAGGCAAAGACTATGACTTGTTTTAACCGTCGGGAGGTAGGACACCCGAGTTTTAAGTGCCCTAAACCAATTATAAAGTGTACGAAGTGCAACCTTATGGGCCACACGTCTTCTAATTGTACGAATAAAATTAAAGAACAGCAGTTAAGAGACAAAGACAAAAGTGTCCTGAAGGTTTCACTTCAAAACGATTCTAGTAACAAGTATAAGTTTATCATAAAGGTCAACGGGAACCCTATAGATTGTTTGGTAGATTTAGGTAGTGAAGCGACAGTTATGCGTGAAAGTGACGCTAAAAAAATAGGTTTGCAATGGGAATATGTTGACAGTCCATTCTTAAGGGGACTAGGAAATATCCCATATTTACCTAAAGGCCGCACTAAAGTAGATATTGAAGTTCAAGGTATTATAGAAAAGGAAATTGAGGTATTTATAGTAGATGACACATTGATTAGCTATAGCATTCTACTCGGACATAGTTTCACTGAACGGCCAAATTTACAAATCATTAAGACAAATACGGATCTTAAATTCGAACGTGTAACAGTAACACCAATTAAACTATTTCTGTTATCCAAAGAAGAAACAGAAATAGATATTGGCCAAATGAAGTGTATCCCCGTCAAATCTCTTGATAATCTGAGTGGAAACATTTACGTAGATGGCACAGTTAGGGGTAGTATTGGCAACGAATATTATCTTTTGCCAGGGGAGTACCACATAGTTAACGGCACTTGCTCATTGCTACTACAGAATGTAGGTGGTAAACCTGTAGTGATCACAAAAGATACACTCATCACTAGAGCACGCTATCTAGGATCTGATATGTTTGCTCATAGAGTTTCTAAGGACGAAAGTAGTTCTCTTGAAAACGTGACCATTAAACATGGCCAGCAATTGACTGACACACAAATAAAACAATATACCGATTTAGTAACTAAGTATAAGGCTTGTTTTTCCAATGGTATGCACGATTTGGGATTTACAACGGTCACAGAGATGGAAATATGTCTTAAAGACGTGACCCCTGTTGTGTACAGACCCTATCGCTTACCATACTCTGAGCGAAAATTAGTTCGAGATATGGTGAGTGAGATGTTGACTCACGGCATCATTCGTGAATCAAGCTCTCCGTATGCCAGCCCAATTGTGCTGGTACAGAAGAAGTCTGGGGAAAAACGTCTTTGTGTCGACTATAGGGCCCTGAATAGTCGCACCAAACGAGACCACTATCCACTACCTCGGATCGAGGATTTACTAGACCAATTATCAGGACAATCATTGTTCACATCTTTAGATTTGGCCTCAGGGTATCATCAAATACCTATAGCGGAACAGTCTCGTGAGAAAACGGCATTCGTTACACCTGATGGGCAGTATGAATATACTCGTATGCCTTTTGGGTTGGCGAATGCCCCTGCAGTTTTTCAACGCACAATCCATAAAATCTTAAGTCAATCCAAGATTAGTTACGTCATTATATATATGGATGACATCCTAATCCCCTCCAAAAATTTGGAAGAGGGCTTATTACGACTTGAAGAAGTTTTTGACCTCCTTAAACAAGCCGGACTTACTCTAAAAATAGAAAAGTGTAGTTTTTTCCAGGAACAGATAGAGTTCCTCGGCTTTCAAATAGATAGAAACGGTGTTAGGCCAGGGATTCAAAAGGTTGAGGCTGTTGCTAAATTTCCTGAACCACGTAATCAGCACGAAGTTAGGCGGTTTATTGGACTAGCCAGTTTCTTTAGGATGTTTGTCAAGGGATTTGCGATGATAGCGAGACCTTTGACAAATCTCTTGAGGAAGGATGTACAGTGGAAATGGGAAAAGGCGGAGTCCGATGCTTTTGAAACCCTTAAAAGATGTTTAATTAATAGACCAGTGCTAGCTCTTTATAACCATAGCGCACAAACGCAGGTACACACTGACGCCAGCAAATTTGGCGTAGCTGGGATATTACTCCAAAGAACTGGAGATGACCCTTGGCGCCCAATAGCGTACTTCAGTCGGCAGACCACCATAGACGAAATGAAACTCCATTCATTCGAACTGGAGACATTGGCTGTCGTTAGTACACAGTAATAAGTTCCGTATTTATCTCATCGGAATTAAGTTTACTATTGTCACGGACTGCAACGCTCTGCGTTCTACATTCACAAAGAGAGACTTAGTTCCTCGGATATCCAGGTGGTGGATACAGTTCTTGGAGTTTGACTGCAGTACTGAGATCGACCAGGCGAAAGAATGTCCCATGTAGACGCCCTCAGCAGAGGTCCTATAGAAGGTGAACGTGCTGAAGCCGTACATACACTTGACATTCTGTCTGTGGGATCTGAAGATTGGATCGCTACAGTACAGTCGTCTGATGAGGAAGTAAGACGAATTAAGGACATCCTAGAGGATCCTGAAACCCCGAAGATTGCGGGTGTTCACAAGGAATACAAGATCAAAAATGGTCGGGTATTCCGTATCCTCAGTGATGGTACATTATGATGGTTGGTACCTCGTGGAGTTAGATGGCAAGTGCTCAAGGCAAATCATGACAGCATTGGACACTTTAGATTTGATAAAACCTTGCAAAGAGTGAGGTCACTCTTTTGGTTCCCCAAAATGAGCAAATTCATAAAAAAAATATGTCAGCGCGTGTCTTGAGTGTGCCCATCACAAGCTCCCGTCAGGAGCGAAAGAAGGGTTTCTCCAACCAATACCCAAAATCGAGATCCCATTTCACACACTATACGCGGATCATCTTGGTCCCTTTCCACGAAGCAAACGACGTAATGTTTATATATTAGTTATCGTTGATGCATATACCAAGTACGTGAGCTTGACCCCTGTCAAGAGCACAAAGACTAAAGAGACCATTAAAGCGTTTAAAAATCTCTTTAGTTACTTTGGCAGTCCCACACGTATTATTACGGATAGAGGCACTAGTTTTACAAGCAAAAAATTCAAGTCATTTGTTAATTCAATCGGAACTAAGCATATCCTGAACTCTGTGGCTACTCCCCGGGCAAATGGCCAAGTCGAGCGGTACAACCGCACGATTTTGGCCTCTTTAGGATCCATGGCTCATGGAAAAGGCAATAATACTTGGGACGAACTGTTGCCCGATGTACAACTTGGTATCAATACCACTGTACATGAGGTCACTAAGAAAACTCCGACCGAGCTACTTTTAGGTAGGAAAGTCAGTAACCCAGCACAAGGTTTGCTTAATGATATAGTCGACGATATAGGTGAAGGTACGAGTAGCGAAGCATTAGATGATATTCGTTCTGAGGCAGGTGAACGTATAAGGAAGAATAAACAAATCAATAAGAGTAGATTTGATAAACGTAGGAAGGATAGTAGGAAATATAAGGAAGGCGATCTAGTGCGTATAGTAAGAGCAGTTGTGACTGGCCCCGGTCAGTCCAAAAAGCTAGAGGCAAAATGCCAAGGGCCTTACAGGATTAAAAGGGTTTTACCAAACGATCGCTATTTAGTAGAGGATACCCCGTTGACCAGAAAGGGTCAACGTTATGAAAATGTCATGTCAGTTGACAAAATATTTCCATGGTTGAGCTTTGGTGAAACTGTTTGTGATTCACACGAAAGTAGCGATTGCAGTGATAGTGAAAGTACTGACTGAATAAATAAAACAACAGCGAAATAATAATCAATGATGTAATGTCATTTATTAAGGTATATAAATTATGTGCGTGATTAGTAGATAATGTAAAAACAATATTTAACATGTAATCAAACGTTATAGCAGTGAAAACATGACATGTAATAACTTAGATACAAATTAGTAAAATAATTGAAAGTACAAAATGATTACGAGTATTTATGTTATTGAATAGCAAATTATAATCAATGAGTGAGAAATACATTAAGAGAACTTACCAAGTGACAAGTGAGGATGTCACGTAGCGGGCATGAGAGGCATATGAACTTGCCGCCCAGGAGTTGTTGCGTGGCATCGCAATGGTTGCGTGGTGAAGGTGAAGGAAGTAGCCCTCGCCCCGCACCATTATAGATAAGTACCTCGGATGTCACGTAGCGGGCATGAGAGGCATATGAACTTGCCGCCCAGGAGTTGTTGCGTGGCATCGCAGTGGTTGCGTGGTGAAGGTGAAGGAAGTAGCTCTCGCCCCGCACCACTATAGATAAGTACCTCGGATGTCACGTAGCGGGCATGAGAGGCATATGAACTTGCCGCCCAGGAGTTGTTGCGTGGCATCGCAGTGGCAGCGGGATGACTGTGAAGGAAGTAACTCTCACTCCGCACCACTATAGTAGCATTAGAGTGTGTTGTGTAGCGGGCATGAGAGGCAAGCATTGTGCCGCCCAGGAGTTGTTGCACAACATCACAATAGCGGTTAGTTGAATAACTAGATCTTAAGTTTCTGTTACAGAGTTCATGTATTACTAATTTTTTTTTTAAGTATAATATATTATGTCAATTTAACGTGAGGACACGTTATGTGAAGGATGGCCGATTGTAACACGTAGTATACTTTGAGATATAATTTTATTACTTTAAATCATATTAATCGACTAACAAGTTGGTATCGATTAGCATATCGATCCCAACACTCATTCATTCGTTCCGAATGTCAACGTCAAAAAGTGTCAAGTTGTCAGTTGGTTGACGATCGTCGAGCATGCAATAGTGTAAGTGATGTTTCTATTATTTTTTGTAAATATACTGATTAGAATCTATTCCATGTTTGATTTTCGACCTTTTCTCTTCTGAGTTTTACAAAAGATTAAATTCACCACCATTTCAATATCGAATTTTAACTCACCCGTGTTTTGTGCGTTCCAATAACGAACTAACGTTAAGTATCACAGAATTAAAGAAATGAACTTTTGTTTTGTGCTTACCCTCTTAAATTAACTAAAACAAATGGCCTGACAAACTGCCACTTGAAATTCTCATACGCGATATCAAAATCGCCTGTTATCGGTGTGTTTAGGTTTGGGCCACATTCCGCGCCGCTGAGTGTATTAGAGAATCACACACCGACTGACTAAACAATTGAGCAGCAAATTTTACCTTAATTTTTTGTCTGAAATAGTGTATGTGCGCTTGCCGTAACTTATTAGCCAAATGAAGTTGTTCTTCAGTTTGAAGTTTGTGTAGTTTCTTTAAGTATTTAAATGATATTTTTTTGTCACTTTGATTATACAATATCTTCTTATCACCAAACGTATTACGAACCAATTTGAGGCAATGACATGGATCGAGTAGAATATTAATTTTCATGCCGTTATGATTAAATTGTGTGTTAAAATTATCACAATCTAGAACACAGCCATAGCAACATTATTCGGAGCACCATCAAAAGTAAACGTCACTATTGTGACACCACATTCACCCACTAAATTAAGACAAGCATGCACTAATTCCGCTTTTTTAAACCCATATAAAACATTAATTAAAAAGTATCCTAAAGGTATTTTGAAAAATCCATTCACACAGGTCAACATGAATGTAAAAGCTTCTGTGGCCACTGGAACACTATCATCGTCAACATAATTACCAACATTAACATAACCATGAGAACGATGTCCGTCCCACTGAATACATTTTCTTATGGCCATTTCATCTATTAACAAAGCACCAATTATGTGTTGCTTTTGAGCCTTTATTTTAAGAGTCCAAAAGACTCTTTCGTGAACCCTGGTTCACAGTCAACACCCTGGTACCAGTTATTGATTGTTTTTGGATGGGGTAAGCAAGAGACAAAATGATACATGGACATACATAGCGAATTTCCGTAGATCAGGTGAATACTTTTTCGGCAAAGGTTCTTTGTTATTTTTCAGCGTTAACCTAGCTAATAAATCTTTATTTTTACTGCAAATGCCAGATAAAATACCTAAGACTCAGTATCTAATAAGGACTGGTTCTTTAAATCGTTTATATACTCATAAATATAAATAACATTTAAAAACGTCGCATTTTTTTTAAAGTCTTCGTTTTGTTTCTCTCAGTCTTTTAATTTCGCTAAGACGTCTCAATGCCACTAGCCAATTTTGACCAGCGACTGATCATGAGTTCTGACCGCCCTAGGCTAATTTTGAGGACGCGCCCGCCAGGTGTGTTACGGATGGCCTAAAAAGTAGTAAGTGAGTAGAGTAGTAGTGTGAAAATTTTAACATGGTTCATATCACCTATAAAAGTTTTCAGATCGATCTGGAAACGAAACTAACGTTGTCCTTTAGTCTGCATGATATTCAACCTCAGGGTGGCAAACCATTTTTTAAGCTAACCGTACATACAGGCAAAGTACCTCACGCATTATAAGACCAAAATCATGACAAGTGACTGCAGGCTACCAAGTAGAAAACCAAATTCATTTCGTGTTTGGCCGCATGACTTGTATTGGCTTAGTTTCTATACACACTTAGTTGACATTGCCATTGACCATGAGCGTGGTCATCTAGTGTGTGAAGTTGCTTCGACTTGAGTATTTTTCATATAATTACATTTCTGTTATTGTTAAAAAAAGAGGAGAGGCATCATACAAGTGAAACATTTTTGCAACTTATTAATGATTTATTTGAAAGTTATAGTAATTTATAATTAGCGTTTGCAAATCTTTCCACAATTTTTCCAAATTTAATAGTTGGTAAAAAATCGCTTTCCATGTACACTTTCACAGCCGATCACGTGCAGAGTACGTCCCAGGTTGATTGTATTGTGACGCTGATCACGTTCTCAGTACGTGACTGACTTTCTTAGTGTTTGCTTTAAAACGACGTCCGTAGTCCGTGTTTGGCGTGCATTGATATAATAGTGTAGTGCTTTAGCTACGCACACATGTAAGAATAACCGTGGTGGGGCGCTTGGTGTGAGCGGAACAAGCTATCGAGTGTCGCGCTGCCCCAGTGTTCCCGCGCCGCTATTGCGAGTGCACGTACACGAATTTTGGCGCGAAATGGCGAGTTCACGGCGAAGTTATCGGCTCGATTCGAACGAAATTATTGACTTCTTGGTTGCTGATGATGATTCGGATATTGAAGAAGCCCCAGATATTGAAATTCAAGGTAAATTATTGTATTTTGTTGGGTTATTATTGTAGAAATGTAGCCTTTTTGCGTCGTACATATTTTTATTGTTTTTTTCTCTTTCCAGACCTTATTCAAGACTTGCAAGAGGTTGTATCGGTTCAAGATCGACAAGATGTTGATGCTGACATGTCAGACGACTTATCTGAACCTGTACGGGGGGAACATGTACGGGGCCGGGGTCGTACACCTCGAAGAAATACGAGATCCCGCCTCGGTCGCGGTCGCTCGGCGGTGCGTTCGGCTACACGCGGGCGCGGCGTTACCCGCAGATCAGCAGCAGCACTTACCCTCAGAGAAATGGATGAAGGTAATGGATGGTCATACCAAGCACTGCAAGAACCCCCAGAAAATCCAGTATTTCAAGAAGTATCTCAAGTATTGGCTCCAGTAGATGAAAGTTCGTCAGAGTTGGATTGTTTTTCAATTTTTTTCCCCGATTCTTTTTGGAACACTCTAAAGACGGAAACTAACCGTTACGCAGCTCAAATGAAAACCAAACAAGCAAGAAAAGGCATTCTGAAACCTGGCACTATGTTGTACGAATGGAAAGCTGTCAAAAAATCGGAACTAAAGACATTTTTTTCTATCGTGATTCATATTACGCTTGTACACAAGGAGAGTTTTGATTCATACTGGTCTACACGGGAAATAATAGCCACTACATTCGCCGGGAAGCACATGAATAGAAACAGATTCCGAGCCATTTATAGCTGTCTCCATCTGAATGATAACGCAAACTACAAACCGCGTGGTGATCCCGAGTACGACGCTTTTTTCAAACTCCGACCTTTTTTTGATGACATGTGTCGGTTGTGTCAAGAGTGTTATTATCCCAATGAGCACTTGACTATCGATGAGGGTACTTGTGGGTTTAGGGGACGAGTGCACTTCAAAGTGTATAACAAAGATAAGCCCGATAAATATGGCATGAAAGTGTACATGCTCTGCGACGCGGAAACAGGATACATACTGCGCATGGTTCCCTACATAGGCGACTCGAAATCGGTGGAAACGATTATCACGGAATTGAGTGAACCATACTTCGGTAAGTGGCACACCATATACATGGACCGTTTCTTTACAAGTCCGACAATCGCAGACTTATTGTGGATAAAGGACACTCGCCTTGTTGGCACTGTAATGGCGAATCGTCGTGGTCTGCCACAGGATTGGCGTCATCAACCGTTGGAAAAAGGCGAAATGGCCTTTTGTCACCGGGCCAATCTAACCGCTTGTAAACGGAAGGACAAGCGTGATGTACTCATGCTTACTACGAAACACGGAGCTAGCTGGACAGAGGTGGATGCAAAAGTCAAAGGTGTCGGTGTGACCAAAAGGCTGAAACCAGATTGTGTACTAGATTACAACCACCACAAATTTGGTGTAGATCTGAATGACCAGTATGTGTCTTACTACTCCTTGAATAGAAAGAGCATGAAGTGGTGGAAAAAGATGTTTTTCAACCTGGTAGCAAGAGCAATGGTAAATGCTTACGTCATTTACAATAAATCAAGGTCTCAAAGGCGCCGCCCGCGATTCTCACAGTTCCTGATGGAGTGTGGTGACCAGCTGCTGCAAACTGCACCAGAGGCTGAACCAGGACCCTCACGTGGCCCACACCATGTAGGCAGCAGTACCAGACTAGTGGGAAGGCACTTTCTCGAAAGGATACCGAGCACCGAAAAAAAAGAGAAGGTGGCAAGAGTCTGTAAAGTTTGTGCAGACATTTCTAAGAAAAACACTGGCAAACGAGGACGCAAAGAAACCATATTTTACTGCCCAGACTGCAACGTGCCTTTATGCTACCATCCTTGCTTCAAAATGTTTCATACACGCAAAAATTACACGACTTGAACACGCAAAAGTCCATGTTCGACTTTTTTTTTTTTCCATAAAACCTCTTTTTTATTCTACATTTTTAAATAAAAAAAACTAATTTACGTCTGTTTTTTATTTTTATCCTAGAAATAAACAAGTCAATAGTATAAATAAAAAAATAATTATAGATTTATCATTGATAGTTCTCATTTTATAAATGTTGCAATATCGGCGAAAATCGCCGGCGAACCATGGAATCCGCGTTTTAAAATCTTCGGCTGTCAAAGTGTTAGCGAGAGTGCTGCAAGTTTTTGCTGGCGGAGTGTGGAGCGCAAGTAATTTTTTACTCTTTTAAGTGCTGAAAAAGACCTTTCGTCGCTGCGTTGGTAACACTCACTGTCAAAAAAAATCTTAATATTATCTCCACATTTGGGAACATGCATGAAATATTAAAACTTTTTATTAACTGCAACAAACCCTTTGGGGTTCTGGCAGAAATAGAATACTCGGCCTCGGTGTCAGATTTTAAAAACTGCGCCAAATGGACGCATTCTTCTGCAAAGGTTTCTTCTAAATCAGTGGCATATAGTTGTTTTAAGCTATGCTTCTAATAAATTCACTGTCGTCTAGTTCATGCAGTTTCCATAAGAAACCAAACTTTGTGTTTACTGTATTATAAATAATTTGCCGGTTTTTTAAGTGCACTTTAAGACAATCAATAGCTGCATAATAATTATCAACGATGAAAGATCGTCTCCCTTCTAACTCAATGTGCCCCGTTTTAACTTCATCAAAATGAAATTTTGGTTTCTTTCTTCTTCTTACATCTTTTTTTGTATGTGGTCACTTCGCATCTCTTGATTGCCACTGATTCAAAATTTTCGAACTCTTTTTCGTCACGCAACGTATTAAGATAAGCATGTAATGTCTCATAAAGAGTAACAACGTTAGATAAATCAACAGAACTTGCTTGTACCTGTGCACTAACGATTTGAAACTTTACGAGCACAGAGTTCCAAAAGCACAACATTATTGCAATTTCTAGAGTTTTAATTTTTTCTTATATTCCTTTTGCCTCTATTTTGTTCTCTTTACTTTGATTTTCATCTTCGCAAATAGAGTTAAAGGTTTCCAGAACTTGTTTGTATGAACTGTATAACGCTCTGCTCGCGCAATCCATCGAGTTTTCGATAGATTTTTTAGTAACGTCGATTATTCATCCAATTTGTGCCCGGTTGATGGCAAAAGGCTCGCACCCTATTACATGGGACTTAAACATAACTGGCGAAATGTGGGTGTGCCTGCTACAGGGACACCTCTGCCCAACCCTTCGGGGAAACAAGGCGTGATGTTATGTTATGTTTGGATAACAAAATTTGCCATCATTCTGCTTGTAGATCCAGAAAAATAATTGTATAGTTGTTGTTCCAGTGTAAAAAAAGCTGCTGACTCGTCACTACTTTCCGCGGCAGCCAGACCCACGAATAATAGAGAATGGACTGCACAAAGAACAAAAATAGCCAATGGATTTACAGCTTTAATTCTTGACTGAAGACCTTTGTATTGACCAGACATATTGCTAGCATTATCACAACTTTGGCCACGACAGTCTTTAATATCAAGTTCCAAAGTTTTATCAATTGTCGCAAGAACAGCCTTCTCCATGTCTTCACTTTTATGACCGCATTTGGGTAAAAATGTGACAAAACGTTCGACAGGTTCTCCGTCAGGCAAAATATAACGAATTATAAATGTCAACTGATCAGTGTGTGAAATATCTGGAGTAGAATCAATGCTAACCGAATAATATTTTGCTTTTTTATTTCCCCTTTAAAACTTAAACGTTTTAAGATAAAAGCCCCCAGCGAAACATAACAATAAAAGTGTTTCACTGTCATGCAGAATAAAATAGTAATAATATCAAGTTAAAAATGAAGTTTACACATATAAAATATTACAGCAACAATTAGACGACAACAATTAACGTATCCGATTAATAAGTCAATCTTCCTTTCATACATAATCTGTGGAATTTTTAACCTACATTTTTTACATTTGACATAATTGACGTTTACGTTCAAGAAAAATAAAACACAGAGTACATTTGAAATAAAATTTGATAAAGGATTTGACATTAGATACACATAAAATTAAATTAAAAAAACTTGTTGACGGTAAATTATTCTCTACAGTGTGCCAATTTACATTCAGAAGAGATTACGTGGAAATTGCGTAACTAATATTAGAGGGACTACAAAGAACCAAAAGAAATGATAGCGGTAAGTAATTCCGCAATAATGATTGCATGCAAATCATTAACTAGAAACAATATAAACCATTACTATTACATTCTGTTTTGCAGGCTATCTCCTGTGCCTTGGACCATTGGAAACTTCGCTAGCAGAGGATTCAGTTCATCCATTGAAGAAACTTTATGTCTATGTCCATCAAAGGCCTTTAGAACGATAACACCGTCTTGAGTCCAACACGACCGCATTCCGAAGTGAAGACGCGCCGGACCCTTTTCAAGAACTCCTTGACCACGATGGATGTTCTTTTCAATCATGTCTTAGCTTTCTAGACTACTGATTTGTCTTCATAGCTGGAAAACCTAATCAGTATCGGCCTGTGATGATCTTTACTGACAGCTGATGACATACATCCAAGATGACTGCGGTGCTGTTTTCACTGTCAACTTCAGTGACACATTGAAAGATCAGTGCTTTCCGCCTATGTCTGGTCTCCAATCCGTCAACCTGCTTAGCACACTCACTGATTTGAGTTTGGAGCAAGCCAAGCATGCTGAAAAGAAGCTCCCTGAAGGTCTGGAACTCCTCAGTTACCCTTGCCACGTTATCTTTGGCAAATCAATTTTGACTCTATTAATCACTGTTTGGATCATATATTGATTTGTTATCTGAATCGGACATTAACTTGACGCTTGGCGTTGATGACGTCATTTTGGCACTCTGGTACGGTGTGACAAAAAAGCATCAACAACTAAATGCACCTACGGCACAGGAGAAATTCCTAGTGTGGGACAACGTTTTTCTTTTAAGAAAAAAAAAAAAATTATGTAGGTAGTAGATACTACCTATATAATTTCAAATCTTTATTTGCAGGAAGTGTAGGTAGTAAAAAAACGTATTTTATGTTGATTGTCAAAAATATTTAATCAAAACTTTCAGTCATCATCGCTATAAACAATAGGTACAAAGTTGTCATAACTGACTTCGCCTTCACTCTCACTCTCACTATCGCTGTCAGATGTCTCTTCTCCTAAATTGATCACCAGTTGACGTATAGCGCGGTCAGTAAGGCCATCTTTTTCCCATTATTCCTGAAATTTAATGAAATATTGTTAATAAATTAACCATAAATCAGGTAAAGAGTACTTTTGATAAATAATTTAATTACAAACTGACCTGCGACATGATTCACTTCCTTTTTCCAGTCCGATGCTGTTATTGTATTTATTGCATCTCTTGTGAGTTTTTCAATATCTTTTTCGTGCTGGTCGACGTTTTTGTATGCCACCCTTTGTTTAATTAAATTCCATATAATTTTATGGGGTTCAGGTCACAATGGTAGGGTGGCAAACGTACAATTTCATGGTCATGTCGTTTTAATAAGTCATCGACAATATATTGTTTCGGCGGCTTTGTCTTTTTTATTATTGGATACAATTCCTTTTTTCTCATATTATCTTCAAATGCAACATTGTTTTCACGCAGCCATTGTTGCATTTCTCCTTTTGAAGATGCACTCGTGGTTGGCTTCACCGACTGCGTTGAGTGGTATGACGTGTTGTCAATGACAACTATTCCATTTGGCGGCAAGTTTGGCATAAGCTTTTCATTAAGCCATTTCATAATATTGTCGGTATTCATTTCATGATGATAATCGCCAGTTTTGCTTTGGCACTTGTACAATAAGTCGGCACCTGGAATGAATCCGTTTTCTCCTCCGGCATGCACGAGAATCCACCGTTGACCCGGGTGAATTTTTTTTTTCACGCTGCTATCGGTACTGTTTTGCCAGCATTTATTAACAGTGTAGTGAGAATGGATCCACGTTTCATACAAGTACGTGACCGGTTTTTTATTTACGCCAAGCTCACTGTTCTCTTTCACTCTCCATGCGGCGATATCGGGCTATTGAATCAGCACCGTACGCGCATTTTTGCATTTTTTGAATCTGTAGCCCAACTGATTCATCAAAATATTTCTAAGGAAAGTTCTTCCACCTTGGAAATTTAGGTCTCTCTTAGCAGCTGCCAGGATTTTCTTAAGGCTGGGGACTTCCTTTTTACTGTGTAAAAACTGTTTATCATAGAATTGCGCAAATATCAAAATCATCAACTACAATTTTTTTCTTTGATGGCTTTCGCTTTTTACCCGGTGTGGACAATGAGGTTTTACCAATAGAGACGTCATACTCATTGTAAAGAAATAAAAACATGGCGATATTTTAGTAACTACCTACAAGAACCTAAGCCAATTAATTTTATCATGGAGTACGTTAGAAGATGACAGAGATATGTAGGACCCCAATGTCAAAAAGAGATAAACATATTGTTCACGTGGCAATTGTCATCGACACAACGACAGCCAATGACGTTGCATCGGCTACCAGCTAGGGTGAACTGGCGAAAAATAGGTACATAGAAGGCAGAATGAAGAAAATAAACAGTTTTTTTTTTTAATAAATATGTTTATTTACAAATTTTAATATTAGTAGATCTAATAAAAACTATTATCTAATAATAACTACTTATTTATATACCTTCAAATAAGCTAAGTTTATTCCTTTTTTCTCATAAGTTAAGTTTATTTCAATAAGCTAAGTTTATTTTGTCTTTTGTACACTTCTTTGCAATTGAAATTATTTTTATGTGCGTAATGTAAGCGAACATTCATGAATTTATCTATAATTGCACGTATGAGGTGAATATGGTGATTAAAATGCACAGGCTGCTCAAATGAATGATCTAGTGAGTGAAAGAGATCCGGACAGTTAATAAATGATTTCAAAACTCTGTGTTTTAAAATTTCTACTTCTTTGAGATCAGAAAGTATGATGTTCCCCTTTTCTTTTATGTGATTTTTGAGTATCGACTCTGATCTAAGGCAAATTTTAAATACGTCTTCACTTGGGAAACATAAACCCTCCATATTTTTTTGTGAAATCATTTTATGAAACCATAGCTTTTCGTTAGAAAAAAGACTATTAATACATGTTTCACACTTAAGAGTTTTAATTAA
The DNA here is from genome assembly GCA_916610215.1 of Omphaloscelis lunosa. Lineage (NCBI taxonomy): Eukaryota > Metazoa > Arthropoda > Insecta > Lepidoptera > Noctuidae > Omphaloscelis > Omphaloscelis lunosa. Next base: position 2,739,868 of record OU744248.1, read on the forward strand.
CTTTCTAGAAACCCAGCCAGATAAATAACCGATGATCTGATCAGTAGTTTTTTTTTGACATTTTCATGATTTAGAAACTTCAAAAGTATCTCTGTTTCCGTTGATCACGTGATCAGATTCTGTATTTTCATTATCGTTATCTAAAATTATATTTTCATCATCATATGCACGTTTATTAACCGTCATGTTTGTTTGTGCTGCAGAAGAGCACGTCAATATAGAGATATTTTCTAATGGTATACAATTGCCCAGAAATGAAGACTGTATTCCTAAATGTTGGAGAATTTTTCTGAAAATTCCTTTGAATTGGATAGCATTGGGATTATTATTATATCCTCCGTTTCTTCTGATAACACCGAATAGAATTTCAATATGATCTTGTGATAGCCTGTATGTTGCAATGTACCTTAAGCGTTGTTCCTCCTGTATAAACTTTGCATTAGAGATGAGGCGCATATACTAGAACAGATCCAGGGACTAGGTATTTAATGAGAGTAGGTTGCACCTATTCCAACTGTTAAAATACTCGATCCACCTAGTCTCCAGTCTCACTATGACTACGCGCCGCACGGCACTCGCGCGTCCCGCTTGAATCGAAGTACCAGCGCGGCGAAGTGAGATAGCACGTCCACTTTGCCGTTCACTCGTGTGCAGTCATTTGAATCCGAACCATATTTCAATAGACATAAAAGTAACGTAACGTGCATTCGTGTTTGCCTAAATCATTCGTGTGTCAGTCATTTGAATTTGAACCATAATTTAATAGACTTGACTTGAATAGATTTTGTCCAAGAATACATTCTGTCTTTTTTTAACTACACTATTCCGTAGTCGTTTCATCTTTGTCTGTCAATACTCGACACTGGTCGGGACTTCATGAACCAATTTACTAGGCAGATTTTATACACTAGGTATTGTAAATACTCGATGCGAATCATGCAAATGAAGACTATAGACTAAATGCAATGCAGTCGAGTATCAAGTATGGACTCGTGCGGATGTGATCCCGGCTCGCCGCCCGTGTCGTAATCGGATACGCGTATCGGACTTATTTTGTAATCTGTTTTCGTAAGGAAGTTTTGATAAGTGGAGAATTTATGATTTTAGTTTAAGTTTTTATTGTTTTAAAAAATGGCTCCCAAAGGAAGTAGTGTCGCTTGGAATCATTTTACGGACAAAGGCGAACAAATGGCTGAGTGTAACATTTGTAAAATACAATTGAGTTTTAAAAGTTCTGTGTCGAACCTTACGAAGCACATTAAACGTAAACATCCATTCGTAAGTTTAGTTAGAAGAAACGATCCAGCTCCAGTGACAGCAGCCCAGACTAACCAGCAACCGCCACCATCAGACCAGGCGCAATCACTATCCAATACTCAACCTGCTGCTGGAATAGTTCAACAATATGAAGGTGAACAACGACCGTCCACTAACTTGGTGCGACCAGTACAACATGGTTCGAGAACTATAGCTAACTATATATATAAAAAAAATGCTGATAAATGTAAATCAGATATAGATAAGCTAATTATGGACTTATTTATTATGGACTTCCAACCACTCCGTATTGTCGAAGACAGAGGTTTTAGGCAATTAATTCAGTCTGCTTTTCCTTTTTATGTTATTCCAACTCGTAAATACTTTGCAAATAATTTATTGCCAAGTCGCTACGAAAGTTTGCGAACTTCAAAAATGGCGGAACTCGTAAATGATGTTGAATCGATTTCTATCACAGCAGATTTATGGACATCAAGTACAAACGACTAGTAACAAGATGCTGACCATACTGACCCTTGCCGGGCGAGCTAAGGGAATGCGGGGGAAGCGGGCGGGGCCTCACATTCCAGAGATGCGTCAAGTTAATGTGACCGTGTTGTATATCTTCCGATTTGTAAACACCCAACCCTAAACTGCAACTGTCAAAATGAAACGTTGACTTGTCATTATTCATATTGCTCGGGCATTTTAAATAGTGTCCTGATTTATCATCTGGTTGGTTCGTAGTAATGAAAATTACAGGTGAGTATATACTATACGAGTATATTGCTACATTGACACAGAACTGGACTCTAAAAAGTAGAAGCGCAAACTATTAAAGTACTTAATGGAAACAATATTTCCGAGTATTTCAATCGTTTACAATTCCAAAATAAATCAAACTATTAAAGTACTTAATGGAAACAATATTTCCGAGTATTTCAATCGTTTACAATTCCAAAATAAATCACAAACTGACGAACTAACAAAACATTTATCGTTATAGTCTGTGCTAAATGGATAGGTAAATCCATTTTGCACCAATATAGCAATAGTGTTCTTATTATAATTATTCATTAATAAAACTAATCATTGACAGATCAGTATTTATATAGAAAGTGATCCTCTTTGTAATTAATAATTTTATCTAAATCCAAATTGTAGGTAGGGTAAGGGGCGGCGGCGGTGATCTCTCGCGTCCGGCCCTGGTTCAGGCCATGGTACGGAGCGAGAGGAAATGGGAGGCCGTCACCTCCTGCGAAGCGGTAATGCTCGCGAAGGAGGAGGCGGAACGCGTGAGGGAGAGGCAAATTTCACGCCCTCATGCCCCTAACCGCCGCAGGAGGAGACGCCCAGGGCGTCGGGAATCGCGAGGCGATTTCCGGCCACCGTAGGCGCGGGCTTGCGGGCGGTGAGCAATGGGTGGCTCACCGTCCGATAAGGACCAGGCCCGGGTCGACGGCGCGTTGTGTTCCACGCGCGCCTCAAAGAGATGTCAGCAGATTCGAAGGGGTCCACTAGGGCCGATGCCTGCCGGGGTTGCGAAGAAAACCGAAAGGGAGATCGTGGCCCCCGGCAACAGGGCAGCCGAAGGAACACGGGTGGGTTTTAGTCAGTAAGAGTCTGACACGCCCTCCCGCTCCGCCCAGAGCGGGAGAAGTTATTTGATGATTTCCCACCCTCAAAAAAAAACAAAAAGGGAGGGTAAGGGGATATAAGTTGGTGATACAAGTAATTTGGTGATAGTTTTTTAACAGAAAATCACACAGTTCCCTATTCAAGCACATGTATGAGACAGCGCTAGCGAGTTGTCGCGAGTGCGAGAAGGATAAATATACATTACTTGCTAGCGGAGCGCGTTCGTGAGTTTAATAAACAAACTTTTTTGACAGTCGCGCTTCAGAACCGCCATTGTTTGTTGATTTTGGTTGCGATCACGTATTGGCATAAAATTAAGTCGATTAATAGCGGTGTTTCGTGTTAAAACTATATGCAACAAATAAATAAACTAACGAACTGTTGAAAAAAGCTGTATTGAAGTCGTGATTCAGTGAAAGTAAGTTAGTATTCCTTAAATTGCGACTGTGGTTTCTTAGTGTTTTGCCAACATTTTACAATGCTTTTTTAGAGGTTAACTTGAGATCTAATTTGCTCTTATATTTAAAATAAACTAGAGAAGTCAAAAATAGTGTGTAAAAGGTTATGTTTTGAGGTATTCGTGAATGTATTTTATTTTTCAAAATTTCGTTCTTTTTTTTTATCGCCAAATTACCTATACAAGTTTTTTGATATCACCAAATAACCTATTTTATTTTTTTATTTTAAATTAGCAATGGAGAAAGAGAGTAAATATAGAAAATACAGTCATCAGCAACTTCAAAAAGCTGTCAGGTTAGTTAGAGATGAAGGAAAAACAATATATAAAGCTGCTAAAGAATCAGAAGTCCCTTGGAGCACTTTGAAACGTTACCTGAGGAATGAAGAGGATTCTGCAAGAAAAATGGGGAGGCCTTTTGCATTGCCATTGCTTGCAATCGCATTGCAAGCAAATGGTGGTGGAATAGCTTTAAGGGCAGGTACCACTTATGCCTTCGCGTGCCGGAGAATCTTTCGGCCTACAGAGCTTCAATGGCTAATGAATCAATGATCAAAGATTTCTTTTCAAAACTAGACGAAACTCTTACGAAACTTAAGACTAAAAATAAACCAAATTTAATTTGGAATTGCGATGAAACTGGATTGTCATATGTGGTGAAACCGTCCAAAGTTGTAACTGGCATTGGTAAAAAGTATGTTTATAAAAGAGCGTATGCTGAACGAGGTCAAACTCATTGCATTTGTGCAGATGGAACATGGATTCCTCCTATGATTATATTTAAAGGTGTCAGGTGGAACGACACACTCAAAAATGACGCTCTTCCCAACACCTTAATTAAATTGTCTCCCAAAGGATGGATCAATTCTGACTTATTTTTAGAATGGTTAATTTTTTTTATCAATGCCATACCGCCTGAACGTCCTGTGGTGCTGCTGATGGACTCTCATTCCGCACACATTGGAGCAGAAGTTCTAAAAGTAGCGAAAGACAACCAAATTTATTTATTTACTTTCCCAGCTCATTGCACGCATTTCTTACAGCCACTTGACGTGGGTCTTTTCAAGCCACTTAAAAGTTACTGGCGCGATAGCATGAATCGATATATGAACGACAACCCTAACGATGCTCCAAATCGCAGCCACTTCCACTCCATTTTGAATCCAGCATTTGTAAGCGCCTTTACTAAAAATAATATTGAGAATGCTTTTCGTAAAACAGGCATATGTCCTTTTAACGGAGATGCTATTTCAGAAGAAGCTTTACGGCCTTCAGCTTTAACTGACACTGCTCCTACTTCTTCAGCTTCAACTAACACCGCTCCTACTTCTTCAGCTTCAACTAACACAGCACCTGAAAATTCTACTACAAATCCAAAACACACAGTTGATAACGTTTTAGTTACACCCAGAGATCAAGAAAAAGAGATTCCAGCGCGAAATGTTTGACACTTATAAATAATAATAAAAAACAAGAAGACCTCCAGCCACAGCCTTCAACTTCGGGCACTCAAAAAACAAAAAAAAGTAAAATTGAAGATGATTGGGAGTGTGGCTTATGTGAAGTTTTGTACTCAAGAGATGTTATAAAAAGGAATGGAGCTAAATGGATCCAGTGTTCATACTGTTTGACGCCATACCACGAGATTTGCGTTTCTATCGATGATACTGACGTTGAGGAACAACTGTATTACAGATGTGATCGTTGTTTAGAATAATATTTTGATTTACCTGATTATATTGGCAATTTCCATAATATCACAAAATTTCCTTACCACTATCACCAAAATACCGGACTCTGTCGCCAACTCACCTTTGATTACTTTGATTATTAATTTGATATTTATTGGCATTTATGTTAGTTTTTTGTCAATTTATCTTTTCTATTATTTACTTCAATAAATAAGTAACATAATAAAATAAAACTGAATTTTTGTTTACTTGTCGAATTCCTAAGTAATTAGTTTTATAATTTTTTATCGCCAATATACCTTTCCTTACCCTATTTACTTCTTTATTTTCAATACTACTTAAAATACCAGAGTGTTTCCTTTTCCATGTGGTGTTTTAAATTGGTAGTATTACTACAAGTTTTTAAAATTTTAGGGCAATATTTACATTTAGCATTGCCAGATTTATTGTCAACATGAAAATTACGTTAGCTGCAATCGGAGGATTTAAAAAAACCAAAAATGATTTAATTTAATTTAATTAAGGTGAAATGGTTCCCCAGCAGATGTTTTGACGCGTTTCGACTTCACGCAAAATCAATTTTTCTCTTAAAAAAACAACGAATTTGCAATTTTTTTTTTTATGATTACGAAAATTTAAGAGTGTCTTTAGTGAAGTATGAGGCTCGAAACACGATTGACGAAACTTTCCTCGATACAAAAAAGTCGCAAAGATTTCTTAAAATCTGCTTTTTTTGTTACAACCATTAAGAGAAACCTATTCCATTTGATTGTTATCAAAGCAATTGTAACAAAATTTTCTCTACGTGTTCACTATTAAATACTTTAAGGGATTATGGACTTACATTTCTAAATAAACACAAATAAAATTTTTAAATCAAATATTTGTAAACATAGTGCAATAGAATTGCGCGCGGGCCGAGTCATACCAACGCTCCCAGCTCCCGTCAGTCGTCCGCAACGCGTCGTAGAGAGCACCTGTGTACAACTTTAGCGCGCGCGTTGTCGGCGCCTACGAAAATATTGTACCTAAGTGCAAAGTGACAAAAATGGCGAATAAACGAAATAAAACAAAAAAAAAAAAATCTCGACAGAAATTCAAGAAGCTGAAATTATTGAACCTGAATAGGTAAGTTTATTTATCATACCAATTCATTTATATTTTGCTTTAGGGCCGGACCACCAATACGGACGACGGACTTTTTGTACGTGAAAACCAAAAATCTGCGAATATGGGTTGTTATGGATTTTTATTCACTATTTTACGCAGAAAGAATCATGTCCAATAATGACCTGTCAAACATTTTGACAGAAGATTGTGTGTATAGTGATGTTATTTAGCGTATTAAATAAGTCATTTTTTGCTATGTACGTAGTACTAACTTACAACAGAATTAGTAATGTGAAAAAAAAGAAAAGTTAATTTTAAAAACGGCCACCAAATAAAGCGTTATTTTTAATATAGAACGCAGCCATTACATATGCATTGAAGTACCGTTCCGTTTTATGGTGAGTTCGCATTTGGACGCAGTTTTATTATTATTATTATTATTATTTATTTATTTCAATCAACTTAGGATCATAGTTTACACTTGAAATCAGCAACACAATTAAAATCAACATTTAGCACTTAACATTTATTGATTTTGTATTTCGTTCACAGTTTTTTGTACAGTTCATTTTATTTAAATTCTTTATAAGGTTACTTAGTAGTAAGCGTATTCTTAGGTTGTCAATCCGCGGTTGTGAAGTTATTAAGCGAAGTTATAATTGTGAAACGAAACGTTTTTTCGTACTGTCAGTGTGACATCCCTGACGTCGGTTGGTTATGAATGTTCTTTGCAGTCCTTCGTTTGCTTTCGCGTCGATGTGTTCTGTGTGCTTTTACGATTTTCCTCTTTCTGACGACATTTGCATTCACTACGGACTCCGATTCCCTGCGCTTACGTTTACTTTGGCTTGTGTTACACGGATACTGATTACGCTTACGTTTACTTCGGCTAGTGTTACACGGACTCTGATTAGTGCTTTGGTGATTTTGGACTTGGCTGCAATAAAACAGGACACCATGAGTGAATGCACGAGACCGCTGATGTCGCAGCGGATACACTGTATCAACTGCAATATATGTGTGAATTCATCGAACACACAAAGCCGCTATCTCGTCTTCGAACAAAACACAAGAGTCATCTCTTTAATCAGCAACTGGATATCTCCGGTCATTGTAAGTTTTATATTTAATGAAAAACATATTTATTTAACTCTAAATATACATAAACAATACGAAAATAAAACTAATTAACACGAAGAGTCGGCGTCGTGTATCGCGCGGTGTCAGGTCTCCTACCTTCTACCTACCAAGCTTCTAATAGCTTCATTGTTGAACGTTAGGAAGTCCAATTTGAAATACTTGTTTATCTGTACTAAATAAGTATGTATTCTACCTACCTGTATTATTCATTCAGCGTGGCGATTAGGTTATCACATTAAATAGTACAGCGGTTATTACAAATTGTTATCAGTCTGTTAAAATAATAAAAACAAAAATAGACCTAAAAATAGAAAACTGAATTTTTCTAACAAACTAAATAGCGTAAAAATTGGCAATAAATAATCCACCCTTGATACTATTAGTTTACTGACCTGTAAAAGCGGCAACGCCGCGGCGCGCGGCGCGGGCGGCTTGGCGGCGGGCGGCGCACACGCCAAACGACAGTGAGACTAGCGGAGGATAGGTACTTGCGCTCACGCGCGGGGCGTTGGTAATAGTTGATATCAACAATGCAACACAAACTTTATGGTATTGTTAATTTGTTACCAAGTAATCACAAATTAAGTTTTAAAACCTCCACTTAGTTCACTTTATACAATTTAAATTTTAAAATTTTCGAAATGTCCGCCGCGCACCCGAATGCATAATCGACACCGTCGTATGATATTATTACGGACATTTCTTAATAGATCACCATTCGCGGCTAAATTATTTAAGTTGTGGAAAGCCTGAATTATTCTTATTTTTAAATCTTCCACTGTCGTCACTTCAGTAGCGTACACTTCATTTTTTACATGTCCCCATAAAAAAAAATCCAGTGGTGTTAGGTCCGGTGACCGTGCTGGCCACCGAGTAGGCCCGTATCGGCCAATCCACTGCTCTCCGAACATTTCAGTAAGGCGCTGCCTGGCAGCCACTACTGAATGAGCAGGTGCTCCGTCAAGCTGGTACCATACCTGGCCATTGCCACCCAACGGTAGTTCATCAATGTACTCCGACACTGTGCCGTCAAGTAGCTCCACAAACTTAGGCCCATTGAGGTTGCCATTGATAAACACCGGACCGATTATGTGGTCTCCGTGTATTGCAGCCCAAACATTCACGGCAAATCGGTATTGGTGTGTGGACTCTCGGATCAGGTGCGGATTTTCTCGACTCCAGTATCGTAGGTTCTGTCGATTCCATATCCCGTTGCGCGTGAATGTACTCTCGTCTGTCCACATTATGTTGTACAAAAAGTTAGAGTCATTTTCTATTTTGCTCAGTAGCCACTGGCAGTAGGCTTCCCGGACTGGCTTATCTCTTCGTAATAAAGCCTGCACCTTTTGGTATTTGAATGGCTGTTGCTTATCTCTTTTTAAAATGTTGTGTACAGTCCTGTGGTGTACTCGAAATAGGCGAGCTGCTCTACGAAGACTTGCAGTTGGATTACGAGCGAAATAATTAAGGATTTGCTCTTCCCGACCCACGGTTACTCGCAGAGGAATTTCAACCTGATGTGGAACCAAAGACTGGTTATCACGTAATCTTTGGACTGCCCGTGTAAAAATCCGTAAATCTGAAGGACATACACGTGTGGTATTATACCTCTCTCGGTATGTTCGTAACGCCAGCGCTGCGTTTTGATAACATTCTCCATAAATCAATATCATATCGGTGTACTCCGATGACGTGAAATTGACACGAGGCATCTTGAGAACACAACACAAAAAGGAACAATAAAAGCGTCTGAATTAGCATAAACTGTCACACCACTTTCAAAAAGTTACCTACAACTAATTTTACTGTTGTAATTACGTGTCCTATCACAAAAATAGGAACCGCACGAACTGTCACAACACTTAACTAATCTACAACTAATAATAACGTACCTATCCTATTTCTATTACAAATAAAACAAGGATCTTAACAAAACGTCCTCAATACAAACACCAAAAAAATGCAAATAGGCAACTGCTGTCGTGAACGAACTATCCTCAAGGACAACGGCGCGGGCACTGGAGTGAGTCACACACACACAAAACACAAACAATCGCACACGCCGCCCGCCGAAAAAATACGAAATTTGACGACACACACCCCTTTCCCCGTCCATTTCGCGCGTAGAGATTTATGCCGTAGACCGTTAGCAGTAAGAACATTTATCGCAGATGCTTTTTATTCCCCGCTGAGGTCCTTCATTTTTTAATTTTGCGCATAGCGAACGCCTTAAACTATTAGCCGTAAGGACATTTTTCGCTTGATTTGTTTACGTCTTTTATAATTGTTAGTAATTCCAAGTAATTCGGAATGGCATCGTCTTACATCGTTTGATTGAACTATCTACGCCGGCCACGGGTCTTTGACCTACTAGTATTGGTCAGGTGATTTTCTTTATGCATTACATGATGTTGTTAAATACTAAAAGGGAAAAAAAGGTCTCACGGGTAGAATGTTAACTTTTATTAATTATTTTATTTATGTATGCTTAAAATACGTAATGTAGAATACGTGGTTTGAATTAATGTGATAGCTTAATCGCCACGCTGTATATTTTTTTTAGGTTACTGAAGAGGACTTTATTTGCGAGGCATGCTTTTATTTAGCAATGCAAAGTGTCAATGATGAGCTTCATGGGAATAATGATCGATCTGCAGGCCCATCTCGTCGTGGTCACAAAGAAGTTTGCTTGTTGTGTGGACGATCATTGGTCAAACTGCAAAGCCACTTGATTCTGAGTGTGACTACATCTTCGCATCATAATAAAATGATTCAAATAGTTGAGAGTAGAATAGCACCTCGTCAGGTAAATATAAACAATAGTTTTACTTATTGTTTACTAAAGTTACTTTTTTGTAGTTATATAGTTTATAAATACTTATCATTAGCAAAAAATATTTAGTATGAAACTAACCCTGAAATGTGAAGAAAAAAACAACAGCATCCACACATTTACAGTTGCATAACTCGATGAAATGTACTGAACAGCTGATATTATCGAGTGTTTTCATTTACTGTTGTATTCTGGTTAAAGAGAAGATTTTGGGAAATTGACAACTTAGTTACTTATATTGTTGTTTTGTTTTTAGATATCGCCATCTGATCGCCTGTGCCATTCCTGTTTTATGAAGGTGAAAAGACACGCCATTCGTAGCGAATCACATGACGAAACAAGAAACGTGTTTGCGAATCTTGACGACATGCAACCTGGGAGTTCAGGACTTCAATCGCAAACTCTGGAACCACCTGTGGATGTTGTGCCCCCTGCAAACCCAGATGAGGCTTCAGAGGAATCCAGTGATTCGGCAAGTCCAGAAGCTCAAATTCACCAGGAACCGACTGACCATCCACTCGTCCCTGACACTATTATGCACAATTATAGAAGAGCTCCAAATTCGGCATCTCAATGTCTTTTTTATGGGTGCAATCAAATCTCCAGTCTTCACAGAGTGTCAGATCCACTACGAAGAACACTTCTGATTAATTATAGATTTTATGTACCCATCCTTGCCAGAGTCTGCACAAACCACTTAATACAAAATAGTTGGGATTCCCTGTATGATGCAGAGAACAGCCAATCTAACTTCACTGTTCAACAATTAGAACTCATGCTGTCATTTATAAATGTAGATAAACCATTTCTTGATTTTAGCAGCATGGAATCAATTGAACAAATGGATGATCATTTGTGTAGGTACTGGATGGGTATAACTAAAGATAATTTAGTATCTTTAATAACAGAGCTACCCCGAATCATAGAGATGCACAGAGGTATATTAGGACTAGCATGCATCCTCATAAAGATGCGAACAGGAGATTCCGATGAAAGAATTTCCACACTGTTACAAATACCACGCACAACATTAGAACGTCTAATGTGTAAAGTAAGAGATATTTTGTTACAAGACTTTGTCCCAAGAAACTTAGGGTTAAATCATTTAAGTAGGGAAGAATTGCTTCAGCACAATTTGACTATTCCAAATGGTATAATATAATGAAAACAATTTGCAAACAATTGTAATCTGTGATGGAACATATCGCCTATCCCTATTAACATTGTCGTATATGCATTTTTGCCATTTTCTTTTTATTTAATTTATCACTCTTAAAAAGTCCCTTCTTTTGGTAGCTGCCACAAAAAAAAATGTTTTACGAGTAATTTCTAAAATAGCCACGTTAACATTGTCGGATGTTGTCACAACCGTCAGTTAACAATGACGGATGTCAACTCGCGACATCGTTTGCGGGGTGCGAGGGGCGGCAATCCGTGAGGTTGTGCCAGTACGGACCATGTTACACGGGCGATCGCACGTTGTGTAATGCCAAAGATAATTATTTATAATTTGTTGCTCTTAAGTAATAATTATTAAGAATAATGTTTAAAATGTCCGCCCGCTTAAGGTCCGCCCGCTTAATAAAACTAGCCAATGAAAAACCTGAACAAAATTTCATGGAACACGGGAGTATTGATATAAATATTTCGACTGCAGACGAAGATGAAGAAACAAGTAAATATTCATTATTATTTTATTACTAAAATAGCTTTTCGAACATGATCCTAATTATTTAAAAACAAACTAATTACAATACCTACTTATCTAAGTAAGTATTGTAATTAGTTCGGTTAAAATTGTAGGAAGTGACATAACCGACATTGTTAACCGTCTTTTAAGGAGTAAAATATGTCGGTAGTACCACATCCAACATTGTTAATCGTTTATTGTGAGGTGAAGAATGTCGGTAGTACCAGACCCGACTTTTTTGGTTGTTTTAATTTATGTTCAATTTGTCGGATGTGTTACTTCCAACTTTGTTAACGGTACTTATTTTAAAACTTTTTGTTGGAAGAGGTACATATTGCTTTGTTCACCGATTAATTATATAGTTTGTGTGTTGGTTGTGGCATTTTAATTTTTGGTTTTTATTATTGTTGTTACAAAAATGCATTTTGACGCTTTTATTTCATCTACACTGGCTTGGTTCTTGTCAAATAAAATTTTCGCACTACAAGATACACAAAAATGTACCATTTTTTTTTATTGCTTATCTAACTTTTTTTTCAGTTAATAGAGAATCTCCTCTACCAAGTGGTTTTCAAGATCAGTTCAATAAGTTGAATGAAATGCTGGGTGACGTTTTCAATGAAGATGAAACTCTGGAAACAGAAAATAATGAACCCACTGTTTCGACATCTAGTTATTTTGAAATTCCTACTGAATGTAATGTTGCTATTGACCATGAAAAAATATCAAAAACCCCAATGCCGTCCCCATCTTCTCATGAAATTAACAATGACGCCTTCAGTGCCACTTATTCTCAAAGTGAGTTCGCAGTTTCAGAAGACATGGCACCACCGCCACCAATCTTGACCAACGACGACTTATATGGAAACTTACCCACACCTTCTGTGACTTCCTTTACAAGTGTTTATACTCCCACTTCTACTAAACAAAGTCGCCAGTCTACTTTTAAAACTGATAAAGGCAAGAAAAGACTCATACGTAAAGAAAATTGGGTGGTAAATAAGAGAAAGGCTTTAAAAAATCAGGGAAAGAGTTTTACAAATCACAGAGGAAAACAAGTACAAGAAAAGCAGTTAAAAGATCCATGTAATGAAAAGTGTCGAATGAAATGTTCCACGAAATTCAGTGAGATTCAGCGAAATACAATTTTTAAAAAATTTTGGAATCTCGGAGACCGTCAAAAGCAATGGCAATTCGTTATTATGTATACGCAAAAAGTACCAAAACGCCGTCAAACAACCGAAGTAACTAAACATGACCGTAAAAATACTTTTAACTATTTTCTTCCTACCGAGGATAAACAAAAAACAAAGGTATGTAAGACCATGTTCTTGAATACAATATCTACGGGAGAGCGAATCGTGTCTACGTCGTGGAAGAAATATGATGGAGAAATAACGGTATCGGAGGATAAGCGAGGAAAATATATACATAGAAATAGTGTAATAGATGAAGAGATGATCAGAAGCGTATGTGATCACGTCAAATCATTTTCTTTGGTGGAATCCCATTACATCAGGAAAAATTCAAAGAAATTATACTTGGAGGATGTGAAAAGTGCATCTCGTATGTTTAATTTGTATTGTGAATGGTTTGACAGTGACAAATATAGCAGCAAAGCATCAACAAAACGGCAATATCGTGATATTCTTAATACAAATTTTAACATAGGCTTTCATAAGCCTAAGAAAGATCTGTGTGATATGTGTCACGTCTATTTTAATAAAGAAATTCCTACAGAAGAAGAAAAATCTGCATTTTTAAAACATCAATCTGCCAAAAAAACCGCGCGTCGCTTAAAACAGCAAGACAAAAATGAAGCGATATTAAATGAAGAGATTGTTGCAGCAACTTTCGACTTTGAAAAAGTTTTAATTACGCCACACGGAGACGTAAGTGTTTTTTACTATAAAAGAAAATTATCTACACTTAACTTCACCTTATACGAGTTAGCTACAAAAGAAGCTACTTGCTTTATGTGGCACGAGGCAATAGCAAAACGGGGCGCAAACGAAGTCTCTAGTTGTCTCTATCAGTTTATGAAACAAAAAGTTTTACAAAATGGAGTAAAAACTTTCCGTTTCTGGTCAGATAATTGTGCGGGGCAAAACAGGAACCGCATTGTTTTTGCCCTTTACCTTATAGCTGCGAAAGAATTTGGAGTCACAATCACCCATCGTTTTATGGAGAAGGGTCACACCCAAAACGAGGGTGATAGTGTCCATTCTACTATTGAGCGCGCTAGTGATCGCAGGCTGATCTATGTTCCAGAAGAATGGTACTGTCTTGTTCGCTGGGCTAAAGCTGAGGGTAACCCTTATGTAGTAAAAGAGATGACAACCTCTGACATATTTGACTTTAAATCTCTGTTAGCAAATAAAAATTGGTCGAAAAACAGTGACAATGAGAAAATCCAGTGGACTCGCTTAAGAGAGGTGACGGTACATGCACAGCACTATGATAGGATTGAATATAAGTATAATTTTCAAGATGAACCGAAAACTATAATAGTATTGAGATCTGGTAAACGAAACACTGGAAGGCTGGCTCGTGAATTTCAAATCAAGCAGGCTTATAATGGGGATATTTCTATCAGTCATGATAAATATAAAGATTTAATTAACATGTCTCAAAGTGGAGTAATTCCGGAGAAATATCACAACTTTTACCAAAATTTAAAATCTGATCAAAATGCCCAAGAGCCACGTGAAGACAGTGACAGTGATGATTGATGATTAATTAAAAATGTTACTCTTTTACTACTGATTATTTTGTTCCTATATATTAAGAAAACCTAAAATGTGATGATTAAGTGCCACTGTTAAAATTGTTATTTTGATTGATACTTATTGAGACTGATTAGTTAATTTAGTTATAATAGAGTATTTTTATAAACTTTTTACTGAATGTAAGATTATTATTGTAAGTGAGACCGATTTAATTATTTATCCTCATAGTCACTTCATATTAATATAAGGGTTTTTTTGATGTAAGACTATGCGGGTGTCCCATTTCAAAACCTAGATTTTGAAATGGGGCAGTCATATGTAGCTCAAGCTGTTTCTATCATATTTTCCTAGTCTGCAATTTTATAAGTTTTTTTTTAAGTCTGTGTACGTCACACGGTTTTTCATTTTTTTATCTTTTTAAGGTTTTTATTAATGAATAATAAAGCATTTCGTTTCATTTTAAGGCTGTGTATTGTGAAGCTGGGTTGTTTAATTTTGTATTGTACTGATTAGATTTTTTACTTTTATAAGGTCGTTTAAATGAAGCAGTTTTATTTTTTAAGCTCCTTAAGGTTTCTTTTAGGTGATGTTGATTTTTTAAATAAATATCTAGTTACAAAGATATAAAAAAGATGTTTTATTTATAATTTCGATTTAGATACGACAGACATTGGTCTAGGATTTACTATTAACAGTGATGTATATGGCACTTCCAACAAATAATCAATTACTTTGTACACGTAACATTGTCGTATGTGGCACTTCCAACAAATAACCAATTAGTTTGTACACGTAACATCGTCGTTTATGGTAGATCCGACAAAATACAAGTGATTTGGTACGCTTAAAAAAGTCATTTCTGACTTTTAACATGCTAACAAAAACAATAATAGTAGTTTATTACCATGTAAGTAAACTCATAAACATGTATTAAAATTCTGTTGATTTTTGTTAACCTAGCTCGTATATTTAAAAAAATATCAACAATTCAAACTTTAACGCGCTCTCTTGTAATGTTGCTGATTTTCACATCCGACAATGTTAATAGGGATAGGCGATATATTTATTTAAACAAAAGTAGTAACTATATGTTCCAAAAAGAGTCATACTCTTTACACAAATACCGAAACCTAATCAAACCATTTATGCTTGTAACATGTGATGGGTATATTTTAGAGTGTTATGGCCCCTACAAGGCTACCACATCAGATGCAGACATAATGACATCTCTATTCATCAATGAAAATTCCCCAATCAGACAATATTTTCAAGAAAATGATATATTTATTTTAGATCGGGGTTTCAAGGACAGCATTGTTATGGTGTCTGGCATTGACGCATGAAGACTTCTTAGTGTTATGTGTCCATATAGTTTTTGATATGATGCTAGGCAACCATTATTCGTTGATTGTCAGTATGACTTTGAAATAAAAAGTGTAACATAAATGTTGTAAACATTTATAAGACTATTTAGTACGTTTAGATCCGCGAGTGAATTAAACTAATTCTTTAGCTAGAATAGGCCGCTCTATTTGAAGTGTTAATCCAAAGTGTTGGTGCTCTCGGTCATTAGCTTCTGCAAACCTCTGTAAAGGTATTCTTTTGTTTTACCTAATCATTAACATTGGACTGGTAGCCACGACAGATAAAGCTCTAGCGAACCAATTTCTCAAGGAATTAGGAAACACGCTGAAGATCACCACGAAACCAGCATTCTACTATTTGGGATTGGAAATTGATCGATCGAAAGACGGTTCTATTCTGATTTCTCAGCAATCGTACGCTAAGAAGATTCTGGAACGTTTCCAAATGTCAGATTGCAATCCAGTTTCGACGCCCATTGAAAGGACAACTGAAGAAGGGAAAGTTGACGATACTCCTGAAAAGAAGTACTTTCCTTATCGTGAGGCAGTAGGAGCACTAGCGTATCTAATGGCAGGTACACGCCCCGACATTGCATACGCTGTTGGAGTAGTTTCAAGGAAATTGGAGAATCCTTCCTGGACTAATTGGCACAAAGTGAAGAGGATATTCAGATATCTCAAAGGGACTATATCTTTCGGAATAAGATACAAGTCTGGAAACCACAAAGCTATCATTGAAGGATACAGTGATGCAGATCACGGCGGTGATGAGCTCACAGGACGCTCTACCACCGGAGTTGTTTGCTTGTATGCTGGAGGACCGGTGTCCTGGCTTAGTCAACGGCAAGCATCTGTTGCCATCTCAACCACGGAGGCAGAGATAGTAGCTGCCAGTGAAGGTGCTCGCGAACTAGTTTGGCTACAGAGAGTATTTAGCCAACTTATGACGCTACAAGACACACCGACGCTCAAAGTGGACAATGAAGCTGCAATACGTCTCGCTCACAATCCGGAATTTCATAAACGGACCAAACATATTCGTTTGAGACACTTTTTTGTGCGCGAGACAGTACAAGAAGGATTGATTGGTGTGCAGAAAACAAGTTCTGTAGAGCAGTTAGCTGACCTCTTGACAAAGGCAGTTCCGAAGCCAAGGCTCCTATTATTGAGAGCAGGATTGGGGCTGCAGTCATCATTACGTCAATGAGGGAAAGTGTTATGGTGTCTGGCATTGACGCATGAAGACTTCTTAGTGTTATGTGTCCATATAGTTTTTGATATGATGCTAGGCAACCATTATTCGTTGATTGTCAGTATGACTTTGAAATAAAAAGTGTAACATAAATGTTGTAAACATTTATAAGACTATTTAGTACGTTTAGATCCGCGAGTGAATTAAACTAATTCTTTAGCTAGAATAGGCCGCTCTATTTGAAGTGTTAATCCAAAGTGTTGGTGCTCTCGGTCATTAGCTTCTGCAAACCTCTGTAAAGGTATTCTTTTGTTTTACCTAATCATTAACATCGGACTGGTAGCCACGACAGATAAAGCTCTAGCGAACCAACTCCTCAAGGAATTAGGAAACACGCTGAAGATCACCACGAAACCAGCATTCTACTATTTGGGATTGGAAATTGATCGATCGGAAGACGGTTCTATTCTGATTTCTCAGCAATCGTACGCTAAGAAGATTCTGGAACGTTTCCAAATGTCAGATTGCAATCCAGTTTTATAGTGCCGAATGGCTTAAAGCCATGGCAAACGAGATAAAATCCTTAGATGACAACAAGCATCAACTTATTAGAGAGCTGCAATTACAAGGTTTATGTACCAGAGTCTCTAAATGAAGCTAACAGAAGTCGCTGTGTAACGATTTGCAGATGGGTTGTTGAAGTGGTCAACGGATATTTTAAAAGAGATTATAGATTATTTCGGTTTGACCACTTCAACAAAACAGTGCCAAATATGATGGCTTATTTTCAAATAGGAGCAGGATTAATAAATAAGTTTGGTGTTCGCCTACATGACAGAGTTGATGCTGGCCAAATTGTTCATTTGATACGAGAAAGGATGCCCTTAGAAAATAATTTATCAAGAGCAGTTAACTTATTAAATCTCAATAGACGGGCATCCTTTTTCAGGAGTATCACAGCTCATGACTATAATGTTTTGTTCCCCCGTCTAGAATATAACGATCTGATATTATTCGCCTTGGGAACGTACCAAATACGTCAAGCTCGTTCTTATTATGGCGAGCATGTACGTTTTCATGGTGGATACAGAATTGAAGTGTGCAGAGAAATGTTAAACATGGACGAGTTCAATTTAAGAGGTAGTGGGGAAAATTCATTGATAAGAGGAAAAATTAAGTCAAGGCATATTGGCAGGCGGCAATACTATGTATACATTTTAATTGAAAATAATTTAAATGGAAGAGAAGGCATAACTGAGTATTGCTGCAGCTGCATCGTAGGACGTCGCACTGTTGGTTGTTGTGCACATGTGATGACATTGGTGTGGTACCTTGGATGGGCTAGGTACCAAAGCAATATAGAACCTCCAGCAGCATTTTTAGATGATGTAGTAATAAGAGAAGATTTAGAATAAAATAATGAAACTAATAAATGTGCTGTTTTATTTTCATTTAATTTCCCAACTTTTTTCCTATTGTTTTACAATGAGTAAGAACAACCAATAATAAAAGTAGGTATTTTATTCATGAAGGTCGATAGGTACTTAGATATTATGGAATAGTTCTAAAACTGATAGTTCGTACTAATGTTCATTTGACAGTTAAGTAGGTAGATAAATGTACCTACATAACCTCAAATATTGTTTTCATTGTAACATTTTTACCTCATTGTCAAATCAAACCACGTTTTTACGGTGGCATATTTAAGACTTAATCGATAATTTGATATAATTCACATCACTATACATCATGTGATTAAAAATTTGATTGACAGGTCATCGCATGTATGAAGCGTGGTCATTGTTCTTTCGCAAAATATTTATTTTCGCGCATAAAAAGTATTTTGTCTGTGGTGGCCATTATGGGTTCTGCATTTATCTACTCACGCGGAGCAAGCGAGCCTAAAGCCGGGTCCAGACGAGTGTAACGTGTAATATAATCCACCGTGTAATGTAACACGAATTCTACGTGTGGACGGCACTACGAGCATTACATGTAACGCTCGCGCGGCGCTCGGGGTTGATCCATCGGCTGTCGGTTTTTCGCGCGAACACAAAGACGCTCGCAGTGCTCGTTTGGACGGCGTTCGTGACGGTTGTGTCGTATGTACGTTCATGATGTGGAGTGACGAACAATCGCTTGAACTTATTAGTTTGTATCAAGAAAAACCTGTTATTTGGGATCCAAAAAACCCGCAATACTATAAAAAAAATCTGAAACACGATGCTTGGAGTGATATTGCTCATTCATTGGAAAGAGATGTAGAAGAATGCAAAAACAAAATGATCAGTTTGCTTGCTTCACATCGAAGAGAAAAAGGAAAAGTAAAGAAGAGCCATAGTTCCGGAAAAGGTATGTTTTATTATAAATTTCTGTTGCTTTACATATTACACACTTTTATTTATTAATTTAGTTTTTACTTAGGTATTATCACTTACTTGCGATTAGTACAATTATTACTTCTATTGTATACCCACTATATTACTATATTCTACTATATTTTACTATACATATATGTACTATATTCTATTGTATTGTTAATTTATTGTAATTTATTTTACAGGTGGAGATGAAACGTACAAAAGTACATGGTTTGCTTACGAGGCGCTGGCATTTTTAGGAGATCGAAATAATCCAAGGAAACGACGCAACACAGAGGTAACTGCATTGAACTAGTTTCCTTCGACTTGATAAAAAAAACTTAACAATATGTATTCTGCCATGAAACTGTACCCTCTTTCATAAAATAGTCATTAAACTCATCCCTAATTTGTTTTGCCGTTGAGGCAGCTCTTCTAGGTACATTATTCAATGGAAGTAAAGATGACATTTCACAATCTCTCCGCCAACTACCTTCACATAATCTTCCGTTTTGGTCGCTGTCAAGTGAGCCAGGGGGTGCATACAAGTTTTTAGATGAATCCGTGTTTCTCAAAAAATTATGCAAGTGTGCAATAGCCATGACTATAGTCTCCACGGTTTTGGGCTGAAGGAGCATAGGTTTACGTAGAACTCTGAATACAGATGCTGTGATACCAAATACATTTTCTACAATCCTGCGAGCTCTGCTTAACCGGTAATTAAAAATTCTTCGCGGCGATCCCTTGGGGTATTCTCCTGGATAGGGTTTCATTATATTGTTTTGTAAAGGGAAGGCAGAGTCTCCTACAAAAACATATGGTACTACTTTGTTTCTACCTTGCAGTGCTTCATGTGCAGGCAATCTTAACGAATTATTTTCTAGTTTTTTTATATAATTCAGTTTCTTTAAAAATTCCACCATCTGAAATGCGGCCTTGACATCCGACATCCAGAAATTTATAATTATATTCCGCGTCTACTAAAGCAAACATCACTATACTGAAATTCGATTTGTAGTTACGATATTCTGTGCCACTATGTACCAGAGCCTCGAGAATGATATGTTTACCGTCCATGGCTCCGGCACAATGGGGAAAATTCCACAATTCATCAAATCTGTTTGAGATCTGGATCCATTCTGACTCTGTTTTTGGCAGCTGAAACAATGAATTTCTTTTTAATTACAGATTACAAATGAACCGGAACAGAGTGCATCTACAAGTGTAGAAAATGATAACAGTTCAGAATTTATATCACCAACTGGCCCCCAAAAAAAAGAAATCAGACGAAAATAAAAAAATGGGTGTGCTTTCGGAGGCTCTTGGCCTGCTTAAGAGTGCTGCTTCTAGTCCTACTCCTGAACCCCGAAACAATAATCCAAACAATTTTGACAGCGAAACCCTTTTCTTTTCAAATTTTATATGCAGCAAGATGCAACAATATAACAGAAGTACTAAAAATGCCGTGCAGCGAGCAATAATGGACGTAATATTCAAAGCCGATGAAGGATGCACTAACTTTTCTCAACATTATTATCCATCGGCATTCAATTACAGTGGGTATACAACAGGCTCGGTTCCTTCATCAAGATACTGCAATGAACCACCTTCTTTGTCTAATCGCTCAGAACTTACTTCAGGGTATTTAACAGGTCAGAATCAGACAAGTTGCCCTACTGCTCCATATGCTTCACCTGTTCCCTCAGAATTATCTCAAACTTCATATGAAGATGTAGATTTTGTGAATGACCTGATTTGAAAAGAATAAATTTTGTACTACATGATTTGAAGATACAATTTGATTTAACTTTCTAATTTTAATTTTGGAATAATTTTAATTTTGCTTACCCTACTTAATACAATAGCTTAATTTGTTATTTTAATAAATAAATAAAAATATGTAAAACTCACCTTAATGTTTTCTTTCAATGCTTTTATAATCGCTTCACAAACTTCTGGTACAATGCAAGACATTGACTGTTTTGAAATTCTGAAGGTGTATTGAAGGCTTGTAAATGAATCTCCTGTTGCCAAAAATCTTAGTGTTAGAGCCAGTCTATCTTGCGGCGAAATTGCAGATCTCATTATAGTGTCTTGTCTTGATATTTTAGGCGCAATGATTGTTAACAAATATTCGAAGTCAGTAGGCGACATCCGGGTAAAGTTTTTATATTGACCACTTATACGTTGAGATTTTAGTTCCACAAGTAAAGAAGATCTTCTTTTATACAAATTAGTTTTCCACCATCGACGCTTCCGACTTTTGCGGTCTTCAGTTAGTAAATACATGAAAATAAAAGCCGCACCAGCTATCACGACCTTCCTATTCGGCATGTTCGTAGCAACTGAGTGGAAACAGCTTTTGAAATATTTTTGCGTTCACAATTCGCTTTGAGTTCGTGTGCCGTCCACTGTTGATGCTAAATTACACGTAATCTTACATTACACGTTACACTCGTCTGGACCCGGCTTAAGGCCGCGAACTCGAACTCAGCGGGCAGCGGGGCGGCAGCGGCGGCGGCGCGGCAACGCATAGTTTTATATGGAACCGCTCGCTCCCCGCGCCGCTACTTTCGAGGCCAGTTGCATATAAATCTATGCATTTGAACGCGCTGCTACCGCCGAAGCCCCGCTGCCCGCAAGATTCGAGGCAGAAGCCTAAGGCTTGCGGTTCCATATAAAACTATGCGTTGCCGCGCCGCCGCCGCCGCAGCCCCGCTGCCCGCTGAGTTCAAGTCCGCGGCTTTAGACTTCCATTTACACCACAAGTTTGATTACTAGGTACTTATGATTTATAAAGTTTCTATAGAACTCTAAGTAAGGCTGAGTCTGATATTGCGGAGCCACCAGCTGAGCAGCCACTGGAAAAAACACCGCAACACTCACCACAATTCCCAGAAACATCTGATGGGGCACTAGTGGAACTTCATACCGTGACGTCCAGGTTTTTTGAGTAAGCTTAGGTACATACCTACCTACGCACATGTACCTACTGCTGTGGTAGGCGCCAGTTGAATTTGTAATCTATGGAGGTAAAGACATAAAGCAATCCTGAATGTGCATTTATCGTGAACCTTTAAATTTTTTAGTAATGACAAACGATTCATAATATTTATTGTTCGAGTATAGGTATTCTATTTCACGAAGGCGGGTTGGCCTTAGTTGTATGTGTGCACTTGAATCTCACGTGCGGCACATTATGTCTGTGTGCGTAAGTTCGTTTCTATAACACCGAGTGCTCCGAACTTACGCACGCAAAAAAAAGTGTACGTGAACCTACAAACACATCCAAGACCAAACCGCTTTTCCCTAATATCTCTTCGTAGGTATGAAATAGTAGGGAAAGTCAATGTACTTTATTGCAAATCCTTTTTGGCACTAGAAAGCCTATGAAAATATAATTTATATGAATAGAGTTGACAAACCGGTTTTTATCAGAAACCGGTTTTTATTTGCCGGACCTAAGAATTAAAAAACCGGTTCAAGATAAATAAAAAGCGGTCCAAACTTAAAAAACCGGCTTTAGCACGATTGCTACCGATGACACTCGTACTTTTTTACATAAGTGCAATTTCAATCTCCTGTCATAAGTTACTCTCCTCTTGGAGATGCTAGTTTCCAAAAAACAGATATTACTTAGTTACTCTCCTCTTGGAGATGCTAGTTTCCAAAAAACAGATATTACTTATTTAGGTTGTTTCAGCACCCCTTTTTTTGTGTGGGAAATCATCAAATAACTTCTCCCGCTCTGGGCGGAGCGGAAGGGCGTGTCAGACTCTTACTGACTAAAACCCACCCATGTTCCTTCGGTTGCCCTGTTGCCGGGAGCCACGATCTCCCTTTCGGTTTTCTTCGCAACCCCGGCAGACATCGGCCCTAGTGGACCCCTTCAAATCTGCTGACATCTCTTTGAGGCGCGCGTGGAACACAACGCGCCGTCGACCCGGGCCTGGTCCTTATCGGACGGTGAGCCACCCATTGCTCACCGTCCGCAAGCCCGCGCCTACGGTGGCCGGAAATCGCCTCGCGATTCCCGACGCCCTGGGCGTCTCCTCCCCCTGAAAAATTATTTGATACTGACGAACAACAGGAAAAGATTCACGACAAATACCAGAATTATCTGATGTGGCACTAGTGAACCTTCAGTCAGCGTCAACCACACCACCTCCACGAGTTGCCGAGTATCATTTTTCTCAGTAATTTCATACCTAGTTCATCAGCTACGAGGCAGTTTATTCCAGTTTATTTGATGGGGGACTGCAAATAGTTACATTCAGTCATACAACAACTTTTACTGATTTTTTTCGTGTAGGCTAAACAACCAGGCATTTATTTTATAGTACCGGTAATCGGTATTCGTTACATGTAAGCGGTTTTGCTATAAAATACAATTTAACACGCATTTATTTCCAATGTTTCAGCGCCCCAGAAGACCTGCCTTATCTAGTGGAACACGAAAGCGCGACAAACCAGATCAAAGAAATCACCGGTCGCAGAATTGTTGACATCGCATATTTATTTAATCAATTGCAACAGCAAAAGCACAACCCCCTATTTAAGTGTGATTTTATTTGCTTGGTTTTAGAAACCGAAAAGCGAACCGGTCTCGTTTCATATTTTAATTTCAAATGTAAGATGTGCATGAAAACTTTCAAGGTATGTACTGACGATCTGGGCAGTGTTTATAGTGTAGATGTTAACACTGCAGCAGTTTCAGGTATAGTATCATCTGGGATTGGATACTCTCAATTCCAAGAAACTATGGCTGCCATGGATATTCCCATTTTTAGTGAAAAATATAACTTCAAGACCACGTGTTTAATGAATGGGAAGCTACAGCAGTGGCAACTATGGAACGAGCTGCTGCGATTGAACGCGAAGCAGCAATCCAAGAAGGTAAGATTGTAAATGGAATACCTGTGATTGACGTCTTTGCGGATGCATGATGCAAACGTTCTTACGGAAATAACTACAAAGCACTGTCCGGTGTTGCTGCAATCGTGGGACGAAAATTTGGAGAAGTTCTCTTCATTGGCGTAAAAAATAAATTGTTTAATATGCGCAAGAGCGGAGAAACGGAACGAAAACCCCAAAGCTAATGTTTGCTATAAAAACTATGAAGGCCCGTCTAGTGGAATGGAAGCAACGATCGTATGCCCCTCGCATACATTCAAGGAATCCATCAACATGTATGGGCTTATTTACGCCAATATTGTGGCTGATGGTGATTCTGCAACCTATGCTAAAATATTAGCATCAAATCCGTATTCAGGATACGTTGTTTCTAAAATAGAATGCCGAAACCACGTTCTAAGAAATATGTGTAACAAGCTCCGTTCACTAGGCTAAGACACGAAATACCCAAAAATACATAGAAAATATATTACCGACGAAAAAATTATGAGCATGAGAAAAGTCGTCACGACTTCAATCAGGCACAATAAAAATAATCCCAGGGATATCGCAATAAAACAAATTCGCGATGACATCACAAATTCTTTGAACCACGCATACGGGGATCACAGGCTTTGTAAAGATTATTGCTGCAATAAAGAGAAAGCCATATTGTGTTCAACTGTGGCAGAGCTTGAACAATCAACTTTTTGGTTTCGACTAAAAGTTATTTTAAATTCCGTGGCTGCAAAATCTCGGAGTTTACTGGAAGACGTTGACACCAATGCTGTTGAGAGATTCAACAGCATAGTTGCCAAATTCGTTGGAGGCAAAAGAATCAATTTTGCCTCACGACGATCATATCAGGCGAGATGCTCTGCTGCTGTTATTTCCTACAATACCAAAAGACCTCTTTACACACTACATAAAAAAATATTAGGAAAGAGCCCAAGGGGTACCTTAAAGAAGGTAGAAGAAAGGAGAGAGCAAAGAAGAAAGCAAGCCAATGCTGTAAAACGAAAAAAAAATACAGGTAAACTATTTGGGAAACAAAACGATTACGGCTCACGAGTTGCACCACCAGACACGACGGCGTCGGAGTACAGCGCAGCGTCTGCTGATTTTATGAAAAATTTGAAGACTATGGTTATGGATCGTGAGGGAATTCAGAAACGGACCACACAACAACGCGAAAGCACTGAATGGCTTCAAATCAGGAGGTTGATGATAACTCCTCAAATTTTGGAGCTATAGTACAGAGACAAAAAAAATTGTCTGCCCTGGTTAACAATATTTTGTACAAATCCAACATTTCACCTGTCGCATCTGTCGCACATGGACTCAATAACGAAAAATTCGCGCTTCAACAACTGAGTAGCCAAGAAAAGTTACGGATTGAGGATTGTGGACTGTTTGTTGATCAGGAATTTCCTTTTATCGGTGCCACACCAGATGGAGTCGTTGCAGAAAATACAACCGTCGAGGTTAAATGCCCTGTAGCTGCTATTAGAAACGGCATGAAAAATGCTATCAAGCAAAACAAGATCCAAATTCTAAAATGTAATAAAAATAATGAGGAAGTTACTGACTAAAACCCACCCGTGTTCCTTCGGTTGCCCTGTTGCCGGGGGCCACGATCTCCCTTTCGGTTTTCTTCGCAACCCCGGCAGGAGTCGATTTTAGCCTGCGATTGGTTTTTGTTTAGTGCCTTTGGTGGTTCTAAGTGAACAATGGCAAGTTACACAGACGAAGTGCACCAACACTTGCTTGATATCTTTGGCGAAGATTTCGAAGAGCTTCCTGGCTCTTCGATAATTCCTGGTTCTTCGCCAAGTTCTGGTCCTTCGGGACCTCCGACAAGTTCTGGTCCTTCGGGACCATCGACAAGTTCGACATGTCAGGCTGCAGAACTCGTGCTGATCCGGCACTTAGCTGATGAGGAGGCGAATTCGGAAATTGAGTCAGATGAAGAAATTGTAGACGCCAATGTCGAGTAAGAAATATCTCATCAATAATATGTTGACTGTGAGTGTCAAGGGATCCATAGACCACTATAGCCCAGTTAGATAACCAAAATATTTTTTATTAGGTTTTGAGTCCCGAAATGAAGGTCCAAGGCACAAGTTCTAATTGGAATGTATTTTTTCAGCGACTTCGAAGAGAGTAGTAGTAGCGACGATAGCGACCAAGAGTCGGGTGTCAAAATACGGCGTAAGAACCGGAGGGCGAAGACTGGACCCTGCATCAACGCGGACCTCGTTCTCCAGTTTTCACCTCCTGAGAGGAGGTACGGGTTGCCAGTAATGTTGCCACGCCCTTTGATTTTTTAAGTTATTGTTTTCGACTCAATTTTTGGAGCGAATAGTGAGTTCCACAAACGAGTGTGCGAGCCAGATATTGTTGGAATGCACCACACCCCAAGCAAGAATCCGCAGAATGGTGTCCACCATTGACCGTGGAAAAACTTTTAATATTTTTAGGTATTTTATTTAACACATTCGCGTGCAGAACGTATGGATACGTAAAAAAATCGAGATACGATGTCGCACAATGTATCGATACGTCAAATTTTATGTTTCTCTATCAACCAGAACGTAAGGAAACGTCCGTTTCTCATATAATGCTCCTATAGTGACGTCACAGTGCCACAACATATCAAAATTTTGATTTCGTAGTGTCACACAGCATCGTCATTTTAAGCGTTTTGTGGGTGCTTCTCACACATACAAAGACACCTACTCACAAACGCAGAACGTGCATAGACGTCAACTGGAGTATGCGCCGCCATACTGTCAGTCGGGTTGTGCACCGTTACGCGACGCACGTGTACAGTGAAGTAAGCTCCCGGGTTACGAAACTTTTAAATCGTAAGTTATCACATATTTTGTACTGGATTTAAATAATGGTGTGTATTATATAGAATACAATAATTATTTTCATATTTGAGCAACCTGAGTAGTTTTATTTTAGTTCTTATTATAGAAATTCCATTGTTTTAGATGAACAAAACAAAGCGAGTGAGAAGAAAGAAAACTAATAAAAAAGGTGACAAAACAAGCAAGGATCCATCAGAACCATGTTCTTCGGGCATAACAGTAAGTACTGAACGTTGTTTATATAAGATTTACACGTTTTTTGACTAGTAATATTAATTTTATTAGCTTTTATTTAAGTTTAACTATTTCAGTGTCGCTAAGACAGTTTGTCTGTGTGTGTCTGTAATCAAATTTAGTAAATTACATTTGACCTACGTCCTGTTGTCCGATCGAAATAATATTTCGTATGTGTATCTAGATTTTATAACAATGCTATTTTATGCCAAATATAGGTATTTAAGGCTGCTTTAATAATATGTATACTGATAATTACACTTACTTAATTTCATTTATTTGTTGTAGATGGAAAAAAGAGCACGAAACCACTCAAAAATGAAAATATTTGAGCCAACTTCCTCTGGTGGTACTTCGCCGGACCCCTATGCTACTGATGGTTCAGTTTCCGATGTTGATTATGATCCAGCGGGTGACCAAAAAGACCAACATGATTGGAGCTCTGAGCACTATAGTAGCGATGAAACCAGGTCTAATTACTCGGAAAGTGAAAACTATAGCGAAGAACAAGAAGAAAGTAATATAAGTAGTGATGAAAGTATTTTTGATACCCATAAAAATAAGCGAAAGCGCAATAGTTCCACGAGTGCTAAGAGTCAACACAAAAAAAGGAAAGTTACCGACGATGAAGATGCTGACACTATCTCTATTAATTCATCTACCCTTATAAATAATATTGGTGATGTTTCAAGCTTTTCTTCATTGCTCACACCGTCCTTACCACCCAAGATGAACTCTGATAGCTGCGAAGGCAGCCAACATCGTGGAGCGCCACTCTTGTCTATGATGCCGGAGAATCTTGCGGTCCCTGAAGATGTCCCACGTGGAGAGGCGCCGACCTCGCCTCCAAATCCAGACCTTGAGGATCCAGAAGGCAACCCACATCGCGAGGTACCTCCCTCGCCTCAGAATCCAGACCCCGAGGACCGTGAAGGTAACCCATATCGCGTGATGCCGCCTTCGCTTCAGACTCCAGACCCCGAGGACCCTGAATGCAACCCATATCGCGTGGTGACGCCCTCGTCTCTGAATCCCGACCCTGAGGACCCTGAAGGTAACCCACATTGCATAGTGCCGCCCTCGCCTCAGAAACCAGACCCTGAAGATCCCGAAAGCAATTTACACTGCGGAGCACCATCATCGCCTCAGAATATAGACCCTAAGGACCCCGAAGACAACTCATATTGCGGGATTCCGTTCTCGCCTCAGACTCGAGACTACGAAGACCTTGAAGGTAGCCCACATAGCGAGATGCCGCCCTCACCACGGATACTAGTACCTGCGAGCCCCGAAGGCAACCTACATCGTGGGGTGTCACCCTCGCCTCAGATAGTAGTCTCTGCGAGCCCCGAAAGCAGCCCACATCGCGAGGCGCCGTCTCTGATATCAGATCCTGCGAGCCCTGAAGGGGATCCATCCGTAGAAGCCTCGCCCCGACAGGAATCAGCATGGGAAGAAACAATAGCAGAAATTCCGTTTTTTGAATTTGATGAGGTTTCTGCAGGAGTTCAATTTGAAATTGGCCCCAATTCATCAGTTGAACAAGTATTTGGTAAGTTATTACCGCCAAACATTATAGACTACATAGTTGAGAAAACGAATGCTTATGGGCAAGCACTATGTTCAAAAAGAAGACCA
Source organism: Omphaloscelis lunosa (assembly GCA_916610215.1). NCBI lineage: Eukaryota > Metazoa > Arthropoda > Insecta > Lepidoptera > Noctuidae > Omphaloscelis > Omphaloscelis lunosa. Next base: position 2,768,970 of record OU744248.1, read on the forward strand.
ACTAGAAAGAACAACTATAATTTCAGAGATACGAATCGGCAAGAAATGCTCAAATTTCTTGGATTATGTCTTTTGATGGGACAGGTTAACGTTCCACAAAAACGAAAACGTTTCACGCGTAGTGATCGTTTGTATTATCATCCTATATTTCAATATTCGATGTCAGGCCGACGATTTGAGCAACTATTAAAATGTGTGTATGTAGCCGAACTCAATTCAAAAGGCAAAGAAAAGATTACCCAATTTATTGAAACTTTATCGAGACATTTCCAGGAATGTTACAAACCTAACAGAGAACTTAGTTTAGACGAATCATTGTTGCTGTTCAGGGGACGAGTGATTTTCAGACAATACATTAAAAACAAAAAAGCCAAATATGGCATCAAATTTTACGAACTGACGTCTGACGATGGATATATGTTAAATATTACCATGTACACTGGCAAAGACACAGATAGCGAAACAATAAGAGGAAAAAGACTGAAAAGATAGTAATGACGCTAATGCAACCATATTTATTAAAAGGACATTGGCTGTTTATGGACAACTACTACAATTCCGTGGAGCTTTCACAAAAACTTCTCAACTTAAAAACCCACACAACTGGAACATTACGTGCTAACCGTAAAAGCAACCCCAAGGAATTGATTTAAAAAAAAACTGAAAAAAAAGGGTTCGCAAAAACAAAGTTTATGTCTCCAAATGGGTAGACTAACGGCCTGTACTTATGATAAATACTGCAAGCCATCCCAAACTTGTAACAATCTCAAACCGTTATGGTAAAACCAGCACGAAACCAGAAGAAGTATCGCTATACAACATGCATATGTCCGGTATAGACCGAGCGGACCAGATGGTTTCTTATTATTCATCGCCAAGAAAAACCATTAAATGGTACAAAAAAGTGTTCTTTCACTTACTGGATTTAACAGTTTGGAACAGCTTCTATCTTTACAGAAAATATTGCCAAGATAAATGTAATTTTTCTGAGTTACCGCGAAGAATTGATAAGAAATCTTATCAATATATCAAAAACGACGAAAATTGAACAGGTCATGTCTCAATTAAATAAAAATGATAATAGACAACAAGAAAGAAGGGAGTTCATTCTTCCTCCAATCACAAATTCACAGGGAAACGGTGGTCATTAGCCAGAAAAAATACCAGTTCGTGAAGGCTCCAAAAAAACATCAAATTATATGAAGTGCAGAATGTGTACTAAAAATAAAATAAGGCGAGAAACGGGACTGAGGTGCAAAGGATGTGAAGAAAAGCCACCCCTGTGTGCTTTGTGCTTCGAAGAATGGCATAACCAGGTTTGAAAGATACAAAAAGAGCTGAGGTATAACCCAGCACAGATGTTCAAATCAGAAGACTGATTATTACGATCTCTATATTTTACAGGGAAACCCAAAGTAAAAACTAAGTCAAAGCTAAAGTCATTATCTTAAGGCTAGTTATATTTACTATTGATAATAAGTAAAAGTAAATAATAATAAATAAATGCAGGTGACCTTGAGTTAAATTGCATCACAAGACTGATTTTTTTCCTGGTTTGCATAGAAGTTTTTTGTTTTATTTGTTGTGTTAGTTTCAGAAAGGTTTTTTTTTTATTTATGTTGATTTTGTCAAAAAAGAACACTTTATTTCATGTTTTAAACAATATTAATATGATTAATATTACAAAAATTGTGATATTACTTCCAAAAAACTAGTTATAAGTAAATACAAAAGAGCAGCTGCTTTGCATTTTTTTATCTCTTTCTTTATTTCAATAATAATAAATACATACCTACGTAAGACAGTGTTTGTTTTAATGTATTACAGTCAACGTTGCGTGTAATATTATAGATTAGATGAGACAAAATGAAGCAAAAAGTATCCATGCATCGACGTAATGACACGTTGCGAATAACATATCAAAGTAAGGTAAGATAAAATGAAGCGGGACGTTTCTTTACTTCGACGTAATCAGAAGTTGCGCAAGAGATAATAGTTAAAAAAAGACGTTAAGGGGTACAACGTATTCATACGTTGACGTAATCAGACGTTGCGTGTAATATGATAGGTAACGAAAGATAAAATGCAGCACAACGTGTTAATACGTCAACGTAATGATACGTTGCGAGTAATATAACAGGTTTCGAAAGATTAAATGTGGCACAACGTCTCCATACGTCGACGTAGTAAGACGTTGCGTGTAGTATAATAGATTAGGAAATATATAATGTTACAGAACGTATATGTACGTCGACGTACGGATACGTTTTGTATAATTTGATACGTTTTTAAGGATAAAATGTGGCAGAACGTAACTGCACGTCGACGTATCGTGACGTTGTGTTTAATTAAAAAAGGCTGAAAAATGATTAAATGTTGCGCAACGTCACCATACGTCGACGTACAATGTCGTTCTAATCATAGTTGATTACTCAAATAAATAGAGGTACTAAAGAACGTTTATAAACGTCAAAATAAATGTATGGGAGAAAACAGTGCTCCATCAGAAGTTTCGAAAAAGTGAGCACCGCGCGCGAACGTGTTAATATGGGAACTATTAAAGTTAACCGATACTCGGACTACTGCAGGCAAAATTATTTATTTAATTTATTTGCAAACAAATTCATGTAAAAAAATGTATTTTTGTTAATATATAGATGTTTACGGTTTGGCCAGCATAATTTGGACAGCTTGATTTAGTAATTTAATAATAGAATGGCGGAATCATATAATCCCGGCGAAGAATTGTCGATAGACGAATCTATAATTTCAAGCCGTGGACGTAGCGGAATCCGCCAATATATGAAAGGCAAGCGCCACAAATTCGCCATCAAGCTGTACATGCTGGCCACACCGAGTGGCCTTTCCCTTAAAATTCACGTATCTAAAGGAGGACGGTTCCAAGATGCAGTAGGGAAAAGCCACACAGATAAGGTGGTGGCAAAACTTTTGCAAAATTATCTTGGGACAGGGCACCATGTGTACATGGACAATTTCTATAACAGTCTGACGCTGTTATAGAAATTGTCCATGTACACATGGTCCCTCTCCCGTTGGACTGTCTCGTTGGTCACTAGCAAAATGCTACTGCTGAGTATGAGATCCTGGGTTCGATTCCCGGGTCGGGCAAGGTGTTTTTGGGTTTTTCCGTTTGGAATTTCTCAGTAGCAGCCCGGAGTCTGGATTTGTGCCCGGTTGATGGCAATAGGCTCGCCCCCTATTACATGTGACTTAAACATAACTGGCGAAATGTGGGTGTACTATAGGTACACCTCTACCTAACCCTTCAGGGAATACAGGCGTGATGTTATGTTATGGTGTGTCAGACTCTCAGAGTTCCTGTTGTGTAATGGCACGAATGTTACTGGAACTCTGAAAGCCAATCGCAAAAGAAACCCAGCAGTGATTTAAAAAAAAATGTCAAAAGGTGGTAGGTAGCATCTTCAGGTTACAACAGCAGCGATATTTGTGTTTGCAAGTGGCGTGACCAACGTGATGTCTTGACTATCAGCACCACTCATTCTCCACAACTAAAGCCAGTGACCAACAAAAGAGTTCAACGTATTTTAAAACCTGAAATAGTCCTCAAATACAACCAATTTATAAGTGGTGTTGGTAGGCAATACGAAATGTTGGTTTACTATACTTGCGAACACAAATCCATGCCAACGTACAAGAAAGTAGGCATTAACATCTTCAAATGATGATGCTGAATGCCTACTAATTGTACCAAAATAAATAAAAACGTGGAATAGGTACTATAAATTTAGAGAGGAGGTTATTACGAATTTGCTACCACCTCCTCCAAATGGCAGCAGACAGGCCCATGCAAGTGCACAGGCAAGTGAAACAATAATTCATTTGCCTATACACTTGCCCAGAGACACAAATAGAAACACCAAAAGAAGAAGGTGTAAACACTGCTGGAACACTACAAAAAAGAGTAAAAACTTTGTTACTGTCCCATGTGCCACAACCAACCACAACAAACCAAATATTAGGGTGTAAACATAAGTTTTGTAATTATAGGGTGAATACGCAAGAGTAAAACATTTTGCGGGATATCCTTGCGCATTCCCTCACCGTGATGTGTCATAAGTAGTAAGTATGTAGTGTAATTTTACGTTATTTGTTTTTTTTTTTTATATAAAAACTGATTTAATCCGTATTTTGCAGTTTTATTTCTAAAACGACATAATTTTTATATACACACCTATAAACTAAATAAGCTCACAGTACATAACTAGTATTATAAAAATGCGAAAATAATTCTGTCTGCTCGTTACCTCAACTCGACTAAACCACTAAAGAGATAAGTTTGAAAAAGGCTAATGGCCTGAAGGACATCTGCCACAACTTCTTTCGTGTATGCAAACCGACATCCACACAAAAGATATCGCAAGAAAAAGCTAATAGTCATTAAAAAACAACTACACATTTTATATTTTTTTATTATCAAGTTCATTTATGAGGGTGCTCTATACGAGTCCAATTTACGAGTAGATTTTTTCGGAATAATATTTATTCCGCTGCAAGAAAATCTGCATCGCTGAATATGGTTTTATTCCATGGCCAAAATCGTGTAACGCGAAACCCGTTTGCTGCAATTCCGCCTGTTTGCACTTTCATGTAAGCTCGCCTGAATAACTCTACAACGTCAAAAGGGCTCAGTGCTCTTTTGTTGTTTCTGATCCAGGTTCGTATTTCTTCACTGTAGTAAACTTTAAATGGCCCCAAAAATTTCTTGTCCAGCGTTGCAGCTTGTGGGTTGTGTGAGGTGGTAGAGATGCGATATCAACATTATTCTCTCTAGCCAAGTCTATTACATCAATGTTTCGCGTGCGGCTGAAGTGTCCATCTAATAACTCTTGAGTCTGGTTTTGGGTGTGTATGCTTTATGAATGAGGTGTTTCAATCAATCTGTAAAAATATTCATTTGTATCCAGCCTGATGGATGTGCAACTCCTTCAGGTCCAGGAGGACAACCTCTCATCAGTTGTAAGTTCATATTTTTTCTTGGGAAAATTATGAACGGAGGTACAAAATGGCCGGTGGTCATGCATACTACAGTTGTAACCAGGGAACTCCTTTCAGCTGATAATAGTGATGCTATCTGCCTCTTTCCTCGGCGTCCAATTACTTCTGGAATTTTATTTAGGACAACTGTCAGGCCGGTTTCATCAACGATGTAGACACGATCTGGTGAATAGTTATTTTTCTCGTACATCTCTTCCAGAAGTTGAAAAAAATTGTCCACGTTTTCTTTATTAAAGCCGAATGCTCTTGCAAATGTCGTGCCCGTAGGCCTCCTAATTGTCAGTTTGTCTTTTTACTATCTAGGGGCCTATCTAGGGGCAGTTATTCAACACCACCAATCAGCATCCTTTATCTTAACATCTCATCTCTTTTTCTGTGAATGTGTCATTCTTCCAGGAAATAATAGAGAGAAAAAAACATACTAACAAAAAATATATCACATACATACCTGACGTGGCTGTATCAACTGGTTAATTGAGGAGGTTCTTTTCAAAACTTGACTATTCCACTTTCGACAGAACACAATTTTTTTGCTTTTTTTGGTTGATAACATTGAAATTTACATGCAGCGAAAACAAAAGTTAGCCAAAATGCGATTGATCCAGGAGAAAAAAATAAATAAAACGCATGATTTCATCAGAAGTAGTATAATCCACTTCGTAAAAATACAGGAACACAATTTTGGAACAAAACATGATTAATCCAGAACTAATTTGCTAGTTCTTGATGTCTAATTGTTTTAGTTAGGTTAGGATATTATATTTTTTTAGTTTTGTCATACGTTAAAATTATATAAATTAAAATATAACGTTAAAATTATATAAATTAAAATATATTTGCTAGTATCATAGAAATTGCAGCAAAACATGTTTTTTCCCTATATTTTTCTATCAGTTTAGTTTCAAAGTTGTCAGGTACATTTCTTCAGTGCAGACTTTATTATTTTTATGACGTGGCTTGAAATTGTGTTTGAAATGGTTTAGGATGATGTGGCTTGAAAAAAAATGGCGTTGCTTGAAATTATTCCCCTAGTGTACATAAATAAACATGATTATTCCAATAAAACCGAGTCAAAACTAGATTATTCCATTTCAAATTCTTAATTTATTGCTTTCGTTTCTTAATAATGATAAGTCTTGACATTTTCTTCTACTCAGACTATTGCGCAGGCCAGCAAAAAACAGCAAAGATTGCATTATATTTATTCGCATTACAAAAGTTCCCTAACTTCCAAACGATTACACATAGGAGATTGGCGAGTTGGGTACCTCATCAAATCCAAACGTTTCAAAATCTAGTTATATGCAAATTACAGGTCTTATATCCATAGTTATTTTCCAAGCTAAAATGTTTTAATGTTGTTGGGAGTAATTAAAAAACCATTGTTTTAGGGTGCAGCCCCGTTACGGAAACAAAACGCACTAATGCAAAACAAAACGCTTATAATAGAGCCAATTAAACGTATTACGTCACTGTTGCCACACAATAAACCCAAATGAATGAGGAGTTAAATGAATTAATCACTTTAGCGAAGAAGAAAAAAATCATTTATTCAAACCGTACCATATTGAAGCTGGTGTTTGACCGTTTAATGCTTTTGTAGGACTACGGTTGAGCTCATAAGCTGATGCACAAATTAATTCGCTCCATAATTCCTTAGGTAAACTTGACTCGGTCAGGGTAGGTCAGGGTAGGTCGTTTCTGCAAACTTGACTCGAACTTTATCTAATAATGTTCTGTTCATCCTTTCCGATGTGCCATTTTGTTGTGGCGTATACGGTCTTGTATATTCTAATATCTTTCCTTTTTGAATACATGATTCTTTCAATCTTTTTCATGTAAATTCTCCACCATTATCTAGTCTTAATCTTTTTGTTTTTAATCCAAATTGAGCTTTAATAAGCTGTAAATGTTTCAAAATATTATGTTCCGCTTCATTTTTATTTTTCAATAGATATGTCATTACAAAACGTTAATAATCATGTATTAACGTTTTGTAATGACCAATACTTGAAAATAGTATTCGCCATTTATAGACATTGGATGGATAGGTCCACACAAATCTGAGTGGAGAAGATCTATCTCTTTGTTTTCTCTTGTATTAGATATAAATGGTCTTCGTGTACTTTTCCCTTCTATACAACTCTCACATTTTGCTGTTAATCCTTTATCATCTGCTATAGTACCAATTATCGGTTCATCTAATTTTTGTCATATATTTTTCTTCTTTTTTCGGTAACCATATGGTTAGTAGCGCCGCTATATAGAATGAATTTGTTTTCATTAATAGCTGATGAAGTTAGAGCTATAAAACCATTAAAAAAAATTTTCACTCCTCTTTTCTAAAAGGACGTCTGGATCTTGTGTTGTTATTATTATAGTTTATTCCTGAGCCTGACGCTTTAAACATTTGTTGTGAGTGAGACTCATATGTAGGACGCTTATTTTTTATTTTTATTGTAATCGTGATTTTACGAACTCTAATGTTATATATTTGCTGATGGTTTCAATTGCTGTAATTACGTATTCGTAATCTTCATTTAAGGACAATAATAATAAATGACAGATTTTGTCTGAATCGTCTAACTTTTTATCTATGTTTTCTATTTCGAATATAATATTATCAAATTTTTTAAAGTGTTCATCTAACGTATCGTTCGTTAATTTGAGACTTAGTCATTTCCTTTTCAGTGTAATCTCTGTAAAAATTTCTTTTGCGTTGAAATGCGCTGTCTAATTTTTTGAACATTTCTTTTGCGTTCGTGCATTCTTGAATTATTGATAAATGTTTGTATGTTACGGACTGAATAATTGTTGATTTTGCTTTTGCATTGTATGCTTTTAATTTTTCAACTGAAATTTCTGTGTCATCATAATCTAAAATAAAATTGTTAGTACCTACCTGTTTTTCTTCTAATAGTGATTTTACTCTTAATTTCCAATTTGGGTAATTTTCACCCTTTATTTAATATTGGCAAAAGAAAATTATTTGTATTCATCATATTATATGCGTAATACTTACTCCTTTTATTAGTGGCCCATACATAACCTTTGTTGGAGCAAGTAATGGAGTAATTGATATTAAATAACTAGGTTTACTTTATTGGCTTTTATTATATTTAACATACATATTTTTTCTTCAAGTGACACACATGGTATAATAATATGCTTCGCCTGGTATTCTCTTCCCGTGGCAGCTGGGTCACGTGATTGGCCTAAGAATGCGTCATCAGTTGCGATGCGGCTCTCAAACTTTTTTAGTGGGGGAAAAAGATAAAAATAATACAACGGGTACTCATTTTTTATCATTTTTAATAAATCGACATATTTGATACTTTTTGTATTTTTTTACTTTGCTTCTTTTTTAATTGTTTGCATATTTGGTTTTATTTAGTTCCCTTACTCGTAGATAGGTCCTCGTTCGAACTAAACAGAGTACTCCTTCATAATGAATTTGAGGATACAAGTCCTTTGTGGCATCATGAATAATCAAAAAAATCGTGTCAAATTTGTGAAAATGAATTTTTCATCGTGCAACGATTCACCGTGGTATTTATTAAATTCTCTCTCCATTATATCAGCAACCTTGATCAATTCATTGCAAGGGTAAATTAGTTGTCCCCTAAACACAAAAAAATCCAATCACAGGCTACGCTACCTGGATCTATCTTTCGTGTCTCGTATCCAAGATGTGGATATTTTCGTAAATAAGTAAAAAACTGTTGGGTTAGGTTATGTTCGGGCGTACAGCCGGATTGACACTATTACGCCTTATATGGAATTTACAACGCGTAGATAAATGAAATAATATTTAGTAAGGTACATACCAGTTCTTATTGTTGTTTTCGGTCTACAATACTTAAGCCACACATTTGCTAGCATCTTTTCTTTGGGAAAAGAAAAAAACCTTATTACACCGCCTTTTTTACTTCTGTTTTTACAGTTTAGTATGGAACAATTAACCATTTTTATTGTGTATCTTTCACAGTTTACACAGTTTTCCTTTTCACAGTAACCAATGTTTGGGAACCACAGTATTTTGCTCACCGAGCGAAACAACGCTATAGATATGAGCGACACGACAATAGCGATGAAATGGCGAGCTGTCAGTATGACACTTGTCAATTCTATGTGTGGCCACTGTGTGTAATTGAATTACCCGTGCAAAATGCATTTGTAACTTAACAAAGCAATTATGAACTAATAATTCAATATGTTCCTTAATTTAAAACTAAATAGATGAATCACACGAGTTACTAAATAGTTAAGCTAGTTAGTAATTTACTTTATTTTCATTAACTAAATGAGAAAGTTCCTAAATTTACTGAAAAGGACAATCAATGGCAACACTTATCGTGACGTAGTCTTAGGCCATCGTGGGAAGAGAATACCAGGCGAAGCATATTATTATACCATGGTGACACACAGTTCTAAAAAGAATATCGCAAACGTCAGTAGTCAACAAGGTGCCATAAACAATAAAATTGAGGTTGTACTCCGGCAAAAATAAGTGTAATATAATAGCAATATGTGCAAACTTAAATATACTAGATAAGTAAATCGTAAATCAGATGTGACGTAGTGACTCTAGAATGTGTGGTGGTGGGAGATAAAAAAGTTAGAGAATATTATGTTGAAAGCTAATCAATAATCACATAAAAAATACGAAAAGGAATATTTAATAGACGGCCAAAGCAATTCCACAAGTGTTACGTATATTTTCGAAAGTATCTTTCGTGCAAATTTTGTTCATTAATAAAAAAAAGTAGATCGATTTTATTCAAGAATAGATGCTCGCTTTAAACGACATATAATATTAATAGCGTTATTTTTACTAAATAAATCTCGTATCAATTCGAAGATTTCAATCAATTCGATTTGTTAATCAATATTTGGCAACACAGCTGTCACTTATGTCAAATAAAAAAAAAATACATATATATCGTTATGATTTATCATATTTTTTTTTTTTTTTTTATGTTTACACCCTGCATAATTCGTCGTTTGTGATATTTGTAATGCTTTCTGCATCTTTAAGTGAAGTGTGAACTCTTATTTTGAGCTACCACGTTGTATATCGTCGGCTTATTGCAAGAACCCATTAACTGCAAAAAATCACTAAATACGTTTTTATCTATAGTGAACTTCAACTTTGCAAATGAGGCATTTACAAAAAATCACTAAGCTGCTAAAGTTATTTTTATTAAATAGATAATTATTAAAATAACAACATACACATTATACAAAACTCATTTTTACCATGTAATTAACTTTATCGAAATAAGTGTAGCATAAATAGCTTAAAATTAGGTTCGATAAAGTTCATTATTTGCATTTAATTACTTTCTGTTATGGATAATTGATCACAAGTGCACAATAAGTAATCGTAATGAATTTTATCGAAATTAATTTTATATAAATCGTGATATTTAAGATTTCCTTAAAATCATTTATTGTTTTTAGTTTCTTTTTTATTTTGTCGATCGCATAATTTAATTTAATTAACATCGGTTAATAGAATATAGTAACTTTTTGCCAGCTACGTGGATCCTCGATTGTAGTTTGGTGAGTTATTCATGGTTAGGTAAAATACGACAAAACAGCTTGTCTAAGGAACGCGGGAAAAAGGACGAACGCGGGTGAGGGTGGGTTTGCGCGGGGCGAAAGAGAACTTTGCGTCAGCGCGGCTGACTGGTTCGCTCGCACAGTTCACGGCGAGATACGTTGACTGCCACGCGTGTTATAAGAAGTTAATGATTTTTGACAAAATGGAGCAAAATACATGTTTTAAACCAGGACGAGGAAGCAAGATGTTGGAGCAATTAAACCATAATAAGGAGAATATTAATATTATTGTAGAGGAAGTTTCTACGGAAAATGTAAGTACCAACTTATCTTTCCACTTACTTTGAATTTACCATTATTTACCTATGTACCTACCTACATTTTACGAGATTCTCGTTTTACCGAACTGATTGAAAGTAAAAATGGCAGGTAGGTAGATAATAACTAACCACTATGTACCTAGGACTTTTTCTTCAAAGAATTCCAGGTAAGAAATAATACTTAATTAGGGGTATATTTTTATGGGTGCTTTTGTAGGTAACAAGAAAAAACTTCTGCCAATGCAAAATTGTTTTTTTTTTTTTCATCTATTGGCTATAACTATTTCCTAGCTAAAGTACAACATAACCAGAGGTCGGAATAGGCAGATTATATTTACCACCACTTTATGACAAGACACAACATGGAATAGTTATAACCACAACATTTTCTGGATATCCCGGTAACTTTTAGTTCTATTTAATACGTATGTTTTTTATTATGTATTTCAAACGTATTTTTAACATTTTTTGAACCTAAAACTATTGCATAGAATCTTTGTACGATATATGTACATCATATATCCCGAAAGTTTTGTGGTTGTAACCGTCTATATTATGTCTTGTCGTAAAGTTTAGGTATATATTGTCTACATATTCCGACCTCTGAACATAACACTATTACATTGTAATTTTTAATTAAATCATTTCTAAGTTTGTGATGTAAGTTTTGACTACAGAAACCAGTTCGTGGGATATTTTAATCTAAGTACTGGGTTTTTAGGGTTCCGTACCCAAAGGATAAAAACGGGACCCTATTACTAAGACATCGCTGTTCTTTTTTGCCGTTATAACAAAAAATTATAAAAATTAAATTAAATAAAAAATTAAAGGGGCCTCCCATACAAGAAACATGTTTTTTTTTCGGCTTATCGCCGGTTTTTTAATATTGTAGTTATAAGTAAACTTTTCAATGCAATAAAATAAAATCTTCAGGAAGAGGTACCTAACGAGAAGTACCTATAGTTACTAAACATTGCAATCAGGCCCACGATTCAGTGAGCTTGTAATTCAGCTTTCATCGAACTATAGATACATACATATTTATTTATATTTTTAGGTTGGAAAAACCAAGCGATGAGCGCACCAAAAAGAAAGCTTTCTGGGGCTGAAAACAGAAAAAGAGCAAAAGATAAAATTGAAGATGCAATGAATTCGGCTTCTAAGATGAGAAAGTGACTTCTCGAAGCAGGCGGATCGTCAAGTTCCACTCATACTTCTGATACAATGTCAGGAATTTCGAACAATACTTGCATTTTGGACACTCAAGTTAATTCAACTGATCAGTCGAAACTTGAAAGCTCAGGTGATGGTGAACAGTCTTCATCGTCCGTATTATCTCAACAAGAAGATGACATTCAGCTTGTATCTAGTGACTTACTGGAATCGAGCAGCAAAGATACAATTATGGATGTGATAGATCCAGGTACTTGGTCGGGCCACGAGGAAATAACAGATCAACAAAGGTCATTCTTGAGCAAACAAGCTGTATTACTAAATAATGACCATCCAAACAACATAGAGTTTAAGTTCACTGAACACAACGGTAGGCATTTAACACATAGCATGTGGTTCCGAAAAATGGCGAATAATGAAAATATTAAAAGATCCTGGCTTGTTTATTCAAAAACAAAAAATGCTCTCTACTGCACTGCCTGCAAGCTATTCGACAGCACTTCTACATCAGCCTTGTGTAAAGATGGTCTCAAAAATTGGAAAAAGACTTCAGAAAAGTTAAATGAGCATGAAGTATCGCAATCGCATAAAGAATGTTTATTTAAATGGAAAACCCGTCTGCAGCAAATGAAATCATGTCAGGGCATCGATCGCGACATAGAGCGATTAATTCACTCCGAGAAGGAAAAATGGAGACATATTCTACATGTAGTAATGGACGCTGTCATGTACCTTGCCACAAACTGTCTTTCTTTTAGAGGTTCTAAAGAAACACCGAGTGATCTCGCTGAAAATGGTCCTCAGCCTAGTCAAGGAAATTTTCTTAATTTGATAAGTCTGCTCGCTAAATATGATCCTACTCTCAAGTTCTATTGCACCAATTAAAAAAAGACATGTGTCCTATTTGTCAAAAACGATACAAAATGAAATCATCGATATGATGGCAAACAAAGTTCGAAATACCATTTTCAATGAGATCAAGAATGCCAACTATTTCACAATCATGTTTGACTGCACACCCGATATATCTCACACAGAGCAAATGAGCCAGGTGATTCGATACGTTAAAATAACAGAAACTGGTTGTCAAATAAAGGAAAGTTTTATTGATTTTATTGAAGTTGGCGGAAAGACTGGAGAATATATCACACAGCGCTTTCTAGAAAAACTAGAAGCTGATGGTTTGGATATGCAAAAATATCGTGGACAATCGTACGACAACGGATCCAATATGGCCGGCATATACAAAGGAGTCCAATCCAGAGTTATGCAAATGAACGAGCTGGCAGAGTTTGTACCGTGTCTAGCGCACTCTTTAAATCTTGTTGGCGTGCATGCAGCTTCAACATGCCCACAAGCAGTTAGCCTATTTGGGCTTGTACAAAAACTTTATTGTTTCTTTTTCGGATCCACCACACGGTGGAAAATAATGCAAAAGTGTACAAAAACAAACTTAAAAGGAAATAGTCAAACCAGATGGTCGGCTAAACATCAAGCTGTTACTGCTCTATTAAATAATTTACCGGAAGTTGTCAAAGCTCTGGAAGAAATTGAAAAATCCTCTCTAACCGCAGAATCTAAGTACGAGGCTGGTCTATTGCTATATGCGGTAAGGGATTTTAAATTTATCCTCAACTTGACAATTTGGGATAACATTCTTCGAGAGATTAATAGAGTGAACGTCGAAATACAAAAAGAGGATATTATCATTTCGCGTTATGTGGCGATAATGCAAGGTGTTATTAAGATTTTGCAAGAAATGAGAGAAAAACCGGTAGAATATTGAATCAAAGAAGCTACACCTGTATCAGAAAAGTTGGAAATTGAGCCGGTTCTTAAAAACAAACGAATTTCCAAAAAGAAAAAGCAACACGACAACATCTGTGAAGACGAAACAGGAATGCTAGATCAGACTAGGCTATTTTTTCAAAGATAAAAGTAGTGTTTGACAAAATTTTAACTGAAATTGAGACAAGAGTAGAGAGTGCAAAGAATCTACATGAAAAATTCGCTTTCCTCAGTGGCCACGCCTTTTAGAATATGTCGACAGAGGATCTGCAAAAAAAATGGAGCCGATTTAGCTTTAAAATATTCAAAAGACTTGAATGCAGTTGGTTTTTGCCAGAAACTTGTCGTATTTAAAGAGCTAGTACATAAAATTAATGAAGAAACAAGTGCCTTCGACCTGTTAAAACATATGTACAAGCATGACTTGCAAGAAGCGTTTCCCAATGTTAGTATAGCTTTAAGAATTTATTGCACATTACCAACAACATCTGCAAGCTGTGAGCGATCCTAGCCATTGAAAACAAAACTGCCTATGCGACGGACTTTGAGGAGCTAATAGATCCTTTCGCAGAAAAGAAAGCACGCCGTGTAAAGTTGTAGTCTTTCCTGGTTATATATTTTTTTCTGTGTTTTTGTTTTATGTCACAAATAAAAGTTATTAGCTTATTTAGATAATGAAAAGTTTAAATTTACTAAAGGATTATTATTTTATGTACATATATCACAAATGGTCATAAAAAATGCTACTTATTTGTCAGTTTTAACAGTTTTTCTCAAACATTGAAGGGAGGGTGCGCCACTATCAAGTTTTTGCCCCGGTTAAAAAAAATCGTAGATCCGGGGCTGGATGGACACGCATTATTGCAGGAAAAAATCATCTAAAATGTATTTAGATAAAGTACCCGTCACGAGAAGCTATAAATTATGTAAACAAACATCTTTTACTAAGTAAACATTTTATACTGCGAGATAATAATGAATTGACCATATTCAATCGACATGAAATATAGACGGGTTATATGAAAGTAACAACCTATTTAATTTAGTCGGATCATATTTTAAGACGCAAAGCGCTATCGTTTGTGTTTCTTGGTACCGGAACGCGTCCGTCGCAGGGATTGTAAACTATCGGGACGCCATTTTGAAATAAACGCGTCATTCGAGTTTCCGATGCGTACGAGTTTTTTTGTTGGTCCAAATGTTGTGAACTCCTGAACACTTGTTTACAAAATTTATAGCTTCTCATGACGGTTACTTTAGCAATCTTTTCATCTCCAAAATGTATGAACTATACCAAAAAAAATTAAAAATGCATCTAGAACGCCTGTTTCCACCAATGTGTATCGCAACATTTTTTGTACTCAGTACAATTTAGATTTTCATATCCCCAAGAAGGACCAATGTTTAATGTGTCATAAATATGACCGAGCCAAAGCTGAAAACACCTCCGACCTTGCTGTTTTGCAACAAAAGTATGATGAGCACATGTCTTTAAAAGAGCAAAGTGGAAAAGCTAAAGAGTTGGATAAACTTCGGGCAAATGAAGATAACAGCTTTAACTCTATTACGATCGACCATAGATATAATAAAAATAGAGTATCCTCTATTTTAAGCAGTAAATTGCATATATAATTTTGATTATACAAATATCATGCAAACATGAACCTTGCCAACAAAAATATATCCATCTCATTCTCACACGTCACAATTTTCAAATGTAAAAAAAGATAAATACATTTCTTAGACTTCAATTTTCTGTTGACAGATTTCATAATGTCATCAAGCTCCGCCTTGAAGCACTCCGCCATTTTAGGGAGTCGTCTGGTGTCATCCACTTGTGGTAGTTCATCTGCCATTTAAGTGTTCTTCGGAGTTACAGTGAGTTTTTGACAAAGTGTTGCATCAATGGATGTAATTCAAATTCTCGTAAAAATGAAGAAGGATTGTCATTTTTCAGGTTAGTTGTAATTTTTTTCCATAATCATTTATAATTTTCGTGTGGATTGCGTTTCGGGTTAATGTTATGGGTTCTAGGTCGTATTTTCCCCTATTATCTTGAATTTCTAATGACTATTATCGTGTAAAATGAAACAAGTAAACATTTTGTTTGTTTACGTTTATACATAGTGTTGCCCTTACGTGCCATCGTGATTTGAAATTATCGATATAAAAACAATAATATTGTTACTAGTCATAAGATCAAATAACGTTTTAGATACGTAAACTGTACATTAAATCAAACGAGAGCCTTTCATTTAAGGAAAGAACTTGAAAATAGTGTAAATCAAGAATTTCCTGTAATAGTTATTTTTCATCAAAAATTTGTAGAGGTTAAATACAATGCAAATGCATTGGTAAGCATGAGTGCAGCAGAATATTTTGAATGTAGATGTGTTAAGATTATTTCATTAGTACTTAAAGATGCATAATATTTATTTTAGGTTCCCAAAGAATGAAGGCCTTCAAAAATTGTGGATTGATAATAAAGGCCAGGAAAACATAAAACCTGCAGCAATAAGAAGGATATGCTCCTTGCATTTTGAAAACGAATGTATAAACAGAACGCTGGATGTAATTCGGCTTAAGGATGATGTGGTTCCCACTCTTTTCCCAGTAAGTAAAGTATATTTTCTGTTAATAAGGTACTGTGTAACATAAATTGAACACAGCACGTGGAGCCAGTGCCTGTTGGTTGATGTCACATGCCTTATAATCATTGTGGAATGTACCTACTGTTTGTTTCACAATTTGAAATTTGAATCTCCAATACTTATGAAACAAAATACACAAAGTAATATGTATCCCGAACAGTGAGCCAACACTGATCAATACACCTCATAGAGATTAACATATAAATTTCATGTTTATTTTAGTTTTCTACTTCATCTTCAGCGCAATCAAGAGTAAAACAAACACGTTCTGTAAACAGAGCATTGGCGGTGGTTCAGCTTAGTGATAATGTAGTTCCCGCTCTTTTTCCTGTAAGTACCATATCTTTTATTCCTTGTTCTCTTCTGTTAAAAAAATACCATATTAAGCACAAGTTTTTGAAGATACATGTCTGCCTGAGCACCTGGCCACCACAATATATGTTCAATCAATGTTACTTTTAAAACAGCTTGTATCATACAAATATGTAAAACTATGAATCAAATGTTTTCTTTCAGCATATACCAATGAATGTAGATGCTCCCATTCACACGGAACAGGTGCACCCAACAAGTAAAGTAGATTTAGCTGAAAATACAGGAGATATGTCCATGGAATGTTCATTCTTTATGCTTCAGAACATTGATTGATATATTAAAATAATGGCCCCCAACAGTTTGAATCTTGAAAGAATCATGAGATATTCTTAAAAAAATACTATGTATCTTGAAACTGTATATAACAATAAAAAAAAAGTTTTCTTTCAGCATATTATGCCAGTGGATATGGATACTGAAAATTCCATCTACACAGAACAGTTGCAATCAACAAGTAAAGTAGATTTATCAGGAAATACAGATGAGATGTCCATGGTTAGTATTTTCATTCTTTAATACTAGAAGTGCGGGCGTCCCAAATTTGACCCATTTTGATTTTATTGCCTGTTTATATTTTATGTCTTATTATGCGTACAGTCCAAGTTTTCTTTGTGAAATATGATGATTATTTGTTTATACGAGACTTCGACCAAAGTAAATGCAATAGGTATCATTTTATTTTGACTAGAATCTACCTCGAAGCGCGGGTGTCGAAAACGTTCCGCGCTTCTAGTGTTAATATACATAAAGGAATATTATAACGGCCGAATAATTTGAATCTGGTAACTCTGAAAGAATCATGAGACGATGTTCTTAAAAACAAAATGCATTTAGATCTATTTTTAATATCAAGTTTACTTATTTTAAAACAATATTGGATGAAGTTTTGTTCAAACTTCATCTAATATTGTACACACACAAAAGCTTCTTCAAATGTAAATTGATTATACTTTTCGAATACTCTGTGTGATCTTGAGTGCTTAAGAAATACCTTTCGGCATTTAAAATATTTTAGAATCTTCAAATAAGTTTCTGATTTCTCCATAGTGCCCTAGTTAAAAATCACTATCCATAATTTTATTTCGTTACTTCTAGGTTGTCGCAGATACAGCAGCAGTCAAAATGCAAGAATTACAAAAATAAGTGCTACTACAGCGAAGGAAAATAAAAGTACTAAACCAAAAGTGCCGAAGGCTGAAGCAAAAGCTATTTTATTAGAAGAGTGCGCTGGCTCTCCGGAATTTCTTTCGAGACAAATTTCGCGGCATAGGGGTGAGTCTTGTCCACGATCGTACGGTGAAGACATAAGAAAGTTTGCACTGACATTAAACTTTTTGTCGCCCAAAGCCTATCGATTCGTGAGGACAACTTATAAAAATTGTTTACCTCATCCTCGAACATTATCGAAATGGTATCAGCATGTAGACGCTGAACCAGGGTTTACGGCCGAGACTTTTAAAACTTTAAAAATAAAGGCCCACAATAACCCAAGACCGATCCTCTGCACGCTTATAATAGATGAAATGGCTATACGAAAAGGTCTATATTGGGACAATGCGGCTAAAAAGTTTTATGGCAGAGTGAATACAGGGATAACAGAAGAATCGGATTCGACAGAGGAAGCCAGCGAATGCTTCGTGATGCTTCTTACAGCCCTTAATGAGGCATGGAAGCTCCCAGTAGGATATTTTTTAATTAATTCTCTTACGGGAGAGCAAAAAGCTCATTTGGTAAAAATTTGCATCGAAATGGTGGAGGAAGCTGACGTAAACATAGTTGCACTTACTTGTGACGGGCCAGCAGCTAATTTTGCCATGTACCAGGAGCTTGGTTGCGATTTGCAAAAAGAACAAACAAAAACGGAATTTTATGTCGGAAAACGAAAAATTTCAGCTTTCATAGACCCCTGTCATGCCATTAAATTAATAAGGAACGCATTTGGTGATTTAGGAGTATTAATAGATGATAAAGAAAGTAAAATCGATTTTAAATATATAAAATTGCTTCTTGCTTTACAAGAAAAAGAGGGACTCAATTTAGCTACCAAATTGAGCAAATCTCACGTCGAGTTTGCCACTCAGAAAATGAAAGTACGACTTGCCACTCAATTGTTTAGCAACTCTGTGGCAGATGCACTTGAATTTTGCGAAAGCAAATTGAGACTGCCTCAATTTCAAGGCTGCAGTCCAACAGCAAATTTTAGTAGAATATTTAACAATTTATTTGATTGCCTCAATAGCCGATCTCTTCGGCCTCCAGGCTGGAAAAAGGCGTTATTCTGCAAAAATTATGGTGATGTAATCAAAATGTTCCATGAAACCACAACATATATAAAAAAGCTGAAGTTGGAAACAGGGCAGTTAATAGTTACATCTCGTCGCAAAACAGGTTTTATTGGTATGCTTGTAAATATGTCCAGTGCACTCAATTTATACCAATAATTGGTAATAGAGAAGCATTACATTGAATACTTACCTTTCTATAAAATTTCACAGGATCATCTGGAACTTTTTTTTCTGCTATTCGTTCAAGAGGTGGATACAATAATAATCCCAATGCCGTACAATTTAAGGCAGCCTACAAAAGGTTATTAATTCGTGCAGAAATTAGAGAACATGGCATTGGGAACTGTATTCTTCTTGAACAAATATCGATTTTGAATTGTCCTAGTACAAATGATCCAATAAAAAATATCAATAAATTAACGGATCGAAATATATTAATAGAAGAAGACGACAGTACACTGTATGAGGAGTACCTGGATCACCTTAAATTATCACAGAATGAGTATTCAGAACAGGTCGTCTTGTACATAGCAGGTTTCATTGCCAGAAAATTATCAAAAAGCTTAAAATGTGATGAGTGCGTTGGAATGTTATACGGTTCAAAGGAACAGTACCTACAAAACCTTATTGAAAAAAAATCTAAAGGTGGCTTAACATATCCCTCTCCAACTTTAGTGAAAATTTTAAAAAATACTGAGAAGATTGTAAAACAAAATTTAATTTATAAAGAAAATCCTGAAAAATATTATATTTATATATATAAATTTTTAATGGAACATTTTGAAAATGATAAAATTTTCAATAGCGCTAACAGCGAACATGAGAGTTCCCATACATTATTACTGATAAAATCTGTAATTATTGCTTACTTAGATATAAGGTATAAATATTATGGAAAAAAACATGCTGAACATGTGTCTAAAAGAAATTTATTGACTAAATTAATATTATTTCGTCACTAATAAATGATTTTAATGATATTTTTGATTTTATTTGTTTTTAATCCTCTCTTGTTTACCTCCAGTATCCACCAGCTACTACGCTCTTGGTGGTAGTCTTTACAACCTGCAAGCTGTAAACACTTTATAAAATTGATCTTTTGTGTTGTTACACAAATAGGATATAATTAGAAATAAGTATGTAAGAGGAAGTCTGAAAGTGGTGCAGCCGCCGCTATTGACCGAGAAATTGCATCGCAATCGGTTGTCATATGGTATGAACATGTGATGTGGAAGATTGAGGAATAGTCGTTATTCAGGTTTTGAGTATGAATGGATAGTTACAAGAGAAGACGATAGCTAATGAAATGATTCATGGATTTTGTGAAAGGTATGGTTAGAAAGGGGCAGCTCAGTTCAATTTGATTATTGAGATAAAATATTTGTCACAAAAAAAGAGACAGATGACGCCTATTAACTATGTATGATAGAACACATGCCCCGCAAACCCTTAATAAATTAAAGACAAAGGTAGGAGTATGATGAGGTTCCCAAACAATAAAAAGTCAGTCTACCGCACGTCTATGGTAACTTAAAGTGGGGTGCTATTCTCTATAAGACTTGTTACAGATTATAGTCATACTAGCTGTTGCGTAAAGTTCGATAATTATCCTACGGGAACGTCATACCGGGATAAAAAGTATCCTATGTGTTAATCCAGGTTATAAACTATCTGTGTACCAAATTTCATCCAAATCCGTTCAGTAGTGTTTGCGTGAAAGAGTGACAAACATCCATACATACAAACTTTCGCGTTTATAATTTTAGTAGGAAGTAGGATAGAGAATGGCATAGCTGGTAAGTAACCGACCATTTCGATGAAAGAAAGGTGTTGTCAATTTCAAATCTTTATGGCGGCTCGAAAGTTAGGTGCGTGCGCTACGGTGCGGTCCGTGCAGATTTATTTTATGTAATTGAAATAAAACTTGTTGGTGGCTCAGATCACTGCATGGGTCACAGAGACGTTCAAGTGACCTGACAAGTCTGACGTCACGTCAATTGCGATCAAGTCACAGACCGCTTACAGTAGCGTCAAGTGCATGCGGTAAACGTCAGTATTCACTTCAATTACGTCACAATGACGTGAGACTTGTCAAGTTACTTGAACATGTCGGGGATCCATAAAGTGGACGCAGAGGTACTTACAGGACTAGCGCTCGCAACTAGCTTCCGAGCCGCTATAAAGTTTGCCTCAAAATATACACTCTTCTTAGATGTCATATGTCGGTGCGCGTCGTTTACGTGTTCTATAATACGAAAAGAAAGGAGTTAAAACTCCAATAATACAAGTTCAGGGTGTTCCTTTCTTGATCTCTTCACTCACTTTTCACTGCTGCTTGACTATACCCTATAGCAATTACATTTTTAAAACTTGACTGTTCTGAGTTGAACGTAAGATTTTATTATTTATTATCTCAATACAACTATTATTACAGGATTAACCTAATGCAATAGTGTAGTGATCTAATATTTGTTTATTTATTGAACACCTGTAAGGTGGACAATACATCATAATTTCTTTAACATCGATACTGAAAACATCGACAAAATGAGTACGATACTATTTGTTTGGGCGGAGTCGCCGCCATACTTGAGAAACACTTGACTTTAGATCACGTGACCATACTTGATATCCTCTATTTTATTATATCTATGCGATCGACTGACAAAAAGTTTTGAACTTGCAGACTAGTAACGTTTCTCTACTTTACTACCTGCGTAAATTAAACGTTTAATGAAGCCCGTTCTCCAAATGTGGGTTTTTGTTACTTATGTCCAACAGTTACCGAAATATCTATATTTTCTGATACTTGCGGAGGTCGAAAAAGAACCTACGGAACCCTTCATGGGCAAGTCCGACTCGCACTTGGCCACATTTTTTTCCAATTACAATAACCGAAATCTTCACCGAGCAAACTAAAGAGGAGTCATTTTAATAGGTAACATTTGACTATTCATCAAAATTCAACAACGTAACCTTGTAACGGCGGGCATAAAATAATTTATTTTTTCGTTTTGTTAGAACTGCACAATTGCTTAACTTTTTTCAATTACGATTACATACTTATTGTAATAATGACCGATACGAGTAATTTTACGATTTGCTTTCACCAATAAACCATTCTAAACATAATAAACAATTTCTGATCTAAATAACTGGACGTCGTTACAATGTTGCGTCAGTTAACCCTTTTTTTTTTAAACACTAGGGATGTTACTCTAAAAATCGAAAGCTGATAAGTAGAATCGAATGCAATGATTACTTGTGAAGAAATATTACCACAAATTAATAACCACGTTGTGATTATAATAAAACATAATTAAATTTATTATTCTTTTAAGTAACTATAAAAATACAAAAAATAACTAAATAGAAAAATCATTGATGTTAGGTACAATTCAGGTGGGATGTTGCTGGCAACACCAGTGCCTGTCGATGACGCCATGTCATGTCGCCATTACATGACGCAATCTTTTGTCGTTGTGCGAAGTGACTGTGCGTTTTGGTGTGCTCTCTGTTATCTTCATCTGACCCGGCTTTTTTATTGGACTGATCTTACTGACTACGTTTACCTGGCTATAAATTGGACTCCGATTGCTTAACGATTAGTAAACAAGAACAACATTATAGTCTTACCATGTCGAAACGGGCGAAAACGCTAAACAGTCAATCTCGCGAACTAGTGGTGAAATTTTACGATTATTTTGAACGTGAATCAGTTAACGATGGGCCTCTTTTACCATTGGCACAATCGAGAGAACGCGTTGCCGAAGCATTGGGAATAGGGAAGAGGACAGTAACTCAAATTCTGAAAGAGAAATACGGACCATCAGGCTCAGAAGATAATACTTTACGTACACCGAAAAAAAGAAAGAGGGACAAGAAAATTGTTGGCGCTGATAATTTTGATGCTGCTGCAATTCGCAACCACATTTATGGATATTACTCGAGAAAAAAATATCCTCACACGAGAAAGCTCATGAGTTCGTTAAAAGACGCAGGCTTATTTTTTGGCGGTAAATCGTCTCTATCAAAGGTTTTGAAATCGATTGGCTTTAGATTTAAAAAATCTGACAAGCGGAAAATCCTGCTAGAACGCTACGATATTATTTTGAAGAGAGTAACTAGTGATGTGCCAACTCGGAAAAAACAAAACTCGTTTTAACCCGAGTTAAAATTCAC
The DNA here is from genome assembly GCA_916610215.1 of Omphaloscelis lunosa. Classification (NCBI taxonomy): domain Eukaryota; kingdom Metazoa; phylum Arthropoda; class Insecta; order Lepidoptera; family Noctuidae; genus Omphaloscelis; species Omphaloscelis lunosa. The sequence goes on from OU744248.1 coordinate 2,792,346, forward strand.
GTAACTCGAGTTAATAAGATGAAAGAGTTATTTTTTTTTAAATTTCTACCAATGTTTTTCCTCATCTTTACATTAACAGTAAAAAAAAAAGAACAAGAATGATATTTTTATCTGTTTCAATTCTTTCATTTTTACATTATTTGTTTATAAAATATTGGAAAAATTATACTAACTAAAGTAAAAAAGGAAATTATTGTTTGAAATCAAATAATTTATTTATGTATTTTTGGCTTGAATTTCAAGTTTAAAATATTTATTTTTAATAAAACTATGTAATAATACAGCAGTCTTTTCAAAATAAAATCATACTAACATTATGATGCAGGTATGTACATAGGTACACTTATAGGCTCATAGTTGTTTTATAATATTATAAAATCACAATCATAATACTTTCAAGAACAAGAAAATTAACAAATTACTATCACAAAGAATATTTTTCCAGTGGTTAAATTATATGTTGATATTTTAGTCTTAATTATATTGTACTTAACTTTTCTTATAAACGAAAATTACACTAAGTAACAAAACGAAAAATATTTCTTGTCAATCAACTACCAATAAGTAATTAACAAAAATATATAAAAATCTTATGTAAATAACTAAAACAAACTTCTTATAAGTTTTAACAAAAACATTATTCTTTTCTTTTTAAATTAAAGTTAAATAAAACATAAAATCACAAGCGATTGTTAAGTACTTCTTAAAAATAAAAAAAATAAACATTCATGGAATGCTATTGAGAAATAAAATTTGGTCAACCTTTTTTGGAGCTAGACGGTTTCTTCTATCATTGCACAAAATCCCAGCTTTTGAAAATAAGCGCTCTGAAGGGACTGATGATGCTGGTATACAAAGATATTTATGAGCAACTTCGGATAATCCCGGAAATAAACATTTCTGAGTTGGGTCACTAGTCTTCATGATTTTTTCATCTACAACTCCCCAAATGTCGTCTTTACCCAAAGCAGTAGCAGCAAAAGCAATTGAATTACTAGTGCTATTTGGACTAGGTGAAGGTAGTACTTGATCGGTGCTCTAGTTGATAATTCATTTGTTACCCACACTTGCGCATTATTGGCATTACTTTCTAACGTGAAGCCTTTTTTTTTAAAGCGATCGAGAAAAGTTGCTTTTGATGCTGTTCTATTAGTCTCATATACTGCAAGTCGTTTTTCTATTACTGCAGAAAGACTTACTTTTAAATTCTTGGCCAATTCCGTTACTGGCGTCTCGCTTTCTATAGCATTTCGTAGTCCAAGTACAAGAGGAATAACAGAAGACAAACTTGGATATTTTTCTCCTGATAAAATCACAGTAACATTTTCGAAAGGGCGAAAATGTGCCACCACTTCTTCTACTACTATCCGTTCATTGGAATCCAGATTTGGCGGAGATGAATCCAGTAGTGGTAAAGTTGCAGAAAGCGATAATATATTTTAACCTCCAATAGACGCTCGAGCATATAAAAAGTGCTATTCCACCGTGTACGAACGTCTTGCTTGAGTTTTAATTTATTCACATTTAGTTGCTCTTGCATTTTGGGAATAGGAAGCTTTTGCGCTATATTTAAAATGCGAAACAATTGCTCGAAATTTTGCTAAAAGGGTGATTCTTTGAACCACCGTTTTGACAATATTTTCATTGAAGAACATAAGAAAATAATGTCCAATTGAAATATCCTTTGCAGGTTTATGTAAATAGTTAATACACACATCAAAAGTGTCTAGGGATCAACATATATTTTTGCAATAACTTTTCTCCTGATTGATATTAATTAAAATTTTCTTTAAGGATTCATCAAATAAAGTGTTTTCGTTTGTCACAGTAACGATAAACCAAGTCACCTTTGCATTAATAAAGAAATTTGCCATTTTCCTAATAAAGGGATTTTTGACATTTGAACCACTAACATTAAAGTTCGAAAAAAAGACTGAAATAACAGTTTTCTTTAAAATTTTATTGGGTAACTTAAACAATTAATAATCCGTGTTTCTACCGCGAACACTAACAACACAAGAACATCGGTTTGGCATACTCAAAATGAGTTCATCCAAATCACGCTGTGGAATGGCCGCCCATGTTCGTTGCAACAACAAAAAAAGGTCTTCTTGCGACTGGATACCCTCCATATTCGGCAGAGCTCTTCTCTGTAGCATATCCCATGCATGCTCAATCGGGTTCAAGTCTGGCGACTGAGCAGGCCAGAGCAGGACATTGATGTTAGCTGCGGCGAGAGTCTGTCTTACAACTCTTGCGGTGTGCGGTCGTGCATTATCATGCATTAACTGAAATAAGGGACCGATTTGCACTTGTAGAGGAACGATGACGTCAGATACAATCGTCTCAGCATAAATTTGAGCGTTGAGGTTGCCTCTGATCCAAATCAACTCAGTTCTTCCGCCGATCCAAATACCCGCCCATACCATGATGGTTCCACCACTATAAGGATGGACTTCCTGGCAGGATTTTAATCGCTGTTGGCGTCCAGGGGTTCTCCAGTGTCGTATACGTCTTGTATCCGGTCTCATACCAAAACGAGACTCATCAGAAAAGCACACGAAACGCCATTGTTCTTCTGCCCAATTTCTGTGTTCAAGAGCCCATTGATATCGAATCCTACGATTGTGCATTGCTATAGGTGGTACCCGTAGCGGTCTTCGGGAATGAAGGTTCACTTCATGCAAGCGGTTTCTGACTGTTTGGTCGCTAATTAAGTTCCCTGAAGAGTGATGAAGCCTCACGGCTAACATCATGGCGGTTATTGTTGGAGCTCTTCGAGTTAAGATTTGAATGTATCGGTCTTGTCTCCGTGTGGTGCAGCGATACCGTCCTCCATGGCGCTCAGCCACGGTACCAGTGCTTCGGTAACGTGTCCAAAGTCGACTGATAACACTCTGACTTGTATTCAGAGCTAAAGCCACAGTACGCTGCCGGGAACCAGCTTCTATCATTCCCACGGCTCTGAGCATTTCTTCCCTGCTTAAATGACGTCGCCGCTCCATAATAACGTTGGTTTTAATCAGTAGTAGGGAAACAGTAGCACTAATAATGTCTTCAATGCGTTGTATGTTTTTATAGGGAAAATATTGACAGCTGATTTTCATCTTTTACTCGAATTTGATTAACAGTTCCTGTTTCAAATTATGAAATGCACCAAAAAGGATCCATATAAATTTATATAATCATAAATTTATTACAAAGCCACATCTCAATCTCAAGAAATCCGCATAAAAATGCTTGATCCCTAGACACTTTTGATGTGTGTATCTATCGTGGCCTTATATTACTAATGCGATTTATTTAAACAATTATTATATAAGTTTGCAGATAACAGTCAATTCTAATTAATGTGCTGTGTCCCAACGTCGGTTTTTGTTAAATAATTTTGTTTCCTGTTACCAATTGTCGAAATAAAAAAATAATTGTAAGTTGTATCGATATTTGAATGTTTATTTCTTAATATTATCATACTTAAATTCAAGACACTTGTATATTCTCGTAATAACAATACTTTAAAAATTGTCTTGGACTAAAATGATAATTCGTCTGGCGCATCTTTGCCACGCATGAATTCAACGTAAACATCAAGTATTTCATTTAATAAAATCGACTCGTGATTGGCTGCGCCAGTCATTGCCGATCCGTGGCGTGGAATGGTCGTGCGTCGCGTGTATTTGGCGAAAAAGTGCGATTGAAACCCGTCGTCTGGCGATTGTAAGGTAAGCGGCATAATTAATCTGTCTTAATTTATGAATTGTACATATGTCCTTATGTTTTGTTATAAAACCAAAGTGTGTTATCAGGTTGTTTATTTACATTTATTGCACTATTACTTTTGTAAAGGACATTGTTCGGCGTCCATACATCGTTTGCCTAAGAACCAACAGAGACGGGCATTTACTTTCTGTATTCTAAATAATGGATACAAGAAACACTTTCAAATTCCATGTTAGCTCCGTAAAGTCCGTTTTTTAAATGCCAAGTCGTCGTTTTTAGTAGGTTCGTATCAGTTAATCACAGCCAGAGGTCGATATTTCAAGAGGAAATCACAGTCCTTTGTTCACGCCAAGTTGTTAGTTAAAATCGCAAAAAACAGAAAATGCAATAACACAAACGCATACACACAACCAACGCAAGATGCACAGGAGTTAGGATGCGAATGCGAGTGACAATGACAAAATATCAAAATATTGACAACATTGTCATTACTATGAAATATCAAACTGTCAGCTGTCAATTCATCGACAGTCAGTGTCGGTGTTGCTCGCTTCACACAGCGCTTTCAATCGCTGTATTCTGTTTGTAACTAAATACCTTATTCATAGATCAAGCGCTGAGAGCGCTGAGCGTTGTAATTACGGGGCATACTACATAAACGGCTGCGCAAAAAGGCTGTATGAGCTATTGCCCTTTGCCTACACAAAAACGTCAAATTGAAACAAAAATAATGGCGCCGGGGAATAAGACCGAAGTGAATTACTTTTTAAATTGTTTTCGAAATTAAGAAGTGTCCGTTCCATTGTAATAATTGTAAAGTAAATTAAAAAAAAAAAAAAAAAATCTGTAAAGGTTTCATACGTGTTGATTCATAGGCCATTTCTAACAATGTCCTTTATAAATAAAAGAGCAGAGTTTAATTATCTTCAAATTCCTAATTCATCTGGCTCGCATTAGTCTGGTTTTATCTGGCTCGCATTAGTCTGGTTTTATCTGGCTCTTAAGGCCAGATGAATTTAGATGTCCAGATGAATTAGATTTCTTTTCATGGATGAACCTCACAGGGACTTAGTTATCTTAGAACTTATTATTAATAAAAAAAATAACTTTATTTTGTTTATATTACTCACTATATTATGGTCTTGTGAAGTCTATTTAGTGATAGACCACAGTTTTTACAGTTTATTACACGCAACTTTGGTAACTGACGTCCGACTAGTGGCACACCGATGTAGACTGAGCGCTAAAGTGGCAGTTTATGATTTTTGTTCAGATCTTGGGTTAGACTGGATTTTACCTATCCACTTTTCATTTTATAATAAAACCCCATTTTCTTGTTTCAGATCTATATTAAGAATCACGATGGTAAAACCAAAGAAACAAACAAGAGAACAAAGACTTCGAAAAAAGAGGCTCGCAGAGAAGAAGAGATACGAAAACATAAAAAATAATGCAGAGTTATGGGCAGAAAAACAAGAAAAGAATAGAAAAAGCTACTTACGTAGAAAGGAACAAAAGAAAGAGCTTCCAATAAATGAAATGCCTCCTAGAGAACAACGACTACAGAGAAAGAGATAGAGAACAAATTTTAAGACTTATTATCTAAAAAAGAAGCAAGAAAAAAGAACAGCGGCTTTACTTGAACAAAACACTCCACCACAAAGTCCCAGCATTTTGTCAGATACTGAACTGATAGGCATCCAAAACCCCATTAATGAATCACCTTTACATGACCAGTCAATAAACAGAGAACTAGAGTCACCAGTACCAGGACCATCTAGAATTACGCGTAGCAATAGTGAACAGAGTAGTAGGTTATTCTCTAATTTTGAGGTTAAACCATTAGATAGAAAATCTCCTGTCTGTTCTTCAGCTGTTTCTTCTGCCGTGAGACGTATCCGATACAATAAAGATAAAGAAATAAATCATCTCAAACAAATCATACTAAAAATGAAGCGACAAAACAATAATACGTTCCTTTTGTTCGCTGCGCTGTTTATCGCCTGGTAAGTTGTTTATTTACTATTAGACCATTCTCGCCCATATCAAAAGTAAACAACAATTTTAGCTAAGGAGATTTATTGATTTTTAATTCGTATGAGGTTATATTCAACACGTGTTTTATATTCCTTTTCGTTACAATTTGTTACAATTTTTTGTAACATAACAAAAATGAGTTAACAAAAATACGCACATGTATGTTCTTAATATTAAATTAAAATTTTCTTAATATAAAATATGTGAAAATATTGCTATATTTTTACTAAAATGATGATGTCCAGGGTCTTTTTAAGACTCTTTATAAATAGCTAAGCGGAATAGGTTACTAAATATATCCACATCATCATTTTACAATAGATTTCCGCAAGGTCACGCCTGAATCAATTAACCATATTTTTTCTAAACTTCGTTTTTAGTCCCAGATAGTAATCTAACATTTCGTGTGTTTTTGTGTTTGCTTTTTAGTATCGAGTTTAACATTACATCTGTCAAATTACAATCTGGGTTAAATAACGAACTATACAGTTTAATTGGACAGTTAAACTATACAGTTTAACAAATTCCTGTCCAATTAAGCTGAATATGCGTGGTTTAATTGGTTAGTCATTGCGATTTTTCCGAGAACTACACATGTAATATGCCCGAAGAGATCCAAGCTGTTCATTTCGGCGCTTCGCAATATCAGATCTTTTTGCACACTAGTGTTGTGTATAAGAAAAATGAAAGACCCAAAAGCTATTGCACTCTATCCGATTCCACAAACCATTCTCCGGAAGGTTTGGGCGCATGTTAAACCGGTTTTGATTGACTTGAAACAAATGTACCCACAGGTGGAAATTTTGCACGTATATTCAGATGGTCCGACAGTGCAATATAGACAAAAGAAGAACTTTTTTTATTTAAAAGGTATATCGACGAGATGGGGTTCAAAAAGGGAACCTGGAACTTCTCAGAATAATACCATAGTAAGGGGCCTGCCGATGGTGTTGGTGCAAATATTAAACGACTCTTGGACGAGAAAGTATCACATGTAAAGGATGTTTGAAGTGCTTTGGGTGCACTTAATCTTTTGGAAGGTGAAACTAAAGTGAAACTTTTTTGTATCGACGATAACGATATCCATGAAATTGAATCCAACAATGAGAATGGATTAAAATCCCTGTCGGCTGTACCTAACACCCTTAAGATAAAAAGTGCAGATTCTCAACGACGGCTCATTTGACATATTTTATAGAAATTTAAGTTGTTCCTGCACATTTTCAATGATGAGAACGTTTTGTGAATATTTTTCCTTAAAAAAGCATTGTCTGATAAAACAAAAAAACACCGAAAACACGATTGAGACATATTTCTTCGTCTGATACAGATATAGATACTTTTATTTCGCGGAGACGGCCCATTACACGTTCAATCCATTTCTTCTGAAACAGATGAAGATAGTTTTTTTACGAAGACAGGTCACCCACTCGAAGTCCAAAACTATAGATGTCATTTCAGTTACTGTAGAGCCCAGCTCCGGTTTGACTCCAACTAAACAAACAAATCCAATAATGTTTCAAGGTCAAAGCTCAGTAACAATTTTATCAGATATTAAAGTGAATTACTCACGCGATGACTTAAGAAATATCATGAAAGGCTCTTCTCGCTATAATAAGTCGTCCATGATGATACCAAAAGATTTTCCGGAGCTATGTAATAAGACTGTTGAGTTGAGTTCGTTTTTTTTTTATTTAAGAGCGATAGTGAAAATTGATCTCACAACAATATAATTGATCAAACAACAGTCAGCAACAACATGCAACGAGCAATCGCAAACGAGCAAACGAGATTAGATTAGTTTACATGATTATGGTTATTTATGTTTATATTAAGTTTGATTTATTGAATTAACGAGCATTGTGCTCGTTGCAAGTTGTTGCTGACTGTATTTTGGATTAGTTTACATGATAATTGTTATGTTTATATTAAGTTTGATTACCTACTACCATGTTACATTGACTGTGTTTAAGATTTTAACATTATTTACCCGTAAACTAAGTAAGTTTACAGAAAAAAACGGGTTCATAATATTTTTTTGTTTTGTTGGCAAGTTGGTTAATTTACCGCACGATTGGTTTTTGGCCGGCGTGCTTGTATGACGAGATGGATGAAAGTAGATGAGCCGAAAGAACTATGTAAGGATCGTAGTAGGTGGCGTTCTGTGGGTTCTACCTACCCCCATGAGAAAAAGGCGTGAGTTTATGTATGTATGTATGGTTAGTTTGTTTAGTACAAACGATTACTTACCCTGTATTCTTCGTCAGCGATAAGAGTTGTTCAGAGAAAAATGTTAATTACTTTTGAAAAATTATGAAAACAACTACCTGTTATAATGAGCCAATACCATGATGAGACTGTTAAATTGATCTCGAATATCAACTAAAAAAGGTAAAGAAAAAATATGAAACCATTAAAAATGTGACATTATACTTCAGGTCTCGTCCGAAGACCATTTATTACTTGCAGCATTACGAGTTGTGGTGCTGTCTCTGTCACACTTCAGATCCAAGGTATAAAAATACTAAACCCATCTTTCTCACTCTCATGCACCCGCGCATGCGGCGGGCGGCGGCTGACCGGGAACGAGCCTGTAACTTGTCATTACGTGTTTTTGTGTTATCTAGGTCACACAAAAAGTTTTTAATTTTCTCCAAAAAAGGTGTTTTTAGTGAATTTACTATGGGAAAGCGTAAGCGTTCAGATCTAGATGATGACGAATACAAAAGTATCAAAAAGAAACTGAAAAAACTCGAACGTAAACTTCAAAAGTGCAAAAGACCGAGTTCGAGTAGCTCGTCATCATCAGATTTTGAGGGCCGCGAAGGTCCCTCGTATCGTGATGGATATAACGAAGAATTTCGGGATGTACAAGGTATGTAAGCCCAGTATTGTTTAATTGAGTTCATGTATTTTTCAAGCAAAAATTTCAAATACCCACACATGGTAAAAGATGTTCAACGGATTTCGATAATTTGGAAGATAATGTCAATGTTGAAAAATGGATGCTACCAAGGTCTCACTTGTATATCTTGTTGAGAGTACGTATTATTTTCTTCACGTAAATCGTGTTGAACGTATTTTAGGATACAAATAATCGTACCTACCTTGAAGTCCTCCGCGTATATCGCGCCTAGGCAGCTAGGCACATACGATACTGTGTTTCCACGTGAAGTGTGTTAAGCGTACCCGTGGGTACTAAGCAAATAATCAGACCTAAACAATGGTTTCTATAACTTCAACGTAATCTGATGATCTGAACGAGAAATTTTGAAATATTTAGTAGGTGCCTTTTTTTTCTACTACATTTTATGTCCTTACAGAAGAAAATGTACTTTAGGAAGAGGGTGAGATCATCGACACTGAGGGACCAGTATTGGAACCAACGACTATATCAGCTGTGCAAGACAAACCTGAGGAGGTTCTGGACCCAGAAATCCTAATGATATTGGGCGAAGATCCTTCAGTACAGAAAGAACATGGTGAGGATTTACACACAGATATTGCTGCCCGTTGGTCACATACTTTAATGAACGGTTTGTCCAAAGAAATAAAGTCAGACCTCTTGAAAAACTATTTACCAGCCGAGAATTGTGCCAATATGAAGGCGCCCAAACTCAATTTAGAAATCGAGGCGGCGTTATCACCGTTAAATGTTAAAAAAGATATCTTCAGTCAAAGCAAGCAAAATCAGCTATCTAGCTGTTTATCCGCTATTGGAACGGCACTGAACTGGGCCTTGTCATCCAAGGACGACTACTCTGTGACAGCCACTATCGAGAGTCACAGTCAAGGCGATATGCCATAATAAACAGTCTCAACAAAAAGACTCAAGATGTTGTGAAGAATACAAAACTCGATGAAACTTTATCTGGCGCTAACCTTGCGGAGCATCTCAAATCATCAAAAGCTATATCCCAGTCGGGAGCGGAGATGAAATATAGCGCGGTACAGCGCGCCACATACAAACCTCCGCCATCTACAAGAAAACCTCAGCGAGGTGCTTTAAACTCGAGGGGGATGTCGCGACCAGCAGTCGGCGAGCCGCGTCAGTACCCCAGTTCCCGAAAACCGACAGCAGCACCGCGGGATCAGCGTCGAGACACGTATCGACGCAGCCACTCGACGCGCCAGAGGACATCGAGACGCTGACTTCACCATTGCAGGTACCTATCGCAGGCAGACTGCAATACTTCTATGACCAATGGCGCACTATAACTGACGATCCTGTAATATTGTCCTGGGTTCGAGGATACAATATACCCTTCAAAAGCGAGCCTTTACAAATATCTTCTTTTCGAAATTCAGCTAAATCAATACCTGAAATCAAAATAATCGATCAATGTATAGAAGGTTTACTGCAGTCCGATTTTATATCAATTTGTGAACCCTGTAAAGATCAATTTCTATCTCCTATCTTCACGGTACCCAAGCCTAATGGCCAGCATCGCTTTATTTTGAACCTGAAACATCTAAATAAATTTATTCAGCTAGAACATTTTAAAATGGAAGATTTTAGAACAGCGTTAAAATTAGTAAATCAAAATAATTTTATGTGTACGTTAGATTTAAAGGACGCCTATTTTTTGATCTCTATTGATAACAGCATAGAAAAAAGCTACGTTTCGAGTGGAAGTCACAACTTTATGAATTTAATGTTTTATGCTTTGGCCTATGTACAGCGCCTTTTGTGTTTACTAAACTGATGAAACCTGTTTTACAGTACTTACGTTCACAAGGCCTTATTTCAGTCAATTACCTAGACGATTTCCTTTTAATAGGGCAAACATACAGCGAAGGTGTACCATAAGATACTTTGCCGAATTTATCGGTCTATTGACATCGGCCTGTCCTGCCGTTAGATATGGGTGGATGTATACAAAGCTATTCGAAAGACAAAAATTTTTAGCCTTGGGAAACTCTGATGACTATAATAAGAAAATGATTGTAGAGAGTTCATTGAAACAAGATTTAGAATGGTGGAAATATAAAATTCTACGTTCAAAGAGCCCCATTTTTTCTAGTAATTATTGTATTGAAATATACAGCGATGCATCAACTACAGGTTGGGGCGTAGCCTGTGACAAACAAAGCTCACACGGTAACTGGACGCTATCAGAACTTACCTTGCATATCAATACTTTAGAATTAAAAGCCGCATTTTACGGTCTAAAAATTTTTGCTTCTGAACTTCGCGATAGCAACGTGCTACTAAGGGTGGATAACACCACCGCTATCTGTTACATAAATCGCATGGGCGGAATACAACACACACATTTGAACGATTTAACCCGTACTATTTGGCAATGGTGTGAGTTAAGAAATATTAACATATTTGCATCATATATAAAATCTTCTGACAATGTCATTGCCGATCGAGAATCTCGAAAAATCATAATAGATACAGAATGGGAACTTGCAGATTATGCTTTTACAGAAATAACCAATAGACTTGGCAAACCAGACTTTGATCTTTTTGCAAGCTCCCAAAACTATAAATGTTCAAGATATGCATCATGGAAACTTGATCCTTATTCTGAAACAGTAGACGCATTTACATTTAACTGGGAACATCTATATTTTTATGCTTTTCCCCCTTTTAGTATGATAACCAAAATTTTACAAAAGATCATTACAGATAAAGCGGAGGGTATTTTAGTAGTACCTCTCTGGCGATCACAGCCTTGGTACCCGCTATGGACTAAACTTATAGTCTCTAATAAAATATACTTTGGACCTGATAAATATTTGTTACACTCGCCTTTCAGAACTTGCCACCCGCTTCATGCAGACCTTGTCCTGGTGGCGGCGAGATTATCAGGCAGGCGATGATAGCTCGAGGTATTCCAGAGGCATCGTTAAGTATTTTCATGGCGTCTTTCGCGGAAAAACTCTCAATCAGTATAGTTCATCCCTTAAATCATGGTGGGCTTATTGTGAAAACAACAGCTATGATGTTTTCAATGCTTCAAGTCCCCAAGTGATTTCTTTTTAACCATGAAATTTGAAGAAGGTGCTGGTTATAGTACTTTAAATACACATCGTTCTGCTCTATCTACTATTTTAGGATCAAAAGTAACATTAGATGATAGCATTCATAGATTTTTAAGAGGTGTGTTTAGGTTAAAACCACCACAACCTAAATACGCTGTCACTTGGGACCCTAATGATGTGTTAAGTTATGTATCAAATTTTTATCCTTACACTGATATTACGCTTGAAAATTTATCATATAAAACAATTTCTTTACTCGCAATAGCCTCTGCACAGAGAATGCAGACATTAAGTCTGATAAAACATACAAATATTTGTATGACAAATGATATGATTGTAATTAAAATACCTGATCTTATTAAAACATCGAGACCTGGGACCCTTCAACCACTAATCAGGCTACCTTTCATTCGCGAAAATCCATCGATATGTCCTGCGACAGTATTGCAAGCGTATATTAAAAAAACTTTAACCCTGCGCCGTGACAATGCTGACGATCACCTGTTCATAAGCTTGAGGAAACCTCATAAAAAGGTTTGTTCACAAACTCTTAGCCACTGGGTGAAGAAAGTCTTAGCAGATAGTGGTATCGACATATCGGTGTTTGGAGCGCACAGCACCCGCCATGCTTCGACATCAGCCGCTCATCGGCTGGGCGTAAACCTGGAAGTGGTTCGAAAGGCCGCAGGTTGGTCTAATACCTCAAATGTTTTCTTAAAATATTATAACAGGGAAATTCATAATTCAGTTAACAATGATTTTGCTGAAGTCATATTTAATAATTTATAATTTATTGATTAGTTAGGTACAGTCCTTATTCAGGTACACTTATTGTATTAACAATTCTGTTACGATAGAGATAAATGAGGTACGGATACTCTTGCTAAAAATAACTATAAGTATTTAAAATTATTTGTTACATATTTTTATTAAGGTTACAGGAACCCATTAAATTTATGTTTTGTTAAATGCTTTATGTATCATAATTATATCAATTATGTACAATGTCTATGTATTTTCCTTTTATTTGTCAGGAATATGACATTACTTTCTCTAAACATCTGCAAGTAATGAATGGTCTTCGGACGAGACCTGAAGTATAATTAGGAGTCAAACGAACTTACCTAGTGATGTTTGATTCCAATTATGCGAGGGTCTCGTCCGAAGACCATTAGGATCCCGCCCATCCCAATAGCTAACCCGTTGTCGTGGAAAAGTAAAATACAAATTACTGAGACAGGGTGTAACAGGGTTTCTCTGAAAGTAATGACAAGTTACAGGCTCGTTCCCGGTCAGCCGCCGCCCGCCGCATGCGCGGGTGCATGAGAGTGAGAGAGATGGGTTTAGTATTTTTATAACTTGGATCTGAAGTGTGACAGAGACAGCACCACAACTCGTAATGCTGCAAGTAATAAATGGTCTTCGGACGAGACCCTCGCATAATTGGAATCAAACATCACTAGGTAAGTTCGTTTGACTCCTAATTATACCTGTTATGTGATTTAAAAGTTTTTATCAAGAGTTGTTTTTTTATTATTAAAAGTTCAGACGAACCTATCCAAGTTGTTGTAACTAGTTCAGTTATTACCTATGTGAATGATTATATATAACTAATAAAAAAAAACTGAAACCTATTTTGTTTTGCTCATAGTGTGAAATTGCCCTATTAGTTCCTTTTTGTTTTCTTTTTGTAACACTTTTCATTTTTGTGACGAAATTCATTTTTGTTTCTTTTTGGTGACTGTACAATTTATTTTAATATTACCCAGCAAGCATATTGATATAAGATTTCATTTTATACGGGAAGCAGTGTGTAATGTTAAATTAGAATATTTAAAGAGTTCTGAAATACCAGCTGACTTATTGACTAAAAGTCTGTCTAAAAATAAACATCATTATTTTATGAATAAGATGGGTGTTATAGCATTACACGAGTAAAAATTATACTTATAACATTGTTTTGTTTAATAAGTGTTTTTAGATTATTAGTTAACCGATTCGTTGCGGATGGCACGTTTCAGTGCCATCACTTCTTTTTAAGTGTGGCGTCAGGCACGGATATGTGTCATTTTGAAATCGATGATAACTCCTTCAATTAAGTTTTATGGAAGTTTTACCTGAAACCAAACTATCTTCATTTTTCACGTATATTAAGCTCGTAGCCTTCGTTTCTGGATACTGTAATATTTTTAAAAAAATAGGGGGCACCAACCTTTTTGGAAGTTGAAGTATTTGATATTAAATCATCATATGATAATAAATTATAAATGTATTACAGTAAAGCAGCTAAATCACTTTGCTGCGGTTGTCTTTAGCTTGTCTTCTATAAAATTTTACACCCGCTCTAAATAAAGATAAAGTTTAAACAATAAAAGTATTTATATAGAGATGTTTCTTCTCCTCTTTTAATTACAACTCTCTAATCCTTATCTATAAAGAAATATGCATATACGTCGTAATCACATTTGGGTATCGATAGTGGGTAAATTTTATGTCTCGAAATATGGTAGGTACCTACTTACATAAAAAATATCACCGTGCGTCGTACCACGCTATTTTAAACTACGACAACGGGAAACAAATTCTACGCGGGTGGAACCGCGGGCATCGGCTAGTATCAAATAATCATATAAAATAATTATATATTAGTACTACTATCATTATTATTACTATTTAATCTAACTTAGCAGTTTTTATTTGCGTAGTTTAATTATAAACAATTGAAATTTGTTATGCAAAAATTTTTAGACCCAATTTAATACCTCATAATCAATCAAATTACTAGGAAATGCAAAATAAGTTGAAAAGGTTGAGCACATCTGTATTAAATAAGTCACTTACCTTCCATTTCCACAAATACACTTGTTTCGCCACTTTTTATCGCTTAAAACAACGTGCCTGACCGTTCACGTTAGATTTCACATGTAAACTAAAAGTATTCGAGCTTTGAATACGTAAAAAAATGTCAAAACACTGTTTTCTTTTCCGCATGGCTGAAGACACAGATGAGTGTCATTTAATCGTATGGCGTTGGGCACTGATCAGTGTCACGTTATTTTTGTTCGACGCCACGGCTAGAAGTTAGTGAAATTAGGCATCGCAACGAATCGGTTAAGTGGTGGTATTGTTTTTATTGTAACTAAATATAAAATGCTACAAGTAGCGCCATCTAGTTTAAGCTATGTGTACTTACCTTTTGTACTAAATTAGAGTCTGTTTCAAACTACTATCCGTGCGTTTTATTAATTATGTGTACAAAATCGAGAAGGACATTTAGAGCACCTATTAAAATACAAGTAAGTTTTTGTGATTTTAAAGACATTGTAAATAAGACAATTATTGTAAATAATATGATTCCAACTTTTTAAATACGCCTAAAATGCAATAAGTACCTAAGTGCTTTTGCTTTATTGTTACAAAAATAATCTCGTTAATTTTTGTTTTAAGTTTATCTTAGGTTATTTTAATTTTGATCGTCCTAAGCCGATAAAAGTATGAAGGGAAAGTTGGTTTTACAATGTTTTTATGCGCACGATGGGGCCCCATTAAACAAAAGCGCAGCAGCTCGGGTCCGGGGCGGCGCGCGGCTACGCGGGTGCGGGGCAGCACGCGGCAGCGCGGGGCAGTTGATTCATAGGTACTTTGTACCTCAGATGTACATTGCTGATACCTTGTCAAGAGCAGCACTCTCTGAAACAAGTTCAGATGAATTAGGTGATGATGTCAGTGTTCATGTAAATTTACTGATTAAGTACCAGTCTCATCAGAACGTCTACAGTGATTAATCAAAGGCACTAATGAAGATGAAAGTCTGCAGATTTTGAAAAAATACTGTAAAGAAGGATGGCCACCAAGTCAAACTCAAATTCACAGAGATCTGCATGAGTATTGGCAGTATAGATTTGATTTAAATACAGAAAATGATTTATTTTCAGAAGTAACCGTATACCTAAAATAATGAAGGCCAGAGATTTTGAAAATAATTCACAGTGGTCATCTGGGAATTAAAAGGTCAAAAGCGTTTGCTAAAAGACATTGTTCAGTCGTGTTATATTTGTTATGTGCACAAGTACGTTATTGTTTAAATGATATTAATTAGCATATTTATTATTTTTAGCTTTAATGAGATAACGGGTAAATGTCAATCAGATGGAGAGTTAAAGTTGGCTTTGAAAGGAATGAAGTTGTTCAATCCAACTTATACCCATAGGGGAGAACAATTAAAGTCGGTAGCGAAAAACCACCATCACCGACTTAGAATTAATGGCAATTGCTCCTCACGACTGTCATTGATGGTCTCCAGTATGATATACGTACCGTTACCACAATTTTTCTGAAGAAGAATCTTCTATTGGTTTTGGCGCTCAAACAGTGATTGCTTTGTGCCAAAGTATTCACCGACAGCCAGCAATTATCTATTAAGATATATTTTTTTCGTCACCAGAACTGTTTCATATCCTGCGGCAAAACTATGGCATCTTTGGGCTTGGTACAATAAGAGCTAATCGCCTTAGAGGTGCAGAAAAGATTTTACCTTCAGACAAGGCCCTGAAGAAAAACAAAGAGATTCCTTTGCAAAAGCAACCTGCAGCCTAAAACGCTTAGCAGTAGTTCGCTGGAGCGACAATAAGATTGTTACATTCATCAGCTCCAATATTGCTAGTGCCCCCGGCCAAATCCAGCGATATTCAAAGGACGCCAAGCGAAAAGTGGACGTTAAACTTTTACTTTATAAAAATATGACACTATTAAGGAATATTTAGAGGATAAGTCGATAGAACCTAAAGGCCAATGCAACTTTTGCCATACATAGCTGATATGTATTTTTTCTTTTCGCAAAAGTGAAACCTAGGCCATATGTTATAGGGCTATATGAGAAGTTAACAGCAAAAAGAACTAGGTCTACCAACCGAACCAAGTTCGAGAGTGTTTAGTAGATTGCTACTGTTTTTTATCATAATTTTAAATACCTAGGTACTTCGTGTGTGATATTTTAAGTTTTTAATTTTTAAATACTATTTGGCAACTCTAATGAGTCATTCGGCATACGTCGCCGGGCGCGGTAGGGGTGGCAGCAGGCGGAGGCCAAGTGACTCGTTTCAGTTTTTGGGTTATAGATTAAGTAGGTTGTTAATGTAATATTTTTCCTTTATTAGTTTTGTATTAGGTACTAAAACATATTTGTGTCTGATAATTCATTCAGTCCTTACCGAGCTATGTTTCCCGATAGCTACAACTGGAGCCTTCAAATTAAGCGGAAGTTTCTAAATCTGGCTCAGCCGCTAAAAAACTGAAAAAATATCATTTTTACAATCAACTTCTATTTTTAACAAAAGTGGCACAAAATGAGACAGACAGTATCTTAGTCGTAGCTGGAGAAATCAACACCGATTCTACAAGTGATATTGCATCGGAGTCTTCACGTTATGTTCCTATCACCCGCAAAAGGACAATGCAAGCTGATGATTTTGAAAAGGAAGCATTAAAAGCCCTTAAGGAGCCCGACGATCGCCACTAGTAATTTTTAAGGGTATTTTGCCATCAATTCAAGATTTCACAGACCTTCAAACTCTCAACTTCCAAAGCAAAGTGTTGCAAATTATCACTGAAATGCGGTATGGCTCAATGTCCCAACAATCATCATCATATAGGTTTGAACAAACGTCTCAACAGCCTTCATCACACGGGTATCATACAAGAAGTTACAGAAGCACATACACTCCAACAGACTTGAACTCAGATTATAATTTATTGATATCTCCAGATGAAACATCTCAAGACAGCGTAGAGTACGATTTAGTAAATTTGTAATTAAGTTTTCTCAAGATAAACCCATTCATTGCTACCAACGTACCATTTGCGTTGATCGAGATTACTACGTCATGCCACCAATCCTGCCGGGGTTGCGAAGAAAACCGAAAGGGAGATCGTGGCCCCCGGCAACAGGGCAGCCGTGCCGGGCAAATGTGGAAACACTGTTGGTTTTTGCTTCGAACTGTCATTCTTGTTTTGGTAAGGAAAAAACGGTTGGTGCTGTGAAGGTCTATTTTAATTTCCGCATAACTGAAGTTTCATTGATTGTTTATTGAATATTTTTGAATTGGGAGATAAAGGTAAGCAATTTTCTCAATTTTATCATTTTTTTCCGCTGTTTCATCGTGTATTTTTACAATGAAATCACATGCACGGATACGGTGCGTTCATTGGCATAGCAGTAAAGATCTTCTTTGGATGGTTTTATGCATAACAAATCACGCCAAAATGTATGCACGTATTTTTTAATCTATTATACAATACATTATTTAGATTACGAGTAGTAAATTTAACCCTATTAATGTATTGTATAATAGATTAAAAAATACGTGCATACATTTTGGCGTGATTTGTTATGCATAAAATAGATTTCAAGTAGTAAATTACTTACATACCTACTAAATATTTTGCAAACTGGCCGATATTTGACAAATTGAAAGAAGTAAGATTAAAATATGAACCCACAGGATTTTTATTATAACTTATTAGCATCCGTAGGCCGAAATCTTTTGAAACAGTACAACCGAGGAGATCGAGTTCGAATTGAATAAACGTCAAAACGGTACTATGGAAATGATTTCCAAAGTCGGTACCAAACTAACGAATTTTTGGCATTAATTAATTCGAGCAGATTTCTAATTTATATTTCTTCAAACAAATCTGCTCTCCGGTCATTCCATAGTTCGTGCGAACATTTAAAGTTTCTGCTTATACCTACTAATATTTTGATTAAATCTATTATGAAACAGATAGATACTGGCTGTGTTAACCAGTCTGTTAAGGGCACACCGAGTTTCTAGCGCTAATCGATTCTAGGTATTCTATGCGCTCCGTGTATGTGTGCGTGAGGCACACCGGCAAGAGAGCGAACGGCTAGACAGATAGAGCACTGCGCCGATCGCGCGCCGCGCGGTGCTACCAATATTTACAAAATAAAACAACAAAAAAAACGATTTCAAATACTTTTATTGGAAATATTCACGATACCTTATTTCAGATTTTACACAATTTTTTTAAATTTATTATTTGCCGTCGTTAGGTACAGTAGGTATCTATGATCAATGAAAAATGAATATTAGGTATTAGTCGAATAAATATTCAATTTGTTACTTTTTAAATAATATTCTAGGTACAATAGAAACTTAAAAGTGATTTCAATAACGTAAAATAACATAACGGCTAAATATGTAGGGTAAAAATCCCAGTAGTCGACCCTTTATTTTCAATTTCAAATTATTTATTTATTTAAACTTTTCACAGATAAAGTAGATTCAGTAAAATACTTTTGTTAGTACGTAGTACGTTTTTGCAGGCAGATTCTATTGAATTTCTGATAATGAAGTTACATGGTAAGTACTTTGTTCGTTATGCCACACAAAAGATGATGCATTCCCTATGAAAACTAATGTGAGAGCGCCGACTTCTGGATAACATGCGAAGAAAGAAGCCAGCAAAATTGTTATTTACGATACCATCGGTTAGTATATCGTTATTTTAATTTTTTTATTGAATCTCTGCTGTTACATTTGAAGTCGGTTACAATTTTTTTTTTTAAAGTTTATTTTACACGTGTATCAACTTTTTTTCCGCTTTGCTTCTGGCATAACAGTTGCCGAAGGCTTAGCTTTTTTTTCGTTTTACAGACTTTTTTTTGTCTATTGCGTCTATAATATATTGTGGCTCATGAATTTCCATTTTTCTATCCAGCCTTGAATCAATTATTTCTGGTAGAAGACAATCAAAGTAAAATGTTTTTTAAGTTTGTTTCCATACTGTTCTTCCAGAGTTCGTTATCTCTTTTTATTGCTTCGATTTTCATATCTTTTTCTGTCCACAAAACAAATAAACATAATTTTTTCCTACTAATGTGGAGCTGACTCTGCACCTGGTAGAACCAATCGTGTTGTTTATTTATTGTTAAGTTCCCATTCTTCTGCAGTTTCCAGGAACTATTTTCTTTTTGTGCTATGCCTTCCCTGACTGTTATGTCCTTAGCCGAATACGGACACTTAACTTCAATAATTTTATCACCTATTACTCCGTCTGGACTTGCCGTCAAAAACGGCAGTTCAGGGTCGATGAATACTGTTTCGGGAGGGAAATGTAAATGGGAGGCCGTCACCTCCTTCTGCGAAGCGGTAATGCTCGCGAAGGAGGAGGCGGAACGCGTGAGGGAGAGGCAAATTTCGCGCCCTCACGCCCCTAACCACCGCAGGAGACGCCCAGGGCGTCGGGAGCCGCAAGCCGATTTCCGGCCACCGTAGGCGCGGGCTTGCGGACTGTGAGCAATGGGTAGCTCACCGTCCAATAAGGACCAGGCCCGGATCGACGGCGCGTTGTGCTCCACGCGCGCCTCAAAGAGATGTCAGCAGAATTGACGGGGTCCGCTAGGGCCGATGCCTGCCGGGGTTGCGAAGAAAACCGAAAGGGAGATCGTGGCCCCCGGCAACAGGGCAACCGAAGGAACACGGGTGGGTTTTAGTCAGTAAGAATCTGACACGCCCTCCCGCTCCGCCCAGAGCGGGAGAAGTTATTTGATGATTTCCCAACCAAAAAAAAAAGGTCGATGAATAGGCCACATTTCTGTATACTGTTGAAGTTTACTTCTTCGTCAAGTTCAGCCAATTGTTCTAATGCAGTATGTTCATGTTCCATGCCATAACGAACTGATTTTACGTGGCTTAAATTACCAGTCACATTTAGTAGAGTTTTTACTAGTGGTGCACATTTTGTAAGGCCTCTTTTGCATACCTTTCCGAAGGCAGTAACACGTAATTTTCTCTTTTGGTGCCATTCTATCGAATCTGCTTGCAAAACAGTTCTCTTTTCAAGAGACGGACGATCCTCATCAGAAAGATGAATTTTCTTAAAACAAAACAAGATGACTTTTTGCTAAATCAGAACATATATGTTCTGATTTAGCAAAAAGTCATCTTGTTTTAGATCTGGCTTTTGACAAGAGTCGCCATAATAGTTATCATTGATATTGTTTGTACACTTTTTTGTTGCAAAAGATTTTGATAATAATAATGAAGTAGGTACCGATATTGATTATTATTGATGCTTGTGCCCTCATATTTTTTTTTCTATAAGATATGCGTAGGTACATACGGCTACATATCAAGCTATAAATTTCCAATATAAGCTGACCTCTCATTGTACGGAAATCCTTGCAATGTGAGATCAGATTATACTGGAATAGCATAGCTTAATATGTAGCCGTATGTACCTACGCATATTTTATAGAAAAAAAATATGAGGGCACAAGCAACAATAATAAATTAATAATGAATATCGGACTTACTTCATGGCAATATTTTCTCTGTGTGAGTAAGTCATGTCACTGTCTATTTCTCCGTTCACTGGAAGACAAGAATTTTGTTCCGGTGTAATTGGCATCCTGTAATAAAACAGAACGTTTGATTTAATTATAATTACTTTTATAAAATTATCAATAAAACTGTTTTTGAGGAAAATAAGATTTATTTCATAAAAATAATTAGTTTCTGAACTTACAATTCCAGAGTTTGATAACTTTTGGAATCAGTGTCATCCATGAAATTTAACCTGGAAATTGAAAGTTATAAAGATAATGTGGTACTCAATTTATAAATACTTAATTTATTATAATGTTTTCTTAGACACATCCTATTATTTTTACGCTTACCTCACCAGTTCATCAGATGACTCTTTGTTTTGTAGTGAGGTGCCAACAACTGGTACATTTACCCTATAAACAGAAAAAAATAAAGAATTTTGCAGTGTACCTATTTGTTAAAATATCGTACATAGGTAGATAAGTGACAACTAGGTACTTTTAATAACTAGGCCTAAGCCACAGTATTCTCTTTATCCTGAAAATTTTCTATCTGTAGGTAGTTGTCTTTCTCTCTCGTCATCAGATGATATAAATTTATTTTGCAGTGAAATGTTAACAACTCGTACATTTACCCGATAAATAGCAAAAAATAATACAGAATGATTCAAATCATAGTAGATTTAATTTAGTGAATTTTTAACTGTAAATTAAATTGTTTTTAAAATACCCCATAAAAAAATAACACCACCTAGTTAGGTAATTAGTAAATAAGTAGGTAAGTAGGTATACGAGTTTTACTTAGTTCATTTATTCATGCAAGCGTTTAGCATTGGTTTTTCGTCAACCCCTTCTCTGTCTTGATTTCTTTACTTTGTTCCCCATTTCAAATATGATACAATGAATTTTCACACAAATTTCTTCGTTACGTTATTAAATCCGTGCGTAAGCGCAAACGACACAAGCTCCCCGTCCGATGGCCGACGCAGGACTACAGCGGACAGGAGGGCGGCGCGGCGGCTCTGAATAAGATGGGCGAAACTTGCGCGAATTTAGGTATTTCCTTCTTATTGGTATAAAAATCACACATTTTGAAAATGTAAAGTGTATACGTTCTATAAAACATGTAGTTTTGTTATTATTCAAAAACTGATGACATTCCGCGAAGTATTCACGCCGTACTAAGCGTTTGTTGTGTTTTTTAGAGATAACTTTGTGAATTTATTCTATCTAGACAACTTTATCAAATCGTGTTTTCATCGTGTATACTGCCTAGTATATATGCCCAATAATACCAATTTAATTCCTTAGATTTTAATTTAATTGTTTACTACTTCAAACAACCGTTATAAAAACGCGTTTTTGAGTATAAACAGCTCGGTGCCCCGTTAAGCATGGTTTTTAATAAACTATTGTCTTTTTTTTTTCTAACTATTGCATGTAAATCAGAAATCCAGATTCTTTTCCAATGTACGAGTATGTTGTCTATTTGTACCTACTTTTTGAGTAGATGTACAGAAAATATTCGAATTAACTATCTACTATTTGTTACAGGTCATTTTCAGAGAATTACGAAGAATATACAAAGGTATATTTACTGCTAAATTTAATGTTTTTTTTGTAACTAACTAATTGTGACCAAGTACTAAAATAAATGCATGTTTAAATAATCGGCATTATATTTTAGATATTTTCCCGATGTGGCTCTCAAAATAGAAAAGTTTTTCTTTATTGATTGATTGATTTTGTTTACTAACTCACTATGCCTTGGTATTGCTGTGAAAGAAATTTTAGTTTTAGACTACGATTTCAGCTATTTGAGCTATGCTAAGCTACATTGCTCAGGATATGCCTGAATTACACCAATAGGATTGCTCTAGTGGAACAGGGTTTAACAAAGCTATTTTTTTTCCATACCATTTTAAGTGCTAAGGATGCTTGATAAGAATGTGTGCTAAAGATGCGTGCTAAAGACTCTAGCTTACTCGCGCAGCTACGCAGTACGGTATGATCCAACGCGTTAGCTTAGCTACCTCGCACATCTCTAATGGAGTGGTATTAATAAATGACAAATTTGGTTTTCCGTAGGTACCTATTTCAACCATGAAACGAAGAAGCGATCATTTATTAGAGTTAGCTTCAAAGGAAGAAGATGTAAATCCTAATAGTAACAAGAGGTTGGTGATCATTTTAAATAATCATAAAAATAATTCTTTTGCGTGTTAAATTATTGTTTTTTTATAATATTGTTTGAATATGTAATCTATAAGGCTCAAAATCACCAAGGTGGTAAATTCACTTTGGCAGCAAATAAATGCCTAAATTCTGTTTTTTTTTTTAACATTAGTAAACACTTAACTGTGTTTACTTTAACCACACATCACACAAAATAATTAAAAAGTCTTATCTATTACATTTTATATGGACAAATAAGTACAAGAAATCATTTGGAGAACGCGTCCTAAGTAGCAATTCTTAAAAGCTAACACCAGAAATAGTCCATTTTTAACGGTTATTAATACCCATTCACCTTCAATTGTATCTAATATTAAATTATTGCAAGCATTAATAAAGAAGAAAAACGAATTTAAAAAATTTAAGTCAAAATATAATGTCCGACAATGTAAGCATCATTTTAGTGAACGCAGCTTTGATTGCGCGAAAAAAAAAAATCGAACGCATCCCTCTTTACTCTATGGAACAGCTGTAGAGAGAGTTGTAAACAAAGTGGCTGTGAAGAAAGTAGTTCGCCAAAGGAAATTAAAATAAGTGGTAAATGTCTTTCAATTAATTATTTACAGAGCCGTACATCAATAGGTCGTCAAATGGGGAACGCGTTTTTCAATCAAAATATTGCAATAATAGCTTTTATAGTGTTGTTTATTAAATGTTAACCTCAAATATTTTACAATAAGGAAGCGAGAATTGCTGTCAAATATGGCTGCCGTTTAAAAAATGCGCGGTTATTTGAAAATATAATTTGGTGAACGGTCATTTGGGGAACGTTCTCCGATTTGATGGACCGTTGATGATGTTGTTGTTCCCCAAATGACTATTTAGTTACTAAGTGGTACTTTCTATTACTAACTGTCAATTTTGTGTATGTCGTGCTTACAAAGTTATCAATGTATACTTATTTTATTTTTACAGCAATATGGAGTCTCACAAAGCTGAAAAAAATAACAACCGTTCGAAAAAGCAAATAAAGAAAAACAGTACAGCTTACTTGCACCAAAGAGAAAAAGCAAACAGAAAAAGAAATTTTTCAGATAAGATGACAGAGGAAGAGAAGGAGATTAAAAGGACTAAGGGCAGAGAATACTATCATAAAAAAAAATAAAAATGAAAGTGAAGAACATAGCTGAGATGACTGAACGAGAAAAGCGAAAATAAAGAAAATGTGGAAAGACGCTTCAAAAAAATACAGAGAAAACAAGAAGGCATTATCTGGCATATTACACAATACACCGCCACATTCCGATGATGATTTAGCTGCATCAGCTTCAGTGAGAAAAACAGTAGGAAGACAAATTATGCGGAAGGATAGAGCCAAAGCATATCGTAAAATAGAAAACCAAAAAAGAGAAAACCATTGCTAAAATTAAACGTAAATATGACACTTTAAAGCAAACATTAAGAAGACAAGTAAAAAGAAAAGAAGTGAAGTCTCAGAACCCTACAACTCCCAACAGCAAAGTTAACGCATTGTTAGAAAACGTTGACGTACCTCCAGAAGTGCGCAAGAATATTTTATTTAACGAAGTATTGACTGCCCAATTACAAGATAAAGCCAATACTTTGAGAAAAAATTCCCAGGGGAGGGAAGTTTTTCAGAAATGTGTTAGCGGGACTATGATAAGGCAATACAAATTGCTTCATAAAGCTAAGAGTTTTTTGCCAAAAGAGAAACTATTACTACCAGTACTATTCTCAAATCTGACGCCAAAATTCGTGAGGTTGTTTTGAATAAAGAAGTTCACGAAAAAGTCAAAGAGTTCTTCCAAAGAGATGATGTCAGTAGGATGTGTCCAGCCAAAAGAGATTTCGTAAAGAAAAACGGGATTAAGAAACAAAAACGCCTCCTTTCATGTTCAGTTAAAGCACTGACGTCAAAATTCGCTAACGAAACTGGAATTAATTTGTATTATGCGACATTGTTAAGAGCAAAGCCGTTTTGGGTGGTAGCTCCAAAATTAAGAGACAGAGAAACTTGTTTATGTGTAAAACATGAAAAATCCGAGTTCAAATTAAACAAATTAAAAACATTACAACAGGGTAATCACGGGAGTATAGGGAAAACTATCGAGGATTATAGTTGCAACGTAATTTCTTAAGACTGTATGAATGGTGTGTGTGAGAAATGCAAAAATCCAACACTTGAGCCAGGTGATCAAATGAAGAGCTGTTACACTATTGAAAGAAAGTCCAAAAAATGGTGGCACAGAATATTCTTTCACTTTCTTGATTGTTGTATCGTCAACGCTTTTATTATTTACAAAGATTTTCAAAAATTGGAAGATTCGACTCTAGAAAAAATGACGATCAAACAATTCCGCAGGTCTGTCTACCAGGGTATTCTTGCTCCCGCTTATGTGAACAGACGCCGTTCCTATGGCTCTAATACAAGCTCCCCAGCACCATCACCCCGGCCAGTGTTTATAAAGCGCCACAAACCGACAGTACCTGAAGAAATGAGCCTAGAAAGTAGTCGGCACCAACCGGAGCAAGGTACATCTAGAAGATGTTGCAAGTGCAGCACGAAGTCGAAGCCAGTTCGGACTATCTGCCAATGTAACATGTGCAAAGTTACACTTTGCCTGCGTAAAGGCAAGACTTGTTTCTCAGACTTTCACAAAAAGTAATTTCAGTAGTAAATAACTATAAAATAATAAAGTAAAAATTGTGATTTGGTTAAATAAATATTTTCAGCATTAGTTTGGTTTTACTGTCGCGGTGGTTAGTGTGGGTGACCACCTCATTCCTCGAAATCTTTAATTTTAATTTTGAATTTTTTTTTTTTCATACACCCCAAAGGCATAAATATCGCACACATATATAAATTTCACGTATATTGCAATACACAAGAAAGTGTGCCTCAAAGAGTTAACTGAAATGTTAATGTCAATGCATACTCTTAAAATAAAAAGGTTAAACAACAAAATATGATTCTGTTTATTTTATAATTACAGTAAAAGATTGTCAATTTTGTGATTTGCAGGGTAAATAAACTAAACGCATTAAAAAAAATTTTTTCATCATTGTGCCGTTATTTATAGATTTCAGTCATTTAAATCAAGAGCATATGGTGTCAATTATATCATATTTAAAGGCGGCGATATTATTAAGACTTTTTTTTTTTTTTTTTTTTTTTCTCTTGGGCATCTCGTAGCTGACCTCTGAGGTCATGACTACTTAACCGGTCAATCCTGTGGTTGCCTTAAGCTGCTACACTCAGAGCCTCCAGCCAGGGGCATACAAAACTAAGCTAAAAAGCTAGGTGAACGCTCACTAAGGGCACCCCCTGTGGGGTACGAGCCTCGGCTTAGGGCGTCACCGGAGGGAGGACATCAAAGATGGGACGGGCTGGATCAAAGTTTTGATCATTATTATTAATCGGGGAATTTAAAGCTACGTGCTCAGCTGAAACCACTGCTGGCACCTCGTTATCGAGCAAGGGTCGGGGAGGAGTATCATTTACTCGGGGGCGCGGACGCGATCGCAAAGGACCTCGACGGCGAGGTCGGAATGACGGGAGGCGTCTGTGTCTGTGTATAGTACTAGTAGCCCTATTGCTCTCCTGAAGGAGGGTTATGGGGTCATCAGGGTCGGTGAGAATGTGCCTAGGTCGGCGGGTACGGCTAATCCTACTTGGGACATAACTGGCGGCCTCGACAACCAGAGGGTTGCGATGTTTGACCGCGGAATCGAAATAACGCTTTGCAAGGCGTTTTAGAAATTGGTGGATCGTGGGAATTCTAAGGTCGAGATGGAGACTCTCGTTCCTAACATACCAGGGGGAGCCTGTGGCCCTACGGAAGAATCGGTTTTGGAGCGTTTGCAACCTGTGGATATGGTGGGGTTTTGCATGAGCAAAGACGGCACCCGCATAAGTCATGATGGGACGAATACACGCTGTGTAGATTCGCAATTTGCACTTAAGTGACATCTTGCTGCGTGCGTTTAGGACGGAATGAAGCCTACCGAGAGCGAAAGCGGCTCGCGAACGAACCTTCTTTATGTGCTCAGCGAAAGTGAGATGGTGGTCGAGGAAAACACCTATGTATTTGGCTCGCTTCTCCCAAGGGATCTGCTTACCGAACATAGTGAGAGGTCGGGGAAGGGGGTCTCTAAGCCTTGTGCGCGGTTTCGAGAAGAGAACCGCTTGGCTTTTTTCGGGATTGACTTCTATGCGCCACTTTCGAAACCAGGCAGCGAGTCGATTGACTGCGCCTTGGAGAGAGTGGGCGATATTGTCGGGGTATCTAGACCTAAAGTAGATGGCCGTATCGTCTGCGAACAGAGCGAAATGCGCCCTTCTACCTGGGTTTGGAATATCGCTAGTGAATAGCGTGAACATGAGGGGAGCTAGCACGGAGCCCTGAGGGACTCCTGCACGAATGGGGCGGGGAGAGGAAAGTGCTCCTTCAATGCGATAGCGGATTACGCGGTTCGATAGATAGTCCCGTAAGATGAGTACGAGACGATCCGGCACACCGAGTTGGTACAGCTTGTATAATAAGCCGTTGTGCCAGACTTTATCGAATGCTTTCGCAATGTCGAAGAATACTGCACCCGTCAGAGAGCCGCGTTGGAAACCATCGCTTATGAACTCAATGATGCGGTGGGCCTGATGCACGCTAGAGTGCTCAGTTCGAAAGCCGAACTGTTCGTTGGGGATGAGGCCCTTGGTCTCGGCGAAGTCTCTGAGACGCTTGTAAATAAGCCTCTCATAGATTTTTCCGAGAACCTTGAGCAAACTGATGGGACGGTAGCTAGAGGGCTCGGTACTGGGTTTACCGGGCTTTCTGATACCTATGACGGTGGCTTCTTTCCACGACTGGGGAAAGAAGTTGTTGCTTAAGGCACCATTGAAGATGGTAGTCAAAAGCATTATCAGGTGGGCAGGGAGAGAGGCTCTACGTTCGACTTCAGCGTCGACCTTTAGGAGGTGAGCTTGGTCTACTGGCAGGGAGCTGGGTGAGCATTGGGCCTCGAGGGTGTCGGCCAGGCATTCTGCCTTTTCAACGTCCTCGAAGGCTATGGTCTTATCGGGACGGGTCAGGGGGGGCATGGAGGAAGTTTGAGGGGATTTGAGTTTCCTCTGAAGTTCCCAAAATGCCTGATGGTTGGGCTCTAGTTCGCCGAGCATCTTGTCCCAGCCCGCGTCACGCAGCTCCTGTATGCGTGTCTTTACAGATCTCTGTAAATAGCGCATATGGGCTTTGTTTGCGGGGCAGGGGAAGCTGCTGTAGGCACGGACGGCCGCGTTTTTCTCAGTCAGTAATGCACGCACATCGTCCGGCAAGCTCCAGTGACGGTCGTCCATCGCTGGAACCTCCCTTGAACATTATTATTTTGACCAGGAATATTACGTATTTATAGAAAGTTAACAAAACACGCACCTAACATCATTTCCAACCCGACGAAAAATCGTGTACATCTAACTATGAATATCAAAATAAACCCAAAACGAGTTGTAAGGTTGTGTTTTTGAAAATAACTATAGAGCGACTATAAAACAAAGATGCATTACTGCTAAACATTTTGAAAGTGGACTATAAAATTAAGTCTAAAATAAATGATTCAAGAAATGTTACGATATTTTCATCATTTCCGTAAAAATTCGTCAAACAATATTTCTTTCTCACTCTGTTGCACAAAGCCCATGACGCCCCGCGCCCGCACCTTCCTCAGTTTCCAAATTGGCCGCCGAGTAAGTGGACGCGTGATCGCAGTGCAATTGGCGCTCAACATTTATTGTTAAAAATTTACGCAAGACGATTGTCACGCATCACATCATTTCCAAAAGGACGCATTAAACTGTAAGTAACGAATACATTTATATATTACTTTTTACATATATTCCGAATGTTCGCGTGTGTCATTTGAGATTATTATTATTACGTTGATACTGTATTTTGTGAGCAAGTTTCGACTTGAAATAAAATAAGTCATTTTCAGTAAGATCATCTCCAGTAAAATGTTAAAGACGGAATGATTTGTAATTACCGGTAATGACTATCAACTTTGCTTCTTCTTACTTTCGTGTGGGATTATCTATAAGATAAACCACAGTAAAACCAATTAGTGACAACTTACTCATTAATATCATATATATGAAGTAGTACAAGTCCCAGACGGATTGCAGCTCGTCTCGGACTTGTACCTTCAAAAAACCCTCGACAGCCAATCTATCAGCCTACAAGCGTAAAAGGTACGCAGAACTTAAAAATGATCCAGAAATGTACGAAAGAGAAAAAGAAAAGGAACGGCTACGGTATATCAAGAAGAAAGAAAAGGGACAAGTTATTCCTGTTTTTGAAAAATCACCAAGGGAACAAAGACAACAACGAAAAAAATGGCGTGAAGCATCAAAAAGGTACAGGGAAATAAAAAAGGTAAGAAAAACGTAACTACACTATTTGCGCTGTAGCATGGTGCGGGTGACAGTTGCCCGTATGACGTTGACATTTGTCAGTACCACGTAGGGATGTGAGGTTATGCAATTCATTTTTATCGCTAACGATACTCGCAGCGTGAATCTAGTTCTCTTTAATATTGTTATGAAAATTAGTGTATTATTCAGTTGTGCAGTGTAACTACGTGTGTGCTACGTGTATAAACTTGTCAATATAAATGTTTTATGGCTACATAATTATCTTTGTACTTATATAAAATAATCAAAATCGGGTTTATGTTTTTTTTTTCGTGACAACATTTTTGCTCTATGGTGCATCGGCGCGGCGGCCATGTTGTTTACCCGTGCGATGCTGTGAGTGCGAGTACGAGTGCAAGCGCGTTATATTGTGACTTAATGTGACACGTATTACGATTTCATTGTTTGTTTTCATTTTTGTTAAATTGTTATTTGTTATAAGTTTGTTGAGTTTGTTGTTATTACCATGCCTAAGCATACAAAAAAAACTGTTTTGGGTAGTCAGGCCAGGGAGCTTGTTGTTCGCCTCCGAGACTACTTTGAAAGAGAACAACAAAATAATGGACCGTTGTTACCATTGAATCATATTGTAGAACGAGTAGCCGAAGCTCTTGATATTGGCCGCAATACTGTTTCGCGTATAACACGTGAGAAAATTGGCCAAGATGGGATGTTTGAAAATAAATTATCGACACCCAACAAAAAGCGGACCAAGGTGAAGCCAATCACAGATTTGGATGATTTTGCTAAGGTTGCTATTAGAAATCATATTTATGATTATTATAGAAGAATGGAGCTACCCACATTGCTCAAGCTTCTAAAATCATTAAAAGAAGCTGACTTGTTCAAAGGAGGTATTACTTCGCTACGGCAAGTTATAAAAGATATTGGCTTTGTTTACAAAAAAGTTAACAAAAGAAAGATTATTATGGATAGGACTGACATTGCCCTAGCAAGATGTAGATTTTTAAGGAAGGCCAAAAACATAAGTGATTGGAGCAAAGTTGTCTTTTTGGATGAAACGTGGCTAAACGCCAACCACACAGTGGGTAAAAGTTGGACCGACGATACGGCACAATCGTGTACCAAAGTGCCGGAAGGCAAAGGCGAACGCCTTATTATTTGTCACGCAGGTACAGCAAGTGGATTCGTCCCTGATTGTTTGCTGGCTTTTAAGTCAAAAAAAACTACGGAGTATCATGAGGAGATGAATTACGAAAAATTTAAAGATTGGTTCATAGGTCTATTAAACAATTTAAAAGAGCCTATGACCATAATAATGGACAACGCACCCTACCATTCGGTGCAAGTTAATAAACCCCCAAACCAATCCAACCGCAAAAGCGAGTTGGTGAAGTGGCTGAGTGAAAACGGAGTTACAGCAGATATAAAAATGTTAAAGACGGAGCTTATTGCCTTAGTCCGACGCCATAAGCCACCAACTCCTACCTATGCTCTGGACGAGATGGCAAAAGAAAAAGGCCACCAGGTCCTTCGACTACCACCCTACCATTGCCAGTATAACGCTATTGAGCTGATTTGGGCCCAAATAAAAGGTATGCTTTTAATTTCAATTCCCATTTTGAAGCTTTATAAAAAAATCAGCTTTCCGATCGTAGCATGTACCTAGTTTAAAAACATTACCAGATACTAGATTAGGCTGATTGATGATTATTTGAATACTTTTTTTTATAAGTTCGTTTATTTTTAGGTTACGCCGCAAGAAATAATACTTCGCCGCCATTTACGGCAAATAAGATGTTGGCCCTATTACAAGAGGCCATCAACAATGTTCAACCTGAAGACTGGTCGAAGGTCGTGAATAAAACAAAAAGGGACATTATGTCTGATTGGGATCGTGACATACATATTGACAACATAATTGAGTCATCGTTAATAATATCCGTCACAGATTCAGATGATGAATTGAGTGACAATTCAGATGTTCCTGACTCTGATATGAGTTTAGACGAATAACATGTATTTTTTTTTAGCAACCTTTTAAGCAACCTTACCCTATAAATGTTCTGTTGTATAATTAGACCTTTTAAAAATAAAAATTGACCTACGCACAATATACGTTTTTTATTATAAAAAATATCGACTATCCATCGTAGCAGTACATCCCATCACTAAATACGTCTATGGCGTTACGTTATACGCATAACACTTTGCTTAATTTTTCATTCAATTTGATTTTATTTCTTGATTAGAACATTCTGGTTGGGTTTAATTTAATTTACTACAGTTATTAATTATTTAATATATTACGAATGTGGTACAACTGAAATATTAAGTCATAAATTGTAAATCGCGGCAACTTTCAAGAGTGAAACGAAATGTTACTGAAACTGTCACCCGCACCATGCTACAGCGCAAATAGTGTAAGTTACCAGAAGTAGTACTGCTTGAACATCAAGACCAAGAAGATATATTAGTTAAAAAGACAACACAAACGGCTACAGTTATAGAAGATCCTTTAAATTCACCAGCTACAAAAATAAGACGCATAAGGTACAAAGAACAAAAAAGACGTAAAATGTTAATTAATATTATACAAAATTTAAGAAAAGAAAATGAGTGTCTAAAGAAGAAGTTAAGAAAGATGTCAGTGGAAAAATCACAGTAGATTTCAAAAAAGATAGAGAAACAGGGTAAAAAAGGAACAGCTCAAGAAAGGCGAACAAAGGAAAGATTATCAATACTAATTAAGAAGTTTTTTGAACAAAATTCAAACAGCGTCATTATTCCTGGCAAAAAGCAGTACATCACTCGAAATAAGGTTCAAAAACAAAAACGACAGTTAACATTACCATTAAAGCAATTACATAACAAATTTATATCAGAGCATGGAATTCCTGTTAGTTATGCTTTTTACTGTAGACATCGCCAATTTTGGGTAATCTTTCCTACCAAAGCACTCAGGGAAACTTGTGCCTGCATAATTCACAGTAATGTCGATTTGGCAGTTCTATGTCTGTATAAAGCAAATATAATAATGGAGACTAATTTTGAACAAATTTTACAGTCCCTGTGTTGTCCTCGATACAACGATCAATGTTTAAAAAGAGACTGCCCTTTATGTAAGGATAATGTTTTATCCTATAACGAATTTTCAAATGATCAAAGTCTTACACTCTACCACCACCACTACTAGTGGGTACGTTGCAAAGAAACTGTAAAGACTAAAAAAGGTATGAAAACACAATATATTACTACGAAAAAGGCAACTGATAATCTAGTTTTTCTATAACTTGTAGTGGAGTCATTCTCCACTACAAGTTATAGAAAAACTAGATTACCAGCTACCAAATTTTTTCAAACACATATTTATTATAAATAAACGTACAATACAACACTATGAGACACAAGAAGAATAATCTAATTGCAACAGAAGCATTCATACACATAGACTTTTCAGAAAATTTTGGGCCAAGTCGTAAAGAGATTTGTTTGCATACTGGTGTCATATATACCTACGACTTCCATCGTAGTGCCATTGGTACCACCTGTGCATGCACAGTTAGCCAGTGCTTGAGACACGACGCCGCTGCCATCTGAGCGCACCTAATTCCCATGATTAAACTAGCTATAGAGATAAATCCTTTTATAGATACCATCCATTTCCAATCTGATTCTCCAAGTTCCCAGTACCGGAATAAATATTATCTTCTACATAATTTCGGTTCTTTGTAAGGATTTTCCACAACTTAAGGCAATAACCTGGAATTACAGTGAAGCTGGACATGGGAAGGGTGCCCCAGATGGGATTGGAGGAGTGCTAAAACGGACTGCAGACAATCTTGACTTTTGGTCAAGACGTCAGCACATTTGATCAGTTCATAGACATTGTAAAACAGAACATTGAAAATATTACCATAATGACTATTATTGAAGATGAGGTTTTAGCCAAAGAAGCTCTACTTCCCAAAAATTTGGAACCGTTCCAGGGCACGTTAAATGTTCACCAAGTCCTATGAAAACAAGATATATTTAATCTCGTATTCAGGAAAGCCAGCTGTTTTGACTGTGATTATTTTTGTGTTCACGATAAACATTTAGGATTTTCGAAAGTCCTCAACTTCTCTGCAACTGAAGAAGAACGCCCTGGTCCGAGTTCTGGAGACTCAAATACCCCTGAATACGTAGCACCTCTCGTTAGGACCAAGAAATCTCGCCGTATTCTTGCTAATGTAACAAATACATCCCCTAACATTAATATAATTTCTATTTCACTAAAAAATATTGTTATTTTGTCCAACAAATAGGTTTCTTTTAATTTAAATAAATAATAAAAAGGTATTAATACTTTAAAACGTAGGTTGATTTGATGATGATAAAGAAAATCTAGTTTGACTATTATAACTATTTGACTATTGTAATGGTAAGTGATAAGTGTTGAGTATTGATATCCCCGAATCGTTATAGGATTGATACTTGCTTCAGATTAAGTGTTGAAATCATATTTCTAATCATGTAAGCTTTTAGAAGTCCAAATATTGTTTAGAGATTATACGAAACTGACAAGACCTGATTATGTTTCTATGACTGATTTTACCATAGAAATATTGATATGTTTAAAGAAATAAAGCTTGTGTTAATTATAATGATATTTTATTCATAAACCCTGAGTTATTATCGATTAATCCTTTACATAACATTTGAATCAACTCGGATACTTGATTTATTAAAATATTGTTTGTAACAACAAATCATTATCAGTCATGTCATGACATTTCCAGAAATGAGAATATCATTGCCTTCCTACTAACGTCATTTCCATCACTGCCAGAAATTTAAAAATATAATATCTCTTTAAAAAACACACCTAACAGGTGTGCCTTTTACATAAAATTCACGTTTTTATTTCTATAATTCATTACACTTGGTCAAAAAATCGTTAGATACTACTTAAAAAAATATATGAAAAAATACATTGTAAAATCAAATTTAGTTTATTTACCCTGCAATAAAAACTTTTTTTATATTCCTGTTTTTTCAATTTTATTGCCAGTTGCTCCGACATAGTTATTCATTTTCTTGCATCCGCAATACTACCAATGTAGGCAACGCACATCACTAGTACAATGACGTCATCGCTATTCTGCTAGAAACGAATGCAGCTATATCCATGCATATCAGAAACAGTCAGCGAAATCCAGTCGGTTGGTAACAAAAGCACCTAATGATATTTTAATTTATACAATAAAAAATGTCCCACCATAGTAGACGTTCAGTGTACTATCCATAGAGTTCTAATTTTAAATCTTCATATTTTGCAGTTTCATTCCTACAATTTTGCCACCTTAACAAAAAAACCTAATTGTTTTCTTTTTATTTGTGTAAAATTTCAAGACTGGGATTTAGCTCACTTTGATTATATACCCCTCATATCTGAATTTTTTATTAAACTGTGTGAAAACGAATGGTCCACCAATATTTCATCTGGAGCATTAACAACGATACACTGCCGCAACCCGATGCCCGATAGGCTACCACTGACAGAAGATATTAAATCGCTCAACATCTATCTAACAGACAAAAGAGATTAGGAAACACTGTAAAATAAAAAATGCAGAAGTAACCATTTTTTATTAGTCTAGTTTGGCTAAAGAAGTTCTAGCACAAACTTTGCTATTCAACAGGAGAAGAGCAAGTGAAGGCGAAAGAATACTGGTTGAACTTTACGCAAATAAACTAAAAGCTGATAAAATTGTAGATAAAGGATTTCTGAAATGTTATCAGAATTTGAGCTCAGACCAAATTAAAGACCAAGACATAGCATTGTCAACAGTGATGTGAAGCTGGTGGCAGACGTGTAGTTTTGGCATGCTACACTGTATTGTTCCCAGCGCTGTCTTGGTTTTTTATTTGACAGGTTACAGGTACAGGTTGAATAAAAGTTCATCAACAATAAAAAACCAAGGCCTTCAAAACCACACTCCTACACACAATCCATGATGACAAATCCAAGTAAAACTGATGCATTTTTTTGTTGGAATATTAGTAAAAAATATGAATTCTATGATAACAAGTTTTAGTCAAGTACTCACTAAAGACGAAAAAACGATAAAAAATTGATACTGAGGTTTTCAGAACAACACAATAATATTACACCTACTTTCATTCTTAGGCCTACCTAAGATGACCCACTGACCCGAGTTAAAGTAATGCTTGAGTTTTAAATAAGGTTCTGTAATACGGGGCTTAGTAGGCTGAGTTTGTTGATTTTCAAAGTAGTGTTTTTTTTTGTTCAGTCACCATTCTGAGGATTAAGTATTATTTTCTTGACTAGCCCTACTAGACTTGAATTTTCAGATTTTCATGAAGGAGACTTCCTACATGAAAATCAAACAAATCTATCTAATGTATTGAAAATCAACGATATTCACAGAACAAAACGATTGTTTTTTTGCAAGATAATTGGACCCAGTTAAGCAGAAAAGATCCAACCCACAATTTTGTAAAATCGAGTTATCTACGTATCCATAATGTCGACACCTCCATGCAATGACATCGTAACTCACTTTTTTCCAAAAATTGAGTTACAACGGCATTGTTATGTAAAAAAAAAATGCATTTTTTCTGTACTATCATTGTAATTCTATTCCCCTTCGTTTCTAAAATAAACCAACGTCAAAGTATTGTAACTAATCCAAAAAATATTTTTTGTCAACAATATAATTTCAACTTTATTTACAATTTATAGAAAATATTATGAGTAGCTTGTTTATCAAGTGCAACAAAACTGTAACATTAGATACAATCTATGTACATGATAAAATTACGGTTTATGATCATAAAATGTACTGTTACTGCATTGTAAGTTGAGTTACAATGATGTTGCACGGATCTTTACGTTAGTTTTTAGTGCATTACGACAAGTTAAGACGAGTTGCGATGTTCTATTTAGTAGTTTACTCCCGCTCATAGAACTTCGGTGTTGTTACGTTGCTTGGTAAATAGAAGTGAGAAGGTGTACAAAGTGACTATTGCGGTGTTTATGGTGTAAAACCATAATAAAATGAAGCGTAACCAAAATATCTTAAATTTGGCATTATCATTAAGTGGAATTTCAACTGGTAAGTTGTATTTGAATTATAAATTCTCAGTGTTAGCATAATAATACCTATTTAAGTTTTGGCATGCGCATCGGAGTTCTTCAGTCAGTTCAAAATTAAAGATATCCTGAATTCAACTTGTACCAAATAACTGAATACAGAGTTTTACTTTGATTTTTGTTATTGCTTTTAACAAAAACTACTTTTTATTATTATTTATCTTATTTATTTTTTATTGTTTTTTAATATAAATAAATAATCGCATCAGTTTGACTGAGGCTTTACGTTCCGACACGATGAGGTATTCGAATAACTTGGTAGCTCGAATAGCTTGGTATTTTATTATAGCACCAAACTATTCGAGCTGGTGCTATTCAGATAGGTGCTGGTGCTATTTAAGTTGAAATGTTGAATGAACTTTATTATAATCTGTACTTATTTTAAATTTTAGATCAAGAGGAAGCTTCGACTTCGTCCAAGGCGGATGATCATGCTACCCAGAAAATTTCTCCACCAAATGATGACAGCCATTTTCTCGAACATGGTGACGATTTACTTTCATTCAAAAAAAAAATACGGAACAATGCTCAGGTACGCTATTATAAAGACTTGTCCACCTCATCCAGTATAAAAGAACCATTTTCTCCTGATGTTTCTGAGTATATCCCTTCCGAACACAATGTTTCAATACATAGTTCTCAACATTCCATAGAATGTAATACGCCTTTACAAAAGATACCAACATCTACAAACTTTATATCTGAAAATATAACAGCTCCTGAAGTGACACCAAGGACAGTGAAAAAGACTGTTCCGAAGAAAACTAACCCAGGTAGAAAACGAGACCATAATCCAAAAAACTGGAAACGCAACATCACGAAACAAAAGAAAAATTCTGGCGAAGAATACATAAACAGAAGCGGAATCTTAGTACCAAAGAAAAGTATGAGGAGTGGTTGTAATAATACCTGTATTAGAAAGTGCAAAGAAAAAGTAATGGAAACGACAAGAAGTGCAATTTTTAAAGATTTTTGGGGTTTGGCCGATCACTCAAGACAAGCAGACTTTATTTGTAGATTTGTAGAACGAGTTCCACGAAAACAAATAACAGCATCAGTTATTGGACAGTCACGGCGCCACTGGTCCTTTCAGTATTATTTATTTGAAGATGGTAACAGAAAAAGGGTCCGCAAAAAAATGTTTCTTGATACCCTGTGTATTAGTGATATGTGGCTACAAACAATTTACAAGAAAATAGACAAAGACGGAACCGGACTGATGACAGGAGACTTGAGGGGGCGACATAGTAATCGGAAAAATGTGATACCAAATGAAGTTAAAGAATCTGTTAGGGCTCATATTTCATTAATTCCTACAGTAATAATAATAATAATAATATACTTTATTGATACAAATCCTTACAATATGCTTAATATCTAGTAAGTTCACAATAGTTAAGGCGTACAAAAGCTGAAACCCTGACTCCTAAACTAGGAAAACCTGTGACTTAGGAGTCAGTGTTCTACTGCCACTTGGACACTATATACCTTATGGAAATTGAGAGCTGGTAAGCTGATATGATTCGAAAGGGCATATTATGATTTATTATTGTTCTAGAAAGAAAAAACATATATTTGCTTACCAGAACAAAGTTGAAAAAATTAAAATAAAAACAAAAAAACGAAACTTATAAAACTTACATTTAAAGTGACATTTAAAAGTTAAATTTAAGTAGGAAATTACTGTGTGGTGAATTCTGTGTATGTGTCTAGAAAACGTATGATTATTTGTACTGTGTGTATGTGTGTGTGTATGTGTGTGTGTAGGTGTGTGTTTGTGTGTTATGTGAGTATGATATGAGGAGCCTAAATATGTGAATATGGTGGTGTCGGGCGTAAGACGGAACAATCAAATTGTTTGCTTGGTGTACAGACTGTGTTACGTGTGTGATTTATGAATGTTGAATGTATATGGAATGTTGTGATTTATGAATGAGTAGTTAATAATTCCTCAGTTTGAGCGTAGTCTAAGAGGTACAACATATCTTTCAGCTTAGTCTTTGCTTCGAGTTTGCTTAACTTTGCTATTTGGATGGACTTACAAATATTTCTGAAGACAAGTGAGCTCAGCACGTACTGCTGTCTTCTGGCGAAAGCAGTTCTATGACCAGGAATTGGACAAACTATTCTTTGACCACGTTTGTTTGAGTCTGGGAACGGCACTTGGCTATGTTTCCAAAGAGTGGTTCTGAGTACAAATAACTGTCTCACGGTTAAAAGTTTGAGCTCGGTGTAAAGCTCATGAGTCGGATATCGAAAAGGCTTTTGCAACATAACCTTAAGTACCGCCCTTTGCGCACGCTCCAGCTCAAGGAACTTAGTTTTGGCGGATCCACCCCAAGCTAGAATGCAATAGCCGATGATGGACTGGCAATGTGCAGTGTATACCATTTTTAGAGTCTCTAAGTCAGCAGAATGCCTTAATGACTTGAATAAGTGAATTGTTTTCCTGACCTTGCTGGCAGTGGACTCAATATGCCTGTTCCAGTTCAATCCCTCATCGATTTCTACGCCCAAATATTTAACCGATGCTAGTGAGGGGAGCGCTATACAAGAGCAAGTTGCGGTGTCCAGACAGGTGTGAGCTCTAATTGAGTACATGCTGGGGGGTTTCGTGCTAGGACGAATAGAAAAAGGGACAAAGTTTGTTTTTCTGAGGTTCAGTGTAAGGAGATTTATGTGAAGCCATTCCATGACTACTTTCAGGGATTCTTCAGCATTATATTTCACCTGGGCCCAATTCTTCCCGTATACTACAATGGCTGTATCATCGGCATACGTGAATATATTAGCAGATGTTAGAGAAAGAGTGCACAGGTCATTGATGTAGATTAGGAAGAGCGTTGGGCCAAGGACGCTACCCTGCGGAACTCCATATGACATTATCTCGTCAGCACTAATAAGAGATCCTATTTTCACACAGATTTTTCGGTCTATCAAGTAACTCTTGAAGAGATCATGAACAATGCCTCGTATGCCGATACTATGTAATTTGGATAGAAGGGTGGGAACAGAGACTGTGTCAAACGCTTTTGTTAAGTCGAGGAATAGACCCAAGCATTTATGTTGATTATCTAATTTCCTTGCTACAAGTTCAGTTAGATCTAACACTGCATCTTCAGTAGATACTCCTTTTTTGAATCCGTACTGATTATTTGCTAATATGTTGTACTTGTGTAAGTATTTTACTAGTTGTTTATTTATAATTTTCTCCATTATCTTTGACATAACTGGTAGTACAGCGATGGGTCTATAGTTGTTTACACAATCTCTGTTCCCGCTCTTATGTATTGGGTGGATTACAGCTTTTTTGCACGTATTAGGGAATGTACCTGTAATCATTGAACAGTTTACTATATGTGTAATAAGTGGTACAAGGATATGTCGACAAAGTTTTATAAGTTTGACGGGAATACCATCCCAGCCAGTGGCACAGTCCTGTCTTAGGCTTGAGACAATAGAGTCCACTTCAGCATTATCCACTTCGAGAAGGACAAAGGAGCTAGAAGGACCTGTGCTTTGGGAGAGAAGTGCTGAGGTAGGTAGGGCTGCAGTATTGGATTGGAGTGGATTCACATTATGTAAGAAAAAGAACCTCAAAGCTCTACTTTGAGGAAACTTTAACATACCCTGCATTGTACAGGCTTTACGTCGATTGGATGAAAGAAAATCGTCCGTTGGAACAAGTGGCAAATTCTAGGCAATATAAGGACATATTTTATACTGAATACAATATTGAATTCCACAAACCTAAGAAGGACCTTTGTATTCTTTGCGACCGCTATAAGAGAGGGACTGAGAACGAAAAAGAAGACATGAAGCTAGAGTATTCCTTGCATATTGCGAACAAAACAGTGGTAAGAGAGTTGAAAGACACTTGTAAATCTCAGTCAAAACAATCGGATTTAATTGTTACAGCCTCATATGACTTACAGAAAGTATTGACTACACCCCAATCTGAAGTTTCGCTCTTTTACTACAAAAGGAAGTTTGCGGTATATAATTTTACTATATATTATATAGGAAAGGCCAAAGGATACTCGTACGTCTGGAATGAGACAATTGGCAAGAAAGGATCCTCAGAAATTAGTAGCGCTGTGTTTCTTTTTATCAAAAAGAAACACGAAGAAGGATTCCGTATATTTAATTTCTTTTCCGATTGCTGTGGCGGACAAAACCGCAATCGAATAATAATAGCTATGTACTCGCATGCATGTAAACTATTTGGAATAACAATTACACATAACTATTTTGAAGTAGGACACTCACAATCTGAAGGGGATGCTATGCACGCGTTGATAGAGCGCCGGAAGAAAAATCAGATTATTTTTGTACCAGAACAATGGATCACCCTGATCAGATGTGCTAAAACTACGGGGACTCCTTATGACGATACTGAATTAGATCAAAACCTGATTCTTGATTATAAATGTCTTTTAAAGAAAAAACTAAACTGGGACTGGAATAGTTCTGGAAAAAAGATGACATGGACTAAAATACAACACATTAAAATAGAAAAGGAAAACCCTGATTTAATTTATTTTCAATACGATTTTCTCAGTGATCAGCACTTATCTATTAACCTTGCTATGAAACCTACTTCACGAATCACACGAACGAAAAGAGCACAAGGGACTGTTCAGTGTGAACAGTTAAACGAAGGACAAAGTATTCCTTTATTGTATAATAAAGTGCTCCCAATATCAACAGCAAAGTATAAGGACCTTGTAAGCTTGTGTCAATGTAAGGCAATACCAGATATTTATCATAGTTTTTATTTAAATCTTCCACATTCCACTCAGCTAGCTACAGACAATGACAGTGATGAAGAAAATTAATATTTTTAATAAGTTTTTTTTAATATGTTTAAAAAATTGTTACTTACGTTTAAAAGATACTTACTTAGTGTCTTAATTTTATGTTGAATAATATAAGAAGGTATTCAGTTAAGTTCTGCTATTTTGTCATTTCTGATTCTGATTTTGGGATCTCATTAAATAATATTTAAGTGCTACAAACTGTTTCTTTTATCTTTCAAATTAATAAGACAACATAATAACAAACACAAAAATACGTATAATAATAATACATTATCGCATTATGAGATGTGTATTTACAGATTTGTTTTGGATTGCATGAATTAACTTAATTTTTACTATATAAAAACATTTTATGTAACTTAACACCTTGGAGTTACAATTATCTGACCACAAAAATAAATTAAACAACAAAAAAACTAAATTGTAACTCAGACATACAATGTTTGTCCTCGTAACTTATATGTCATTTCACTGTTTTGTTTTTCACGTAAGTCATGAAAACCCATGAAAACAATTTTTCTTTTACAACTTAACCATACCTATTTATAGTCCGCCTAAACTATATTAAATAGAGCCAGCTTCAAAAATTGTACGGGGTGTTTTGAGTTTGCTAAAATTTTTCAAACTTTAAAATCGCGCTCCTATAAAATCACAAAAAGTGAGTTACGATGTTATTGCATGGAGGTGTCGATGTACTCATCAAGTTTCATATATGCACAAAAGATCCAGGCAGTTTGATCACATTAAGGCCAGGTATTCCTGGTTTTGCCTGTTTTAGAATTCACTTTTGATAGGCAAATTATAACATTTTGAATCTGAAATAAATATATATTTATGGATGCATTCTTTCTCTTTACCATGTACCCGTTCAATACACGATGCAATACAATTTTCTCAATAGAAAAAAATACTGAAGTAACTTCGATTTGCAGTTTTTTTACAAGCAAATTTCATTTTAAACCAGTACTATAATACTCCATATTTTATAAATAATATCAATTTATAGGTAATTCATTTTGGAATAGATTCTACCCGATCGTTTTTTTTCATTAAATTTATATTTTTTTTTATCGATTATTTCAAGTAATTTTCGATTAACGCGTCGCTTGCCAGTGTCCCGCGGGACGTTACCGAGGAGAGACCTACACTATTTGCGCTGTAGCATGGTGCGGGTGACAGTTTCAGTAACATTTCGTTTCACTCTTGAAAGTTGCCGCGATTTACAATTTATGACTTAATATTTCAGTTGTACCACATTCGTAATATATTAAATAATTAATAACTGTAGTAAATTAAATTAAACCCAACCAGAATGTTCTAATCAAGAAATAAAATCAAATTGAATGAAAAATTAAGCAAAGTGTTATGCGTATAACGTAACGCCATAGACGTATTTAGTGATGGGATGTACTGCTACGATGGATAGTCGATATTTTTTATAATAAAAAACGTATATTGTGCGTAGGTCAATTTTTATTTTTAAAAGGTCTAATTATACAACAGAACATTTATAGGGTAAGGTTGCTAAAAAAAAATACATGTTATTCGTCTAAACTCATATCAGAGTCAGGAACATCTGAATTGTCACTCAATTCATCATCTAACTGATACTCCGTAGTTTTTTTTGACTTAAAAGCCAGCAAACAATCAGGGACGAATCCACTTGCTGTACCTGCGTGACAAATAATAAGGCGTTCGCCTTTGCCTTCCGGCACTTTGGTACACGATTGTGCCGTATCGTCGGTCCAACTTTTACCCACTGTGTGGTTGGCGTTTAGCCACGTTTCATCCAAAAAGACAACTTTGCTCCAATCACTTATGTTTTTGGCCTTCCTTAAAAATCTACATCTTGCTAGGGCAATGTCAGTCCTATCCATAATAATCTTTCTTTTGTTAACTTTTTTGTAAACAAAGCCAATATCTTTTATAACTTGCCGTAGCGAAGTAATACCTCCTTTGAACAAGTCAGCTTCTTTTAATGATTTTAGAAGCTTGAGCAATGTGGGTAGCTCCATTCTTCTATAATAATCATAAATATGATTTCTAATAGCAACCTTAGCAAAATCATCCAAATCTGTGATTGGCTTCACCTTGGTCCGCTTTTTGTTGGGTGTCGATAATTTATTTTCAAACATCCCATCTTGGCCAATTTTCTCACGTGTTATACGCGAAACAGTATTGCGGCCAATATCAAGAGCTTCGGCTACTCGTTCTACAATATGATTCAATGGTAACAACGGTCCATTATTTTGTTGTTCTCTTTCAAAGTAGTCTCGGAGGCGAACAACAAGCTCCCTGGCCTGACTACCCAAAACAGTTTTTTTTGTATGCTTAGGCATGGTAATAACAACAAACTCAACAAACTTATAACAAATAACAATTTAACAAAAATGAAAACAAACAATGAAATCGTAATACGTGTCACATTAAGTCACAATATAACGCGCTTGCACTCGTACTCGCACTCACAGCATCGCACGGGTAAACAACATGGCCGCCGCGCCGATGCACCATAGAGCAAAAATGTTGTCACGAAAAAAAAAACATAAACCCGATTTTGATTATTTTATATAAGTACAAAGATAATTATGTAGCCATAAAACATTTATATT
Organism: Omphaloscelis lunosa; assembly: GCA_916610215.1. NCBI lineage: Eukaryota > Metazoa > Arthropoda > Insecta > Lepidoptera > Noctuidae > Omphaloscelis > Omphaloscelis lunosa. Next base: position 2,836,654 of record OU744248.1, read on the forward strand.
GACAAGTTTATACACGTAGCACACACGTAGTTACACTGCACAACTGAATAATACACTAATTTTCATAACAATATTAAAGAGAACTAGATTCACGCTGCGAGTATCGTTAGCGATAAAAATGAATTGCATAACCTCACATCCCTACGTGGTACTGACAAATGTCAACGTCATACGGGCAACTGTCACCCGCACCATGCTACAGCGCAAATAGTGTATGCCAAATATTTACGCGCGCGCTTCGCTTCTGTTCCGTAAATAATATTAATTCGAAATAAAATAAATTGTAAATACTTAAAAATACCATAGTTTAGATTTTGTTTGTTTATTTCTTCTTGTGTAAATAATTTGTATTTTATTGTATAATAGTTATTAAGACAATTTATATTTGTGATTTGGTGAAAATGGCAAATAAAAGAAATAAAATTAGGACTAAATCACGGTTGAAGGCAAAAAAAAATCGTGAAAGAAATATGGTAAGTTATAATTTTTATTCATTTATTCCTGTTGACCCTGGCTGGTTACAGTTTTACGAAATTTATTATTTCTCTACAGTAGGTAGCGAAATGCCTTTGATGTCGGGTGACACCGCCCTTAACTGGGTCCAATTATGACAATCATTTTCAACTGAGGACATAACGCCTCTTTGCAAGAATACTGTGATATTTCAGAAAAATCGATTTTTTTTTTATTCCATAATCAAAACCGCCGTATTGAACTTTATTTTCGATAAAAACGAGGTATTTTTTCGACAATAACGGTGCGTCTATGAGCGAAAGAGACAAGACAACTGCAATATTTTGTGTTGTCGCGCTGTCTCTTTCTGCCTCGTGATTTGTTTCGACAACGTGTCCCATCAGTCGGCGCGTGCCATTTGGAGGGAAGGGCGCTCTCGTATTTGTGCAAAAACGTGACATCACGAAGATACCACATTACGATTGCTAAGGTAAGTTTGAACTCTTTGATATTTTTTTATTAAGTAATGTGATATGTTGAATTGACACAGTTTTGTTGAAAATAGTATGCAATTTTAACTTGTTATTACTTTTGATATCACGTTTTCGTTGAAAAGATATCGTTTTTGTTTTGTAACATCATAAGATGACGCGTTGTTGACAATGAAATATTTTACAAACCATAAAATGGATTCGGAGTATTTTGTAATGTTACTTTTTTCTAGATAAATTATAAGTTTTTTTGTAAATTAAATCGTTATGTCACGTTGTAAATACTAAAACAAATGAATTATAAATATTTATTTTTTCAGATGGGATCGCGGTCCAGAAAATTAGTACAATTAGCAACTATGCAAAACGTAGTTGATAGTAACGTAAATGATAGTTCCAGTATCCAAGCCGAGGAAGTTGATGACTCTAATATAAACGCAATGATTCCAGAAGGTAAGACTTAATAATTTTGTTTTTTAAAGAATATTTTTGTAAAGACTAAATGCCACCTATGTTCGGTCCCATGTAACAAGGGACGAGCCTGTTGTCATGTAGTTATTTAAAATGAGTACCTATTAATACGAAACGAACTTAGGTGCTTACATTTTCATAGATTTTAAACAAATTGGATTTCCAATATTGGAAATCCATACATGAGGCCTATGCCCAGCAGTGGACGTCCATCGGCTGAGAAGAAGAAACAAATTGAGCAACATTATAAGGAGTCTTAGTGTGTTTTCTACAGATAATTATGTAAACACCTCGATTTTAGTTTAAATTTTTGTTTTAAATTAAGAATTTAAAACAAAAATTTAAACTATTAGGTACTTATGTTTCATAAAGTTTTTCTATTGTTTAAGTTATTATTATTTATATTTCTTTTAGACAAAAGTAACGATGACTCAAAACATCGTCGACGTGAGTCAACTAGTAGTACCGGTAGCTCTTCAAGTAGCTCTTCGAGTTCTTCTTCGAGTTCCTCCTCAAGCAGTGGACCATCTTTTTATGAAGGTAGTAAGTTTTTATATAAATGCATTTATTATATTTCTTAATACATACATACATTATTATTGTCACGCCTTTTTCCCATTGGGGTAGGCAGAGACTACTATTTCTTAATAAATGCACTTATTCAATTTATGTAATAATTTGTGTTCAATTCTGTGCATTTCGGATGCCGAACGTTTGCAACGTAATTATTTGGGACTAATTTTCTTTTAACTTTTCCCCAGATAGTGATGATTCCGTAAAGGATCCCAATTATCAAGAGGAGAAGTCAAAAAGTAATAATATACATACTTCAGACTCTGAAGAAGAAGGTGCCAGCACTAACTACAACTTCTCAAAAGACCAAGACTTGTTTAATTTAAATAATAATATTGCTTCAGTTGACACCATAGAGCAAGTTGACATGTTATTGGTAAGTAATTCAGCAGAAAATCGAGACATAATAGTTAACCATACAAATCAGATAGATCTGGTCGCAACAGAGAATAATTCGCTTGTAGTTGGGAATGATACCACTATGCCAATAGAGCCAACCACTTCCAACATCACCCCAACTAAAGTAGGAAAAAAAAGACCAAGGCAAGAGTTAAATTGGAAGAAGAACATCGCTAAGCGATTAAGAAATAGTGGACTATCATATATTTCAACAAAAACTAATAAGCCCTTTCCAAAACGCCAGCTTAAACCACCTTGCAGAGAAAATTGTAAATTTAAATGTAGCTCTAACTTCTCAGAGCTTGAACGTGAGAAAATTTTAAACGAATATTGGGGTTTAGGACAAATTGAGAAACAATGGACGTTTATAGCTAATAATGTCGATTTAGTTATTCCAAAACAGCGATATGTGAAAGTGGACTCAGACGGAAATATTGCTGCAAAGCGTGAAAACAACAACGCTTTCTTTTTGACTATTTCTGGTGCAAAGATCAGAGTATGTAAATTGTTTTTCAAAAACACTTTGGCTATCAATAACCGCCCTATAGAGACCGCGTTGAAAAAGAAAAATAATGACACTAATATCTCGTCAATGAAAGATTACCGTGGCACTCATCTAAATCACAGTAAAGTTGATGAAAACATTAAAGAAAGCATAAGAAAATTTATAGAAGCGATACCAAAAATTGAATCGCACTATATTCGAGCAAACTCGAAAAGACATTACATTGACGGCAGCAAAGCAATTACAGACCTGCATAGAGACTACGTTGAACAATGTAAATCTAAAAATATACCCTATGCAAGTTATTTAATGTTTTATCGTATATTTACACAAGAATTTAATATATCGTTTTTTGTGCCGAAGAAAGATTTGTGCGATACATGCGAAGTTTATAAAAATAGTACGCCCGAAGAAAAAGAATTGAAAAAAGAAGACTACGAAAAACATATCAGAGAAAAAGAATTATCACGCATTGAAAAGACAAATGACAAGAACAATAAAAATATTTTAGTTGCTGTTTACGATCTCCAAGCTGTATTCCAGTGCCCTAAGGGCGATATTTCTGTATTTTACTACAAATGCAAACTTAATGTTCTTAATCTAACAATTTATAATATTCAGAATAATGTTGTTGAAAGTTACGTATGGGACGAGTCACATGCAAATAGAGGCATAAATGAAATAGGTACTTGTGTATTTAATTACCTTACCAAAATGTCAAATTCAGCTGAAGATTTAGAGGTTGTCTTCTATTCAGACAACTGCGCAGGGCAAAATAAAAACAAATTCATGATTGCCCTGTATTTATATGCCGTACAGACCTTGCCTAACCTGAAATCCATAACACACAAATATCTTGTAAAAGGCCATACCCAGAACGAAGGCGACTCTGCCCATTCCCAGATTGAGAGACAAGTAAAGAGGCTATTAAGATCCGGTCCTATATACACTCCCGACGGATTTATCGGTGCTATAAAAACAGCCAGGAAAAAGAGTGAGCCAATACACGTCAATGAAATGTGTTTCGAAGATTTTTATGATTGGAAAAGTGTGTGTAATCAAATTAATTTTAACTTAACAAAAGATGAAGATAACCATGTAGTTAAACTATCAGAAGTAAGAGTAATAAGAGTTAGTAAAGATGATACAAATGCTATATTTTATAAAAATTCTTATGCTGAAACGGACTTTAAAAAAGCCGTCGTTTTGAGAAAAAAGAGAAACAACAATATAGAAATAAAAAATGTCTATAATAATAAACCCGGGATAGCTGAACGAAAAAAATCGGACCTAATGGATTTGATTAATAAGAAATTAATTCCCGGAGTTCATAGGAGCTTTTACGAATCGCTCTAAGAATGTTTTTATTTTATTTTTTATACTATTTTTGTAATTTTTATAACAATTATTTTTTATTACTTTATGTGAGATAAGTGAAACGTCGGTTCCTTTAAGTACAATACCTAGGTGATATTTTATAATGAAAAGTTCCTAAGTCGTAATTTTATAGTACTTAATGATAAATACTCAAGTTTTTAATACATTTTGCAAGTATATAATACTTATAATTTTAGATACTTATTTTTAAAACCTATCTCAATATGAATAAAAATATTTTTAGTATGTATTATTATTCTTATTGAGATGGTTTTGTTTTAGTTAAAATATAGATTATGGTCCACCTAAAGTAGGTTTAGAATAAACCTAGTGATTATTTACAAAGACTAATGTTACGAAGAGACTGATTGGTTAGCTAGATCTAAAATAATAATAACAAATTTAGTAATAACAGTATACTTTTAATTAAGAACTGATAGCTATAGTTTCATTTTGTTAACTTTGTTGATTGTTAACTGTTGAATTACTGTATTTAAGTAGGTAACTGTATATCCTACCTACGTTATAATGACTAATGTTTATGCTTGATTTTCTTTTCCTACAAATTTTTCATTGATTTAATAAACATTTTTATTTCTAAAATGTGTTTTTATCATATAACCTAACACAACACAAAAAAATATATTATCAACAATGTGACAAGTTCATATGTCACATCGATCCTTGAAAACTTTTTCAGTAATAGTGTGACAAAATATCCCTTTTTTTTTTAATCCTGTTAATTTATACCGAAAAATAGCCAATAGCGCAACAATTACTATAGTTTTAGATGAATTAATAGTTAAATTATAAATCACTAGAAGGTTTTGTTGCTTTAGCTCTATTATTTTAGATTTTATAACATTTCGAAAGTTTAAAATACGCGTCCTGTAAAATTGCCTTTTTTGAGATGTTACAGTATTCTCGCAAAGAGGCGATAAATTCAACGACACTATGAATCAATTCAGAACAAGCCATCGATGTTTCATCTCGGAGTCTGAAATAATGCTGCAAAGATCGAAACTGCCACAATACTCCGCCAATAAAATACCACTTGTCGATCTAGATCCAAGCGCCCAAAACAGAATTGCAATTATTCGACCCACTGACCCCCACTAGCGTCATACACAAACATACACAATAATAACTTTCACAATGTATTTATATCGAAACCAAATTGCATATTGATGAATCCCGAAACCCAGATTATTGATTGATTTGACTTTATTGTTCTTTATTGTCAATAATGAAGACTCACGGGACCACAGAATATACATTGGTGCCATGCCACAGACTATATACATAGAGTAGTGCACTTGGCGCCTGACGGCCGGGCTTACTGGATTTCGTGGAACGGAAGTTGAAGTAGGCGAGGCGATTGGTGCGTGTGGTGCGGCCGGCCGATGCTGGCGACTCTGCCGGATTGATTTGCGTTATCTAGTGAATATTACTTACTAATTCCATGGTACAGTGCTACAATGATTTTGAGCGCCTTATTAACATTGTCAAGTTGGCGTTCTTGATACCCTGCTTCAAGAATCTTTTGGAAATGACGTTGACAGGGAGGCGCGTTAAGTTTGGATTCTGACCAACGCTGCACGTGGCGGTGCTGCCGCAACAGTGCTGCCACGTCACTACTGGTTCCTACTGGTCACTACTGGTGGTAATGGTGGAATATTTTCTATAGGTTTCTTGCTGCAGCAAGCAAGCCCCTAACCCTTGAGAACTTGCATCTATTGATACTGTGACTGGCTCATTTGGGGAAAAAATCTAAGTACTGGTGCACTATTTATCAAATTTTTTAGAGTACTAAAAGCATTACCATGAGTATAACACCACTTAAATTATATGTCTTTCTTCATTAATACCCTAAGTGGAGCTGAAATTTCGGAGTATCGTGGGATAAATCTGTATAAATAATTAATAACACCCAGAAATCTTTCTAACTCTTTTTTTCTTTTGGCTGTGGCATTCCTATACACATAGCCTTTACACGACTTTCATCGGGCTTCATACCATTAGCATCAAAGACCTAATGACCTAAAAATTATATGCTACTGACACCAAATACACACTTTTCTTTATTAAACTTTACACTACAGGCTTTGGCTTTTCTTAAGACTTCACTTACCCTTTCATCAAGTTCGATTTTATTTTCCCCCCAGATTAAGATATCAATAATATAAATTGCTACCCCTTCCATCTTGAAAATTTTATACATTTCATTATGACAAATCTCTGGGGCACAAGTAATTCCAAAAGGCAATCTCATAAATCTGTATCGCCCAAATGGCGTTGAAGTGATCAGATCACAATATTCTGCAAACTTTTGAGTGATGACTGTGAAATCACTTTTATCTGATTCGAAAATATCTAACTTATTAAACAATTCTCTCCCATATTTTCCAATAATATGCATAAATAGTGCTCATTTTACCTCAGATGTTGTTTTGGTTTTTCCTGCTGCCACTATAAAATAGTCGAATGCCATCTTCCATTCTCTTCAATTTTGTGCAAGATTGCCTTCTTCTTGTAACGGCGCCGGCTGTTGTATCGCCGCGTAAACATTTTTTTATTATTTTTCCTCCATTATTGCTCAATAGCTCATTTGAGTACTATTTCCACTACAATTTAATTACACCTGACACCATATAGTAGTATGTGTTTGAATCAAACGACATGTTGGAAATGACTGGTACCTAAGCATTATCAATTAATCTATGACACTAAATGCTATTATTATAGAATAACTCACTACAATCAGTAACGACAAATTAGATATTAACATCTTTGTGTGAACGTGATATTTCCAAGTCGCTAGAGAGTCGCCAGTGACTAGAGTCGCTTGTGTACATAGCCATAAGCCTTTTTAAACTCAAATAAATTTATTTCAGTTAAACATGGAATTAGCTAGTGCTTGCAAAAAAAAAAGCTACCTTGATGGATCCCTCTCAAGTTTGTGTGTATAGACAAACAGGCTTTAATATTCAGCTGCGCCACCTGTAAAATGTTAGCAAAGAAGGCTGAACTTACAAATTATCGACACATACATAGCATCACGCTCTGCATTCCCCGGAATAGGCAGAGGTGTACCATCGCGGACAGTCATATTTGAACACCGTAAGAACTATTCCTGCTTTCAGCGCTCGGCTGCTATAGTAAAGTGACAAAAAAAAAACAGATGTGGCCATCGAGTGGACTGTGCACGGGATTTTGTTTTCAAAGTGGTTAGATATGCGTGACCGCGATGGTACCTATCCACATTTCATCAGTTATGTAATAGGGAGTAAACCTATTGTCATCGTCTCCATTCACGACACAGTGTGATACCAGGACCTGTGCCTATTTGTTTGATTTTACTCGCGAGAGAGAATACTTTTTGTTGGGAAGGCAAAGCAGCATCTCATATTTTCCATGTACTATTAAATAATTATTCATGCTTCATTATTAATTTGGTCTTTAAACAGTATAAACATAATCCTCCTTTTTTGGCTTCGCGGCAGTCGGGTAAAAATACATGAAACACAATTAGTTAATTTTGATTTATTCAATACTATCTACGTACTTTCCCACCGAAAGATTAGGCATCATTCTCTGGCAGAAAAAAAACGTCGAAGAAGCATTCTTTGGAGAGTAAAATTGTAAAAAAAATATATGTCAAGTTTGGTTTTTACAAGTTTTTTTGTGGAATTACTGGTTGAATATAAGTACATTACATTTAAAAAAACATCAAATACGTAATCTGACATTTGTCATTTCACAACGTTTGTGTGTGATAAATTGATAATTTAATTACATTTTCAATATGTATTGCAAAAGAAAAAAGATAGAACAACATGATATCGTGTACAATAACAAATCGAGGGATGATATCCCTAAAAGGGGATACTACTCCGAGCTGGTATCAGATTTATCGAAGGATGAACCAACTAGGGACATTTGCACAAAGAAACGAATGAAATTGATATTACAGGTAATCAAATTAGAACAATTATTAACGACTGCTTCTTCTTCTTTCCGAGTCGACTGCACAGCAAAAGCATGGGTCTTTTCGATTCCCCGTCGGTTTGAATTTCCCCTTCAGAAAATTAGTAGTATCAGCCCGAAGTCTGGTTCAGCGGAGTAATTGCGTAACACACATAGAATGACAATTGATCGCAATAGGTTTCATTTTGACAGTTCACCCACATCCAATGCATTATTTACGTTGTTGAGCAGAGGAATTTTTCAATTTTCCGCCTCGAACTGTCTATCTAACCCTTCTGCGTATACAGATTTTGTAATGTAATGTGTTTCTAAAATTTCAACCATCTGTTGATGCTGTCTTTCTTGATGAAAAAGAGAAACGTTTGAAATTTGTTGTGTTCTGTGGCTTATATTATTTCATGACTCAAGTCACGATTGGTAAAGACTGTGGAAGTCATATTTTTCTTGTTATTTTATTAAAAAATCGGAAACACGTTATGGGAACCTGTTTTAGGCTACGGTCGGTGTTAGCTATTAGTAGCAAGAACGTGTTTGTTGCATTTCCATACTTGTAGGTGGTTCACTTGGCGTGATTACCTTGATTTTAAAATAACAGATTAACTCAAAAATGGGAATGAAGACTACCTCATATTATCTTCAGATCTCATTACTGTATTTGGCCTTAGTTATAACAGGCACCCCAGTCGCGCGTCTTGTACGCTTCGTTTTGGGCGCTCAATAAAATTGTATGAATTTCTATGTAACATTATATGACGCGCACCCTTGGACGCTAGATGTAATTCGTTACATAGAAATGCATAACATTTTACACAGACATTATTGACAAGTGTCAGAACAATTGGACAGAACCCTCAACAGTGCTGCCATCGCACGAGCGAGATTTCAGTTTTTAACACACGGTCACGGTCGGACTTCCACCTCCCTCCCCCTGTACATCATCATTGTATTTATTATTTACCTTGTCAAGTATTTGTGCCTAGTTTCAAGTTTCTAATTCAAAAGAATGTACAAGTTGTTTTCCCACTCTTCACCTCGATAGAGGTAGATATATATTTTTAATCGTTTAATTAATCTGTTCCGTTATTTGACTTTATGATTTTTTATAACAATTTTCGAGTTAATCGAAGCAAGTAGTAAAATCCCCCATAAAAACTTGATTACCACTTTTCATCAGTTTCATTCAGTTTATGCTGAGTAACAAATATAACGGACAAACTGTAAGGCTTCCTGTACATGACGCCGGAGCCGTACCGGCGCCGGACCACAAGATGAAAATATTTCAGAACATCTCAGAATGAAAATGTAAAATTTACGCGATGCTGGTGCGGCTGCAGTGCGGCGCACGGGCGGTATTCATTCATAGACACAAACATGCGGTCCGGCGCTGGTGCGGCTCCTGCGTCATGTACAGGAAGCCTAGCACCCCTAAATCCTTATCGGGGGAAAGGGGGATATTTTGGAAAACGATTAAATTCAAACTTCTAGAAAGAGTAGGCAAGTAGCATGAACACGCGTATCCACGCGTGCACGCCTCTCGCACCCCGCGTTGCGCAGTCGTACGCACCCCGCTCCAAGACCGCCAGTCCGTCTCGCATCACGCTCGCAAACGGCATGATTTTATATTGACTCAGTGTCCTACTCGAAATTCAGAAAACTAAGTTTTTTTCTGTGCTTTGTATTAGATTATAACGTGTAGTTTTCTGTGCCAAAACTTATTTCATTTCATTCACGCCTACAAACTTGTTTATTTACTTAGGTACACATTCGACCTAATTTTAAGACAAAAACTTTTCATATAATGTTCACCCGTTTTCATCCAGGAAGGGTTAATTTTCGCAAAATACATTTCAAGGAAGTTACTCAAGGAATCCAGCCTGTTGATAGTAATTTAAAATGAATTTTGTTTCGTGGTAAGATCTTGAAACACATTGAATTTATTCTTCTTGACAACGTTAGGCATCGTTAACATTTTAAGCGGGCTGTAAGTGTACATGCGGAGCGAAAACCCTTGAAATCAGTGAAACGCGAGTGTAGATGGTTGCGGGCATTTGCGCTTGTACTTCACAGTGTTCTGCGATCGATGTCGGTTGTTTGTCCCGCGACAATGGGTTTCCGCTTAGTTCGCCCCACGCGAACGTGAACGCATTCACGTCATCTCGTACTATTTTCGTAGCGTGCGAGATGTTTCGTGAAATGACAACCGAGAGCTAGTAGCTGTAGTACTTGAATATTAACAAGCAAAACCCGTGCTTTGGCAGATTAAAAATAAAGTTCACAGAAATGAAAAAAAATGTATCACGCTAGTACGCCCAAAGTGACGGCAGTAGCAACTTCGATGTCTATTTTTGTCAAACGCGCGACCGAAACCATGAACAGTACGAGTGTATAGGGCATATTTTTCGCGCTGAGATTACGTACGAATCGCAGCTTAAGTTCGCAGCATCGATTCGCGGGCGAGTGTACAGTCTGCTTTACATTGACTGACTGACGTGAGTAGTGACGTTTGTTTGACAGTCAATAGTGACAGTTCATTCATGACAGTTGACACTTGACACTACTGACAGTATCAGTTAACCACTCAGCCAGATTTTAGGAGGGACCTGAGGGAAGGGCCTTTTCGACGTTATTTAGGGCTCTAATTTATTATCAGAACCATTTTTCACTGAACTGATTTAAACAATCTCCTGCGACCTCCTCTCTGTCAATACTACTTACCTACGTGTTAAAGTTATTGGCACACCTTTGTTGTGGAGTTACGTCTTCAAAAGATGAAGAATTGAAGTTGAAATTGTATTTATTTATTTTGTTAGTGCGGGATGTCTTTGTCTATCTATTTAAAGCAGCAGGCAAGGCAACTAAATATTCTTCAGTCTTCAGTCAATCAGTACTTCTGCTCCAGATGTTCATTGTTTATGGCATTGAACATGCCTCTTTGGAGAAATTCATCATAAAAGCTGCTCAGTGACCTTCAAACTTTTCCTTGGATCATTTTGTATCAGAGGGTCATCTTTCTATATGAACCGAATTGTTTCTCAAAAGCACTTATTGTCTACATACACTACTGTAAATGGAGTAAAGGGCTTGCTCTTGGTCAGAGGGTTGTCTTAGTTTTTTTTTTATTTCTGCAGGCAATCTGAGTATGACCCTTAATTAAAAACTTGTGTGAATATACTTTTAATGTTGATTAGCCACAACACATTTATTTATTTTTAACAACAATAAGTTTATTTTTGTGCAGTTGTCTGAGTAAAAGCTACATTTGTTTAGGTGTTTCTGGCTCAAATATTTTGAATAGTCAAAAATGCAAAACCCTACATCATTTGTATTATAATATGCTATTGTATTTCGTCCCAAAAATAGTGAAAAACTTGCCCATTATTAACTTCTTTGTATTCTTTATTTAATTATGTGGTTGTAAAGTCTGGACCACTTATTTTTGAGTAGTTTGTTAAAAAAATCCATAGATCTCTTTTTAAATTATTTTCAATTGTGTTTTATTCTGCAATTGGTTATTATTACCATAATCAGATGGTCTTGCTCATATCATCAGGTGATTCTCTATTAAGAATCGTCCCACATGTATCTCTGGTTCAGAATCTCTGTCCGAGTTCATGTATAAATGCCCATTTCTTGAGGCGTTTGATTTCTCCATTGTTCTTCATAAATTCATCATGTGAGAGAGTTTCTATGAGTTTTTTTAAATTTTCTCCTCGTGCTTCACATAGCCAATTGCGTTAATGATTTTTCTGATGGGTTCAGGAACTATGGTGACTGATTGCGCTGCGCGCAACATATCACTAGTCACTCCAAGCGTTTGGGTATTCGCTGTGAGTTGAGGAATGACTGGAAGTTCAGACTTGATTGACTCGAGTTTGGCCTCAAGTAGACCAAGGAATACGCGGTACAAAGCGTAGATGCTTGGGACTCTTATGTTCTCATGGTATGATATTGAAATAAAAGATAAGTGTCAAATCCCAAAGCCTATGCCACGTGTTGTGATAGACAACGTTATAGCTTTAAGTGTCAGTTGTTCCGACAACCTAGCTAGCGCATCCTCTTCGTACGATCCTACCCAAATATTCTTGCGTATGTTATCGCGAAGATTTTGGACTGTTGTTTCGCCCTTTGTCTTCCGCATTGTTTCGACGCGTGATCGTTGGTAGATTCTCCTTCCCTTTGATTGGCGACCTCGGCCGCCGCCACGATGGCTTGTAGAAGCATTAAATTCGGTAGAGTTTTCCATCTTAAGAAAGATTGGCGGGTCTGCAATCAGGATCCTTAAAAACTGTATGCCGCTGTACTTTTACTTTTTGACAATGAATGCATGCCCTAGCCCACCTGGTTACGGCTTTATTCATTTCTGGCCAAAAGAAACGATTCGTTATCATTTTCCGTGTGGCCCTAATTCCGGGTTGGCTTATGTTATGTACTGTATCGAAAGCTAATCTACGAAATTTTTGCGGGAGATATGGTCTTACCTGGTTCTCTGAAATGTTACAATGAATTGTTTTATTACACAAAGCTGAATGAATTTGTTTTAATACAATGTTACCTCGCGATTCTGCTAACATACGCGCCATTTGTTCGTCTGTTTCCTGCGCTCGTGCGACTTCGTCGAAATCGATATGTGTTGGGCAAACCACGGACTCTACCCGTGATAGCGCGTCAGCAACCTGATTCTCGTTTCCGTTGACGTATTGTATGTCGCTCGTGAATTCGCTGATATACCATAACTGCCTTGTGCGCCGTGGGGTCTCTCGATCGGTACCTATTGAGTTGCCGTTGTCACAAAAATAAAAACGCGGAATCTTGAAATCGTAGAAAGGTCACCAGTGTTGTGCGTGTTCTGTGTATGGTGAGAAAATTAAAGAGTCGGACTCCAAGGAAGTAAATGTCTTTAATTCGGGTTCCACAATACTTCGTTATAACTAACTACGTGCTAGGTCCGCGTCGAGGCAGGGCGGTGGTATGTAGGCGACTAGCGAGCCGATCGCCGGCCCGCTCCCTAATATTTCGTCAAGAATGCAACTCAGCATATCGCTATTACTAAGCCGCCACAAACATAAACCAATTTACAAATAAATGTGAAATCCTGACTAGGTTTATTTTCTGAAGTTAGTTACCAGTCAGTGCTCTCAAGTAGTGTGAATACATTTTTGGGATGGAATAATTATATTTTTTAAATGTAACTTGTAACCCAATCAGCAAAATTGTCCTAACATCACAACAGCTAATATAAAAAAATAATAAAATGAAATTGTATTTGGTGACCGCTTGTAATTTAACTTAACCAGGATATTTTTGCTCTATCTTTATTATATAATTCTTAGGAAGAGTTAGGTGACAAACACACGTATGTTTGTCACCTAATTCTTCCTAAACGGCTGGACCGATTTGGATGAAATCTTGTGTGTTTATTTGAGTGGGTCCCTGGATGGTTTGAATATACAATTGGACCCGGTAGGCGGCGCTGTTCCGACAGGACAACGTCTGTCGGGTCCGCTAGTAGGCTTATAAAACTAAAAGGTGTAGTGATGTAAATGTTACATCATGTCACCATTTGATAGCAACTGTTACAGCCAAGTAGCATATCAGAATCTAGTACAGAGCAATTTTACATAAACAAAGTCACGCCTTCTCATGGAGTTAGGCAGAAACTACAGAATGCCACCAGCTTCTCCTTCCATACTTATTTCCCGACTGCCCCAGAAGGAGGGTAATGTTTTTCGAGAGTATGTATGCATGTATGTCTATTTCTTTGGCACGCTTTGTAGCCTGAACGGCTTGTTGGATTTACCTTATGAGGTTTCGTTAGATTCGTCTTAACTGTGGGAGTGACATAGGCTATATAATATTTATATGTATATTGCATCTGCAAATAAATAAAAAAAGGAGAGGTTGGTTTAAAAAAATAATACTACATTATTGGTATCAAATACAAGTTAGTAATGGGTCAATCAAATATATATGGGTGTTTCTCTGCTATTTGGAAATAAGTCGTTACAAGACTGTCCTTAGTAAACTTTATTAAATATTTAAAATGTTTGTTAATAAAATGAAGGGGAATTGTAAATTAAATATATATATATATATATATATATATTTATCTTAAAGAAGCCCACACATTTTCTTCTTGGTTTTAGAGTTATGGACGATTTTATAGAAAACCGTGACAGGGGACTGTTGTAACCATCCAGGGTAATGTTTTTATGGAAAAAAACGTTTTTGTTTGTGTATTAAAGTAATCAAAGTCTTTATTTTTCTTGATCTTTCCGAATATATGTTATTTTTTGGAATAAATCAACAGTATTAAAACAAATTTCACTTATTAAATTAACTTTTCTTAAGGCTAATAATAACATTTGTGTTAAACTTAACAAAATCAACTCTTTAGTTTAATAGTATTTATAGAACTCTAATTGTACGACACTTAACTCAGTCTTTATGATATCTAAAATAGGTTTACATAATAATTTGAAACATTAGTACTTTTGAAGTATTTAGTTACTTCAAAAGTACAAATGTTTAATCTAAGTAACATTAATTGTACAACGCCTTACAAAAAATCAGTCTTAACATTGCACTTCAAAAAAACATCTTTAAATTAATTTATTTCTCAAAGATATTGGAAAATAATAAAAAGAGATCTCCTCCCTGTTTGACTTAGATCTGGATCTGGTAACTTCTGTAATATTTGGTCAAATTTAAAGTCAGAAATATCGTTTTCATCCATTCTAAACTTGTGGCCCTTTTTATCACAAATTTTCATAAAAGTAACCGTTCGTTCGCCTTCCTCAGTATCTACTTGATTAATAACAGCAGCATAACGATATTCAGTGTTTCTGACGTTAAACTTGACTAAAACGTACTCACCACTGTTGTATTGCTGTTGGCTGATTGTACTGGGCCTGCAGGGCCCAGTACAATCTGTATTCAACCAGTATTCTCAAAATTGGTGTTGAAATTGTCGTGATATTTTAGTTATTGTATTATTATCCGGTGAGTTATGGGCTCGCCTGGTTTCGCCCTCAGACCCTGAATCTGTGTAAATGTCCTCAACGTGAAGTTTCGTCACTTGGTAGTTCATAACCCCTAGATTAAAATGCTGACACTCTTCTTCACAAGAGCAGCTTAAACTTTTTATTATAAGCTTCTCAGCACCTCGCGGTAACCCCAACGGGCATCGAGATATTTTACTCTTAATCTGATGTATTTTGAGGGTACCATTGAAACTTTTCAAATTCTTGGCTTCTTTCTGAACATCGTTAGTCATCTTATTAATTGCATCATCCTCAATCGTAATTGCAGGACATCTTTGTATGCACGGAATCAACAAAAGATTCTAAACTGTCAATGTCACCGCCTGTAGCAACGATGGCATCTGCAGCTCTTTTACACGTACCAGTACTTCTTTTCTATTTTGTGAATGTGAGAACTCTGTAGGCTTAGTGGACTGTAGATTTGTTGACCATTTTCTATTTTCTTAAGTACCTGGTACTTATTGAAATACCTACACTGTCCTCTCATACCTAGTCATACTGTTATTTGAAAAAATTGTAAAAGCCAATTATTTTTAAAAGAGTAACCGTGTAGTTTCTTGCCGGCTCTTCTCCATAGGAAACGACCAATTGGAACCGTGCACCTAGCTTCTGACGTTTCATAAGTGCCCATGTAGGTCTATGTGAAATAAAAATATTTTGATTTTGATTTTGATTGACGTAGCGCCAACACCATCTGCGGCACTCTTGCCGTGGCTACTCTCTGAAAATTTTTGTATATTTGGAACGTCCATATGAAGCCTTGAAGCCAATATATAGAACATCATTTTATTTCGATACTGTGTAATGGGTTCGTCGCTCTCAAAATTGATGCAAGTAATAAGCGTGGATAAAGTTTTGAAAATTGGCTTTAAGTGTTCCCTTATAGCAGCTGGGGAATGTGTAGTGTTTTTTGAAACAGTACAATAGAATCTTGTAGACTCTTTCGTGTAAAGTACAACTGTGTAAAGACTCAGCTGAAGTCTAGACCGTCCAAAATGATATGCTTGTATTTCTTCACTGTACTTGGTACAGTAATTCTCTGAAAAGTTCATAAGTATCATAACTTCGTTATCATTAAGATTATCTTTCAACTCTTTCAGGGCTTTGTACTGATGCAATACCTATGTTTCTTTCATGGTTATAATACGCATCTAATTCCTTGTGCAGTTCTTGTATCAGTTCACGCGGGCGAGCCGTTAGACTTCTTTTTACATATTTTGTTACAGATCGTACTTTATTGAACTTAGGATCCATGTAATCTTGTTTTTCAGTTATCCATTTTTAAATGATATCGGCTTTCCATCCTCAAACTCTTTGTAATCGGGATTTTTGTTGACACAACGCTGGCATTCCTGAGATAAACATTGTTCATTATAACGATCGCAGCAAGTGTTTTCAAGAAAATTGTGATTATCGTAGCGCAGAATATTTTGGCCATGCAATGCAGTTAATTTCAAATTAATATTAGCATGTTCCATCCCGTTCGTTTATATTAGGACACCATCCAGAAAGGACGTAAACGACAGAAAGTCGGGTAACTGATTACGCCAGAGTAATTACTACAAAAATTCTTGTAAGTATAAATTAGACATTGAATCTAATAAATATCTTTTTTGTTTCTTAGTCCGTTCCTGGTCACACATTACCGTTTTCCTGCACCAATCCGGCTATTATCATTATCTTCGTAAAACTTTTGCACATTCTTCATATGTTCTGATGAAATAAATGCTAGACGAGTGCGTTTCGTTGGTAATAGAGATTGATTTTTGTTTTTTTGTAGTCTCTTATACGATATAGCACTGTCTTGAGTCCTCCATAATTTATATTTTTTTACTAATGCACCGGATACAACTCTCCCGAAAATTTCTTTCTCTTTTAGTTTTTAAACCCGCGTAGTTCTCTTTTAATTGTTTATTCAATATTTCCCCGAAAGGTGCTTCATCAGTTTTACTGTTATTATTAACTTTTTTTTCCAACCGCTGTAACCTCTTTTTATACTTTTCCATTTTCTGTTTGTATTCCTGAATCTTAAGGTATTTTTCTTTCAACAACTTTTCGCGTTTCTTTTTAGCCTTTTTATTTCAGAAAAAAAAAAAAAAAAATACTTTCAGATGATCTTAAACCGGAGGTTTTTCGCTGCATCCTCGGAATTAGGTATATTTTCCCTAACAAAAGTATTTTTTATATCTTTTATGACTTTGGAAGCATAAGAGCGTGTGTAATGATAGGCACAGCAAAGGTTCAGTGAAAGTAAATATATTACGCCACAGATAAAGAGGGAACAAGCGATAGGCAGAAGTTGTAGAATAAAAGGAAACGATTTTACTTAAGAAAGGATACAATATAAAGTTCGTTAGGATAGAGATAAGAAATATGAAAATACGCGAGCTAGTAACAATAATCGGTAGCGAGTCAAAGTGACGAGGGTTCGCGTTGAGGGCTTCTGGCTGACTGGCCGACGCTGTCTGCGTCTTGAGCGGGCTGCGGAGGCGGTGCGGTGCGCGGGTTCCGGTGTGAGGTAGCTGACCGGTTTCCGCGGCAGGCAGCGCTCGCAGATCGGCGGCACCTTCACGCCAACAAGGGTTAAAGGGTAGGTAGGCTAGTAGGTAGGCATACTGTGAACAATGAAATTATATTATTGTGGGTCGTTAACATGACGCCACAGGACCCCCTTACGAATAAAAGGGCCACTTTATTTATACCGTTCAGGGAACTTTACTTTGAGCCCTGAACGAGTAAGTAGTACGCAATGGTCTCGCATCTTGTGTTTCATGGCTATGTGTTTCAACGTCATCACGCCATGCATATGCTGGTTTTAACCTGTCAATTGACACCTTGACGGTTTTATTATTGAGAACTATGTCGAATGTCTTTGGACTTCTTGCAACGACCTTATGAGGGCCGCTGTAAGGTGGTTCTAGCGATCCACGAAGCAGATCCTGGCGCAAAAACACATGCGTAGTGGTATGTAAATCTTTGTGCTCAAACACCCTATGCTGTGAATAGTCACGTCACGAACATCTGGTACGTCGAATTTACCAAGAGGAGATGTGGTATGTCTTGTTACCTCCGACTTCTGACACGGAATGCACTCTCTAAGGCCTTCCCTTAGGAAAGACGTTCGTGCTTGGGGCACGAACGTTTTCCCTAAGGGAAGGCCAAACAAAACGTTCACTGACCATTTTGATGGATGCCTTCGCACCAGGGTGGCTTAGGCTGTGCAAAGTCTGGAACACACGGCGTCTGTGGGTAGCTGTCACGAAAGGTCTGTGTTTTGCTAAAGGAACATCACAATAAATATGTACGTTAGAATTTGGTACTTGCGCTAACTCCAGTGTCAACGAATGGTTACCCTTCAGTAGTTGTTGGAGCTCTGGATCATCGCGCTGCGCAAGGGCAAGCTCCATGAAATCCACTGGCGCAGTGACTGCCTAAATCCGAGACAAAGCATCGGCCACCTGGTTGTCCTGTCTGGAAATGTGCTGAATGTCAGTCGTGAACTGAGAAATAAAATACAGTTGATTAATCTGTCTTGGTGAACCTTGTTAGTCTTTCTTTTTAAATGCACTTATCAGCGGCTTATGATCGGTGTAAACAGTGAAAAATGGTGCTTCTACCATATGTCGAAAATGCTTGATGGCCTCGTATATAGCTAAGAGTTCGCGATCATAAGCGCTGTATTTCTGCTGCGTGGGGCTCATCTTCTTCGAGTAGAAAGCTAAGGGCTGCCAGATGTTATCTACCTTCTGCTGTAATATAGCTCCTAAGGAAACATTGGATGCATCTACTATCAATGCCAGTTGCGCATCAATAACCGGGTGAACCAACAGTGCTGCATCTGAAAGGCTATGCTTACAACGCTCAAAAATTTCTAATAACTGGGAAGTCAACTTCACTGGTTTCGATCCTTTCATGTCTGGGCCTGCCAATAAATCATTAAGTGGGGCTTGTAACTCTGCAGTATTTTTCATGAAACGCCTATAAAAATTGAGCATTCCTAAAAATCTTCTTAAGCATTTTATAGTCTGAGGCGGTGGGTAATCCTGAATAGCCCTCTCCTTCTCATCTAAGGGGCGCACTCCTTTTGCTGAAACAGAATAACCAAGAAAAGTTACCTGTGGCTCACCACAATTGCACTTAGCTACTTTCATGACCACTCCATACTCTTCGAGGCGTGCGAACAGCTTACGTAGATGTTCTTTATGCTCCTGAGTACTTCTAGCAGCTATTAAAAGGTCATCGATATACGGAAAACAGAAGTCAAAATCACGTACCAATCCATCAATAAAACGTTGCAAACGTTGCAACGTTGCGTTACGTTGCAGCGTTTCTCAAACCAAATGAAATAAAAGGAAATTCAAATAACTCAAACAGTGTCCTGATGGCTATCTTCTTAATGGGTAATGAAAATGGGGCAAGATGGGGTAAGCTAATTATTATCACAATAAATACAAATATGAATTTCTTGGGTGTTTTCATCATCCACACCAGCATAACCATTGTGAGCCCAACGTCCACAAAGCTGGCAGCCTACCCAACCTTCGGATGATTTCAGAAAACTATGATTTTCATTATTACAATAGAGACAAATTGTATCTTCATCATCGTCATTTTTCGTTTTGGCTGCAACTGTAGTCTTTTGTTTCTTCTTAGCATTTTTTTTTGAGCCGAGGATCATTAGGATTGGATACTTTCCTCAGTTTTTTCAAAATCTCCAGCTCATTTTTATAAGGAGTTGAAGTAATGACGGCTGTTTTTCCTCTCCGGTATTGCTTCCTCTTTTCAATTTGTTGGACCAAAGGGATTGGCAAAATATCACCAGGGGATGCATTTTCAAAGCTAGATGCAAGATCGCGGCACACCGTACGGATGGGAGATTTAGAAGCAAAAGAACATCCAGGTTCAGGTTCGGGAGCAGGTTTTTTAGTCACATCAGGTGTGACTTGCTCGGTACATTCGGTGATAAAATCTATTCTAACTGGAGTGCATGATTCTGTTGTAGCTTCAGGTCTTGTTGTAACTGCTCCAGGATGGGATGTTGTGGCCGTTGAAGATACAGTCGTGACTACTGTGGTTGAAGGCACAGATGGAACTACCTCATACTGAGGCCCTTCGGCTTCTGTAACTCTCTGTTGCTCTACACTCGACGAGTTTTCAATATTTTGTATATCAGTAATTGCAGCAGATATGAAATCGGCATCCGTAAAATTATTTTCATTAAACGGCCATATGCCACACTTTCTGAATGCGTTGATTGCTGTCGACATTGTAGCTGCCTGAACGTATGCATTTCCAAATATTGTTGTTTACTTTGTTGTGGTATAGTTGCACAAAAGTTCAGTTAATTTTTTTTTTTTGAGAAATTATTTTATCTCAATCAGCCTTTGGTGTAAGACGGGGTATTGGGTATGGGGTAAGATGGGGTATAGGGGCAACATGGGGAAGTGGGTCTTCGTTTAGGTATCTATGTTTATAAATAGGTACGTGCCTAATACGATTTTACTTTTCGGCTAAAACAATGGTACGTACATACAAGAAAAAAACTAAAAGAGGAGAGTGGTCAACAATTTCTATGAAAACAGCTATAGATAAAGTATTAAGTAAAGAAATGGGCTACAGAAAAGCCGCTTCTGAATACGGAGTGCCTCAGACTACTTTGGAGCGATATGTTAAGAAAATGAAAGAAGATGGTGAAGTTACAATTGGTGTACCTTTGGGCCCAAAAAACCTGTATTTACAACAAAAGAAGAAGACGAGATGGTGGCATATCTAAAACATATGGAAGAACGTCTTTTTGGACTGACAACTCTCGATCTGAGACGTCTAGCATATCAAATGGCTGTGAGAAAGGGTAAGGCGCACAATTTTAATACTGACAAGCAGATGGCTGGGGTTGATTGGCTCAAAGGTTTCTTAAGGCGTCATCCAGATTTATCAATTCGTAAGCCCGAAGCTACTTCAGCACCTAGAGCAATGGGTTTTAATAAAGTGGTCGTTAGTAAATTCTACCAGTTGCTTGGAGAGATTTATGACAAGCATAAATTAACTCCTGATAAAATATATAATTGTGACGAAACTGGTATCTCCGTTATATCTAAAACCAAGAGCAAAATATTGGCCATGAAAGGACGAAAACAAGTAGGCTCGTTATCATCTGCTAAACGCGGCCAGACTATTACAGTAGAAATATGTTTTAACGCTGCTGGAACCTACATGCCTCCACTGATGATTTTTCCGAGACAAAGAATGAAACCAGAATTGTTAGATCACGCTCCACCAGGTACTGAAGGTGTTTGCAATGCTCGAGGCTGGATAACTACTGAAATATTTTTGACTTGGTTCAAAAAGTTCATCAGATTCTCCGGAGCTACTCCTACTTATCATGTGTTGCTGCTTCTGGATGGGCATGTAAGTGACACTCAAAATTTGGAAGTAATTGATCTGGCACGTAAAAATGGAGTTATTATACTTTGCTTTCCTCCTCACTGCACACATAAAATGCAGCCAGCAGATGTTGCATTTATAAGGCCACTCAGTACATATTATGACCATGCTGTTTCGGCCTGGTTGAGATCACACCCAGGGCGTGTGGTAACTGTATTTCAGATAATTCAGCAACTAATTTTAAAGAGGGAACAAGCGATAGGCAGAAGTTGTAGAATTAAAGGAAACGATTTTACTTAAGAAACGATACAATATAAAGTTCGTTAGGAAAGAGATAAGAAATATGAAAATACGCGAGCTAGTAACAATAATCGGTAGCGAATCAAAGCGACGAGAATTCGCGTTGAGGGCTTCTGGCTGACTGGCCCATAGACTAATATATATATATAGACTGGCCGGCGGTCGACGCCGTCTCCGTCTTGAGCGGGCTGCGGAGGCGGTGCGGTGCGCGGGTTCCGGGGTGAGGTAGCTGACCGGTTTCCGCGGCAGGCAGCGCTCGCAGATCGGCGGCACCTTCACGCCAACAAGGGTTAAAGGGTAGGTAGGCTAGTAGGTAGGCATACTGTGAACAATGAAATTATATTATTGTGGGTCGTTAACATGACGCCACAGGACCCCCTTACGAATAAAAGGGCCACTTTATTTATACCGTTCAGGGAACTTTACTTTGAGCCCTGAACGAGTAAGTAGTACGCAATGGTCGCGCATCTTGTGTTTCATGGCTAAAGGGTAGGTAGGCTAGTAGGTAGGTATACTGCGAACAATGAAATTATATTATTGTGGGTCGTTAACATGACGCCACAACTTTTTTCTTAGCACGATACTTAGAACAATGCTCTTTCCAAACTTTTTTGCAGCCTTATGCTCCTTAACTAATTTTCTTGTGCCTTTTTCTTTTTTCTTTCTATATATCCGCCTTTCTTTTTTTTTCATTTCTTCTTTTTTCTTAGGGCCATTTTTAAGTCTTTGATATCTCAGACGTTCAGCTATACGTTTTTGTTCTAATATTTCTTCTCTTGTTTTGGGTGGCTTCTTTTTCGGTGGCATTTTGAAATCATACCTACGAAAGATAACGCTGTTACACTATTTGCGCTGTAGCATGGTGCGGGTGACAGTTTCAGTAACATTTCGTTTCACTCTTGAAAGTTGCCGCGATTTACAATTTATGACTTAATATTTCAGTTGTACCACATTCGTAATATATTAAATAATTAATAACTGTAGTAAATTAAATTAAACCCAACCAGAATGTTCTAATCAAGAAATAAAATCAAATTGAATGAAAAATTAAGCAAAGTGTTATGCGTATAACGTAACGCCATAGACGTATTTAGTGATGGGATGTACTGCTACGATGGATAGTCGATATTTTTTATAATAAAAAACGTATATTGTGCGTAGGTCAATTTTTATTTTTAAAAGGTCTAATTATACAACAGAACATTTATAGGGTAAGGTTGCTTAAAAGGTTGCTAAAAAAAAATACATGTTATTCGTCTAAACTCATATCAGAGTCAGGAACATCTGAATTGTCACTCAATTCATCATCTGAATCTGTGACGGATATTATTAACGATGACTCAATTATGTTGTCAATATGTATGTCACGATCCCAATCAGACATAATGTCCCTTTTTGTTTTATTCACGACCTTCGACCAGTCTTCAGGTTGAACATTGTTGATGGCCTCTTGTAATAGGGCCAACATCTTATTTGCCGTAAATGGCGGCGAAGTATTATTTCTTGCGGCGTAACCTAAAAATAAACGAACTTATAAAAAAAAGTATTCAAATAATCATCAATCAGCCTAATCTAGTATCTGGTAATGTTTTTAAACTAGGTACATGCTACGATCGGAAAGCTGATTTTTTTATAAAGCTTCAAAATGGGAATTGAAATTAAAAGCATACCTTTTATTTGGGCCCAAATCAGCTCAATAGCGTTATACTGGCAATGGTAGGGTGGTAGTCGAAGGACCTGGTGGCCTTTTTCTTTTGCCATCTCGTCCAGAGCATAGGTAGGAGTTGGTGGCTTATGGCGTCGGACTAAGGCAATAAGCTCCGTCTTTAACATTTTTATATCTGCTGTAACTCCGTTTTCACTCAGCCACTTCACCAACTCGCTTTTGCGGTTGGATTGGTTTGGGGGTTTATTAACTTGCACCGAATGGTAGGGTGCGTTGTCCATTATTATGGTCATAGGCTCTTTTAAATTGTTTAATAGACCTATGAACCAATCTTTAAATTTTTCGTAATTCATCTCCTCATGATACTCCGTAGTTTTTTTTGACTTAAAAGCCAGCAAACAATCAGGGACGAATCCACTTGCTGTACCTGCGTGACAAATAATAAGGCGTTCGCCTTTGCCTTCCGGCACTTTGGTACACGATTGTGCCGTATCGTCGGTCCAACTTTTACCCACTGTGTGGTTGGCGTTTAGCCACGTTTCATCCAAAAAGACAACTTTGCTCCAATCACTTATGTTTTTGGCCTTCCTTAAAAATCTACATCTTGCTAGGGCAATGTCAGTCCTATCCATAATAATCTTTCTTTTGTTAACTTTTTTGTAAACAAAGCCAATATCTTTTATAACTTGCCGTAGCGAAGTAATACCTCCTTTGAACAAGTCAGCTTCTTTTAATGATTTTAGAAGCTTGAGCAATGTGGGTAGCTCCATTCTTCTATAATAATCATAAATATGATTTCTAATAGCAACCTTAGCAAAATCATCCAAATCTGTGATTGGCTTCACCTTGGTCCGCTTTTTGTTGGGTGTCGATAATTTATTTTCAAACATCCCATCTTGGCCAATTTTCTCACGTGTTATACGCGAAACAGTATTGCGGCCAATATCAAGAGCTTCGGCTACTCGTTCTACAATATGATTCAATGGTAACAACGGTCCATTATTTTGTTGTTCTCTTTCAAAGTAGTCTCGGAGGCGAACAACAAGCTCCCTGGCCTGACTACCCAAAACAGTTTTTTTTGTATGCTTAGGCATGGTAATAACAACAAACTCAACAAACTTATAACAAATAACAATTTAACAAAAATGAAAACAAACAATGAAATCGTAATACGTGTCACATTAAGTCACAATATAACGCGCTTGCACTCGTACTCGCACTCACAGCATCGCACGGGTAAACAACATGGCCGCCGCGCCGATGCACCATAGAGCAAAAATGTTGTCACGAAAAAAAAAACATAAACCCGATTTTGATTATTTTATATAAGTACAAAGATAATTATGTAGCCATAAAACATTTATATTGACAAGTTTATACACGTAGCACACACGTAGTTACACTGCACAACTGAATAATACACTAATTTTCATAACAATATTAAAGAGAACTAGATTCACGCTGCGAGTATCGTTAGCGATAAAAATGAATTGCATAACCTCACATCCCTACGTGGTACTGACAAATGTCAACGTCATACGGGCAACTGTCACCCGCACCATGCTACAGCGCAAATAGTGTAATGGTCATAGATTCGCAATCTGGCATGTCGGACTTGACAAAACCCTGTGCTATGAAATGACAGGGGACTGTCATTTTTACATGAATACTTAACAAAACAAAATCGTTTAAATAGATTAGCGAAACAGGTTTGGCTAAATACTAGATAATCAATTATTTTAAACAAATTGTCGTTATTAAAACTCTTAAAATAGTAAAAAAAAGGCTTATCAGTGCACTGTTTTCCGTGCTCCGTTCACTAACGGCCGAGACGGGTGGTTGACAAGCAAAAGCAGTCGTAGCACTGACAAAATGGCGGCTGCCCGCTTGGCTTCAAAACTGAATGAACTTCACACTGGTTACATTCCGTTCCACGATCTTAACATTTCGCGCCAAAACGAATTTTGACTTAAGCGCAGGTTTGACATTTCAACAGGGGATTATTTTAATAATTTGAGGACAACATTCGCACATAGATATTTTGATTAAATTTCTGTTGTAAAATTATAATTATGATATAATAAAGATGCTTACAGTTCTTTATTAAATATTTAGATGTTTTTTATTCAGTTATCAATGTAAAAAAAAATAATATTGGTAACAAAGTTTGCAATTCTGGAAAAGGGACGCACCAGGGGACTGTATTTTGAGGTGTTTGAGGTTCATTTATTCAAATATTACATTATTAAATTACTAAAAAAGCTGTGGCTTGCCAAGAATACCTAATACTATGTCGTTAGTGATACGAAAAACGGAGAAATATCAAGATTCATTACATAAAATTAGCTTGGGATAGCGATTTTCCATTTAGTGGAGAAACACCCGTATAAATATATTTTTTAATAAAACTAAAAAGCTTGATTGTAGGATCTGCGGTCACCATGGGCGTTCCGCAGGGTTCAATTCTTGGGCCTTTCTTATTTCTAATTTATGTTAATGATTTACCTTATCACATAAGGGATAATCATAAGATAGTATTATTCGCAGATGACACTTCCCTCATTTTTAAAATCAAACGTCAGTTAGTCAACTTTGAATAACAATCTCTAAAGTTTTGCGTTGGTTTAATGTAAATAATCTTATCCTGAACGAAAAAAAGACTTCACTCATTAAATTTTCAATGCCAAATGTCAGGCAGCTATCTGCCAATGTTCAAGTTAATGGAACAGAGTTGAACCTTGTTGAGTCGATAGTTTTTCTTGGAATTGACAGTAAATTACAATGAGGCCCACACAAATTGTCAGGCAGGCTAAGTTCGGCCGCCGATGCTGTTAAAAAAATTAGACAGATAACTAACGTAGATACAGCCAGAATTGTTTATTTTAGTTATTTTCATAGTCTTATGTCATATGGGATTCTTTTCTGGGGAACCCGTGCGGACATTAATACTATCTTTGTTCTACAGAAAAGGGCTGTTCGAGCCATTTACAATCTAGGTCCAAGAGATTCCCTTAGAGAAAAATTCAAATAAATAAATATTCTGACTGTAGCCTCACAATATATTTTTGAAACCTATTGTATGTACACAAAAATATATCAAATTTTAAGAAAATGTTCGATATTCATAGTTTAAATACCAGGAATAAACACAACCTTGCTGTACATCGCACACGTCTCCACAAAGTAGGCAACTCTTTCATGGGTCAATGTATACGCTTTTACAACAAACTTCCCATTGACGTTTGAAACTTACCCATTAATAGATTTCAAATCTGTATTAAAACCAAACTTTGTAAAAAAGGGTACTATAAAATTTCAGATTATTTAGAAGATAAAAAAGCTTGGGATTGAGTTGCTCGCTTTGCTAAGCCTTGTGATAATGACATTTTTATTATTATGTAAAATCATCCAAATATACCAGGTTTGACATTGTTGAAAATTATATTCAAAATGACATGATTACTTTGTAATGTATTATATTATTTTAATTAATTATTGTGAATGTGAGGAGTATGTGGATATCATTATTATTTTCATTTCTCAGCTAGTTTTAATGATGGTCTGGCAGTTTGAGTAGTTTATGCGGCCTACCCAAATGTCCTTTATTTAGTATTGTTCGTCGAGTTGAGCTGCTTAAGTTCTGAGTTGAGCTCCACGATTACTGACAAATGCTTGCACTGACTGGACAGGTCCACTCAAATATGTGTGGTTCTTTCCTCAAAATACCATTTCAGACACTAATCTACATGGTCCTCATATGGCCTGACCAAGATTATGTCTGGACTTTAAAAGAGACTGTGACCTCTGAGTTTGTTTCGGCCTTTCTTCTCAGAGTAGTCAGATAGGAAACGCCGAACTCAACTAGCTTATTTTAAATATTTTTTATATGACGTGTAAAAGTGATTCCGATATCTTATTTACATTTACAGAATAAACAATTTCACTTCATTTCATTTTTTGAAATAAAGCAAATTATTAAAAAAAAACATAAAACCCGACTGCAAAAACACATAACTGAAAAGACAAAAACAAGCATTATGTTATAATATAATCTTTAAAATGTTGGTATTGCAAGCGGGGTACAAACCAATAACCTGAAATGATGGTGTAATTTTTGTTTGTCCCCCGCCTGCAATACCAAAATTTTATAGATTATATGATAATGCTTGCTTTTGTCTTTTCAGTTACG
Source organism: Omphaloscelis lunosa (assembly GCA_916610215.1). Classification (NCBI taxonomy): domain Eukaryota; kingdom Metazoa; phylum Arthropoda; class Insecta; order Lepidoptera; family Noctuidae; genus Omphaloscelis; species Omphaloscelis lunosa. The sequence continues at coordinate 2,864,489 of OU744248.1, forward strand.
CGTTTTTGCAGCCGGTTTTTTTTAAAATAATTTGCTTTATTTTGCTTTGTTTACGTTCATACATCTGGTTATAAGCAGATTTTGCTCTATAAATAATTTCTCTTTTGATTATTATTTGCACTATAATGGTTCTAAAATAACTAATAAGGCTGCCATCATCTTAAATACTAATAGGGCTGCCATCATCTTAAATATCGATGCCGAACATAACTAAAAACTTGAAATTAAAATTCAGTTTTTGTCCCCAAATACGCATGAAATTATATTAATTACAATCTAAAAGTACCCGTCACGAGAAGCTATAAATTATGTAAACAAACATCTTTTACTAAGTATACATTTTATACTGCGAGATAATAATAAATTGACCATATTCAATCGACATGAAATATAGACGGGTTATATGAAAGTAACAACCTATTTAATTTAGTCGGATCATATTTTAACGACGCAAAGCGCTATCGTTTGTGTTTCTTGGTACCGGAACGCGTCCGTCGCAGGGATTGTAAACAAAATACAAATTTTAAATTTGACGAGGTAAAACAATGATTACAAGAGGGACTGCATCAGATTACTTCGGAAAATTGGAAGCGTTGTGTGGAGCATGTTATCAAGGAAGACGATAATTTTTATTCCAAAATCGATGAGATGATTGATAAAACTGTAGACAGCTTCGTGATACATGTCATTGATTCTGACACAGAAATGGAAACATCTGAATCTGACGAATAATTATTCTTAAATAATATATGTTAATTAATATTTGTTACTTAATAATTTATTAAATCTTAAACAAATTCATTTTTTTTGTTGGTCCAAATGTTGTGAACTCCTGAACACTTGTTTACAAAATTTATAGCTTCTCATGACGGTTACTTTACATAGATAAACACAATTTCTTTTTTTTTTTGTATAGCTTGTTTGCGTGTTTGCAGTGAATGTACCTTATATTGTTTGACAAAAATGGTTAAAATGGAACTCCAACTTTTCCATTTCTCCGTGGTAAAATATATAAGTAACAGGATTCCGGTTGGAAGGAAAACTACAATATGTAAAAAAAACCCTGTCCGATCCGAAAGGGGCTCATAGGTACTGCAATAACATTACCAAAAAGTTTAAAAAAATATTATTATTGAAAATAAAAAGTTATTGCTATTTAAAATTCACATTTTTAGTACCAAAACTACCCCGAATCCATGAAAAATTTGCAAATTTTCAACAGGGGTCGTAAGTGTAATAACCCGGTAAAATTCCCCTTTAAAAAAAGGTGGCGATTTTTTTTTTCTTTTTCTTGAAAGTTTCTACATAAATATACTCTCAATACGATACTTAACAACACCCTCGCGGAATGGACAGGTTTTTTTTACATGTGTTTTGCTTCCAACCGGAATCCAGGGTTTAAAGTAGTCTATGTCCTTCAGGTCATGGTCTACCCATGTGCCATATTTTATCCAAATCCGTTCAGCCGTTTTAGCGTGAAAGCGTAACAAACAAACAAACTTACTTTCGCATTTATAATATTAGTAAGGAAGTAAGGATTCTCCCGAAATGACAGGTCAAACTTAATGACGGATCGTGATTACTTTGATTAATAATTAAACCTTAACCTTTCCATTCATCATTTTGAGTAGGACTTCTAAAAATCTATTATTCAAAACTAAACAACCTCAAATTCTTTAAACATGAACTGGGAATCAACCCTTATCTAATCAGTCTCAGTATTTGGAATGCCTATGATGTCCGGCCATAGTTCAATGGGCGGTATATTTTATGTATTGGTGGTTCTGAAGAACAAGAGCTGGACTGTGACCGACTTCTGTGCTCTGTAACTATTGGGCGGTGTTTCTGATTGAGCTACTCCACGAGTTATTTGATTTGCGTGACGTTGCTGTAGTTCCCCATTCTCTGCTAGGCCCTTCTACCACTTCTATGATAGCTCTACACCATTTTTCACCCGGCCTATAATTCCACACCAATACCGGCTGGTCCACAATAAATTTCCTAAGATGTTGTAGCTATGCTCTTTCCTCTGTTTTTTTTTTGTGAGCCTATCTATAACTTTATCTAGATGCAAGCTCGATACAGCTGTTGTGTATTTTCTTCCATTTAAAATCTCCGCTGGAGAATTATTGTTATCGTTGATAGGTACTGTGCGTAATGAATACAAAAATTTTGTTAGCTTCTCCTTCCACGGTATTTGTATTGAGGACGTTTGCTTTACTTTGTTAGGGTTCCGTACCTCAAAAGGAAAAACGGAACCCTTATAGGATCACTAGTGTCTGTCTATCCGTCTGTCACAGCCAATTTGCTCCGAATCTAAAGGACAGATTAAGTTGAAATTTGGTACTCGTAATGTATTTCTGAGACCCAAACACGTAACGTAAATAAGTGAATTTTGAATATGGGGGTCACTTTCTGGGGGCAAAAAGTAAGAAGAAAAAAATATTAACTGTATCGTGTGACATATCAAATGAAAGGGTTTATTGCTAGGCTAACTTTTAAATTAAAATAGGTGCCATATTGAAGCTTACAAAATAACTTTTCAGTGCATCATATAATAACTATTTCTGTATGGAGATTTAAAACACGTAGCAATTTATAGAAACTCATATTAATTTTTAAAACAAATTACACAATCTAACGCGTCTCACGGCTCTAAGACCAATAATGCCGGAGAAGTCCCTCCCTTCCTCCCACTTCACTGTGAACCCCCAAAGTAGCTTCACTCGGTGTTGCTAACACGGCCTTCAGTCTTATTTTGCCTAACGAACCATCTGAAAGCACACACTTTATGGTAATGTGTTATTAAATATAAAACAACAACGCTTCGGCCAATCATGATTCATAATACTAATAGAACTCCAGTTGCAGGGTTTACATCAGTTTCGGAAGTATTTTTTTTCGTAAACGCGATTGTGCTCTTTATTTAGACAAGGTTAAGGACCAATGTTCAACCTAGTTCATGCAAATAAGCAACAGAGCTCTATTTTAATTATTAAGTCACTTATTGTCCATATTTTTATAAATAAACGATTTATTATTATAAATGTTCTATACAAGTATTTTTCTTCCACCAAAGCGATTTTGTTCAAGTTTTCACTTCTGTCGGCACTCCGGATTGCCACCAATTTCTTTTTTTTTTTTTACTCTGCCAACACGCCTTTTATTTATATTTACACGTACTATTGATGTATCACTCAACACACCAGTTATCAATTTAATCCTAGGTTTAATGTTCTCAGCAGCAGCCACTCCATTATACGATCTATTACTTCTTTCACTGCCCCACATGTCTTTGACTTCATATCTATCTTGATCCAGGCATTTCCTTATTTGGAATGGGCCTTTAAAGGTAGGCAGTAATTTTTTGCTTTGTCCGTCATTTGTTTGGTTTTGTATTTTAATAAGGTCAAAGTCATAAAGATATGGGCATGATAAAGATCAGCTTAAGTGCGGCACCGGTCGAATCTTTTCTTCTGATACTGCGCACTATTCATAATATTTTCGTCCGTTCTTTTACGCAACTTCGTCACATCTATACTATGCTCGTCAGCATTCTCAAATTCAGGCCCGGAGCTGTCACTATCAGTACGTAGTCTATACCCGAACATGACCTCACATGGGGCGCCTTTGATCGTTTTGTGATTCGTACTATTAATCGCCTGTTGTAATGGCGTAACACAGTTATCCCAACAATCTTCATCCAAATCTATACCCATAGTTGTCATTGCCTCCAGAATCGTTTTATTAAAACTTTCAGCTTGACTGCTTGAGCGCGGCATACCTGTGGCAATTGTGTGCATGCGAATATTTTTACCGTTGCAAAATTCTTTAAACCTTTTTGAAGTAAACGCGGAACCCGCATCCGTCACAAGTGTACGAGGGTTGCCGAATATTTTTGCTATACCTTCAAGATCACTTATTACATTACTACTATCGGTATTAGGTACCGCCGAGATGAATAGAAAGAAAGAAGAAATAAAAATAGGTTTATTTGTCACAGAGACATGTGCATTCATAAAAGACAAGAGTAAACGAAAACAACAAAAAGTACATAATAAATCACGAGCATAAAATACTTTGTAAACGCATCCACTACGACTAACAAATACTTGTTTTTATTTTGCAAAGGGACCCAGATGGTCCACATGAATCGTGTGGAATGATTGTGCATATTTTGGTAATGGATAAAGTTCACTTTCGTTTGGGCCGCCTTTGTTTTATAGTAAACGCAGTTTAAACAGTTTTTTTTTATAAAAAAAAAATAATTATGGGTCGCATCCGAGAAAACCAATATCGGCTAGAAATTCGTTCGGCTGTTTTATCGACCGAGAAATGGCCGAGGTCATCATGGTTGCATTTGATAATTTACCATATGCATTTACGAGTATTTGGGACAACCCAGCGACGACCGTGATTTGTACGTCGATATACTTTATTGCCAAGAAGTTCGTATTTGTTGAATACATCCCTATGTTTGTCTGCTTCGCCCGACTCTAAAGTCTGCCTAATAACTACTATCTGAGGAGCCTGCAGTTGAACTGGAGCAACGAATCCGCTTCTATTATGGACATGACTTTTTCCGCTTCAGATTTTTCCCCAGACTTAACGGGTTCCTACTTAAAGCATCTACATGGTGCATACGAATGCCCTGTCTATGAGCGATATCGAAAGAGAACTCTTGCGTAGAATGCAACCAGCGTTAAATTCGGGCTAACGGGGAAGCTTTTTTGTTAATGCATAACGTACCGCACTGCAGCCTGTCACTATACGGAAATTAGTCCCTAACATATAGCGCCTAAACTTTTCCAAAGACTACGATAGCTAGCAGTTCAAGCTCAAAATAATAGTATTTTTTTCATCTTCGGTAGTTTGACGGCTATAATAACGAATAGATTTTGCACCATTATCCCCAGCCCGTCCCATCTTTGATGTCCTCCCTCCGGTGACGCCCTAAGCCGAGGCTCGTACCCCACAGGGGGTGCCCTTAGCGAGCGTTCACCTAGCTTTTTAGCTTAGTTTTGTATGCCCCTGGCTGGAGGCTTTGAGTGTAGCAGCTTAAGGCAACCACAGGATTGACCGGTTAAGTAGTCATGACCTCAGAAGTCAGCTACGAGATGCCCAACAGAAAAAAAAAACACCATTATCCGTAACCTGCATCAAAATGCCTTTAATTCCATCTGCTTGCGTCAGTAAAGTATGCTTTGCTTGGCAGGGTCAAATAGTGACAAAATATCATGTCATCTTAACGTCTCTTTTAATACCGTGAAGGCGCGATCTTGTTCAGAATTCCACACCCAAGGGCTGTCTTTTTCAGTAATTTGGAAAGCGGGCTAGAGAGCATGGCACAGTCTTTTAAATTTACGAAAATAACTGATCAGGCCAAGAAACTGTCGGAGCTGGTGAATTGTTTTTGGGACTGGGAATTCCTTAACTGCCCTAACTTTACTCTCGCATGGCTTCAAACCCTCAGAGTTTACTTTATAGCCCAGGAACTCTATTTCTGACTTTAAGAAACTTCTTTAAGTTAAGCGTAAGACCATATTACTTAAAGATTACCAGTACCTTCTCTAGAAGATGAAGTTTTTCTTCGGCCGTCTCACTAATTACCAACACGTCATCTAACTAAAGAACAATCTCACCAAACCTCAAGTTCCCCATGACCTTGCCCATCATTTGTTGAAAACATGATGGTGCATTGGCTAGACCGAATGGGAGTCTCAAAAATTCATAATGCCCGTCCTCAGTTATAAACACGCATTTTTTGCTTTATCATATTAATCAAAAATAACTTAGAAAACACGCATAAAAGTTGGAGAGTGGGGGCTCGCGTCACAACTCAGTATAAAATCTAACAAAGCGTGACGTCATGTCACATTTTACCTCAATGCACATCACCGTAATCTTTTGATTACGTCAAAAAAGAAAAAAATATATGTCCAATATTTTTTATAAATCTACCGTCCGGACAAAAAAAAAGTTGAACACAGACGTATTGTGAAAGATGTCGCAGTTTCAATGGATTTGATTTTGTGACTGTACTTGAATTACCGTAGGCTGATAAAATTTTCGGTTTTCCTAATTATGCTAATATTAGTGGTTAGGTCGGTTCCCCCCTTAGGGGAAGGGCCGCACTCCACCCCGTACGGCCCTGTAGAGCTCGTCTCCAGACCGGTCACTCTCCCACTGATATAAGAAATGAATTCCTAAATAAGAAGAACTCCGATACCTTGTCCCATTAATAAGGCAAGGAAAGGATTGAAGGAGATTGTAAATAAGACAGGAATTCATAGTTATGAAAATACATTGGATGTGACTTTAGAAAGCTATTTAAAAATAATAGAGGGATGCAAAGTATGTCGTTATAATAATATAAACTTGTGAGTAACCTTTACGTTAGCGTAACAGGTATTTGGTCAGTCATTACTCACACGATACCTCACATCTGCACTCGGAATGCTCAGAGCAACACTTCCATAAGTGACGCATTGCGTCGGCATCATGCTCTTTTGGAGACATGGTCCCTAGCAGTTCTTTCGAACTGATAAACGTGACGCAGCGGCTTTCCCTGCGGCAACGTGTGACCGTCCTTGTCTACAACGGGCGGCTAGTTCCAGCGGCATGCGTCGGCATCATGCTCTTAAGGAGACATGGTCCCTATCAGTCCTTGGACTGAATATAAGATAGATGTGTTCACCCAATCCCCTGGAAGGTCGCCCTTTGCACAACAAGCACATCTGCAAGACACGCGTTCATGTCAGTCTGACCGAATTATTGGTCTGAGATATCGAATACAACATTCAAGAATTACTAGCTAATAGAGTTGAGAATCGAAACTCAAGAATCATTATTTATTTAGTAGAGTTTGGATAATCTCTCTTAAAGCCCTTTTAATTAGTCAAGAGGCAATGGATAACGAATTCAAGATCTAGGTACTAGATAATAGAGTAGAGAATCACAATTCAAGAATCATTAATTAATAGAGTTGTGGATCAACTCTCCTAAAGATCTAAAGACAGTCCCAAAGCGCCCTCCCTTCACCACTTCCTAGTGTTTGAGCTGGGGAGAAGAAGTGGCGCAACAAACTCCCCAGCAACACGTCTCTGTCTGTTTAGTTACAAGAACTTCAAATATATTTCCAGCCTTGGATAATTATTATAAAGAAAGACTCACCCAGTCGCACCAACATACTCACACTCACACATATTACATTAGGTACTATATTAGTCTAATCTGGGCCTTAACCCAACTATATTTAACTTAATAACTAATACTCGTTATCTCGCGACAGCCCACTCGGACATGGCCTCTTGGTATTCACCAAGTCTACTAATTTAACTAGCCTAGATTCGGACGTCCGTACTCTATCGTGGTCTCAAGCCCATTGCCCTTGGTATTCACCAATCCTTCCAAATTCCTAAAAACACCACGTTTATCTCAGCCCCTTTTCTGAGTGTTTCTCACAAAGACTTAAAACGCTTTTTGCTTGCTTTGCCTCAATTGTTTTTTAACGGCCTGAGTAGGTCGACTCTCGAGGTTTTATGATTTGCAGATGTGGCTGCAATAATGTCCGTTGCTTCGAGTCTAGGGATTTCCAACTTTTTGAGACGGTATAGCCAAGAGTTACAATTTATATAGGTATATTTTATTATAAAACATTCGATTATGTCTTAGCACGAAATCGATTAGAGTAGCTATGATTCTAGCTAGCCGCTAGAATAATAAAATAATTAATCTAATAATATAACTACAGTAATCGGATATTAAATAGTAGCATCAATGGCTTATCAATTTATCATGCCTTTTGAAAGTTTGTTTGAATCTGGCTCATAAGTTGTTGTTTTAAATATCTAGTATGACTCTAGATTTATATTTGTTAGTTGATCCATATTCCTTCCTTTTTATTATATTTATGCAAGACTACGCTTGCTCGCACGTAGTTTGAGAACCGCGTGTTGTGTACCCCTGCCTTGGTCTCAGTTCTTAGAATTTGAAGGCTTGTTACCCATAAAATATAAATGAATAGGTTTCTAAGAGGTTCAATATTTTTTTCAATTTTAAAGTAAAAGGATATTTTGTTATTAATTAGGGTAACGTGTCAAACTGACAGACCATAAAATATAGATTTAATGTGTTTCTGAGAAGCCCGAACCATGTGCCGATTTTAAGATAAATATAATATTTTGTTATTAAATAGGAGCAAATGGCAGACAGTCACAATTTCAACGAGCGTTGATGTCGGGATAGATGTCCCACTTTATGAAAGGGCATCCTAATTTTATGACTATTAACTTTACCAAGAATAATTTCTATGAATATAGATAGTTTAATCTTGTATATTATAACATAATTCTGGAGTATTTTGAGATGAGCGTACGACTGTCGAGTACTTGTATGCTTTTATTTACTGTACCTAAGTAATGTGTACCTTAATAAACTTTTGTCTTTAACTAATGTAATTGGCCTTGGCCGTTTTATATTAAAATAAATAAATTCCGGTCTGTTTTTGTTGACCTAATTATTACTTCTTGTGCAGAAAATTTAGATTCCTATATGGATGCTTAGAAGGATAAATGTCTGTGGTGTAGGATAGATATAGAATACAATAAGTAAAGCACATACTAAATGTGCTATTTGTGATGTGATGTTTAGAAGATAATTTTAATACATGACACGCCTAACCTAAATAATTCACTAAGCATTTGTCTATCAACTTCAGCATTTAAGTTTTAACGTGCAAATCATCATCTTCCTGCCCTGTCCCTTGTGGAAAATCATACTTTAATAATTTAACATTATGTAATTTTTTTATGCATCTGGTTACTTATATGTATAAAAATCTATCCTACTTGATTTAGTCTTACTGAGCAATAGTTTCTGAAAATTGTACAGATTTCGTATAGCCACTTCTGGCATAATATATATTGAATCCTGTCAGATTATTTATAGCAAGGTTTACTTTTCAGGCTAAAACCGATAGGCTGGCTCCAATGTTGGTTTCTTTGCCCAAACCTCAGAGACCAAAGCTTCTTCTACCACCAGGCCGGTGGACTACTTACAGAGAAGATGAAAGTATTGTAAGTGTATCCAACGTCACCTTTTTTATCGGTGGAGATACATAATTATTCTCGGATCTAAATGGTGATCTTAGAACTACGAAACATGATAACAATAAGATTGATTGTTATCCAACAGTCATGTGCAAGAAATCTAGAAAAAAATCGATCAATTAGATTGCCTTTCTAATTTGCGCACGACGACGCTTTTTTAATACATCCATAATGTGTGTTACACAGCAGTGTTAGCCTAGTGGTGTGACTGCCAAGTTTATAGGTCTAGAGTTCGAACCCAAAGCAAATACCTCTGACTTTTCGGATTCATGTGCGTAGATAGATAGAATAGATTTCATAATTCTTTATTAAGTACACCATAAAAAATATAGATATAAAAATGTATAAATTTTACATATAGGATGACACAATGTGCGTATTGTATGATTATTAGGTACTTGCTTTAAAAACGGTGAAGGAAAACATAGGCATATGAAGCCAAGTCAGAGGCCAATGGGCGACATCAAAAAATTGACATCTAGTGTTAGTCAACAACCATACAAAAAAAGATGTGGGAAGAGTTGATTCGATGATGCTGTTGGGGTACACAGTACACACTATTTTGAAAGGTCGTAAGAATCATGCGTTCCAGTTCTTGTGGTTACTATGAAAGTGGATTGCTTTCGCGAATAAGCGAATGTAGGTAGACCCACACGGCGGAGATCGCACTTCGCTGTGCGGGCATTCGCTTTCATATTCATTAATAGACAATTGTTAGCTACTGTATCTTCGATTAGCCTACAAACAAGTGACAGACGACAATTCGACATTTTACGATATTCTTTCAAAGTTTCCTGCTTTATTTAATAAGTAGAAACTGTCGAGAACATCTGCCAATTTTGTAATTTAGTTGTTTATTTTGTATTTGCATTGTCAGTTTAATTAAATAGAGCCCTAATTGAGATCGATAGCAGTTTTTTAGTACATTTTCTTATTTCTAGCAATTTCCATTCGAGACCTTTGTGCCCAAACTGCAGTTTCTCAGCATTGTGTTGCCTAAGGAACTGCCTCGGTTGATCAAGATTGAAAGGTTGCGAAGGAAATTCCTTTCTGCAAATATGAAGGTAAGTACAAAATGGTGCCGATTGTCTTGTACATCGAACTAAACTAACCAAACTATCACTAAAGTTTGGCTATGAGAATCTTAAAGCTATTCAGCAAAAAAAAAAACTTTAAATTTAAAAACATTTCACACAACTAAAATCGAATTTGACAATCGTGACTCCACGTGATAGGTACTTGTATGCCCTACCCCGTAATTTTTTTTAGAGCCAGTGGCGCGCAAGGGTTAGCCTTGATGTGTTTTAGGGGTTTATGGGTTTTATAAAGAGGTCGAAATTTTCATTTTTGGACACCATTTTCTAGATACAAGAAAAAAAAAAGATACAGTACTGATTAATGCACCTGAAGTCGAGGTGTTGGTGTGAATTTTAGCTCATGACAACAAATTTTATACCACACCTTTTTAATCGCGATTAAAAATAGTCAGATTTAGTTAGACAATTAAAATTTTTGGTGAAAAACGTCAACTTCAGAATATCAAAATTGCCATTTTCCTTAAATTAATAACTGTTCACGCATGTTGTTGTCAAACTGCGTGTTGCTATGACACAAGCTTTAGGCGCTCTTTTCTTTGGGGTACCTACTTACGCACCGAAAACAAAAATCAGCACGTCATCTTCGGACGGCCAATGAGAGGTCCTCAAGGAGGTCGTCAAAGAGGCACCAATAGGAGCAGTTTACGAAGACTTCCGAGTACTCCTTCGCGGCACGTTAAAACCGCTCGTTTTCTTCAAAAACTAACACATTCATATCGACCTTGCTCTGTATAGCTTCATTATCTCAAACTTTAAGTACTGTACCGAATACTAACTCAAATTGCAATAAATCAAGTTCTAATATCTTCAACAAGAAGTTATCATTTACTTAAAACCAAAACAACCACACCTTGAAGAAGAAGACGCTTAACGCAAGAACATAATTTTGGTCCTTCGTGCCGCATCAAATCAGCGAACTAGCCCAGAGAAGTGGAGAGTCAGACGTGGACACGAGCGAGAGACGCGCAACTCGGTAAGACGTGCCAGCCAAGACTCCCAACCAACCTTCTCTTCCCTTGTGTTAATAGTGTTTCTACTCTCGAATTCCAGTGTTCTGTACATCATACTTACACGCGAGATCAGTCAGGAGCCGCAGCGACTACAGCCTCTGCGCTCCAGACACAAAAATTGGGTTCGCAAAATCGTGAGTACTCCAGGTTTCTATATCCACCAGAATGTCTGAACCAGGTACACATCTCAAGATTTCCGTTAAATCACCTCTTGAAGCTCCGTTAATTACACAAATTGACATCCTCACACGCAAAAGGGGAGTAATCAAGGGTAGATTGTCCCATTTGAAAAAATATGTTGAGTCATTCCAACAGCCGTTAGATGCCAGTAAAGTTTTTGAATTCAAATTACGCATAGATAGTGCTACCTCTCTGTTATCCGAATTTAACTGCCTTCAGTCGCAAATTGAAGAATCGTGTGATAGTTTGGATGAACATCTGGAATATAGGGAACAATTCGAACAAAGCTACTTTAGGGTCATCGCGCAAGCTAAGTCTATGTTGTCTGAAGATGGAAAAATACCTAAAAGTTCCACTAACTCTGATCCACTACAACTAGTGAAGTTACCCACTATACAATTACCAACCTTTGACGGTTCTTATGACAATTGGTTAGAGTTTAGGGACACCTTCTTATCCTTAGTGCATAATTCCACACAAATAAGTCCGATTCAGAAGTTCCACTATTTAAAATCGGCTTTGAAGGGTAGTGCTGAATTAGTGATCGATTGACTGGAATTTTCATCCAACAATTACAGTGTTGCATGGGAGTTACTCACTAATAGGTTCAATAACAGCTGTCTACTAATACACAATCATGTAAAGGCTCTTTTTTCCATACAAGCTTTAACTAAAGAGTCACCGGTATTACTGCGAAAGCTCGTCGATACGATGTTAAAACATTTACGCGCACTAAAAATACTCGGTGAGCCGACCGATTCCTGGGATACCCTCATAATTTACATGATTGTGTATAAGGTGGACCCTGCTACCGAGCGAGAATGGGAGCAATTTGTAATCACACAAATGGTACACTGTCCTGTCGATACGAAGTGTGAGTTTAAGGTCGAGGATTTAATTCGTTTTCTCGGACGGAGAGCGAACATGTTAGATGAGCTATTAGCAACGCATAGTAAAGGCACACACGATAGTAAGAAACACACTAATGCGGTCACTTCTAAGGTACACTGTAACGCTTCTTCGTCCGACATTACGAAACCACTGTCGCACAAAAAACAGTACAAACCTTGCCCCATGTGTAAGGAAAAGCATCCGTTATTTTCATGCCAGAAATTCCTTGATCTGTCCATTGCAGACAGACATAATTTAGTCACGCAGAATAAATTATGTACAAACTGTTTGCGCTCAGGGCACCAAGCGAACGACTGCCCATTCGGACCGTGTAGGAAATGTTCTACGAAACATAACACACTACTACATCGTAATGAGTCAGAGGATAGCACGCGAAATCAATCTCTCTCATTAGTGACAGTAGGACAAGTTTCGCAACCCGCATTTGAATCACACACACATAATGCGGACTGCGACGGCGACCCCACCACGCTAGGGCCAGTCGCTAAGCCAGTTCTGTTGTCCACCGTGTCAGTTGAGATAGCCGATATTCACAATAATTATCACACGGCACGCGCGCTTCTCGATAACGGTAGTACACGATGTTTTATTACAGATGCGTTATGTAATCAATTACACACATAAAAAATACAGTCCACTTACAATATAACAGGTGTAGGTAACTCAGTTTCCCAGGTCACAGAGACCTGTAATGTTAGAATTAAGTCCCTGGTAGGTTCCTACACTACACACATACATTGTTGAATTCTACCTTCCATAACGTCACAATTACCAGCCGTTTCTTTATCTAAAGATGGTTTTAACATTCCTGTAAACATTCAGTTAGCCGATCCCTATTTCTTCGAGTCTCAATCCATAGACATATTGATTGGCGCTGACCACTTCTGGGATCTTCTGGAAAATGGAAGATTTCGGTTGAAAATGGTCCATACCTACAAAACACTAGATTAGGGTGGATCATTTCAGGGCCTTTGAATACTCGCACACATAGTTCTCATGTTTCATGTAACGTCACATCGTCATTGGATGAGCAGTTGAGGAAATTTTGGGAGCTCGAAGAGATAGGCAGATCGACTGATCTCCACAGTAATGAGGAGCAGGCTTGTGAGGATCATTTTATAAAGAGCACCACACGTGGTCCTGATGGCAGGTTTTGCGTTTCCATGCCTTTGAAGGAGTCCCCTGACGCATTGGGTGACTCATTCTCTCAGGCAGAACGTCGTTTCTATGCACTAGAGAAACGTCTGCAACGCACGCCGGCCTATAAACAATTATACATGCAATTCATCCATGAATACGTTGCATTGGGTCACATGTCACGTATCTATGCATACGACAAACCACACTACGTCTTACCACACCATGGTGTATTCCGCGAGCATAGTACTACCACTAAACTACGAGTTGTTTTCGATGCAAGTGCCAAAACCACGACCGGCAAATCACTCAACGACATACAACGCGTAGGCCCAGCAATACAGGGAGACTTGTTTGCTATTTTGCTTCGATTTAGACAACACAGGTGGGCACAGTTTACAAATGGTATAGCATTGCTAAGTACATTACGAATATCGCGACACGCTATAGGTATCGATGCTACTCGTATAGAACTACATTTATTTACCGATGCCTCACAAACAGCTTACGGCGCGTGTGCTTACATTCGTTCCATATCGGGCAATTCCATAGTTACAACGAAGTTACTGTGCTCTAAAGGAAAGGTTGCACCCTTGAAGCCCGTCAGTATACCACGATTGGAACTGTGCGGCGCCCTATTAGGCGCGAAGTTATACGATAGAATCACAAAGTCACTTCATTGTACTTTTGATAGTGTCACATTTTGGACAGATTCCACTATTGTAATAGGTTGGTTACGCATGAATCCTAACTCTCTAAAGCCTTTTGTCCAAAATAGGGTCGCGGAGCTACACGAATTAACAAAGGATATGCCCTGGAACCACGTATCTGGTAGGGAAAACCCGGCTGATCTAGTATCACGCGGTGTAACCATGGACATTCTGAGTTCATGCCCGCTTTGGTGGGAAGGGCCGTCTTTCCTTTCGGATCCGTCATTTAATATAGCCAATCTAAATAGTTCTGACCACACAGATTATACAACATTTGATTTACCAGAGGTTAGGTCTCAAGCACATATCCATCAAATCTCTGATACGGACAGTTGGTTTCCATTCCATCGTTTCACTCGATTCAGTCACATGAGACGTGTTTGTGCCTATATGTTACGTTTTGTGCATAATGCGCAAAACAAAGCCGCTAAGCGTATTAGCTCATTGAACGTCCGCGAGTTCAACGAGGCACTAACTATTCTAACCAAGGCGTCACAGACACAATCATTCCCCGACATTTTAGAGAGTTTAATTAAACACAAAACCTTAAATCACCCACACAATTTAACGAAATTAAATCCATTTATAGATGAACAAAATTTAATTAGAGTCGGGGGACGTTTGTGTAATTCACCAGAGTTTTCGTATAGCAAGAAGCATCCATTACTATTATGCAGCAAGCACACATTCACACGGTTACTGTTTCACGCCGAGCATGAGCGACTACTGCACGCCGCGCCGCAGGTCCTCTTGTACACACTCAGAGAGACGTGGTGGCCGGTGGGAGGGAGAAATCTCGCCAAACAAGTTGTGCATAGTTGTGTTCGATGCGCTAGATTTCGTGCCAAGCCTATTGCACCTATTATGGGTAACTTACCTGCACAACGCTTGTCTCCAGGGTTTCCTTTTATAACTACAGGTGTGGACTATGCGGGACCAGTTCTCATATTGAACCGTAAGGGTAGGGGTGCTAGAACCGTGAAGGCATACATATGCATATTTATATGTTTCACTACTCGCGCGGTTAGCTTAGAACTTGTAGGTGACTTGTCAACAGACGCATATCTATTGGCTCTCAAACGTTTTGTCTCACGCAGAGGAAAACCGTCACACATTTTTTCAGACAATGGAAGGAATTTCGTTGGCTTAATGAATTTATTTTTAAAATTCCTTTCCGAATGTTCACAAAATATTATAGATTACGCTACTTCAAAAGACATTAAATTCAGTTTTATTCCCCCTTACGCTCCGCATTTTGGTGGATTATGGGAAGCTGGGGTAAAATCATGCAAACATCATTTGCGCCGTGTTGTGGGAAATTCGCACTTAACGTATGAGGAGTTCAACACTGTTTTGACACAAGTGGAAGCAGTCCTGAACTCCCGTCCTCTTAGTCCTATGTCCACAGATCCCCATGACTTTCAACCCCTATGCCCAGCTCACTTCTTGGTTGGCCGTCCGCTGACAGCGCTGGTCTGCGAGGACCTGATTGACAGATCTTCACACCGTCTCTCACGCTATCAACGAGTGGAGCAGATTCGTCAACACTTCTGGAGCAGGTGGTCCACAGAGTACGTTTCCGAGATGCAGACCAGGACGAAGTGGAAGGCAAGGCAAGCTGATCTGAAACCAGACACACTGGTGCTCATAAAGGATGATCATGCACCGCCGCTGAAATGGAGTCTTGGCCGTATCATCAGCACTGTTCCAGGCAGCGACGGAGTTGCACGAGTGGCGGATATCCAGACCGAAAACGGGGTCATAAGAAGGGCATTCTCCAAGATCTGTCCACTGTGGGATACTGAAGCTGAGTGAACACGTTGAAAGATCATCTTTCAAAGCCGGGAGGATGTTCACGCATGTTGTTGTCAAACTGCGTGTTGCTATGACACAAGCTTTAGGCGCTCTTTTCTTTAGGGTACCTACTTACGCACCGAAAACAAAAATCAGCACGTCATCTTCGGACGGCCAATGAGAGGTCCTCAAGGAGGTCGTCAAAGAGGCACCAATAGGAGCAGTTTACGAAGACTTCCGAGTAATCCTTCGCGGCACGTTAAAACCGCTCGTTTTCTTCAAAAACTAACACATTCATATCGACCTTGCTCTGTATAGCTTCATTATCTCAAACTTTAAGTACTGTACGGAATACTAACTCAAATTGCAATAAATCAAGTTCTAATATCTTCACCAAGAAGTTATAATTTACTTAAAACCACAACCACACCTTGAAGAAGAAGACGCTTAACGCAAGAACAATAACTCAGTGCCATCTTGGTGCTGCCAAACTAAAATATAGTTAAGTTGTGTCACATTAGTCTATTTCAGAACGGAAAATCGTCGTTTGACAGGAATAAACTAAATTTTGGTGATTTTTAGTCTAGTTTAGAAGCATTTGTGACAAGAGAATCGGCATCAGTATCTCTTTATTCCATTAAGATTATAATTTATTATCTTAGGTTAGTCGTTTGTACGTTAATATTTCTGATGATTTGAAACTGTGATACAGTCCAATCTCAATCACTCAAAAAGACCTGTCAACTTCCAATGACACCTAAATAATAAATCAACATTATTTCGAAAGAAATCTAATTTATATAATAATTAATAGAACTACTTGCGTGTTGCAGAAGATGCTCCGTGAGCTTGGCATACAGCCTTACTGGCTGTTGCCTGTGGAGGAGTTCAAACTCATGAACTTGCAGGACTATGCTCTCTACAGCCCCTTCCCTAAACTAGATTTGGAGATTTTTGACAACACTGATTTTGACTGCCGGTGAGTTTATAATACGGATGCTGCAGATGAATACTGATGCAGCTTTAAGTGGCTACTCCCTTTTCTTCACAGGCGTATATAAATATATATGTTCTTCCACATACGTGACAAGAAAATCTATGGTTTCATAGTTTAAAAAACATCGACTTATTGAATTAGCTAAACAGGAACACAATGTACTCTTTCAAAAGGGAAAATTGTATGAGGTAAAAGAAAATCAAGTTGCACCAAACAAAATCTGGTAGCCAAATTACTGTCGAGATGAACAGATTTCGTGCTAACTATATCCGGTGTCCGTTCCGTACCAAGTTAAATAGTCTGTCAATATTTCATTTTTTTACAAGTACAAGGTCTGCTGTTTTTAAATTAGGATCTTTGTATCTCCATTCGAAACGGCTTTGCGACTGCATGTCGCATCTAATCAAACGACCAATTCCTCAGGTCTTGTTTCTATTTCGTTTTCGGGGTAACTACATAAGCCGTTTCAATATAGAAGTGTCCAGGTGTCGAATATTTTTCTTCCTTTGGGAAAGCAGGGGTGACTCCAACCGTCGTGGGATCTCGAGGCAAAAGTCCTCGCGCACATTTGGGAGTGGCGCGAGCGCTTAACTCCGCTGCTGCGAGAAATCACGGCACAGCGGATAGAGCTCCGGCGGGATCTCCTGCCGTCATGGAGAGTGCGATTGTCGCAACCCAGTGCTGGGAACGCCACAATTGCGGCGATTAGTCCCTCTTTGAGGAGTGGCCAGAGAGGCGCCACGGCGTCGTCACCTTCCGCCTGACGCAGGTCCTCACCGGACACGGTTGTTTTGGGAGGTTCCTGTTCAGGATAAGGCGGGAGGAAACGCCCGGGTGTCACCATTGTGTGGATCGCCCGGACGACATGGTGGAGCATAGGGTGGAGGTTTGCCCGGCTTGGGCGGGGCTTGCGCGGGGATCTCTCACGTCCGGCCCTAATCCAGGCCATGGAACGGAGCGAGAAGGCATGGGAAGCCGTCACCTCTTTCTGCGAAGCAGTAATGCTCGCGAAGGAGGAGGCGGAACGTGTGAGGGAGAGGAAACTTTCGCCCGGCCCGAGCGTGACGGTTCAGTTTTGTTGGCCTGAAAAAGTTTTCACTACAAAAAGTAAAGAAATCAACATAATTATAACTTTGTCATTTCAGTGTTCCCGACGAATGGATGTCTTTGGGCATGATAGAGGGTGAGCAGCATCCTTGTCCCGGGTTGGCTTACATCCCCAAGGATAATACAAAACCCACCAAGCACACTGGCGATATCATTCAAAAGTTAAACGGTTTGTATGAGGTGGGTGCTACTTGTGGTTTATTTTCTGAAAGTCTTAAAGCGATTTCGTAGAAGTGGTGTGGTGTAGCGCCCAAGTTGGAATCCGCAGGATATCGACGTTTTGAAAATTAAAAGGCGTTACATGGGACTTTGGGACAATGCGAGCATGCATCTTCTTTCTCTCTCGAAACACTTTAGCGTAACTGCTGGATTGTGATGGTTCTCTCAACCTGAGTCGTATCTATTAGAAAGTTTATCCGGAAGCGTTTTATGCCGTATAACATACCGTTTACAGGGTGGATTTTTGAGATGGGGCAGTAAGGACAGGTACATTAACCGTTGTCGCTACAAGAAAATAGTCTTAGGAGACTGTCCGTAACGTTTTGAGACATTCTGATCTGCATTCACAGATTTGGAAAAAAATGTATAGATACTTTTCGGAGGAAATGAGACTCCAACTTAGTTTTATTTAACTATGGAGAGACTATTCGAAAATAAACAAAAAAAAAAATGTACGTGAAATTGTCTCAAAAAAGTTAAGGACAGTCTGCTAAGACCGTTTTCCTGTAGCTTCAACGGTTAATGTACCTGTCCTTACTGCCCCGTCTCAAAAATCCACCCTGTATATATTAATTGATTAAAGTCTTGTATTTGCAGTGGACAAACGTAGCAGCTTTAAATTTTGATAAAAATACTGATAAATGGGAAATCATGGCTCTCGATGGTACTAAAAGACTATACAAGTAAGTACAGTTTCCTTTAAACCTAAAATATACCGTTTGTCAGTAGATTTGCACACACAATGCAAGCAAAGAGATTACATGCCGCCGTGCCATACTAACTTCTAGTAGATGTATAAATAAAGGGTTCTTGTGGTACAGAGGCAGTAGAATAAACATTAGTAATAGTATTTGTTATGAAAACATAAAGAATAAGGCACTGGGTTTATATTTTAGTTTTTTTTATGAGTGACTTCTAAATATTTCATGCCTCACATTTGTTTGTTAGCCATAGGTATTAATTATTAGCTATCTAAGTTTAGGAGCCCTATCAGAACAGGGACCATACAACCCCGAATATAAGTTAATTCTTTCGGAAGTGTTACAGAATGTACGCCTACAGCAACGGAAAATGTTACCTCTTGGAAGTGTTAGCCCGTTCATAACCCTAACGTTAGGGTAACCCTATCAATAAGTTAACTAGTACAAGATGTTACCGGCTCTTCTATGATTTCCAATTGAAGCGATAACCCTTTGAAAGGGTTTGTCGGGGTAATCAAAGGGTTTTAAATCAAATCATTTTAAATTACGTTGAAGTGGAGGAATAGATTTTGTCCTTGAAATTTTGGAATCATATAGAATTGTTCATTAGTGTTTCTTACTCGGTTTGATAGGACGGTGCTGTTTTTTAAGTTTTAAATTAAGGACGCCTGAATATTGAAGATGAACAAAGGTAAGTAAGTGTGTTTTAACTAAATATCATATATAATAAAACTGTAAATAGCCTGTGTCTGTATGAAAGTGTTTTAAACTTTTAGTGGGCTTGTAATTAGTATAGATACTAAATAACCAATTCTTGAACATTTTATGTCGCTAAAAGTATGTGATGAATTTTGATTAAAGTTGTTATGGTAATGGCTGAATATCCTAGTGAACATTTCAGGTAGCTTTAACCTCAGGAAAATGTCTAATACGGACGATAAATCGTCGCGAGTATAGCTTTTTTTAATAAATAAAGAGACAGAGAGATAAAAATTCTAGATAAAATTTTTATTTTTATTAAATAGGTACTTATTTCACTCTCTCTTATATACTCTTAAGTGTATAATTTATATCTATACCGACGTGAATTAGTAACATACTTTGTTAAGTTTTATTAAGTTCTACAATATAAGGGTTTGAATAAAGATCTTTAAAATAAAGCGTTGAAGAGACCTGAAATGTAGGTAAATAGCATATTGAACTTAAAAAATATAGAAAAAAATCCTGTGTTTCTATGTTAGGAGCTGTAATACTATTGCCCCAAGACCACGCCATTGGCGCGGTGAAAAATTAGTTTTTCGCCAATATTTGCCGTCTTAAAGCTCCTAAAATATAAATACAGGATATTTTTTCTATATCTTAGCAATTTCTTTAAAAATTCAATCTGTTATTTACCAAAATTTCAGGTCTCTGCAATAATTAGTTTTCAAGATCTAAATGGCCGCATTTCTGTAGTCCAATATGCCACTTAATTGTTTATTACTAATTTTATAATAACATATAATTCTTGTTTTTTAGAGCACATATATATTTCAGACAGCGACAGAAGCTCAGACGAAAGTGAATCAATAAATTTTGAGGAATTAAGGACAATCGATCCTTCATGTGAGTCAATACCGAGATTGCAACCGACATTAGACGATAATGCGTCTACTCCCGATTTATCTTTTGAAAATGACTCTAAAGAAATGGAAGATAAGGCTATAAATACTGATAACTCAGACAATAGCAAGGAAGATGTTATTCATGAGTGTTATTCTTTTTCTTTATTAGTTGCAAAATATCTAAGCAAATTAGAAGAAGGACGACGTAACAAATGTATGTATCAAATAGTTCATATGGTCATGCAAAGTGTTAAAGAACAACAATACCAGTAATAAGGAAAAAATTGTGGATTTTAATAATAAATAATACTATGTTTTTAAAGATTTTTATTTATTCAATAACGACATCGTTATTTAAAATTATTACACAAAAAATGGAATTCATTTGAACGTTGGGAGACCGCTAAATATAATAAAGGTGAAAAAGCACAAAAAAATATTTCTTGCTCGTTTCACGCTCCAAAAAATCTCGGTATTTCGATGGTTGAACTAATGAATCGGTTTAGTCAGAGCAAACCATATTTTTAACTATTTCACCTTTAATATACTAAGTGGTTTCCCAACGTTAGGTATCTACTTACTTTTTATTTTTACTTTTGAAACTAATGAGAACAAAAGAAAATCAGAACATATTACTTTTCACGTTTTAAAAGTATTTCTCTCATTCGAATAAATCTGGATTTGAACGGATCAACATTATTTCCTGTAACAAACTTCCACCCATATTACTTCTTAGAGGGTTTAATATAAATTTTACTGATGAAAATAACCGCTCCACTGATACCTGCGTTGCAGGAGCTGCAAACACTATATTAACTACTTTCATTAGAGAGGGATCAATCGAGGCTCAAGGGTAGTCTGGGTTCAAATCTTAATTTACTTAACATTCCATCAAATGTATTCAATGACGACCTCCCAGCTAACCCACGATTTGCTTCAGTTTCTTTTAAATAATTTTCTAATGGTAATGTTGTTGGACCATGTTGCCTGGTACTAGAGTCATTTAGTATTTCGGAAATTTCGATTGAAGACTCAGATAGTGTGAGAGATTGTAACTGCTGGAAAGTCTACGCTATTAATGTTTTTGCCTTCTCACATTCTTGATCACATAAAATTACGTTGAGGCGACCATCTAAATATAAATTTTCTAGGACTAAATCATTATTTAATAAATCAGTTTCTCTACTTTTCATAGCTTTAACTAAGTCCTCTGCAAATGAGGTTCTAATAGCTTCCAACTTTATTTTGCAATTAAGCCATTCTGTGAAAAAGTCACCAATCGTAAGTTGTTCGCGTTGTAATGCTACTGTCGCCTCATAAACAGGTTTAAGGCAAGCAATTAAATTTTGGATTTACATCCATAACTATAACTACTGTATATTAATACTTAAAAAATACTCGTAAGATCAGAGTCTTGAACATCTCTTAATGAATTCAAACGTGACAACATTTGATAGGTAGACGTCCACCTAGTTGGACTGTCAATTATCGGTTTATTTAGATTCGAGGTCCTTAATATATTTTTTATATTTGGTCGGCGTAAGATTTTAACAGCTCTTCGTGCAGTTTGTGTGGCAATTTTAGCATTCAAATTTTCATTAAAAGCGTCTTTTACAGCAAGTTGTAAAGTATGAGTCATTGTTCCCACTGTTGATGAAACTGTTTAGGTCCGTGTTTTCATTGAGTTCGTACCTGTCAGCTATTTGTTCATCATCATCATCATCATCATCATCATAATCATTTACCTCATTTTCCTCGTACTCACCGCTGGCTTCACTATCGAAATCGGAGTTATTTTCATTTTGAGCAGTTGTGTAGCAAAATTCAGTCAACAACTTTGTCATTTTTTTTTAAATTACTACCGTTGTCTGTGGTTATTGAATAAATTTGTGTTTGTGAAATCATAAACTCATTTAAAACTTCCAAAAGCTTTTCCTTTAGATATTCCGCGGTTTGTCTCTCCAACACTTCTAATACAGCTAGATTTCTAATTATAATCCGACCGTTTTTCATATACTGCAAGTTGATACCCAAAAAAATCCTGTCTACGTAAGATGCCGAATCCAATTTTAAACTTATCATAATATTTTTGACTTCTAATGAAATTTTCCTTTTTATTTGGTATGCTTTTTGAGGTATCATTCCTTTAATAACATTTAAATTTATCCCTTTTGTTTTAGAATTGGATGGAACTGCAATATTAATAATTTCTTGAAACGCAGCATCTTGTAGCATCGCAAATGGTCGTCCATGAGTAGTAACTAGTCTTACACACAAATTTTTTACTTTTTCCGAGTTAGAAGTATCTTTAGACGTATTTGATATTGATTGATTGATATTTTCTTTATTTATATTAGTTACCATTAAATATTCTTCCGGATGTTTTATAGAAATGTGGTTTTTCAAATTAGTTGTGTGTTTTCCCTAAAACAAAACAAAAAAAATAAATATTCAGAGTGCCTAGTGTGAGTTAGTTTTACGCGTGTTAGCGTAAAACTATCTCACACTAGGCATTCGATTCGCAATCGACGCGTTTATGACGTTCAGCGCTCGGATTGGCTTGCTCCAAGCTCTTTAACCAATCAGAGAGCCAAACGCGATAAACGTCTCGATCAAGTTAATGTAAAAACAACTCACACTCAGCACATAGTTGGATAAATGGCTGCGCCATTAAAATGGTGACAATCATGTTATCACCGGTATCGATGTGTCATTGAAACAGACGTGCCAATTATTCAAAACTAGCGACATGCCCCAACTTCGCACGGGTGCATTGGTGATATTAAATATATTATGCGTGTATTATACTATAAACCTTCCTCTTGAATTATTCTATCTATTAGAAACTGCATCAAAATCCGTTGCGTAGTTTTATAGATCCAAGCATACATAGGGACAGGAAGCGACTTTGTTTTATACTATGTAATGATATTTTGTCACATATAAACATAACATTTACTCAAGTATCGCTAAGTAAGTACTTATAGTCTTCCAAGAAGTAATTCACTCTTCGTGGTTTAATTGAACACTAATTATTTATGTTTCTATTACCAACTTATTACCCATTGTTTTTACTTCGGGTTTTGGTCTACATTGATATCGAGCTCTACGATAAAATAAAAAAAACCGCCGCACAGTGGGCTGAAAATCGGCTTTCATAGACATTCGATTTTTTTTTCGAATTGGTCAAATTTTTTGATTGGAATTGTTTAAAACAATCATGACCTTGAGGTATAATTGGTATGACGTCATAGAACATAGTGGAAGATAGACTTTTGATTTTTTTTCAAAATACTTGTATGGGAATTATCATAAAATCTTCAATATCTCAGCTATCGCATATTTGCGCAAAAGAATTCTTTCACACAAAAAATCTCCTATTTTTTTGCCAATTTTTGATATATTTCACTTTTATGGCAGAGGTGCGATGAAAAAGAAAAAAAATAAAAATAATTTTATTATTTTTATTTCTTCATTTATAACGATTATAAATGAATTTAATTACGCATTAGAATAATATAACAAAGAATATATAGCACAATAGTCTAGGCCATCGTGAGCCGCTTTTTTAGTCATTGATTTTTATACTACCTAGCAGAAAAACAGCATCTTATACGTAAAAAAACAATTCTTAAATTGTTGACAACAAATACTCGACTTTATCGGAAGCCTGACCCTTTTAGCCTATAACAATTACCGAGAATTATTGCTAATAGGTACCTACCTATTAACTAATAGGTAGGTGATCACTGATCACCTAATTTAAGTTTTATTATGACAATGAAGGGTTTTTAGGCTAATTACTAATCGTTCTCCAGAGGAACTTACAGAATCACTGTGCAGGTGCCTAATGAGTTATAATCATTAGGGTTAATTTAGTTCTGTACAGATATCTCACAGGTATTTAAAGTGCAGTATTGGGAACAATTATTCAGTTCACATTGATTTCCCCTTGTGTTAACAGTGAAATTGTGCTTGCAAAAAATGGAGAGTTTATCTACTTACCTAGATTTCTTCATGATTTTGAAGAATTCGGGGAAGTACAGTGACAGCCTTGCACTATATAATGCTGTAGTTTCTCGTTTGAACTTAAATCTCTCCGATGAAGATAATTTAACATTAAAAGAATATTGCAGAAGGATTACACTAGCTATTACAAGGAAATGGAAGCAAGCCAACAGAAAACTGGAGTGTTTCTTAAAGGAACACAAAAACTGGCTTGAGACTGATATTGATTGGCCTAGTTGCATAAAAGTACCTGCTGCTTCAGGCATTGTGGATTCTGAAGTAAATGCCATATCTCCTCAACCTTCCACATCTACATCAGCAGCAATATCAGTTGGAACAATGACAAAAAGAAAGGCACCAACTCGTAAACCATTTCAAGATCTAGGAAAGAAACAAAAAAGAAGGAGAATTACAGATCAAGAAAATTGTGAGTCCAGTGAGATAGCATATGCTGCTATCATAAAGATGAGACAAGAAGGAAAGGAGAATATTGCTTCAGCACTAGAATTCATGTTGACAAATCCAGGAGCTGCTGATAAGTTCAATAATTTAATTCATCAATCGTTGGCCAAGCAAGTTTTCACACCCGAGAAGGCACTTGGCATATTTCTCTCTTTAAAATTATCTAAGTGGCAATATATAACATTGAGAGAAACAGCCATACGTGAAGGCGTAAAAGATTTGTATCCATCTTATTACAAAGTTCAACAGGCGAAATTACAATGTTATCCTTCCAAACAAACAATAACAGTGACGGATTCATCAGCAAAAATTTCTCTTCAAGGATTATTAGATTTAACAGTCAAAAGAATCTTCGACAGTTTACCTGAGTGCGTAGAACAGAAACAGTTAATATTAATATCGAAATGGGGATTTGACGGTGCGTCTAGCCAGAGCAGATATAAACAGACAATGGACAGTGAAAATGATGATTCTAGTGTCTTCATGACATCATTAGTTCCATTGAAACTAATCAATGGCAGTGACACCATATGGAAAAACCCGAAACCCTGTTCTTCATCATTTTGTCGTCCCGTGCGATTTAGCTTCATGAAAGAAAGCAAACTGGTTGTCAATGAGCATTTAGACAGTATGAAAGAAGAAATAAAAGCGTTGAGACCGACAGATAGTGGCAGCAACAAGGTCACCCATGACCTTAAGATGACCATGATCGATGGCAAGGTCTGCACTTACATCTCTGAAGCCAAAGCCAGCTCAGTTTGCTATTTATGTTTGGCAAAACCTTCAGAGATGAACAATTTAACGGAAGTGTTAAAAAGGCCTGTTTCTGAGAATTTATACGAATTTGGGCTGTCTTCGTTACATGCACGCATCAATTGCATGGAATGCCTTTTAAATATTTCTTACAGACAAGATCTTAAAAAATGGATGGCAAAAGGGGAAGAAGATAAAGCTATTCTGCAGGCAAGGAAAAAAACAATCCAAGACGGTTTCAAGCGGGAACTGAACCTGATCATAGGTGTGGTTAAACAAGGCTCAGGAACAACCAACGATGGAAATACAGCACGGAGATTTTTTGAATTTCCGGAAAAAACCGCAGCCATTACGGGTCTGGATGAGAATTTGATTCGGAGATTTGCTGTTATTTTACAGGCTATTACATCAGAAGAAAATATATATATTGAAAAATTTAAAGAGTACTGCCTAAAGACAGCAGAGAGGTATTTGGCACTTTATAACTGGTATTACATGTCGTCAACTGTGCACAAGTTACTTGTACATGGGGCAGATATTATAGCTTGTAATGCAGTAGTACCAATTGGGTGTCTTTCAGAAGAAGCATCAGAGGCTCGTAATAAGGACTTTCGAAGATTTAGATGTCATCATTCAAGAAAAAAGAGCAGACAATGTTCTAATGAAGACATTCTAAACATGCTTCTTCTCACTTCAGACCCTCTCATTTCTTCAGTTAGACCAATTATGGATGTAAAGAACAGGAAAGCTCTCTTCTCTGAAACTCGGGATCTTTTGGATAACCTGCAAGAACCCGATGTCGAATTTTGCGATATAAATCAATTAGATTCCGAATCTGAATCAGAATCAGAATGTAGTGATTGTGACTAACAGTAGGTTAAGATGTTTTTGTTTATTTACTAACTTTTTATTAGTTTTACTTTTGTTAGTATTAATTTAGAGCATGTCTGTAAATAATCAATTAAATTTTATTTTTAGAATGTATTTAGATTTAGCTACTATTTTTGTTCTATTTTTTTTTATATAAAACTATTTAAAATTTAAATGTAAGTCATATTTGTAGTTGTATATTATATGTTTAACTGTTATTATACCCTAATGATAATAACCCATTAGGCACAGTGATTCTGTAAGTTCTACCTCTGGAGAACGATTAGTAATCAGCCTAAAAACCCTTCATTGTCATAATAAAACTTAAATTAGGTGATCAGTGATCACCTACCTATTAGGTAGGTACCTATTAGCAATAATTCTCGGTAATTGTTATAGGCTAAAAGGGTCAGGCTTCCGATAAAGTCGAGTATTTGTTGTCAACAATTTAAGAATTGTTTTTTTACGTATAAGATGCTGTTTTTCTGCTAGGTAGTATAAAAATCAATGACTAAAAAAGCGGCTCACGATGGCCTAGACTATTGTGCTATATATTCTTTGTTATATTATTCTAATGCGTAATTAAATTCATTTATAATCGTTATAAATGAAGAAATAAAAATAATAAAATTATTTTTATTTTTTTTCTTTTTCATCGCACCTCTGCCATAAAAGTGAAATATATCAAAAATTGGCAAAAAAATAGGAGATTTTTTGTGTGAAAGAATTCTTTTGCGCAAATATGCGATAGCTGAGATATTGAAGATTTTATGATAATTCCCATACAAGTATTTTGAAAAAAAATCAAAAGTCTATCTTCCACTATGTTCTATGACGTCATACCAATTATACCTCAAGGTCATGATTGTTTTAAACAATTCCAATCAAAAAATTTGACCAATTCGAAAAAAAAATCGAATGTCTATGAAAGCCGATTTTCAGCCCACTGTGCGCCGTAGTCGTATCGCTACAATAGCCGACCATTTTATTACAAAGCTGAGCCGTAGATAGGTACCTAAGTTTGTAAACGCAACCCCGATGCGGGCCGGCCGCGGTCCACGGGTATTCCCCGTTTTAACGAGCAAGAGAATAAAAACAATTCCAAAAATTTTCGAAAGTGCTAGGAAGCATACTGAATTTTTCATTTAATAATAGGTATTGTTTGTTGTCTTATACTAATTGATTATTATATTGAGCACTGTCTAAAACTTAAATAAACAAATTCTGATAAGAAAAACTCAGTTCGAAAAATAAAAAACAAAGTTAGACTTGTCCAAAGCTGGGGTTTGAACCCGTCGTCATCAGCACAGAAAGTTACACAAATAAATCGACCACGCAGACACCGATTGATAATATTATATTATTATCTACTTTTTGATCGGCCCCCCTATGTTCCTAATTTCCTCGAAATCGTTAGAGCCGTATTCGAGCCGAAATCGTTAGTCCCGTATATGTACCTAGTACTAGTTGTTGCCGCGGGCAACAACTAGTACTAGGTACATATACAAAACTAGTACTAAGTACCTATACAAAACTAGTACTAGGTACCTATACAAAACTGGAGATCATAATTTAAACCGATATGTAAAAACAAAATCGAAATACAAAAACACTCATAAAAGAGACGCGTCACAGGTTTTGCACATAGACGCTGCCGAGGGTGGTCCGGCCCTGGTTACAATTGAATTAAATAACCTCGAGAAGTGTCGTCAAACTGGTATCTGCTAGATTAGAAGATTGGGAAAATCACATCATAATAATAATGACCTTACCTTTATACGATTTCCACATAAATTGCATTGACTGCTCTGAGTAGTTGCATCGTATTCATAATATCTATGTACGGCATCTCGCTTCGGTTGTGGTATTTTTTATTAATTTGACGCTGCTCCTTTCCCTTCGGGCACTAAATAATGAGTGAGCCGATGGAATGACATTTATGATTCCGTAAAATAGACAAGATTACACATGAAACAACCCCGATTATTCCAAAAAAAAATACATTTAACTTTAAAATCACTGTAATAATGACCATAATCGTATGTGTATGAACTGTGGAGTCGCTAGGTCCTAGACTGCGTGTTGCGACTTGACGCGTGCACCCGCTGAATGCATACAGTTTAGTACTTTATAGTAAGGCACGAGAGATAAAATTACAATATTTGTAGTTCGAATGGGTAACTCTGTTATAG
The DNA here is from genome assembly GCA_916610215.1 of Omphaloscelis lunosa. Classification (NCBI taxonomy): domain Eukaryota; kingdom Metazoa; phylum Arthropoda; class Insecta; order Lepidoptera; family Noctuidae; genus Omphaloscelis; species Omphaloscelis lunosa. The sequence goes on from OU744248.1 coordinate 2,893,352, forward strand.
TCGTTGAAGGGGTAACCCATTCAAAACGTCTTACTATTAAAAAGTATAACCACCAAGAATGGGTTTTTGAATAAACAGGTAAACAAATCAAAGGGTTTTGGAAGAGGTTATCCATTGATGAGGGTTTTCGTAAAAAATGGTAATAAATATGAAATTGGTTTTAAAACAACAGTTTGTCAAAACCCTATTAAAAACCCTTTCAATGGGTAACCAAAATGGTCCCATTCGGAATACAAGAGCTACGGTTTTTTTTAAATGTCGCAGTATTATGCTGACTTCTGCCTTTTAGACATCGTACAGGTCGTTTCTTTGTTTCCATTATTTTGTTCGTTTTAAATATTCCTTTTAAGGGTTCTGTACCCAAAGGGTAAAACGGGACCCTAATACTAAGACTCGCTGTCCGTTCGTCTGTCACCAGGCTGTATGTCATGAACCTCGATAGTTAGACAGTTGAAATTTTCACAGATGTTGTATTTCTGTTGCCGCTATAACAACAAATAATAAAAAAAAACAATACAATAAATATTTAAGGGGCTCCCATACAATAAACTTGTTTTTTTTTTTCTTGTTTTTATATATAATGTTTCGGAACCCTTCGTGCGCGAGTCCGACTCGCACTTGGCCGGTTTTTTATATCTCTTTCAGTCACGCTTTCACATCAAGAATATTTTGAACATTTAAATTTTAGTTTTAGCATCACTTACAACTAAAATATCACAAAGTAGGCAAAAAAAATCTAGGTAGTAAGGCTTTCGAGGAATGAGGTGGTTAGCGACACTAACCACCATGACTATTCATACAAACAAAACTATGATGAATTGTGTATACTAATTATTATTATTATCAGTTATAGTGAACTTTCTCATAGGCAAAACTAACGTAAAAATCACTTTTTATGAAAATCTGAAAAACATGTTTTTCCTTTGCGTAGGCAAAGGGGCACTTTACATGTATTGCACTGCCATACAGTACGCACTGGAGATATTTTAGTGCTACATTTGCAGCATCTTCTCGAAGTGCTTCTCTCAGGTTGATGGCGACTGCATTCTAGGCGAATTTCCTGAGGGACTGTAGGCTTGTGACGTTTTATAAATGCAGGTCCTGGAGAAGAGACCGCGGAACTACGGTTGCTGTTTACTGATTCGGGCTTTTGTTTGTCTCTGACATATGCTGGCGCCAGTAGGCCCTGGTATACACTTCGTCTAAATTCTTTCAGAGTCAGTGTGCTTAGGTCCGGGCGTGAAGTGGACTGTAGTTCTTTATAAATTAAAAAGGACTGGACAATACAACAATCAAGGAAGTGGAAAAACATCCTGTGCCACCACTTGTGAGATTTTCTATCAACAGCATAACTTCCTTTTAGCTGATCGAATTTGTCGACAAAATTCATATTCGCGTTGTAGTCTTTCACGGCTTCTGGACAGGACACTTCAACAATGCTACCATCCCGCTCTCTGCGGTTAACTTTTCCGACATTCTTAGGATCATGATAGTTTGACAAAATAAATACTGATCTCTTGTCTTTCCATTTCAGCAAACTTACTTTTGTATCACTTATCCGGTAATCATGCTGGCCTCTTTTTAAACGCATGTCTTCTTTTAGCTTTGGCAAGAACTTCCTGTTTGAATTTACCGTTCCACAGGCGAAAATGTTGTCCTCTCGTAATTTTACTTGCAAATAGTAACTGTTGAAGTAATTGTCAAAATAGACTTTATGATTTTTATCTTTCAAATTTTGACAAAAATTCATGACAACTTTACCACCTAAGTCTTTTTCAACGTCAGTACCCTGCTTGCCTGTGTATACATCAAAATCTAGGCAGTAACCTGACTGTGCACACTTCATCCAAACCTTGTACCCTCGTTTTGTCGGTTTTTTTGGCATGTATTGTTTCACAGAGCACCTGCCTTTAAATTTGATCATGCTTTCATCAATCGCAACTTTTTCTGAAGGCTTGTAGTTTTTTTGAAAATTAGTTTGCAGAATGTCGAGTAGAGGTCTTATTTTATAAAGTTTGTCAAAATCTGGACAGTTTCTGTTGGGCATTACACTGTTATCATGGCATGCAAGTAATTCAAAAGCCAACTGAATCTGTTGAAGCTCATGAACTTTGAAACATAACTGTCATGCAAATCAGGTGCTGAAGACCAGTAATCTCTGTAGCTCGGCAATTTTTTTATACCCATCACCAAGTTCAGAGCAATGAAAACATCTAGTTCTTCTGTTGTGGTGGGTGTATAAGGCTTTCCAGATTGAGTGGCGTAAAGGTTAGTTTGAAAAAATAAAATGTCTTGTAAATGCTCTGTCAAAAAATGGCGAAACAGTGAAAGAGGTGTAACATTCTCCATGCTACGTATTGGATCCGTTATTCCCACACTTTCAGAAAACTCACCAGGTACGTCCGTGCTATAATTTTTTTTTCCACTTTGGAATACACTATTTACAGTATTGGGCACTGTAGAATCAGAATTCTGGCATACTGAACTAGACAAAGGGAGGTCGTCATCGGAATCAAAACTGTCATAAGAGGCTACTTGAATTTCCCCAATCAAATCGCCTAACACGAGCGGATTGGGCTGATTTTCTTTATCTTCTTCATCATCCTCATCACTACAAATACTCTCGCTACCTGAAGGAATTTCTTCCAACAAGTAATTTGCAATTTCTCTATCTTTTAGCGGGCGTGACATACTGTAACAAATACGAAAAAGATACTTATAGTTACACGCATACGTTTCATTTAGATTATGTTCATATACCCGCAAGTCACGGTGGTTAGTTTCCTAACCACTATTTTTTCCTTGTGAATAAACATCGAAAACACGAAAGTAATAATACTTTTATGTGAATACGTATAAAATAGATATATGAGAATACATTGAGTAAAAAACATTGAATGAAAAAGCTCACTTACCCGATTTACAGTTTTTTTTATCAAACACGCGAGCAATAGTACGTTAGCGCAATATTCAATTCAACGCTCATGAACTGTCATTGACTCAATACACCGCTAATCGGTCGCATCTTGCCAAGCATAGTTCGAACTTTCAAGATAATTCAACCTGTTGTCGCTAGATGGCATGGATTTTAAATAAAAAATTCGTAAATAGGTGGTTAGTGACACTAACCACCAAGACTGAAAGAGATATTTGTGTTGCCTGTACGTGTACCAAATAAAATATTTTTCTTTCTTTATGGGCAATCTCTGTTGAAAAAGCTGTACACAAATAGCACAAGTTGAACATTTTCATCGAATAGTTTGATGTCACCTGCTGCATTTCTAACTAGTATTTTTTTTTCATAGGATACCTCGCATACGCTTGATGTTCAAAGCGGACGACCCCGAAACATTTGCGCAACGCGTCAAATTCGCTGTCGATCTTCGAAAGGAAGTAGAAAATAATCTTAGGTTTGTTTTAAAGATGATTTTCAAAATTAATTATCAATACGTGGTGTCCAAATATTGTGTGTATTTAACAGATTAAAAAACTTTTAACGAGTGCGCACGAGACGCACTGGCGGCACGGCATGGCAAGGGATTTTTATGCGACGAATAGGAATATAAAATAAAATGGAATTTTCAATGACAAAACAAAGCTGCGGTATGCTTAGGCATGCCGTATTGGCAGCGTTCGGAATGCCTCGGCATCCCTCGGAATGCTTCAGCAAAAGAGATACAACTGTTCTGAAAAGAACGCGCGAGCGCGATGTCCCTGTATACCTAAAACCCCCAGAACACGTTGGGCGTACCCGTTGGTTGAGCGCGCACAACGCCCAACGTGTACTTGGGCTTAATTATTCTGAAGGATCCTCTGCCCTGCCGTGCCGTGCCGCGAATGGGTGCAGACCCTTACTCGAACCCACTCTTTGTCGTTTTGTGCCATTTCTTTTATATCTTTCGTTTGTTATAAGACTCAAAACCATTCAGACCAACTCAGGTTAAGGTGGATCCGCAGTGGTATCCCACGAAATTTAAATTTTCTTACGTATTTTGCAATTTTCAGGTCAGTGTCAGGTTGTATCTTATTTTTCTTTCTTAGGTACCTTCTTTTTAGGTTATCAAAAGAGGATTCGCGACTATAACAAATATGTATTATAGAATTATAATCATAAGAGTCATTAATACATTTCTGTAAGTTAGATTTGTTTAATTGAATGGCCTTTTCATGAAATCATTACAAATCTAACTTAAGCAGGCTACAAGCGTGCAGTTCTGTTCAGTTATAACTGAAGTCTACATACAGTGAGTTTGATCGTTTGTTGCTTCAGTTATAATCTTTTGGTGCTCGTAGCTACATGTCCATAAGCAAGGTGCGGAATTATAAAGTTCTATAAATTCTTCTAACCATTCTCGTTGATCCCGGCATTGTCACGTGGAAATTGCGCTAGATGCGAGAACGTGAAACCACGAGGAACAAAAATACGTGTTCTCGCTACGATTGCTTATTGCAAAACTGACAACTGCAGTCAGTTTTATCTTATCATAATTTGATAATTTATCAGTTCAACTGTACAGTACTCAGTTTTTTCTACACACGTTACGATTTAACTGAATACTCCAACTGAACAGTGATAACTGAACGTGTGTAGCCCGCTTTAGAGAGATGAATTAATGATTCAAATGATTTTATAAATAAATTTGAATTTCGCGGGCTAACACTGCGAATTCTCCTTATAATCAGTAGGTAGGTAAAAAAACACCGTGTAGAAAGTTAGTTGCGACCTATATTTGATTTCTGCCCTAGATTCTATTTGTACTTGGATTGCTTATTACTGGAGGGATTACCGAACATGCCTTTACACATGATGCCGAAGATTGTAAAAATGGTGCTCATTCACTTCCAAGCGAAGGAGTATGACGAGGCGCACATGGAATCGCTTAAATATGAGGTGAAAACATACCTACATTATAGGAGTTGTCCATCATTATTATAATCGATTAAATCCGAAAATATTTCTTAAGACTAGCGCAGATTAAGGTGGGCCGCAACGTAAAGCATTGTAAAAATCCTCCTCTACATCAGTTTCGTAAATTTTGTATGAACCATCATGAAGATGTTTTCCTTCACCGTTTGAGAGCAGTGGTGAAGAAATACATTTATTTTATATTTTTATTTCATACATTTTAAAATATAAAATGTAATTACTCGAAAATGGTTGACATTGGCATAGGGGTCATCAGGGGTAATTTGGTTGTAAATGGCCTCTCCTACATACCCTTAACGGATTGCCGACGTATAACCAATAACCCTAAAATATAACCATATAAATATCTTACGGATTGATGGAGCCTTTTGCCAAGTATGACGAAATTTCATTGATTCAGAAAAGTACTCAAAATTTTTCATAATTTTGCATTTATCTTTAAATCATTGCCACTGCATCAGACTGGTTGAAAAGTGAGCTTGTTTTGAAATTATTTGTTGCAGTCTGCTTTTTAGATTTTTTTTTTAAATGGATTTGCTATTTTAAGTTAGGTGTTAATAAGTTTAGGGCATATCAAAAGCGGCGGTAAGGCCCATCATGAAAGAGTGAGTGGAGAATCATCATAGTACTCGTACCTACTTTTAAAGAAGCTCAGATTACATTTCAGATGTCATTATAATATGAAAAAAAAAATGTCTTTTAATAAATCATTTAAAAGGGTGTGAAATTCACCAAATACCTTTCTTTTTTTGCAAATCTCGTGAAAGCATATCTTGCATTTCCTTTTTAGGGTTCCGTAGTAAACAAGGAACCCTTATAGTTTCTTCATGTCCGTCTGTCTGTCTGCAGCTTAGCTGTAATATGGGATGGGTATACATATTAATCACGTGGAAAGTAGTAAAATAAATACATGAAATAATTTTTATTTTAGGGCACCTCCCCTACACGTAAAGTGGGGATGTTTTTTTTTTCTCATCTATTCCACGGTGTGGGGTGTCGTTGGAAAGGTGGTTCAAAAATATTGGGAGTGTGAGAATACCATTTATCGTTTAGGGATCCGACTGCGAAATATTAGCTTTAAAGTACTTATTTTTGTAGTACTAAATAATAAAAGTACTTATTTTTGTTAGAGTCAAGTGTATCCCACCAGGTAAACAGTAGTATATACACTCTTTTGCAAAAAAAACGGGCACCTAAGGAAATTTACGTTCCAAGGTCGATTTGAGTTGATTAAATGAAATTTATTTCTTTGACGTAGTCTATGTATACTTATAATCGTGTAAATTAATACGCGTGAAGTGAATTGGGGCAATTAAAAGAAAAAAAAAACGATGGATTCTTTAAAACCGATGTACATGCCCAAACAATAAGAAGTGGTCGGCAATAAAGACAAGATTTTTTTTTACTTTTTTTAATTAAATAAAGTTACAAATGTAAAAACGAGTGTGACCTCCTCTTGCCAAAATCACAGCTTGAATCCTTCTGGGCATGCTTTCCACGATGATTTAATAACGTTTTGAGGAATACGTTCCCACTCTTCTGCAATAAATCTTTTTAGCTCCCTGATGTTTTGTGGAGCAGGTTGCACTGATCTTACCCGTCTCTTTAGAACATCCCAGACATGCTCAATTGGATTGAGGTCAGGACTTCGAGCTGGCCAATCTAAACGACGGATCCCAACTTCTTGCATGTACGCTTCCACGTCGCCAGAACGGTGCGGGCGAGCATTGTCGTCCATAAAAATGGAATCTTCCCCAAGTGCAGTCAATGTGGGTTGTACATATGGAATTAAGACTTCCATTATGTACCGGTGTGCATTTAATGTTCCATTTTCTATGAAAACTAACTCCATACGCTCCGTCGAATTAATTGCTGCCCAAAACATAACGGAGCCTCCGCCATAAGGAGTGATTTCTTCGAAACACACTTCCGCATAGCGTTCCCGTGGTCTTCGCAGCACTCGCCGGCGTCGGTCCTCTCCACACAAAGAGATTCTAGCTTCATCAGAAAACAATACTTTATTCCAGTCCTCCAGAGTCCATGAAGCACAGTTCCGAGCAAACTGAAGTCGAGCAACACGGTGCTCACGGAGTAATTTAGGGCCCCGAGCTGGGCGGTAACTCCTGATATTGGCAGCCAAAAGCCTCCTCCTGACCGTTCACAAGCTAACTTCTACTCCTCTTACTTCTTCAAGGCTCTTCTTCAGGTCCACACTTGACGCCTTACGATTCCGCAACGCCTGACTCACCAAAAAGCGGTCATCTCTTGGTTCTGTGCATCGTTTTGTTCCCGAACCGGGTCTTCTTTTGACCGAACCGGTCTCTTGATACCGTTGCCAAGTCCTCTGGACAGTTGAACGACTCACATTTAGCCGCTGAGACACGTAAGTTTGCGAACAACCTTTTTCAAGTAGGGCTATAATTTTACCGGCCCTTATCGGTTTATCACTCATATCAAAAAGTGGTATTTAATGTAAAAAGAAAGATTAAATTGTTTAATTTGCAGAAAATATCCAAAAAGTTTTAAAATATCGTAATCAGTTAAAAATCGTTTCAGCAATTCGCGCCATTAGTAAAGCAATTTTAGAATAATCCACAATAATCATTATTTTTCTTTTATTAATTTCAAATTTTAAATTTGGAACGTAAAGAATCATGCCAGGATGCTTCAAATAACATGCCAATACATCGTCAAATTAATAAAACCTATTTCTTGTTCTTCTTCACTGAAGTAGAGAAAAAAATCTAAAGTGCCCTTTTTTTTGCAAAAGTGTTTATAATGAAGTTAAATGTAAAACTATCACAGCTAAGTAGGCTTTACAGGTTAACGAGTAATAATCGACTAACTTACATTTGCAGTTGGAATGTAAGGGAGAAATGTTTTAATGAGCGCTTACTGCCAGTACCTACTCGTTGCCGTAATTAAAATGGTTTAGCATATAAATACTCGCTCATAGAGAGTACCTCTATGAGCGAGTAGAGGGTACCTCTACGGGCGAGTATTTATAGCACCTACTTAATATATATTAAGTAGATGCTTGGTTCATTGCCAAGATACGTGCCAACTTTTTTTTAACATGCTTTTATTAGCTTTACTTGTAAATAACAATGTAATAAAATCTTGGAAATTTGAGTCTTGTCATTGACGGATAAGCAGACACATGGAGACCAATTACAAAATGTATTATCACCTCATTAATTTAGTAAAATGAATGAATGAGATATGTGAATCAGAGGAATCAAATTATATTTCAGGCGGAACTTCTCCACAAAAAGATGGAAGGGAAGATGAAAATAATTTACACTATACAAAAATACAGAGATTTGTATAATTTCATCGATGTGCCTACACCAGACTACGTAGCTCCGGTGCCTCAATTTGGTATGATACCTATATAATCTTGTACTGTTAAATGAGCAATATTTGCTAACGATTTCGATGAAACTTGCAATAAAGGGGTTTACGGGGGAGAAAAATCGATCTCTCACACCTGGTTTTCTCCGTATTTTCACCCGAGCTGAGCTCGGTCGCCCAAAGTGAAGAACAAGATGGCTACCTTAAAATAATGACATGGCAGCATGGAATTAGTAAGTACCTACTATCATGGCAGCATCGAATTAGTATGAACTTTCCTATACTATTAAATCAGCATTCTCTATTTTCATCAGAGCAGAGCTCGGTAGCCCAGGTATTATATTTTACTGGATGAGCAGTATCTTCTCCTTTTAGGTCGAGATAAGTAAAGTTACGTCTCAAAATTTTTTTTGAACATTGAGCAAGTTGTTCAGGTGAATTCCTGTAGACACCGTACGTTTTAAAATATTCAAAATTTAACTAATTCACGAAAACTCGAGTGTATTGTTTTCGTCATTTGTCGATTTTGACTGATACATAAATCAGTCAGTTTTGCTTTTGACCTTCATTGTCAAAAGGATTTATGGTTCGAACATTAAGCATGAATCCTTTTGACACTGAAGGTTTGAGGATTGGACCATTGCAGGTAGACATCCATGCGACATGGAGGATTTTCGTGAGCGCCTCGAGTACAATCAATGGTACTCGCTCTACGTGCTCACAGAATCAGTTGCCTGCTTACATCTCGTCGTCGATGAGTGCCTTAAGGTGATACTAAACTTTAAATGTAGCTTTTTCACATCTCATACCTAGTACGGTCATCGGCATGTCAGTACTAACACTTGAACTGCGAAAACCGCCCTTTTTGTATTAATTAAAGCTATCATAGTCAATTTCTTATTTGCTTTCGGAGAAGCCTAAAAGACGGTTAACGTTAACCATTGGCATGCGGTTGACTGTACATATTTGAGTGCCGATGCCAGCTAGCAAACGGCGAAATTCGGCCTGCACGAAAAGAAAAGCATTCATGGGTAGCAATTCGGTTTTACATGCTGAGCAAATGATTTTATCGCTTATTAATTAAGTACGGCTAATAAAAACACTGCGACAAAATACCACAGAATTGTTATGCTTATGAAATTATTATTTTGTAATTGTTTCTTCGATCATAGGTCGTCGTAGATCAAGGATGTTAACAGTTAGCTATGTTTTTTGAAAATAACTTATTACTCACGGAGTCACAGTCAGGTAGGAGTTATATATGTCTGTGGCGGGATCTACATCGCCACATGCGAACTACGCATCACACTGACGTCACACAAAATCTAGCATCGCGCAAGCAGGGTTAATCGTGCGACTAGCTTATATACAACGTCCCGACATTAATCGTCGGGCAGTATCCTACCAGACACAACACCCGTCTGGTTGGAGGATTCGCCCTTTTTTATGGAGGATGAGTGAAAGTATCCCTCATACCTCTATAACTCCTTTTCGTAAGCTTATGCTCTATATCTTGTGGTGTTTGGTGGTCTCATAGGCACTCACGCCAGAACTTTTATTCTAATTTTTGTTTTCGTTCGCGACTGTTTACCTTCATATTTTTTATTTTTCGTTACAATATCGCAATCTGCTGTTGGCTCAAGATTTTTTCTATTAAGTCAATAATATGCAGATCTTCATATCCCTGTTGCCATACTCTTTGGCCTTAATTTTTCAAACAGCCAGCAGAATTGTACACACATCAACACCGTCTAGGGATATTTTAATTAAAGTTCTTTTACTCCAAAAATACTGGCTGGTTTAAAAATCTTTTGAGGAAAGGATATTTTGTAGGCCTTTTTGGATGATTTGAATTTGAAAAAATAAATTATAAACAAAAAATTGTGCAGCATTTCTTTAGCGAAGTTAGAAAGTTTCAATTTACTTATCATAGTTTTTGGTAATTTTTGGTGTCAAATTAAAGTTCTAAAACAAGTTAGCAGTTAATTTCGAATTTATGCCATTGTATGCATCATGCAGCGGCGCCATTTAACAAGAGAGGAAATGTTAAAGGCAGTAGGCATGCTCCAAACTGGGGCTACTCAACGGAGTATTGCTGAGGAGATTGGAACAAAACAAAGTGTGGTATCAAGGTTATGATCACGTTACCGGGCTCCTCGTGAAGTAGCTTAAAGACACCCAGGTGGGAAGCGCATAACCATCCAACGACAAGACCAATTTTTGCAAGATGCCGCGAGAAGACAATATATGGTTGTCTTCTCGCGGCATCTTGCAAAAATTTACGACCATGCAGTTGGTTCAAAGGCACCAGTTGCTTGTGAGTGACCAAACTGTGAGAAGACTGCATGAAGCTATTCTTTATGACCGCTTTGTACTCCAGCACTACGCCGAGGAAATCGTGGGCGAAGATTACGGTGGGTTCGTGAACATTTGCTCTGGGAAGATAACCAGGCAGTGGTCTGTAGTGCTGTTTATCGATGAGACCCGATTCGGTATCCATCCCGATTCGCAAAGAGATTTCTGAAGTCTAGTCTGATAAATGGGCTTTATAAAAATATATACATGTTGTTTATAACAAATTTTGAGGAAATTGAGAAAATCAAAAATCCCTAGGGATTAAAAAGCTATTTTAGTCCCTGTTTACGAAACATAAACTAGTTCCTTTTGAATAGATGTGATAAAAAAAGTGGTAAAACTTGAACAAGATCGCTTTGGTGGAAGAAAAATACTTGTATAGAACATTAGTCCATAACCTTATCTAAATAAAGAGCACAATCGCGTTTGCAAAAAAATACTTCCGAAAGCTTTAAATAAATATACTTGAATAGAACATTGATCCGTAACATAATATAAATAAAGAGCACAATTGCGTTTACAAAAATGAGGTGTCGTCACGGTGTCGCGAAATCAATGGTTTAGTCCCATCTCGAAAAATACCCAACGCGCCTAAAGAAGTTTTCACATCAAAAATTTGTCATCATCCCTATTGGCCTTAATAATTTCCTGGGTAATGATAAATAGAAGAAGATAGCTTTGTTTTTCTATTAATTTTCACAGTTTTGCGTTCAAAACGCTCTCCTGTAAAATGATTTTGTAGATAACCGTATATTCATTGCGGGTGTCGATACTGCACAAAGTTATAGTGTAGTGTGAACGGGCCATAACTGTTATAAGTGGATGTGCACACCTATACACCTACTCTTCAACTCGAAGAGTGCAAGGGCCTGATCACACGTATCACAACCATAACACAACGACAAAATTTGGTCGGGCGCTAATTTTTATGAAAATGAATAGCTTTTTCACACATACCACATTTTCACGTCAAAATCAACCGTGTCGGCGATACCGACCACGTTGCAGTCACAACGCATCCACCAGCAAGACCGCGCACTGTCGGCCCCATCGCAAACATAATGTTGCCTCGACCATTTGATTTAATTTTGTAGTTACCACAACGCAACTGCAAGAAGCTGCAGCGACACTATTCACACGTAACAACTGCTTGCTTGCTTGTGCGTTTGAACGAGGCCTTACGGTGCGTAACCGCAAAATAACAAAGTTGTATAAATAAATGTTAATTCCAGGTAGAGTCGATGTTGTTCTTCACTGCTAACTATGGCAGGAACGCGAGTTTGGCAGAATTCGACGCTGCGCAACAACATTGCACGTCTATGGTATGTTTGTGACTTCAGTTCTATAATAATAGTAGAAGTCAATATTAAAAAAAAACCGGTCAAGAGCAAGTCGGACTCGCACACCGAGGGTGCCGTACCTACCCATTATACCGCCATAATAAAATTGGTATCATTTTATTGGTTAAAAGATATGGGCAAATTTAGATTTTCGCGAAAACTTGTAAGTACCAAAATTTACCTTAATTTTCTTTTTTTATTGTTCGGAATTTTAGCATTATTTGTGCCTTGCTTTTTGCCAAATTTCGGGATTCTAGGTCAACGGGAACTACTATAAAGGTTTTCGACCCAAAACTTATAGGGTACTTCTGGTTGACCTAGAATTGTCAATTTTGGTTACACCACAAGTAAAGGGAAAATTCCGAAAAAATAAAAACAACGTTGAAAATTAATGTAAATTTTGGTACTTCCAAGTTTTTGCGAAAATCTAAATTTGCCCATAGGTATCTTTTTATCGTGTAGACTCAGGACCTTGACTTTTATACACCTAATAGGGACTATAGACCTCAGTATAAATTTTAACTTGCTAGGTCCACCCGTTCCTGAGAAAATAGGAGGTTCCTTTTTTTACCTTTTGAGGTACGGAACCCTAAAAAATAAAAATATTTCACAAGGTTTATGTGAAATATTTTTATTTTTTAGGGTTCCGTACATGGGTACTTATGAAACGTCAGAAGCTATGTGCACGGTTCTAATTGGTCGTTTCCTATGCAGAAGAGCCGGCAAGAAACTCCACGGTTACTCTTTTAAAAATAATTGGCTTTTACAATATTTTCAAATAACAGTGTTAATAGGTATGTGAGGACAGTGTAGGTCTTTCAACAAGTGTAGCTTCTTAACAAAACAGAAAATGATCAACAAATCTACAGTCCACTACGCCTACAGTGTTCTCACATTTACAAAATAGAAAAGAATCTTTAAAAAAGATAAATAAATTAATAAAAATATAAACCTATTTTAAACGAAATGACATGATTGCTAGAAGTAAAGTAGGCAACAAAGTTATAGTCTATTGAGTTTGTTTCCTACATCTTTGATACATAAGCTTTTTCTAATATCACTACAAGTTTGACATTTCATTTTGGGTACCATTTCAAGGTGGTCTACGAAAATGTACAGACGGGGGTATCTACTGTTTGCCTCATCTAAAGCTGGGGTCATGTGACTAATACCTAAACAGACTAAGTTCTGGATAGAAGACATTACATAGTAATAACTTTCAAAAATGGATTTACTTACCCATATTTATGGATTTATTCCAGATGTTAAAATATCTCAATATTACTTGGCTGAATCAAACTGCGCACGCTATAAGGATGTCGTTTCGAGACGTCGGAAAAGGGTATGCATACTGTGTTTTTAATTTTTCTGCATGTGGTTACGATGTGTTTGAGCAAATTCAAACTAATTTATTTGCCAGAATGTAGGTATACAACGTGTGATCTTAAAACTGTAATGGCCCCTTTACATTCTACCATTACATTTTATGGTGTGGTGAGTACATCTCTCTGTTTTTCTTTAACATCTTCATGTTTTTATTTAACAGATGGTTCAATATATACGAGAAAAATTGGGATTTCTATGGTGTCAGTAAGCTCTCCCGATTCATGCAGCTCGTCAGGTTTCGAATGCAGGTAACCTTTCATAAGCTTAAATCTAATAATTTATTGACCTTATTATAAACAACACAACCTTATTAAAAAGTCTGTTGTTTCTGTTTGTTTGTGTCAACGAACTCGCCGGTAATACGAAGGTGTCGTCTTATTATTAGTTTGTTATTAATTAGGTAAAGCTGGACACTGATGCATATTTAGCCGACACTGGTTATCAAAGGAAAAAAAAATTCTGTATTTATTACTGCCAATCTATATAAATTCCTTAATAAAAGAAAACTGTTATTCGTCTTTACTATTATGACTCAGCGCTGTTAAGCTCTTGTTGCAATCGACCAACATGTTTGTGTCAATTACCTGGTTGCTCTATACAGAGATATATTAATACTGAAACAATCACTCTTATGGGGTCGGCTTCCAGTCTTACCAGATGCAGCTGAATACCACTATTTTACATGGAGCGACTGCCTATCTAACCTCCACAACACGATACCCCTCGAGTCACTGGGTAACACGATACCCCTTGCTAAGACTGGTACTGACAACCAGTCTTTCTTTTGGGCTTCGGACTATCCGCAACGACTGTTAAAGATCTACGAATAACAGCCGGGACCAACGGCTTAACGTGCTTTCCGAGGCACTCGACGGCTCACACGGGGTGTTGATTAGGGTTACTAGATGGGAAGACTAAAATTTCTAAGCAACATTTAAAAAAGTCGGAATTTTGGGAATATTGTCGGGACAAATAAATATTACAAATCAAAATGTTACTTCTTATTATTCAAATAATGAAGTATTCGTATACACTTTGTTACTTCATGTTGTACTTGGAATTCGATTTCACTAAATACACCAATTTTGATTCTAGAAGTATTCAGAAAAGTATTAAAATTGAAAGTTCAGTCTAGTTATTAACAACTTCAAAAAAAGGAGGAGGTTCTCAGTTCGTCGGTTTTTTTTATGTATGTTCCCTGATTACTGGAAGACGGCTGAACCGATTTGAAAAATTCTTTCTTTGTTTGAATTGGTCTCATTGTCATTTGGTTACGATCTGATGATGGGATCTTGGAGAAATCGAGGGAACTCTTCAAATATTATAGGCGGACCTATAGCGATTTGGGATTTTTTTATAAATACTGATCTAAAGACACCGACTTCCGAAATTAAAGTTATTTTTCACTTTGTAATTTGGAAGTCGGTTGTATTTTTGGTATTTTTTTTCTCTTGTTTTAGTATACAGTGTGTTAATTAAAGATAGGCTAGTACTTACCTATAGTGTACAAACATGCAAAAAAATACCATAAAACACGTGTCATTTTAACGCTCGAGTACTGCATTATGTTCTATCTGGTGTTTATAATTTGCTTGTCAGTACGCTCTCCGCTACTGCATAGAACAGTCGATGGCTATGTTCGTGTACATGTGCGAGACGCCGTGCTTGTGCACTTACTGGTGCGAAGACGACTGGGAGTGGGACACCACAGACCTGATCAACTCCCCCTTCCGCTCCCCCACTGTCACCCTGTTCTACTTCAGTCTTATGATGTCGGCGGAAGGACCTTACTACACGACGGATCCGGCGCAGTTTGAGGTAGGCTTTTGTATAATTTTTGAGTGGTAAGCGTTGATCACTTTATTTGCAGCGTTGGACTTTGTGTTTATAACTTGAATGACACTTTTTGACTGTTTTGCTGACGTTTTTTACGTCGTTGTTAGCATAGTATAGTGTTTATAGTAGAGAATGATCAAGGTTTTCCTAGGTATACTGTAAATTCGGGGTTTTTAATGTAGGTACGGGGCGAACTAAAAGGAATATGTAAGGATCGTGACTGTAAATTCTGCCGTCCCGAAAGAGGTGTCGTCCTAATTGGCTAATGAGCTAATTATGTGATTTAGTCACACGATGAAAATTATTCCAAGTCTTATTATTAGTCCAACAGGTGTCCTACTAGCTTGCGCGAGCTCATCGCGCGATGGACATCATAAGATACCGTTGCTGTGCTCGCGCGATGACGTGTGACCAATTAGGACACTCAAAAGAGATTTGTAGCTTTGATTGCACGATCAAACCCATGTTATTAACCTGCTTAAGACTAGGCTCATGGATTTCAGATAGTGATTCAGCGTCTGTTCCGCGAGATGCTGTACCGCTGCCACTTCATTCCTCAAGTGCACCCCATGATCATGACCGGCCTAGTCTTCGACAAGGAGTTGTTCCTCACATCCATTGGTGAGTTACCTCTAATTGTGCCTTTAGACACGAATTGTTTTTAGTCAGTAAGTATCAGAAACGACAGAACAGCTTCAACTTTAATCACGTTATGAAAATAATCAACAGGTACAGCAACGAATATGTATTCATAGAATAATAATTAATCATTAGAATTATCAATATAACACTGTTAGTATTAATTGATAGAAAATATAAAACATCATAGTCCAAGACCGCCATACGTCACTTATTTTCTTATGAACAGATGGCCTGTTTCCAAGTATCAGGAAATCAAGGTACGCAAAAACGCTATTCACCTTACTTAAATTCTAACAGCTGATTTTTACGTATGTATATGTTACACAATATCGTTAAAAATCCGAAAAAAGATACTTTCCGTCGGCAGTAGTACCTTACAGAGGTCTTAAAGCTCTAAAAATATTGCTCAATCTCACTAACAGTCTGAACCTCCATTTTTAAATATGTCGTGGCCAGATCATCGAATTGATCATTTCATGAAACGGTTATGTTTCATGAAATGGCCAGCTAATATTGACCATATCGTTTCAACGTCAACATTGAATGATATGTCAGTCGACGTTTGGCCATATCATTAAATAGGTTATCCATGCAAATATTACTGGCATTCATTAACTTTTAGTAATCTGGGTCAATGGATAAATAAAACATTTTAAATAGCTTTTATTCTAGAAGAAAAATAATAATTAATAAGATTTGAATAGTTGAGTATTCAATGATCTGGCCAGACTACATCATGATGTGGCCAGCGGTCAATGATCTATTTCATGAAATGGTCAATTCTAAGATCGGGCCACGACATATATATGTTAGACAGACAACTATTTTAAAATATATTTTTCATACTTATTTCATTTACTGGAGAATTAATTGTTAATAGTTTGAAAAAAAAACGAGTTGATAATTAAAAATCAGGAAAATAATCAAAGATTAACTTTTAATAAAGCGCTCGTCTGACCATAATATTATACCTAAAAAATACAATCTACGTAGCTATATTTATTAGTATCCTGTTTCGCTTAACTATTCCTAAAGAGCCATAACAAAACAGGTAAGAAATCCCCTATCCTATGATCCTATTTATCCTGTGACTTCATAAAGGGTGTTTTATTGCTCTTTAGGAATAGTTAAGCGTAACAGGTTACTAAATATATCTACGTCTATTGTATTTTATAATGGATTTCCGCAAGGTCACGCCTGAATCAAGTAACTATCTTAATATTTTAGTTTACAAGCTTTTTTAATAATTCCGAGTAAACTTAATTATTATTTTCTATCTATTTTTTTATCTACGTCTATTGTATTTCATAATGTAATTATTTATTGATAATTAATCTTACAAACAACTATAATTAATCTTACAAGTATTTTTTTCAAATATTTATTTTTTGGTAATTAATCATAAGTATTTTACTGGCTTCTAATTTTCATTGTCATAGTCGTTAGTATTCGATAATTTATAATAGAGCTTGATATTGAATATTTATATAGTAACCTTGATCATCAGCATTATCTTTAGGTTCTTCCACTGTAAAAAAAACCAAGCAATTAAGATCTGAAAACTAAAGAGACATGAAAATTATAAGAAACGAAAATAAGTTACCAAATTCTTCCTCCAGCGACTGATTGACAAAATCCGGTTATTGATCTCCATCGAACCAGTGTAAATCATATTTATCATCTTCTAAGGCCCAGCCATTATGTTCGGGACTGAGAATATTAATTATTTCATTTAATTTCTTAAGAAAACTTACAGCTAGGAGACAGATAGTTGACAGTTAGTGAAAGAAGGGAAATTAAAAGTTTTCATTGACAATATTAGGGTAGCACAAGAAACAGCAGACAGGCAAGCGAAAGTAAGAATAATCAAGCACTCGGAGAGAATTAAGAAAAGACTGAACTGGTTTTAGTGATCTTCAAAGAAGTTGTTTTTCTTTGTACTTGCTTTGTTCAAAAGACTAGCAATATAGTTAGCCTGTCGCAACTGTTGCCAAAGTTCACTTTTACAAGGTGGCAAGTTACTGGCATCGAAGTTTTTCATATTCTTCCGCTTACATTTTTCGTTAACATCTGATACAGATATGAACATGTATACTTACTCTGCTCAATCTTACACATTTTGATCAGAAAAAAGTGACGTCTGGCAGCTCTGGGATCTTGCTCTATCAGGTTTCATACCAATTAAAGCTAAGATAGTATTTTTAATTACCAACGTTCTGTAAATACATGTTCATTACTGTCGAGAATTATATTTTAATCACAAAACTTGACACTGAGTTGCAAATTACAAAAACGTTAGACAATGTGGATTTCGCGGGCTGCCTAAGCGCATTTACTTTAAGATCCATTGTTTTCTTACACCAACAATATTTAGAATAGCATAAAATTTGTTTCAAACTCAACGTTATCCTCAGGCCTGATGGAGCCAAACGTGGTGGTTTACCGGGACAGGCTACTAAAAGCGTTCAGGAAAGCCATCATCCCATTGCTAGCCTACATGAGGCAGTATGAGTGTTACAAGGAAATATATGCGCTGGACATTGAAGAGTATGTAGAGTAAGTACTGACTGATAGAAGAAAAGTTATCAACCGGCAAAACTGCAGGCGGCTCATGTGATGTTAAGTGATCACCGCCGCCTATGAGACATCTGTAATACTGAGGCTTCGCAGGTGCTTTAGGCGATTATCACACTGCACCGCGCTCCGTCGTGTAGCGCGACGCGGCATATTGAACATTGTATCAGTTTGTATAGAAAACACAATCTGCGCACGGGAGGCTATCCCGCGTGCATACTTTTTGCTATAACCGCTAGTCATGGATTAATTAGCATTCGCATTCATTATTAGCATGCGAATGCTCATTTAGCATTTAGCAAATGAAATGTAGTTGCGAAATTCTGTGAAGTGCGAAATGAATTTATCGCTTCGTACTTTATATACTTTAATATATTTAATTATGTGATCAATCTTAATCACATTAAATATGCAAGTTTACTAGCACAAATAAATAAAAACGCACGCTAGGAGACGTCCTAAGGCGAACGCGCTTTTTAATTCGCATATTAACAAAATTCACATACTTCATTATTATCAATCATCGTCTCATTGGCAGGTAGCATAGCTATAGCAATTAGCATGCTAAGACTTAAGAATTCACATGCTAATGAAATTTATGCGAATTCGCATTAATTGACATTACTAATAACCCCCCGCGCTTCGCGATGCGACGGTGCGCGGTGCAGTGTGATAATCGCCTTAGTAACCCAGCAGCAGTGTACTTAAAATTTTAGTCATAACTGCCATAGCTTCACTGATAGAAAGCTGCACTATGAGTCGGGTGACGTTTAATGCCAGAAAAATGCACAGTTCCTGAGGAAATCTTCATGTGAATGAAACAGCGTGGCGCAGCTAGTATCAACTCCTTTTAACTGTTGTAGGAACTTCCGTAGCGAGAAGCATATTGCTTCAGAGACCAAGGATGAAATTCAGGTACACTATGATGAGAAGCAGATGCTCATATGGAGGCTACCTCAATTTATCAACATCGGACCATTTGCCATCAACGTTGACTCTTTAAAGGTTCGTCATGATTTGTTATTTCGTTTTTCATAAACATACATTTATTTCGGCTTTATCCGCCTAGTTTCGACATTGGAGTTCCGTTCCAGTTTGAATATTAGGTATATTTATATATTTTTTTATGAATAAAATAAATAATACGTTTATTATACTAAGAAAAACACAAAGTTCGTCATACACTGACTAACTTGATTGTACAAGCAGAGGTTAAAAGTAGGTTGAACAGCTGGCTCCTGAACTAAGTAAAAAGATACTTGGTATCTCAGGAATCAGATTCTAAAAGTAACCATAGGTAATTGTTTTCCGCGAACGGAAATGTTGAACCCTAGGAATGTAACTTCAGGTGCTCCTAAGACTGCCCGGCTTGGGCGGAGCATCGCCGTGTCCTCTTGGAGGCTATCGGCGGCGGTGATTTCTCGCGTCCAGCCATGGTTCAGGCCATGGTACGGAGCGAGAGGAAATGGGAGGCCGTCACCTTCTGCGAAGCAGTAGTGCTCGCGAAGGAGGAGGCGGAACGCGTGAGGTAGAAGCAAATTTCGCGCCCTCACGCCCTAACCTTCGCAGGAGGAGACGCCCTGGGCGTCGGGAATCGCAGGCCGATTTCCGGCCACCGTAGGCGCAGGCTTGCGGACGGTGAGCAATGGGTAGCTCGCCATCCGATAAGGACCAGGCCCGGGTCGACGGCGCGTTGTGTTCCACGCGTGCCTCAAAGAGATGTCAGCAGAATTGATGGGGTCCGTTAGGGCCGATGCCTGCCGGGGTTGCAAAGAAGTCCGAAAGGGAGATTGTAGCCCCCGGCAACAGGGTAACTGAAGGAACACGGGTGGGTTTTATTCAGTAAGAGTCTGACACGCCCTCCCGCTCCGCCCAGAGCGGGATAAGTTATTCGATAATATCCCACCAAAAAAAAAAGATGCTCCTAAGACGCACTCCTAAGTAGTATTTTATGACATTTTGTGTAGAAATAATGTTAAATTATTAATTTCACGTAAGTGAAGGCTCTGAAACAATGTCAATGTGTCAATATTCTATCTGCTAAGGCTAGCGGCCAGAACCTAACAGAAAGGCGATGCAGACCACAGATATAATACAAAAAAATATGCTCTTATTTCAGCAACTGCTCGTTAATAAACGGTCGGACATAATCAAAGCGTTGCTGTTAATGTGGGCGGAGGAGGTACGTGTCACGGTGGATGACGTCATAATGGCCTACAAGAACATCATGCGAAAGTTAGGGGAGAAGCCTAATACAATAGAACATGTGTTCGAGATCAGGGAGTGGATGGATTCGATACCTTTTGCTCTTAAGACGCAGGATGATATCATGAAGAAAGTTCACACGGTAAGGCTGTTCTATTTATGTAAGGGTCAATTATTGAAGGCTTCAATTTAGATTTAAATGAGTCGAAAACGCTTACGTCAGTTGGCTGCAGACGATGAGCTAATGTGTGAGTAGGAAAAGATAAATAAACTATTCCATGGCTTCCAAGCTGATGTGGTTTTCGTGATTGTCACACAGCAATTGAAATAGAGTTATTTATCGAGCATAGCGTATGCCTCTGGAAACAAATGATTTAAAACTGAAAAGAATATTTCTCAGTTACACAGTATCATCCACTTCTATTTGAATTAGATGCTTCCTCCAGGTGTTCCTACTAAAAAATAGTAATTAAATAAGCATTTAAAAAATACACGAAGTAAACATGGGTGGGATTTTATTTCTCATAGTAAAAATTTGATGATACCCTCAAATATTATAAGTTCACCTCTTACTGGCCCAATTTGCCCAACTGTGTTTTAGTGTTTTCGGATCCAACCTTTTGGCAGTAGTCAAAATAATGTACGATTGTCGTCAATCCCCCCTACATGGTTAAGTAAAAGATTATTTAACTTAATAATATTAACAGGATTATGAAGTTCTAGACGCGTTCTACATGCCGTTAGAAACCGATGACTTTAGAGCCCTCTGGGAGTCTATTGGTTGGCCTTTGCAAATAAATCAACAGGTATGGTTTGTACATAATTCATATTTTACATGTGTATGTGTGTACTTTTTCTGTTAACCAAGGAGTATGTAAGGATCGTGGCAGATGGCGCTATGTAGGTTCTGACCATGAGAAGAAAGAGTGAGTTTATATGTGTGGTCTGTGTTTTTCCTCAATACCCAATATATGTATTTATTGCTACTACATGTGAATTAAGGTGGCAGGTTATACAAAGTATGATCATTGTGAACCCTGTCGGGTACATGAGAAGTAGGAGAGCGGAAGAGAGCTTTTATTTGACTACTTAGTTGTTATGCTATGTATTGTAATCCTTACATATTATAAAACAAAGTCCCACGCCGCGTCTGTCTGTTTGTCGGTCTGTCGGTCTGTTTGTTTGTCGGTCTGTCTGTACGTGATAAACTCAAAAACTAGCGAACGGATTTTCAAACGGTTTTCACCAATGGACGGAGTGATTCATGCGGAAGGTTTTAGTGTATAATTCATTAAGGTCTTGTGTAAATTGGCTGGAATTTGACGATTATTGGTGAAGATGTCGGAAAAAATCATGCCGACTGAAAGCTTTATTGGCGTGCGCCGTGGAAATCATAAAAGTTACATAAAATTTATGTTTTACAATATTGTTCATCTTAAAAAGTTCAACAAAAAAGTCCGCGATGGCATATGTCTATCTTCTAAGGAATCCACAATAAGCATTTTTATCTTTCAGAATTTGATTAAAATTTCATTGTTTTTTCTGAAGCTATTTTGACAGGTATTATATTAATCCTTATCCAATAAACCTACGTTACTTAAATTGAGCATTTAATTTAGATTAAAATATGCCTTGACATCATTTCATTTAAATGAATGGTTTAAAAGATATCACAGATTCAAAATTACGCGTAGCAAAATATGTAATTATAATATATAATTATGGTTGACGGCAACCCGGGTGCAGTGGTAGGACTCAATTACCTTTTCCTCGGCCATTAGGTCTGTAATCCCGGTATCGGTACGTTCCCGTGGGATATTTTCCGAAATCCACGCGGGCGAAGCCGCGCGCAAAACCTAGTTATTTTATAAAACTTGTAATTTAAAATTTGTCTTAATATTCATTGACATACAGTATTTCAATTTTCTTAATGTCCCTCGGGTATCATCGAATTTTCGAATACAAACGAATGCTAATTTCCATGTTCATCAATTATTAGATATATCGTATATAAGAATTTGAATTCAGAACCAAGTACTTTGTTGTTTTTTTGTTTTGATTTCCGTGTGAACTATATAGAGCTCTAAAACTATTTTCCTATGTGTCGTGCCTGCAACTTTAACGGCTTTCCTCCCATTTTTTAAATAAATTATATTAAGTGAAAAGAGTATTACTTCCAAGTCGATTGAGAGCGTCCGGTCTGCACCAAGTGCAAAGGGCAACTAATAGAAATCCGACGACTGACGAAACACGAGGTTTGCCGAGGGACATTAAGAACATGTTTGTCTGTACAGGGTTGTTGGTTATACGTCGGCAATCTGTTATGGGTATGTAGGAGAGGTCATTTGCAATCAAATTACCCCGATGACCTCTATGCCATTGTCAACCATTTTAGAGTTTAGTGACAACCTCGCGCGCCGCCACAGTAGCATAGAGATGTTTGCCTTGTACGCATTTGCGGTGCGCGATGGCAACGCCGCCTTTAAGCCTTTTGCGCACGAACGAACAAGAAGATGGCGAACACGAACATCGCACACTTTGTTTGCATGTGCGTACCGCTAACGAACATCATACACTGTGTTCGTCAAAAATGTTCGTGACGTTTTCATAGCTACTAAAGAGAGCAGGACAGTTCAGTGCGAACACAAATCAAACTGTGTTCGTATGGTGTTCGTGTTCGCTTTGCTAATTTACGACCACACGTACGAACCAAATGTTCTGTGTTCGATGTTCGTGTTCCGTATGTTTTGTTCGTTTTTGCGTTAGTGTGCGTACAAGGCTTTAGAGCATGGTGGGGCAAAAGTCATTTTAAGTTGTAAAATGTAGTGCAGAGCAAGTCGTCGTTGCATTGTGAAAGAGTACAATTGCGCGAAGTAAATGTGTTGGCATGAAAAGAGTATTTTCTTTTGTACGTTGATTGGCTTGGAATTGCAGGAGTTTAATCTTTTTTAACCGACTTCAAAAAAAGGAGGAGGTTCTCAATTCGACTGTATTTTTTTAATGTTTGTTACCTCAGAACTTTCGACTGGGTGAACCGATTTTAATGATTCTTTTTTTATTTGAAAGCTGGTCCTTCGCGTGTGGTCCCATTTTAATTTGGTCTAGTTCTGATAATGGCATCCATGAGAAAACCATATAAGTCTTAAATTTGCATTAAGAATGTGCGACAAATGGACGAATAACTCAATATCGCGCCAACCGATTTCGATGATTCTTTTTTTATAGTAACTCATGTAATTTTACTTGGAAAGCACCATTTGATGAAGTGGAACTGATGATGAAGACCACAAATGGCCACCGGAATTACTCAATAAGAGTATTTCACGGGTTGCTATTCGATTACTTTAATATGGCTGCAATGCAATTTGTGCTCGTCACAATGCATATGGAGAAGTGGAGCTGATGGTTAAGTACCAGGACAACTCCTCAACGATTAACGTCCCTGTGTCGGGAAAAGCAATATTTTGTAAAAGGTGATGAGCAGTTGAGATTAGGCTGTTGTAACTTAGGTAAATTACAAACTACCCACTAAAAAGCGAGAAATAAAAACTTTTATACAAAAAAAAAAACACTACAAAGTGAAAAATAACTTAAATTTCGGAAGTCGGTGTCTTTGGTATTAGTTATTTGCCACCGACTTCCGAAATTTTTTTGGAAGTCGGTTGTTTTTTTTTTGTATAAAAGTTTTTATTCAGGTTAATTTCTAAATCAAATCAAATCCAAATCAATCAAATCAATCAATCAAATCAATTATTATTGCTAGAATGCAGGTATACAAATAAGGTCGTGAAAAATTATAAGTTAAGCCATACATTCTGCATGCCATACATTCATTTAAATTTTGCATTCGACATGCAAAATTTAAATGAATGAATACGATGCTTTGATAAAAAATAAGAACATTAAACACAATTATCAAATAAAAATTAACAGTTCAATCAATACAATTAAAATCAATTCAGTCAAAATGCACTTAATAAATACATAATAGTCAAAGTAAGATCAAAATGTCAAAATACAATTTAAATGTCGAAATACAATATCAATGTCAAAATACTATTAATATGTCAAAATACAATTTATTTAAGTCACATAATTGCAAGGTCTATATAATTTTTCCAATAGAAAAGCCTTAAGATTATATTTGAAATGTTAAAATGTGTCATTTAATCTAAATTATTATCTTCTAGACATAGCTATGCGTCCAAAAAAAAGACGTTGAATTTGGAACTAAATATTTTACCTAAAGCAGACTATGATGATGGCACTACTTTGGCGACAAACGCTAGTAGGTTTTGATTTGAGTCACCCACAAGCAGGGGTTTTTGTTGCACATGTATTTTAACAATTTATTTCCTATTCGAACTGACCGATGTGCGATAGTGGCGCCCTTACTTTTGCTGAAGTGTTTTTTGCCAAATTGTATTGTTATCTATAGGTGTATATGTGTAGTATAGAATTGTAAAGAAACATCGCCAGCAAATAAGACACTCTAATTATTTTCTGAAGATCATTGATGTGTATTAAAAAGAGGAAATATCCAACCACACTGCCTTGGGGAAAAGAATGATTGGTTACTGACAGCCATCTTCTGTGATAGGTTATAGAAACGGTTCTCTTCTTGGAGGAAGAACAGGAGAAGTTCTGGAAGCTGCACCAACAAGACGAACAGACGTTATACGATAAGATCGATATGTTCACCGCTCAGTGCATGGCTCTCACACTGCAAAACGACTTCTATAAGGTATAAGGCCATAGATTATCATAATCATTATAACTTTATGCCTGTTTTTCCCAAAAGGTTGCCCTTAACCGAGCCCAAAAACAGACTACGGCAAGTTACAAAAAAAAAAGAGTGCGTGTGTCAGCTCCGACGCACGACCGACTGGAGAATTCCTTAATACGTTTGTCTTTAAATATGAAATAAGCAAAGAGGGTAAATAAACGCATATCTTAACCCTCCCTTTATACAAGTATACACATACAACCCCCCCTTCCCTAATATAACCCAAATGAAACAAAAACTAGATCATAATTTAGTCTCGTCCGAGATTTAATTGGATGCAGTAAAGTGCAATTAATCGTGTATCGCACGGCCAAAATATTTTAATCGAAGTGTGAAATAAGTAATATGTTTTAAGGGTTCCATACCCAAAGGATAAAATGGGACCCTATTACTAAGACTCGGCTGTCCGTCCGTTTGTCTGTCTGTCCGTCTGTCATCAGGCTGCATCTCATAAACCGTGATAGTTAGGCAGTTCACAAATGATGTATTTCTGTTGCCCCTTATAACAACAAATACTAAAAACCAGAATAAAATAAATATTTAAGGGGATACAACAAACGTGATTTTTTTGCCGTTTTTATAGATAATGGCACTTGGCTGGATTTTTTTCGAAATTATATTTCGTGTTATATACGAATAAAACAAAAATTTCACTTCTCATAAAATTTTCATGATTTGCTAAAATATGATGCATTATTGTTATGACATTGTATTAAAGTTAAAAGCAAAATAATTTGGTTTTCTCCCAGGTACACGAGATAGCAAACGATATAAAGAAGGCATGGAAAGCGATGAAGGACGCACAGGAATGGGGCCGAATTCTTAACCAGCGTCAGAAATTGTTCGGACAGCCCGTTGTACCATTCTCGGACCTCAACAAGCTCGTAAAGGAATTCGAGCCCTATAGGAACTTATGGGTCACCGCGTCAGGTATACACATTGTCATTTTATTTTGATAGTAAGCTGGTTGGCTGCCCACTTGACAGTTGGTCAACGTTCCTTTTACAATACCGCTTTGCCTTACGAACTGGTATTGCCGATATTGTACAGCTGTAATCATCGTTTTGTGTAAAAACCGGCCAAGCGCGTGTCGGACCACGCACAAAGAAGCGTTCCGTAGTTGGGATGAATTTATCCCAAATACAAACTTAACATTGTAGTTGAAATACATGTTCTCCTATACATTCCAACTGCAAATGTAAGTTTGAAGGCACAATATTAAGAGATTTACCATGTTATTTTAAGTCCATAGACTTCTTATAGGTTTTCCTGTATTCTATGAGTAAAGAACCATTCTCTGTATTTTTCCAAAATTTTAGACTCAGTAGTTCCGGAGATAAGGGGGGAATGGTAAATTCTCATCTATTTTCTTAAATGTACTTATTAGCGAGGATGTCATTTTTTTTCATTTGATATGTCACACGGTACATTCCGAAAAATATTATTTTTTTAAATTTTCTTATCTTCCACCAAAAGTGACCCCTATACTCAAAATTCATTTATTTACTTAACATGTCCGTGTTTGGGTCACAGAAATACATATATGTACCAAATTTCAACTTAATCGGTCCATTATATTCGGAGCAAATTGGCTGTGACAGACGGACAGACAGACAGACACTCGAGTGATTGAAGTGTTCTGTTTTTTACTTTTGAGGTACGGAACCCTAAAAATATTACAAAATACATATGTGAGTGTTGATTTCGCATTCTTGGCCAGGTCCCTGCGGCACGACTCGATATCCGTAGGTGGTCACGTTGATCAGTGGGATAATAACCACACTGATGCTGTGATCAACTTGATTTTATAGGATATTTCCTATTAAGTCCGCACCGCACTCGCACGAAGGATCTCTACGCTACCTGTCCTCTTGAGTGGAGCGAGACAGCGGAGCGGAGAAATGTGCCAATATTAACCAATAGAATCTAAACTTCGCTTCAGAGCTCCGTTCCTATTGGTTAATATTGGCACTTTTCTCCGCTCCGCTGCCTCGCTTCCCTCCAGTGGACAGCCTGCCTTAATCCCCCATGCTGTTTTCTTTGCAGTGGGTACTTAGGTGCGTTTAGATAATACACAGACATTTATAGTATTTTCATATTCTTAAAAATATTGTTGTGTTGCAGATTTCTTAAAGGCCCGCGAGATCTGGCTGGACAACCCGTTGATGTACGTGGACGCAGACACCATTGAACAGCTCGTCAACGAGTACTACAAGACGATCATTAAGTGCGTGCGCACCTTCCAGGACATGCCCAAAGTGCAGTATGTTGCCCTTAAAATACGGGTAAGAGTATCATGCTTGTATTATCCGAAGGGTTATGCAAAGGTGCATAGTATACCAACATTTAGCCAGTTATGTTACGGAATAAATAATACCCATTCTATGCTACTTACTAATCTTACTTACTTAAAGTGGAGTCATTTTAATAGGTAACATTTGACGTCTGTCAGTTTTATCTTCATAGTGAGGTGAGCTGCTTAAAAGCATCGATTAAAGTGAATGAATCGATACGGACTTGAAACATAATATATGTGAATTTTAAAAATTATCAGGCGAATCCCTGTCCCATTATTATTTTTTCTTTCGTAAATTTAAGGAGCAAAATAAGACAAGTACACAATTTAACAAAAAAATTGCGTTTATTTACACTATTTGCGCTGTAGCATGGTGCGGGTGACAGTTGCCCGTATGACGTTGACATTTGTCAGTACCACGTAGGGATGTGAGGTTATGCAATTCATTTTTATCGCTAACGATACTCGCAGCGTGAATCTAGTTCTCTTTAATATTGTTATGAAAATTAGTGTATTATTCAGTTGTGCAGTGTAACTACGTGTGTGCTACGTGTATAAACTTGTCAATATAAATGTTTTATGGCTACATAATTATCTTTGTACTTATATAAAATAATCAAAATCGGGTTTATGTTTTTTTTTTCGTGACAACATTTTTGCTCTATGGTGCATCGGCGCGGCGGCCATGTTGTTTACCCGTGCGATGCTGTGAGTGCGAGTACGAGTGCAAGCGCGTTATATTGTGACTTAATGTGACACGTATTACGATTTCATTGTTTGTTTTCATTTTTGTTAAATTGTTATTTGTTATAAGTTTGTTGAGTTTGTTGTTATTACCATGCCTAAGCATACAAAAAAAACTGTTTTGGGTAGTCAGGCCAGGGAGCTTGTTGTTCGCCTCCGAGACTACTTTGAAAGAGAACAACAAAATAATGGACCGTTGTTACCATTGAATCATATTGTAGAACGAGTAGCCGAAGCTCTTGATATTGGCCGCAATACTGTTTCGCGTATAACACGTGAGAAAATTGGCCAAGATGGGATGTTTGAAAATAAATTATCGACACCCAACAAAAAGCGGACCAAGGTGAAGCCAATCACAGATTTGGATGATTTTGCTAAGGTTGCTATTAGAAATCATATTTATGATTATTATAGAAGAATGGAGCTACCCACATTGCTCAAGCTTCTAAAATCATTAAAAGAAGCTGACTTGTTCAAAGGAGGTATTACTTCGCTACGGCAAGTTATAAAAGATATTGGCTTTGTTTACAAAAAAGTTAACAAAAGAAAGATTATTATGGATAGGACTGACATTGCCCTAGCAAGATGTAGATTTTTAAGGAAGGCCAAAAACATAAGTGATTGGAGCAAAGTTGTCTTTTTGGATGAAACGTGGCTAAACGCCAACCACACAGTGGGTAAAAGTTGGACCGACGATACGGCACAATCGTGTACCAAAGTGCCGGAAGGCAAAGGCGAACGCCTTATTATTTGTCACGCAGGTACAGCAAGTGGATTCGTCCCTGATTGTTTGCTGGCTTTTAAGTCAAAAAAAACTACGGAGTATCATGAGGAGATGAATTACGAAAAATTTAAAGATTGGTTCATAGGTCTATTAAACAATTTAAAAGAGCCTATGACCATAATAATGGACAACGCACCCTACCATTCGGTGCAAGTTAATAAACCCCCAAACCAATCCAACCGCAAAAGCGAGTTGGTGAAGTGGCTGAGTGAAAACGGAGTTACAGCAGATATAAAAATGTTAAAGACGGAGCTTATTGCCTTAGTCCGACGCCATAAGCCACCAACTCCTACCTATGCTCTGGACGAGATGGCAAAAGAAAAAGGCCACCAGGTCCTTCGACTACCACCCTACCATTGCCAGTATAACGCTATTGAGCTGATTTGGGCCCAAATAAAAGGTATGCTTTTAATTTCAATTCCCATTTTGAAGCTTTATAAAAAAATCAGCTTTCCGATCGTAGCATGTACCTAGTTTAAAAACATTACCAGATACTAGATTAGGCTGATTGATGATTATTTGAATACTTTTTTTTATAAGTTCGTTTATTTTTAGGTTACGCCGCAAGAAATAATACTTCGCCGCCATTTACGGCAAATAAGATGTTGGCCCTATTACAAGAGGCCATCAACAATGTTCAACCTGAAGACTGGTCGAAGGTCGTGAATAAAACAAAAAGGGACATTATGTCTGATTGGGATCGTGACATACATATTGACAACATAATTGAGTCATCGTTAATAATATCCGTCACAGATTCAGATGATGAATTGAGTGACAATTCAGATGTTCCTGACTCTGATATGAGTTTAGACGAATAACATGTATTTTTTTTTAGCAACCTTTTAAGCAACCTTACCCTATAAATGTTCTGTTGTATAATTAGACCTTTTAAAAATAAAAATTGACCTACGCACAATATACGTTTTTTATTATAAAAAATATCGACTATCCATCGTAGCAGTACATCCCATCACTAAATACGTCTATGGCGTTACGTTATACGCATAACACTTTGCTTAATTTTTCATTCAATTTGATTTTATTTCTTGATTAGAACATTCTGGTTGGGTTTAATTTAATTTACTACAGTTATTAATTATTTAATATATTACGAATGTGGTACAACTGAAATATTAAGTCATAAATTGTAAATCGCGGCAACTTTCAAGAGTGAAACGAAATGTTACTGAAACTGTCACCCGCACCATGCTACAGCGCAAATAGTGTAGTTTAACTATCAGAACTGTTATTAGTATTGTCATGTTCATCACTGCTGTCAGCACTCAGAAATATTATTAATTCACTTTCAATAATATTGTCTATTCTCACATCTCGTTCAAAATCTTGTAAAATTATTTTTTTTGTTATCTCTACGACTTTTCTCCAGTCTTCTGTAGTGACTTCTGCACACGCAGTTGGTAGTAGAGTCATCATTTTATTAGTACAGTAAGGGTGTTTCAGTATTGTTCCGCGCTGCATGACCCTTTATTTGTGCCCAAATAAGCTCGATGGCATTATACTGGCAATGGTAGGGAGACAATCGAATAACTTCGTGTCCATGCTCTAGGGCTAGTTCATCGATTACATAGCGGAGCTTGGACGGCTTAGTTGCTTTTACCAGATTTAACAACTCAACTTTTAATAAAGTTGGACTTGCATCCACACCATTTCTTACCAGCCACGAGACAATTTCTTGGTGCATTGTCCATTATAATTTTCGATGGGTTTTCTAAGCTGACTAGCAGCTTCTCAAACCACTCTTTAAAAACCTCAAAGTTAATTTCCTCATGGTAATCACTTGTAGTTTTAGAGGTGAATGCGAGGAGGCAGTCTGGAATAAAACCTTGAGAAGCTGATCCCGCGTGACATATAATAATTCGAGCTCCTTTTCCCGATGGAACTTTTGATGTGGAGGCCGTTGTATCATCGGTCCATGTCTGCGAAACCGTATGGTTCGCATTCAACCATATTTCGTCAATAAACACGACATTGACCCAATTTGTAATTTTATTTACTTGACGTAAGAATGTTACTCTCTTCAAAATAATATCGTAGCGTTCTAGCAGGATTTTCCGCTTGTCAGATTTTTTAAATCTAAAGCCAATCGATTTTAAAACCTTTGATAGAGACGATTTACCGCCAAAAAATAAGCCTGCGTTTTTTAACGAACTCATTAGCTTTTCCGTGTAGGATATTCTTTTCTCAAGTAATATCCATAAATGTGGTTGCGAATTGTAGCAGCATCAAAATTATCAACGCCAACAATTTTCTTGTCCCTCTTTCTTTTTTTCGGTGTACGTAAAGTATTATCTTCTGAGCCCGATGGTCCGTATTTCTCTTTCAGAATTTAAGTTACTGTCCTCTTCCCTATTCCCAATGCTTCGGCAACGCGTTCTCTCGGTTGTGCCAATGGTAAAAAAGGCCCATCGTTAACTGATTCACGTTCAAAATAATTGTACAATTTCACCACTAGTTCGCGAGATTGACTGTTTAGTGTTTTCCCCCGTTTCGACATGGTAAGACTATAATGTTGTTCTTGTTTACTAATTTTTAAGCAATCGGAGTCCAATTTATAGCCAGGTAAACGTAGTCAGTAAGATCAGTCCAATAAAAAAGGCGGGTCAGAAGAAAATAACAGAGAGCACACCAAAAACGCACAGTCACTTCGCACAACGACAAAAGACTGCGTCATGTAATGGCGACATGACATGGCGTCATCGACAGGCACTGGTGCTGCCAGCAACATCGCACCAAAATTGTACCTAATATCAATGATTCTTCTATTTAGTTATTTTTTGTATTTTTATAGTTAGTTAAAAGAATAATAAATATAATTATGTTTTATTATAATCACAACGTGGTTATTAATTGATGGTGATATTTCTTCACAAGTAATCATTGCATTCGACTCTACTTATCAGCATTCGATTTTTAGAGTAACATCCTTAGTATTTAAGAAGAAAAAGGGTTAACTGACGTAACATTGTAACGACGTTCAGTTCCTTAGATCAGAAATTGTTTATTATGTTTAGAATGGTTTATTGGTGAAATCAAATCGTAAAATCACTCGTATCGGTCATTGTTACAATAAATATGTAATCGTAATTGAAAAAAGTTAAGCAATTGTGCAGTTCTAACAAAACGAAATATATATTATTTTATGCCCGCCGTTACAAGGTTACGTTGTTGAATTAAAATGGCTCCACTTTAACTACAAAATTAAATCATTTTTAACTTCAGTTTTTTCTTCGTTAATTATAAATCCGTGCAGTGTATATTTGGTCGCCCGGGTGTTATTTCAGACTTTTCCGGTGGATTTTCCAAAAGTTTCTTTCATGCAAACCTTGTTGTAAAATTACGAATACAAAAAAAAAAAAACTGGCACTCCGGGAGTGCCGACAAAAGGAAAACTTTAAAGTAAAAACAATATATATATATATATATATATATATATATATATATATATATATATATATATATATATATTTACATCCAGCAACGCATTTGGCGTCATGCACGTTGTGCATCATTACGGCGTCCCCCAGTTCCAATTGCAATTTTTATGATGTGTTTCTGAATATTGCTTAGTTTTTCGATTTCCCGCCCCATGGGATACATAGTTTTCCTGCAATTTTATATGGGGCAATATTCTTCTTGCAGTCATGCCCAAACATTTTTGAACCCCCATTCATGGTGATAGATTATTGGCTTCCTAGATATATTGATCATGATTTACCTAATGCGTCGACAATTTAACGTCCTCACAGTGTGGTTGGTATTCGGGATTGCGACGTTGCCAGCTTTGGGTTTACTTGTCTCTTTTACTATCACTTGTCGCGTTGTCTGTTGTATACAGTTTCATCTTTAAATCTATTCGTAGAAGCTATACCTCGGCGCGTCGTATTCCACGCGCGTCGCATGGAGCTGTCAGCAAACTGACGGTGCCCCAATACGGCCAAACGCCTGCCGGGGTCGCGGGACTGTCTAAGCAGGCCCTGGAATGCAAAGGGCAACCAAAGGAACAGGTTGGACTTTTAGTCAGTAACAGTCTGACAGTCCCTTCCGTCCCACCCAGGGTGGGAGGACTCATTTGATGATTTTACCACCACAAAAAAAAGAAGAAGCTATACCTATACGGATGCCCGATATTGAAATATGTACCTACGAGCATCTTATCCTTTGCTAAGATTGTAAATGTGAAAGTGTGCTATTGAACTGAGGATAAATGGATGAATTAATTGTTGTGTCGCTCTTTCACGCAAAAACTACTGAACGGACTTAGATGAATAAGGTCACCAGGCTCAATAGGTATTGATATTGGACGGCAGAGTGAGCCTGATGCCCCAGGTATAGCAAGCCTTCATGGGAGTACTATTCTCTTAAATAATTAGCGCCGCGTAGGCGCCGAGGCTGCGGTTTGTCGTTAGTGGATTTTCAACTTTATTCTCTAGAGTTTAAAGTTCAAAATCTACTAAAGACAAACCGCAGCCTGCAGCCTCAGCGTCGCCTCGGCGCTGAGTCTTTTAGAGAATAGCATAGAAGGCGGGCCACATTATGATATTTGTCGGCTACGTTGTCATATAGCTGTTGGACATCCGTGTATAGCTATCGGACGTCCGTATATAGCTGCTGGACGTCCGTATATAGCTATTGGATGTCCGTCCGTATACAAGATGTAAGGGATAGCCCTCCGCAGACTGATGGGGTGAATTCAGTACATCATATTAAGATGACCGGTACCTACATAAAATTATTTCAGGAACGTTATGGGAATCCAATAAACCTGATTTGTTTATTACCTCACACGCAATGTATCGTTATCGTGGTGCCAATGTACCGCCACCTATGAACGCTTGCAATACCAAACAGTACCTCGGAGAGGTCCGGGCCTTCTTCAATCAGGTGCTCGACCACGCACCATGATACGCTCAAAGAGCTTACACCTCCTCGAACAGTAATGTGGGGCGATATGCCGAGGATTACTCCACAGGGCGCCCTTCCTTCTTGTTAAGCACGTGCTCTGCGGAGTCTTTTCTGCCTGCCTTGAAACCGAGCGGTTTCCCTCTCTGTGGCAGGTGGGGCTCTTGACTCCTGAGTCCCGTTTTCCACAAAGAGAAAACCGATCTGTTTGAAGGCAAGCATTAAATAGCCCTCAAAGTCGGTCCTGAAGAGCCCCAAGAGCCAAGGTCAGAGCACGGCCAGGGACTGCTTCTAACCCAGGGGCCTTGTTCCTTGCCCGGATCCGCAGTTTCACCACGCCAAACTCTAAATCCGTATACAGCTATCGGACATCCGTATATAGCTGTTGGTTGTCCGTATATAACTATTGGACGTCAACATATCCCAATTGGACGTCTGTGTCTGTTATCGGGCGTCTGTATATTATTAGAGAAATTTTGCAGAAATTATTTTAGAGACTCATTCAACACCCTCTACGGCAGGGTGTTGAATGCGTTGGCGATGTCAAGTGACACCGCCAATTACACCCACCCGGAACCAACTGCTTCGTCCGAGAGGGCTTTACGCGCTAAGTGGCATCAATGGTTAGCCGACCATCTCGGAACCCAAACTGTACCTGGGAGAGCTGTATTTCCTCAGGTGCTCGACCAGGCAGTCTGTGATGGTATGCTCAAACAGCTTACAACTCGTCGAGCAGCAATATAGGGCGATAAGAAGATGGCGCCCTGTGGAGTCTTTAACGCTTGCCTTGACTGTTTCAAGGTAGGCATTAAAGAGCCCTTGAAATCGAAGACCTAAAAAGTCCCAAGAGCCAAGGCCAAAGCACCGGCGCGTGGGGTCTCCGTACGTCCCAGGGGCCTTCTTCCTTGCCCGGAGCCGCAGTTCCGCCACGCCGAACTCTAAATCCGTATACAGCTATTGGACGTCCGTGTACAGCTACTGGACGTCCGTATGGACCCTTGGACGTCTGGATATAGCTATTCGACGTGCATATATAGCAATTGAACGTCTGTATAGTTATCGGGCGTCCGTATTTTATTAGAGAAACTTTGCAGAAATTATTTTAGAGACACATTCAACACTCACCATGGCAGGCCACCACAGGAGACGAATTCCAAGCTTGGACCTTCGCAGCAACGAGTAGCGTCTCCCTATCCATTAGCTCGAGGGCCAACCTAGGGCGTGAAGGGACACTCGGGCGATGGGCAACGGGGGTCGTCGAAGAGACGGAGACATTGAACCTGATGTAGACTGACAATGTTTCCACCTCCTCAAGGACCCGTCATGCCCTAACATTTTTGGCAAGGTCAGGGGTAGACAGTGATATGTCCACAACAGACCCTTCCCGCTACCTTACACACGTAAATCATTCAAATTCGTATTGAGTAAACTTACTTTAAACAATTTAAACAAATCGTGATTAAAAACTTTGAAAAAGCCCATGTTTTTATATAATCTGGCTCGAGTAGCGTAGTCGATACAGCGTACTTTCGATTTGGTATATTGTCGATGTAGCGTACCGTTGATTTAGTGTACTGTCGATATAGCGTACTATCGATTTGGTGTACTGTCGATGTAACGTACCATCGATGTGGAGTACTTTCGATGTAGCGTACCATCGATGTAGGGTACTATCGATGCATCAACCCTTCGATGCAACGTGGTCGATGTAGCGACCTCCGATGTAGTGACATTCTATTCCGTGTATACACATAACACAACCACATTTCAGTATCACAATTAGTAATAAAATAAATCTATGGCTTTGGCAGTTACTGTTGTGCATTCAATAATGGTATTAATATTAGAATAACTTAGACTTCAGCTTCGTTTATTGTAAATTTTAATGACGATATTTAATACAAACAAATCTAGCGCCGAGCGCCAAATAATACGCAACGCGTACATCATCTACGACGGTGAATATTGTTTTGATTGCGGTATGCTATGATCTATCGTCTTGCTAAAGTGAGCGAGCTGGCAACGTCGCAATTGTGGACGCAAAATTGCCGAGGTATACGGCTGTAGATATACGCGCTGCAGCAGCGCCTCCCCACTGCCGAGATTTTTTCGGGAACTATCCAATATATAATTTCGTTCATTTTATTGCATTTTCGGCTTCCATCGATTTTTGTTCTACAGCTAGCTAGGAGCAAAATGACTTAAGTGACACCGGCAAAATAAGTGGCGTCCGGTATGCGGACGTCAAAAGCTGGTGGACGCCAAATTAAATGCACTTTCGCCTTCAGCGGACGGATGTTTGTTTGCGGGATAAATATATATATATATATATATATATATATAAGATATAGATATATGATGTAAATAAAGAGCACAATCACGTTTACAAAAATGAGGTTTCGGTAACGGTGTCGCGGGTTCAATTGTTTTTTTCCCATCTCAAAAAAGCCCAAGGCGTCTACAGAAGTTTTCGCTTCAAAAACAGCCAAATCGGTCTAGCCATTCTCTAGTGATGATCTTTCATACATGCGGTAATAGATATGTACTCAAAATAAACTAAACGTGAATTTGAAGCAAGCTTAGTAATTTTTGTTATTTATAAACTATTTGTGTGCCACAATAAACACGACATCGTCCCAATCTGTAATCCAAATCCTATTAGTGGGATAATACTAATGTTTGTTGAATTCATGCAAGCCTAGTACTTTTTGTTAGGTTACTCTCAGAAATGTGCACAACGTGTAGTCAACGTTTATTTCACATTTTGCCATTTTTCTGACACCTCACTTTTGTAAACGCGATGATTATGCTCTTTATTTATATTACGTTACGGATTAATGTTCTAAGCATGTATTTTTACTTTAAAGGTATCGGAAGTTTTTTTTTTGTTGTAAACGCTCTTATGCTCTTTATTTAGAGGCGATCTTGTTTCAGTTTTCACTTCTATCGGCATTCCCGGAGCGCCACCACTGTTTTTTTAAACTAGATTATAGTCTATGTTACTAGCTTTTTATTGGTGAAAGAATGGTTAAAATCGGTCCATTAGTTTCGGAGCCTATTCGGTATTTATACCTATATTTAATAGTATTTATTCGTAAGGCAACTACAACAGGTAATAATCACAGTATATCACTAGGTCCACATTATTGGTTTTATTACCCTCTTTGTAATGTTAGTATAGACTACTTGACGCAAGTTGCTTAAAGTGATCCAGACTGTTTCCTTATGCATCCGATCAGGGCCAGAATCAACCAACTTCGAGACAGTGATACAATATCTTTACTCATAAATAAGACATTGAGTTAAAAAGTATGTATTTACAGGATTATATCGATGAATTTAGACCGCTGATACCTATAATACAAGCAGTGAGGAATCCTGGAATGAAGGAACGGCACTGGAACGAATTCATGGAAAAAGCTGGTATAATAATATAACTTATTACACCTGTAATCTCCGTAGGGTAGGCAAGATCTATGGACACTAATTTTTCACCAGTTAGAAGCCCCGTCATCCTATGTAAAAGGTAGCAATTCAACAGGATGGATGCGATCGCCGTCGAGGTCGATCGCGCCGGAGATAATGGATCTGGGTTTTCAGGGCTGACATAGCAAGGAGATGCAAAATATTGGAAAGTTATTAAGTTTCGAAGGACCTCTTTTTTCTCCTTCCAAACTTAATAACTTTGTCTCCCATATTCAGACGCTGAGCTTCGACTGCCAATTTCTTGACAGAAAAACTCAACAACGCCCGATTGATCCATCGCGTTTGCGACCAATCAACAAGTCAGGTTAGGACAACGGCATCATTTTTGGCGCATTCATTTCGAGCGTCGAAAGTCCAAAAGCGTGCTTTTATTTAGGCATTCATTTAGATGTCGCTAAATGTAAGTGAAAACATAAGTCTCGTATATCGTAAACAATAGCGCAATATTGTTGTGCAACATGTTTTACTGTCGCTGGTAAAATAATGCTCTCAAGAGTATTTAATTATTCCTGGCAACAAGAAATGTTTTCCATGAACAGACGTAACACTCCCCGTTGTCCTCAGGTATAACCGTGACAATGAACGAAAAACAGACCTTCCAAATGTGTATAAAGCAAGGAGTGGCCGAACACGGGGCGCTGATCGCGGAGATCGGCGAGCTTGCCACCAAGGAGTACGTCATCGAGCAGTCTCTGGACAAGATGCAGGCAGAGTGGGCTAACAAGATGCTGGAGGTGAACCCCTTCAAGCAAACCGGTAAGCGACTACTACTAAATATATTTATTTATTTAACCTTTTATGCACACACATATAAACAGACAAGAAGAAAGGAACAGAAAAATACGTACAAAGGCAATGCTTATTTCTAGAGAAATCTCTTCCAGCATACCTGCGACAGGAAATTATAAAAAATGAGATGTAGACAACGTGTGTAACCGTAGAAGATAAAACAAAAACATAAATCAAAGGAAAAAAATATTACAATTTACTATTTACACAAACTATTTACAATATAAGAATATACTTACTACATACTTCTAAAATAAATATCACTATAATATATATAATTTTAATGTGATTTAAGATAACTATGCAACTATGATGAAGTGGAAAGATAGTGTTCTTTCACTCTTCGTTTAAATGCTTCAACAGTATGACAATCCCTATTGTCAGGCGGAAGCAAATTCCATAACAGAACCGCGTGCACAGTGAAGGAGTAGGAATAGAAGTCGGTTGAGTGGGGAGGGGATTTAAGGAGGTTTTTAAGATGCGACCTGCAAGGGGCATCAAAACGACGTAGGAAAAGCGTTCCTGCAGATATGAAGAGGTTTTAGGGTTGTGAAGGATATTGAATAGCAGACACAATATCTGAGAGTTCCTGCGAAGTCGAATAGGGAGCCACTTGAGTATCTTGCGAAAATTAGAAACGTGATCATACTTTTTAAGGTTAAAAACAAAACGAATACAGATATTTTGCATATGCTCAAGTTTATTTAAAAGCTCCTCGGTGGCATCCAAATAAGAGGCATCAGCGTAGTCTATGATGGGCTGTATGAGAGTTTAATCAATGGAGATTTCGGTCTTCATGGGCAAGAAGCTCTGGAGGCACTTCAACGAATGGAACGTGTAGTGCACTTTGCGACTGACTTCAGCAACATGGGCAGTCCACGATAAGTGAGAGTCCATGGTCACCCCCAGGTTTTTAACCGTATTTGCGTATTCAATCTGAACACCATTCAGACAGAGTGGAGATAGCGACGCAACACCGAGCCTAGTCCGCATATACCTGCCGCCGATAATTATGGCCTGGGATTTCTTAGGGTTGATTTGCAGTCCAAAGGACCGCGACCACTCGCTAATAGAATCCAGGTTTCAGTTCATGTCAGACACGGTAGCTTCCGCATCTTGCCTTAAGAAATTATTGTAAAGCTGCAGATCGTCGGCATAGAGATGGAAGTGGGAAGAGATGACTCTGGTGACAGAGTTAATGAAAATAGAAAATAGAAGAGGAGAGAGAACGCCACCCTGAGGTACACCCGCGGTAAGAGAGCACCAGTCAGAAGAAGAATCTTCGAGACGAACCCGCTGCGAGCGGCCATTAAGATAGGAGTCGAACCAACCAATAGTAGAAAAAGAGAAATAGAAAGATTTAAGGATCCCTAGAAGGATATCGAAATCGACAGAGTTAAAGGCACTGCTAAAGTCTAGAAGTACAAGTAAGGTGAGACATTTGTGGTCCATAGCCCAGCGGATGTCATCAGTAACCTTTAAAAGACCCGTTACTGTGCTATGCCCAGGTCGAAAACCTGATTGGAAAGGACTAAGAAGGTCATTAGAAGATAGAAAAGCAGAAAGTTTCTGATGAACAATGTGCTCAAGAACTTTAGAGAGATATGGGAGGATAGAAATGGGTCGGTGAGACCGGATTAGGAATTTTGGGTAAGGGGATGATATAGGCTTGTTTCCAGGCCTCAGGAATAATACAAGAAAACAATGAGAAATTAAAAATGTGAGTCAATATAATAATTATATTTCTTATAATAATTATATTTGTTAATATAATATTTATATTTCTTTTTTACCGATTTCAAAACACTTCTTCACCAATATCTCCGTGATTACTGGCCCGAATTACGTAATCGAAGCTCGCGGTGTGGTCCAAGGCCAATGCCTGAAATTCACGTCTTTTTTTTTCGGCGATCGACCAAATCTTGTTTTTCTAGTACAGAATAGTGTAACAAACGAAACTTATTTGACATGCATATCCCTAAAGTCAGTACGAAATGAGATATAAGAGTTAGAACTTTGTATGTATTTATTAGCTTTGTAGGCAATTTTTGACTCCTAGGGGCAAGGTTAGGTTAGGTTACCACAAAATAAATAGCCGCTAAATGTTTTTGGACATTTGAATAGTCGGTAAACCCCCTCCCGTACGTTACGCGAGGAGTGCGTCAATTACACATTGTTTGTCAGGTTGGAGGGAGTATGATGCCATTTTCATTTTCACAAAGACAATCGAACTACAAAATTATTGATATTATATTCATTAAAATACAAAAAATCACTACTTATTAACTATTACAATTCTTCATCGCTGGGTTCACCAGCTTCGTTTCTCACGTCATGTCGTATTATGATATCATCTAATGGTAAACTTATAACACCCCTCTGTTTCCGTCGGGGGTTAAAAATAGCGGGGGCAGATAAGTTTGCCTGATGTTGATGATGATTGTAATACAAACTGTTCCTGCAGTTGCAAAATATTCAAAAACTTTTAAAAGTGTGTGCAAAATAGTCAAAGCAATAAAATAAAATCAGCTGATGATAAAATAAAAACTACCTGGCAAATAATAAATAATGAAACAGGTAGAAAAAAAACCGGCGAAATACTGAATTTAATTTAGAGACTGCACATAGCCACATTAACTCAGATATAGAAATAACTCAAGAATTTGAAAACTTTTTTGCTTATATTCCCCTTAAAACTACTGAAGCTTTAAATTCCTCACCCGCGCTTTCTGCTGCCTTTCTTAGACAGAATGTGAAGGCTTGCTTGCCCTTTGGAGTTTAGGTTTCAGCTTACAAACCCCCAGGCTGTTATAAAAGCTTTTAAAGATCTTAAAATTAAATCAACAGAAGATCTTTGGGGAATGTCTGTAAAAGTCTGTAGATCTATAATCTGAACCATTGCGCCCTATTTAGCTTACATTTTTAACACCAGTGTAGACCAAGGAGTCTTTCCGGATCTCATGAAACACAGTAAAGTAGTTCCATTGTTCAAATCTGGTGATAGCAAAGAACCCAACAATTATAGGCCTGTATCAATTCTACCAGTGCTCAGTAAGGTGTT
Source organism: Omphaloscelis lunosa (assembly GCA_916610215.1). Taxonomy (NCBI): domain Eukaryota; kingdom Metazoa; phylum Arthropoda; class Insecta; order Lepidoptera; family Noctuidae; genus Omphaloscelis; species Omphaloscelis lunosa. The sequence goes on from OU744248.1 coordinate 2,934,840, forward strand.
TGAAAAGTTGATGCTCAATCAAATGTAACCTCACTTTAATAAAAATTCCATCTTTCATGAACAACAGTACGGTTTCACCAAAGGGCGTTGTACCACCGACGCCGGTGTCACCCTAATAAAGAACATTTTTAATGCCTGGGAAGAAGCACAAGATGCCATTGGAATCTTTTGCGACCTCTCGAAGGCGTTCGATTGTGTAGACCATGAGACACTTCTGCTGAAACTAGAGCACTATGGGATTAGGAATACAGTTCTTGATTTACTTAGATCATACCTGAAAGATAGAAAGGTTAAAGTTCAGGTAAACGGCGTAAACTCATTAGGGTCTGAAATGGCAATGAGCGTTCCTCAAGTTCAATATTGGGTCCATTCCTCTTTTTAGTTTACATTAATAACTTACCCCAATTACTTCAAAATCAACCGAAGATGGTGTTATTTGCAGATGACACATGATTAATCTTTAGAATAAACCGAAGGTCATAAAATCTTGAAGACGGTAAATAATTTGGTACTAAATAAAACAAAAACCAAATGTATTAGATTTAAATTACCTAATGTTAGAAGTAGCGAATGTGACATCATATTGAATGGGGAAAAACTGGAATTTATTAATCAAACGGTTTTCCTAGGAATCACGCTAGACGAGAAATGACAATGGGGACCTCATATAACATCTCTTGCGGGAATATAAGACAGTTAGATAGACATTTAGATATTTGGTTTAGACATTTAAAGGTAATTTAAGTTACAAAATCTGTACAAGAATAATACTCTACCTCTTAAGACAGTTAACAGATGTGGAAACCGCGCATTTGGTCTATTTTAGCTACTTTCACAGCATTATGTCGTATGGCATTTTACTGTGGGGTCGGGCTGCTGACATTGAATCCATCTTTATTTTGCAAAAGAGAGTTGTCAGAGCCATTTATAACTTCGCCGCGAATCTCTCAGGAAACTTTAAAAGGATTAATATTATGACGGTACCTTGCCAATTCATTTATGAAAATATTATGTACGTAAGGAAAAATCCAAATCTCTTTAATAAAATAAGTGATAGACATCATTTTAATACTAGAAATAAAGATAAACTAGATCAACCATTTTTCAGATTATCCAAAGTACATACATCTTTTATGGGGTACTCTGTTAAATGTTACAACAAAATACCTTGTAACATATTGCAATTAAATGAAAGAAAATATAAAATTCATATTAAAAGTACAATTTGTAAACAAGCATATTACAAATTAGAGGATTATATCCGATATAAGAGTGCTTGGAAACAGGCTGGTCCTGCTCCATAGGACAAATTAGAATCAAGATAAAATCAAACAGATTGCTAATTTACTTGTAAAAATTATAATTTTGTATTATTTGATATTGATAAATTTAAAAAAAAAATAGGAAAATTGTCTACTTTAATAATGTTTGTAAATATGTGAGCACCATGTATCTATCACATAATTAAATTATCTGTCGATACTTCATTTTAAATTCTTTTTACCTATTGTGGTATAGTTATTTTATTCTAGGTGCACCGTCTTGACATATTATTATTTAACTAATGTACGTACTTATACAAACTATTGTAAAACATTTTATAGGAGGTTGAGTTTCTTGCCCATTCTTCTCCATACGAAAACTCCCTTTTGGAAGGGGCGACTAGAATCAATTATATTATTTTGTCAATTTTGGCGTTCAAAAGTGCCATACATGGGCCTATTTGAAAAAAATGATTTGACGTTGACTTTGCTCGAGGGCGCGCGAATTGCACGGGATGGTGTACCGGCTATTCAGTATCCAAAAGCATTTAGAGGCTATCTATTTTGTGGTAACTTAACACTAACCTTGCATCTAGGAGTCAAAAATTGCAAATAAAAACGAAAGCTAATAAAAACATACAAAGTTCTCACTCTTATATCTTATTCCGGACTGAGTTTAGGGATTGCATCTCAAATAAGTTTCGTTTCTTACACTATTCTGTAGTACATAGAAAAACAAGATCTGGTTGATGGCCGCGAGGAAAAAAAGACGCATTTTTATCCCGATATTCTCACGGGATTGAAACTGAGGCGGCGGACTCGGCCGATATAGTAACGCTTATCTACGAAAAAAAAAGGTACTTGTGCACGGGATTTTGTTTTCAAATTGCTTTATATATGCGTTTCTTCGATAGTACCTCCTATAGATATCGTACATCAACATTTCGCCAGCTTTGTTAAGTCCCATGTAATGGGGGCGAGCCTATTGCCAAGCGTAAAGCCGTGAAATGCCGCAATATAATTATGTGTACTCTCAGGTACCTTTATCATGAAGATTGCAGACGAAACCTTGCAGCTGCTGGATGAACATCTGCTAGGGACTCAGCAGCTAGGCTTCAGTCCCTTCAAGGCAGCGTTCGAACTTCGAATCCAGGAGTGGGATGATAAGCTCCGCCTTACACAGAAGGTAGTGGATGAATGGATCGAGTGCCAGAAGTAAGTGAAAATCTTCGAAAGATTTGTAGTAATAAATAAGGATGTGTGATGTATGTTTGAAGGTCATCGCTCATCATAACAGCACCATAACGACACGCCGAATAGTTTGTCATTCAATTTAGGATCATAAATCAAATGCCTTAAAGTCTAATTCCGAAGGATATACAGAATAGTGGACAGCTCGCTGGCAGTGCGCGGCCCGCCTACCGTCACACGTCCGGCCGACACCGCGTTTCAAGCGAGTAGCCCACTGCTCGGCAAAGGAACGCCTGCAAGTGGTATGCACTATAGCATGCCTCGCCGCCCGCGCGCAGTCGTCGTGCCGCTCGCACGCCTGTCTTCCCGTCGCCTGCGCACCATTCTTTCTTTAAGCTGAAAACTAGCCGTTAACGCGTGGACGGTGAGCTACCAACTAGTAAGCGGCGCATGTACAAGAAGCTGTCACCTCATCGTTGCTGACGGCGCGTTGGCGATAAGCAGATGGATATTTTTCCATCCGCAGGCAGTGCCGGGCCGTTACTGCGCTGGAGCGGTGCTGCTATAATGAACGATGACCCGTATCATTCAATTAGGACAAATGAGAAAAACTAGTTTAGGAGGTCAGATAGGCAGTCGCTCCATGTGAAATACTGGTATTCAGACGCATCCGACTATACTAAAAGCCACAAAAAGTAAAAAAAAGTTGACCGAATGTTTGTTACTAGCATAATCCCGCGAAATTTTGCGGATTAACATTTATTTTTTATTCATATTCTTTAGGGCACCTCTTTTTTTAGGTCATGAGCTATCCGAATATCAAAAAATGTTTGGTTTAGGCTTTAAAATGGAGGCGTGAAATTTGATTCGCTGTTACAATGTATATGGATACTTATAAGGCCGCGCTCACTTTGGACGCGAATTTGTATCGCACTGAGTGCGCACACTGAATACATTTTTCTCCTTCAAATAGGTAGTGTTCTGGTGATATCGTATTTGTGAAGTCCTCTTTGGAGCGCGATGAATAATCTGTATCGTTAAGATAATAATTCACTCGGACTCTGCGAAGGCGTCGTCGCTTTCGTAGAACCAAATGGGTGCGTAAAATTTATTTAAAAATAATTCGGTGAATTCCATAAGTTTCACGAAGTGATAACTTGAATCACTCTGATCCCACAAACATTTGTCCGTAAACCAAGTGAATACATTTTTCTACACCGATTTCTAATTTTCAACGCACGAAAGTGTTTTAAAGTACCAACAAGTTCGGATTGTTTTCGGACGTCGGAAGTATACGTACGACTAACTCGCACTCAGTCTGCGCGCTCCCTTATTACTTGGAAGGTCAGGATTGTTCGTATGTGTTCGCACGAGTAAAATTCGTACGAAAACGCGTTCAAAGTGAGCGCGGCATTATTCAATTTTATTCTTAAATATAAAAAATTGTACCGTTCTCACAGAGAATGGATGTACCTCGAGCCTATCTTCACTTCGGAAGACATAGCGCGTCAGCTGCCCTTGGAAACCAAGAAGTATGGCACCATGGAGAGAATTTGGAGACGCATCATGTCCAGCGCAGCCGCCTGTCCTAAGGTCTGTCGACTGTAAAATTGTATACTTATACTTTTTAACTTCGACAATTTTGTATGTTTTGCTTGTTTTCTTTACTGTTTTTCTTTTCGATTTCGGCGACGAGCCCCAAGTCTGATTTTATTGATTATTTTGAAGGAACATTATCCGTCCAAATATCTTTATGTCATCTTCGTCCATTTTAGTCTTCCATCAGTTTCTATTCTTCTAACATATCCCACGTTTTGCCACTTAATACATCTTAGATCCTCACTTAAATACGATAAGAGGTTCTATACTTCTACATGAATCGAGAATGTCAGCACACGAAACGCGTGCGCGGCTCCCGTCCCGACCCGCTCCGCGCCCGACCCGCACACGCACACAATACGAGGAATTACAATATACAGGCTAAAACTGTTACTATGAATTCAGTACATGATTCTGAACCCCCAGCGTTTAAATTTAGGTCGGTTATTTTTTAAATCTGCCGTTCCATACATTTTGACCGTGTTATTGCACTTTTCTATTAAACAGCAGATTTTATCAAAAATAACCGACGAAAATTTTAACGCCGGGGGCTTCAAAATCATGTACTGAATCCATGGTAATAGTTTTCGCGTCGAAGTTTCTGCCAGCCTGTATACAAGCCCGCCATACTGTCGTCCCGACCCGCGCCCGACACGCACCCGCCTTGTGTGTGAGATTTAATTTATTTAAAAATATATGTGCACCAAATACCTTTATTTCTAAATTCGCAGATAATGATAATATGTCCAGACAGTCGTTTGCTGGACAGTCTTCAGGAAGCCATCCACCTGCTGGCCGTGGTTTCCCGCGGTCTCAACGAGTACATGGAGCTGAAGCGACTGCGGTTCCCGAGGTTCTTCTTCCTAAGTGATGATGAACTCTTGGAGATTCTGTCGCAGTCCCGCAATCCTAGAGCCGTGCAGCCTCATTTGAGGAAGTGCTTCGAGAATATTGCCAAGGCAAGTCTGACAAACGTTTATGGACATTGTTGAAATAACGTTGACGACTAAATATAACACCTTTATGCGATGAGAGGATACCTGTGACTGACAATTTTCACGATCGACTTTAGACACCCCACCTAATTCCCACGGTCCGCCGCCGAACGATGAAAAGTAGAAAACCAGTCAACATTAGCGTTTTGGGATCGAATTTAGAGTCGATTTTATATTCACTCGGCCAATTTTATTGTGCGGCTAGAAATCGCTATAAAAACTACCCTTGTAAAGCCTGTATTACGAATACTCTTTGTACACGGATGTACCTGCTGTTCCCTCGCAAACTGGTCTCGTATTCAATACTGTGTATTCATTGTTGCATCCCATCATGTCATCATATTACTTTATCGGCTTATTCCTACCTATTACGGATTGAGTAAATATGAAACATTTATTTGGTAGTTGAATAAAGCATTTAATTTAATTTATTTATTTAACCATTTATGCACACACAGAAAAATACGTACAAAGGTGATGCTGAAGGTGATGTGTTTATATTGTATTACACTAGCTTTAACCCCCAAAATTTTGCGGAATTTGGCTCTGGCTCCAAAGCTAAGAATAATTTTCTCGTGTTTCAAGGGACAGTCTTCCCCTTTAAAATGTCTTAGATTTGTAAGGACATAACTGAGCTATCACAGCAATAATTCACGTCTTGTCTTGTAATAGGTGTCAACTCCTCTTAAAAAAAGAGGTAATAATAGTGTCTTATTAGTTTAAACGATGAAACCTCTACTACCAAAATCCACTAGCGGCTGAACCGATTTTCTTAGATTCGTCTTTATTGCGCGAGTGCGCGGGTGTCACTGGTATATTACAATTTTAAGAAATCTCAATGGCGGATATTTCACACAGCAATGTTAAAAAAAAAACAAAGTGGTGAGTGCCGACGGGAGTGCCGAAGTGAAAACTTGAACAAGATCGCCTTGGTGAAAGATATATACTTGACATTGGTCCGTAACCTTATCTAAATAAAGAGTACAATCGCGTTTACAAAAAAAACTTCCGAAATTTTTTAAGTAAAAATACTTGCATAGAACATTGACCCGTAAACTAATATAAATAAAGAGCACAATCGCGTTTACAAATCCTGTAAAGTAAAAATACTTGCATAGAACATGGAGAACATGGATCCGTATCGTAATAATAAAGAGCATAATCCTCATTTCATTCAAAACGTATAACGAGCCTCTGCGAGTTGGCTTCGGCCCCTCGTACGCCTTCTAAAGGTCCGGGACCCCAGGGTCCCGAGATGTGTCAAAGAGCATAATCGCATTTACTAAAATGACGTGTCGTCATGGTGTCGCGAAATCAATGGTTTAGTCCCAACTCAAAAATGCCCGACGCGCCTAAAGAAGTTTTCACTTAAAAAAAACCCAATCCTATCGAATGGCGTGTCAAAATGTAGGTTTTTAAAAGGTGGTTACAAAAATATATTCGAAGTGTTTAAATATATTTTTTATGAGAAATGATTTAAAAAATCCTAACCGAAAAAGATATGTAAAAAAAAACACGACTGCGAAAAAAGTGAACTTTAAAAAGATGGAAACAAGACGACCTATTTCTCTCAGACATGTTGATGAGATGAGATGAGATGTTCTCCCATACATTTCAACTGCAAATGTTAATTTGTACGCATCATATTGGGAGACTTATGCCCGATTTCACAGACAACTAAGTGACACTTAAATGAATCCCTAAATAAAAGTGCACTGTTGGATTTTCAACTCTCAGCACTAAGCCTAGCGTTGAAAATCCAACAGAGCACTTTTATTTAGGATTCATTTAAGTATCACTTAGTGAAGGTGAAAACGGACATTACCATGTAATTTTAAAACCATACATTTCTTATAGTAATCTATAAGTATTTAACTATTTTCTGTATTTTATTCAAAATTTTAGGGTCAGTGGTTTCGGAGATAATAGTAATGGTCAAGTTTCTCTGTTTTCTTAAATTAATTTTATTTTAAAAACAATGTCTATTTGAGACCCTCACAGTAAGCGCTTGTATTGATATGTCACACGGTGCAGCGTGCTAAAGTTTTTATTTTATTTCTTATTTGTCTCTCAAAATATTCTAAATTTATTTATTTACGTAACGCATCCGTGTTTGGGTCACAGAAATTGATATGTGTACCAAATTTCAACTTATTCAGTTGGTTAGATTCGGAGCAAATTGTCTGTGACAGATGGACAGACAGATAGATAGCCAGACAGATAGACAGGCACACGAGTGAGTGATAAGAGTTTCGTTTTTTCATTCGGATATACGGAACCCTAAAAAGCGAATGCATACAAAGTAGCCCTGTAATTGTTTGATATAATGTACATACTTTCATTTATGTACGCTTCTGATCCGCCATTCTTCTTTTGCATATAAGATAATGCAATTCAAGTGTGCGCGTCATGTGGCTCTTACGTCATTGTAATAAGGTATACATTGGAATGATTGATGACAAGGATGTTGTGATTCCAGGTGACGTTCCAACCGGACTTGTTGATCACTCACATGCACTCCAGCGAGGGCGAGATCGTTGAGCTCAAGTACAAGTTTCACCCCACCTCCAATGTGGAACAGTGGCTGCTTGTGCTTGAAGACACCATGAGACATTCAAGTAAGCATCTATAGTGCCCAGACGAAAATAGAACACATTGACTTACAGAAAGAGACTCATCATCTGCCTGTTCCCAATTGTATTGGCAAGGGGCTTCCAGACTAATAGGATGCCGCAATACCATGGAGCACAGACAGAGCTAAAAGACAATGAACACTTTTTGGCCATTATATTTGAGACACTGGCTATTAGAGTAGGACTTACTTCCCGAAACGAAGTCAAAGATCTTCGAATGACAGCCGGGATACAGCTTAACGTGCTTTTCGATGCACGGAACAGCCTCGTCATGAGGAACGTCTACTTTATAGTGTATTTTGCACTCTATTGCACTTTAGGTTGGAGCTGAGAGTGTAATGACAAATGCTCTACTGGCGAGCATTTGTCATTACACTCTCGGCTCCAACCTGTAATGATTTTTTTCTGTTATCATTCCGCTGAGCTGATTTATTTTTTAATAACATACCAAAATTTGAATTCTGGTGGATCTAGTCATATAATTATTTTATGGTAACAATTTGTGCGTCGAATGTCTCTTACCTTACACACTTTTTTTTGTGTTGGTAATTATCAAATAACTTCTGTCGGTGGTCGGGAATCTGCCTGCGACTCCCGACGCCCAGGGCGTATCCTGCGGCGATTAGGCACGTGAGGGCGTAAGTGTATAGTTATCTGTGTATTATGTTCCGGCTCCAGAGCGCGCATGCAAATTAAAAGGCCCGCGTGTTCAATACACTGCATTGTATCCAGTTATCGGGCAAGAGTGTTGAAAAAAAAAAATTGGTGGCACTTCGGGAGTGCCGACAGAAGTGAAAAATTGAACAAGATCGCTTTGGTGGACGAAAAATACTTGTATAGAACATTGGTCCGTAACTTAATATAAATAAAGAGCATAAGCGCGTTCACAAAACCTTTAAAGTAAAAATACTTGCATAGAACATTGATCCGTAAAATACTATAAATAAAGGGCACAATCGCGTTTACAAAAATAAGGTGTCGTCACGGTGTCGCGAAATCAATAGTTAAGTCCCATCTCAAAAATGCCCGACGCGCCTAAAGAAGTTTTCACTTGAAAAATTTATTAAATTAATATATGTATCGTAACTTCTGACAAGTTCTCTAGTTACTTGCTGCACAAAGTGTTGCTTTTTCCCCAGTTCGGCTGACTCTGATCGACGGCCTCAAAGAGTTGTGGGAGATTCCTCGCGCGGAGTGGGTGCTGCGCTGGCCCGGACAGGTCGTGATCGCGGGTTCGCAGACCGCGTGGACCGCGGGCGTCGAGAACGCCATTGAAGAGTACCGCATGGAGGCATTCTTTGACGAGAACTTGAAGCAGGTGATCAATGATATTAAAACAAAAGATTAATAAGTTGAAAAGTTATAATTATATAAAAACGGAAGCTTTTAGTCGCGCGTTTTGGCATTGATGTGATATGACATAATAATTATCGACAGTTTGTACAAGGAATGTTTAGTACACATTCATTAATCGGATGACTTTCTACCGTCTGGAAACGGACTAGTACTTTTGGCGTAGAATTTAGCTTTTGATGTGAAACATCTATAGCGGCGGTTCAGACGTCACCACGCCTACATTGTCAATGCCAAACTAACTATCCTTAAACTAACTTTGGTAAACTATCCTTTTATGCAGATTACCTGTACTTCATAATTTCGATGTTTCACATCTGCCAAGCGTCCCGCGACGGCTCGTTTCTTCTTTTTCATAGAAATATTTTTTCCACTTCATAATGAATCCGTCCATACCTTTAAGCGAGCTGTCAACCGCCAGCTAAACTGAGATAGTTTAGTTTAGCTAACCGTTTTTTCATATAAGTGGGTGGACGCATATGTATGAAAAACTGGCTAAACTAACTAAGTTTACCTGGCGATGGACGGCTCGATCAAAGCCCACGGGCAATTTCGTAACGCGACGACTTTTTTTTACCGCGCACTGGTTTTTCAACGCACTACTTATCGGCGAGACTTGAAAATTCTTTTTGACGCGCTGGGACGCGGTCATTTAGATTCTCAAAGCTCGGCTTTGTACAGAAAGTTGAAAATCCAGTGCGCGATCAAAATTTGTCGCGTTATCATTCTCGGTCGCTCGGCAGCTGGACAGCCTGCGCGCGCTGGTGAAGGGCGACCTGACGTTCTTCCAGCGTGAGGTGCTGTGCGCGCTTATCGTGGTGGAGGTGCACGCGCGTGACGTCACGCACACGCTCGTCGAAGAGAACGTGCGCAACATGTCCGACTTCCAGTGGATCTGTCAGCTGCGGTCAGTCAAAGTCAAATCGTATATTTCAATAGGGTATTTGGCTTCTATCAAAACTATACAAGAACTGATACTTATTTTAAAGATGTTGTGGCATAATATATAAAATCGGTGAAGTTACACGCTTTTCAAAATTATTATTCTCTCCTTGTCACGCAAAACGTTCATTGTACAGAATGGCGCAGATATGGCGTTCCTGTGTTGTGACGTCAGATCGCAGCAGTGTTGTCTCTGTCTAGCAAAGACTAAGACGCATACAATTTCGGATTTTTTTGAGAAATAAAGTTATTTTTTTAATTATTTTGACTATATTTTTATTTAGGTTTCTAAAAAAAAAGTCATAAACCCTGTAGACCATTAAAAGGCAGTAAAGAACGTTACAAACTACAAGACAAAAAAATGATTCTAGTAGTAGTAGTTGCCCATTCAAAAATGTAGTTTCATATGGAGACAAATGGGCTAGAAACTATTTTACATTAATTAAATAATCATATGTGAAGACGATACACTTTAAGTACGATACTCTTAAAGACAATTTCCACGCAAACTCCGCCCCCATGCACCTTGCCACTCCACTATGTGCTAAACGGTAACACATCAGTAATAAAGTTGAATATCGCGTGCGCTCTTTGATCGTGTTCGAGCACGGAAATAAATGGCGTAAGTCTCACTTCTTACTTCGTTTATAACTAAAGTAATAATTGATTTAGAGAAAAAATATCTAGTGGCTGGATAATTAATTAATTATATTTCCTAACTATTAATAGGTACTTATTTTAGACATAAAAGCCGAGTAATCTTCATTTTATTTAAATAATCTTTATAAAAGACAGGATTTTCGAATAAAAAATGAATCGATCGAAAATATTATAATTACATAACTGTCTTGTATATACATGGAGAAAAAGATCCAATAAATCATATACTAGAGTTCCATTTTGATTGTATGCGGGTCTGTTTCAGAATATTAATGCAAATCAGCATACAATTTAGGGAGCCTCCTCTTAAATAAAATAACTTTACTACAATAGGTCGGTATATAGTATTTGCAAATTTAGCATTATCAGATTAATTACTTATATTGTATAAACTTACTTACTTATATTGTATACTCACATACCTAGTGTGGTCTGTAGGCGAAACCAAATTTTCTGGGGAGTGCAGAAGATTAACGTAATTCTCATCAAAACTATTCCCGAACAATAATAAAAGTGTTAACGAAAGTATTTTTGTAAAAATATAGACTCTTCTATAGTCTTTTACAAAGCTTTTTTTTTATATACCCTTAAACGGCGGAGAATCAATATGTGTATGCCGTTGTAATAACGCAGGAACTTTAAGATCACACCCACATGCTACATACGACCACGTAGTATTCGTTTTCAGGGTTCCGTATTCGAAGGGTGCTAACGGGACTCTATTATATGTATATATATAAGGCTCCGCTGTCCGTTCGTCCGTCTGTTACAGGTCTGTATTTTTGAACCATTCTAGGTAGATATTTGAAATTTTCACAGTGTGTACTACTAAGACCGATATAACAACAAATAAAATAAAGTTAAAAATTACAAAAGAAACGAAAAAATATGTGGTGTTAGGAGCGTTTATTCTGAAAGTGGGAAACGTTACAAATAGATGTCGGATATTTCGCTGTTTTGATTAATTTGGCAATATTATTGTATGGAAATAAGAAATATGGCTACAGTTAGCCAAGCGAACTAGAATATTAACTATGAATTGCATTTATAATACTGAATTTTTAGGTAGTTTTCGGTGTAAAAAAGGCATTTGGAAAGTTTCCAAATACGTTTTTACATTTAAAACTAAATATTCGGTGTTACGATATTAATTATTGCATTTTATAATCAATCTTTTAGTTCCCTAGTTAGCCACATTTCTTAATTCCAATACTATAGTAATAATATTGCCAAATCAATCAAAACAGGTAAATATTTGACAGCTATTTACGACGTTACCAACTTTTAGGATAAACCCTCTTAAATATTGTACGGTGGTACGGAACCCTTCGTGTGCGAGTCCGATTCGCACTTGGCCGCTATTTTAACTTGTAATTTTTGTTATTCAAAATGAGCCTCAACCAAAAAATTAATAATTGCAGGTACTATCAGGTAGTGAAGCCGATGTGGCCACTAGAACCCGACGAGACGCCGGATATCTTTCAAGACGAGACCACACTGGACACAAGCAGGTTCTACCGCCAGTTCAGCCTTAACACCTGCGATGTCAAGGCTCTGAACGCCGTCATCATGTACCAGAATGAATATCTGGGAAACAGGTGTGTTAAGCTAAGCGCACATTGTCGCATCGGGTCGCAACCCATCGCGTTTCAATACAAAAAAGCACGGTGCTGCCCGCCTGTAGTGTGCGATGGCTCATTCAAAATGTACGAAAGTAATGTAGGAGGTTTTTGCAATGCGGTGCGGCCCGTCTAGTCTTTAGTCAGCATTTGAAGTCAATGAGGTGCTGATTTTGTGATGCCCACATCGATCGATGGATGCCCATTTTGCATGTCAAAACAGACTTATGCGATGAGTCTGTTCATCGACTCACGAGTAAAATTAAATAAATACATATTTACATAAACTAACGCCATCTTCCCATGGGGCAGAAACTACAGAACGCCATCTGCTACGATCCTTACATACTACTTTTGTCTTATTTACGTTCATACATCTGGTCATACACGCACGCCGGTTACAAAATAAAATAAATGTTGCGAAATTGAACTTTTCACATATACCACGATACGGACCGTCGTTGTTCGCATGAATTTTATAGCGTCATTTTAGTGGTCATACACACGAGCGACACGCGTCAACAGCAGAGACAGATGGCTGCAGTTTCCCAGTTAAGGTCAGACAATTTGTTGGGTTTTTCCCATTAGGAATTTCTCAGTACAAACCCAGATAAATGGATTTGTAGCCAATGAGGGCAATATCGCGTATTGATTCGCCGCTACAGGCGCTAGTGTAGCGTGAGGTCTCCGAACGTTCTCTCACTGAACGTTCACTGTTTGCGGTATTTTCTATCGCGAATTTTTACTTATTATTCATAATGTTTATAAAGATTATGCTATTCTTAATTCATTATGACTTAAGATTTTAAGTAACAACTTAGGATTTAATTTCGTAGCAGTTGGAGGAATAATAATATTCGTCTGCTTCATGCTTGCTAATTTTACGAACATTATAATGTAAATATTCATTTGAAGTTTTAAAATGTAATAAAATAAACATTTTATAAAGAAGTGGGTACTTAATCATATCCAAAACCTATCAAATAAAAGTACTGATAAGACCTTACGCACCAGTGGCGCCAACTGGTGAGCACCAAAACGATAGCCCCCATTGCTTCGCCTCTTATAACATTGGGCTTAAACATATTGGCGAAATGTAGGTGTATACGATACCCTCTTCCCAAGTCGTTAGAGAATGCAGGTGTGGCGTGATGTTAACGGTATGTTTCTGTCCTTACAACTCCAGCGGTCGTCTGGTGATAACACCACTAACGGATCGCTGCTACCTGACTCTCATGTGCGCGATGCATCTCAAGTTCGGTGGAGCCCCCGCCGGGCCCGCCGGCACTGGCAAGACTGAGACAACCAAGGTAAACAATAAACTACTCTACACTAGAGTCAAAGAAACGGTGGATAGACTGTGTTAAAGATGATATGGCGAAAAAGGGAGTGACGAGTAATAAGGGGAAGTCAGGCAAATCCGTTTAGAGATTTAGATGTGAAAAGGTAACAGACAGACCGACAGAAAGACGAGAGTTATTATCGAAATTTATAGTATTAAGTACAGATAATTAAAGTATCTTAGCCGTAATTAATTAAATAAAACAAAAACAAACATTTGTTCAATATTTTGTACAGGATCTAGCGAAGGCGGTGGCGGTGCAGTGCGTCGTGTTCAACTGTTCTGATCAGCTCGATTATAGGGCTATGGGGAAGTTCTTCAAGGGACTGGCTGCGTAAGTAGTGGCATTCAAAATGATGAATGAGCTGTTCAACACAAAAATGCAACAAACTTATCATTTGTGCAGCCTTTTCCTAACTATGTTGGGGTCGGCTTCCAAACGACTACCTATCTGACCTCCACACCCCAGTTATTGGGTAATACGTTACCCCTTGGTAAGACTGGTTTTCAGACTTTTGGGCTTTCGACAACCTGTAACGTCAAAGATCTATAAATTACAGCCGGAACCAACAGCTTAATGTGCTTTCTGAGGCACGGAGAGGTCTCGATATAATTATAATGGATGGTCGCATTGGTCACCCACCCACGAACCGACCGTGGCAAGCGTAGCTTAACCTTCGATCGACTCGTGCGGTTGTTATCATTTACCCTCGAGCTCCTCACAAAAATGCAACAACTGTCCCATTAAAATATATGAAACAGCTGTTTTTCTTTTTGATATTTCCGAGTTTTTTCCATATTATTAATACCCATTCTTACTATCACTCCTTATAATATTTGACTCTGTTATTTTAACACGTTAAACATATAAATAGATTGGATTTTTCAATCATTAATTTTTCATCAGCAGCCCGGAGTCTGGATTTGTGACGGGTTGATGGCAATAGGCTCGCCCCCTATTACATAGAACTAATTGGCATAATTGGCGAAATGTGGGTGTACCATAGGTACACCTCTGCCTAACCCTTCGGGGATTACAGGCGTGATGTTATAAATAGATATATTTCGGTTCAAGGTCCGGCGCTTGGGCGTGTTTCGACGAGTTCAACCGCATTGACATTGAGGTGCTGTCGGTGGTGGCCCAACAGGTATCAATTCATTTATTATTTAACAAAGATTGCGGTTGTCTGTTGCGCAGGTTTAGGGGAGGACTATGTTCAGCGCGAAGGCCGCTTTTTGCTGACATAAGACCTATGTGCATCAGAGTCATATTGTGTTTAAGAGATAATAGTAGATTATTCACTAAGGGGATAAAGCAGTGTCTTAAGTCACGGGCGGTATTTTGAATCCCGAACGCAACGAAGGATTCTAGAGCTCCCGAGCGCAGCAAACATGCGGTCCGGCTCCGGTGTCGTGTACTGGAAGCCGGTTATATCACCGGCGCTTTCGCATTGGTTTTTATGGTTCCGTACCCAAAAGGTGCCAACGGGACCGTGTATGATGAATATAATGGCTTCGCTGGCAGTCGTCCGTCCATCTGTCACAGGGGTGTAATTTTTGAAATATAATAAGTAGACACTTGAAATTTTCACACTGTGTATTATTACTACAGCAGCTTTAACAACAAAAAATAAAGTTAAAAATTAAACTAGTTTTACCAAGGGGTATCCTATTACCCAGGTATTGGGTTGTGGAGGTCAGATAGGCAGTCGCTCCATGTAAAATACCAGTATTCAGCTGCATCCGGTTAGACTCGAAGCCGACCCCAACATAGTTGGGAAAAGGCTAGGCAGATTGATTGACGTATATAATACTCATATACACATTTTATTATTTCTATTGCTTGAAATAAATGAATGAATTGCTTGAAATATTTTATTATCATAATTTTTGACTGAAGGTGGCGACTATCCAGAAAGCGCAGATCGCTAGGCTGGACAGGTTCATGTTCGAAGGCGTGGATCTGCCACTCAAGCCCTCCTGCTCCGTCTTCATCACGATGAACCCAGGATACGCTGGTACGTGCATATGTCATGGATGATATTGTTGTGTGATTGTAGGTAGTCCTCATTTCTATTTATTTACGGTGGACCCGCAGTTGTAGCCCGCGAAATTTAAATTTTCTTACATTTTTTGCAATTTGCAGGTCAGTGTCAGGTTGATCAAAATATGATTTGCAACCGTAACACATATGTATTTACAGAATTATAATCATCGTCATCATTATCATCATTACATCTCTCTAAGTTAGATTTGTTCCATAAGAAGTTTTTCATAAGAGTTTTGTTCCGTAAGAACAAATCTTACTTAGGGACATGTATTAATGATCACAGAAAAACTGTGATCACAAGTCTCAGTGACGCCATCTAACATAATATAGCAAAATTACAATAGCCAAGTTACGCAATTAGGGTACTGATTAATTTTGCCTAGCGGGCAAAAGCTAGCATGGAAAATAAAGATAAGACCTTGTCTCTCAGGTCGTACGGAGCTGCCAGACAACCTCAAGGCGTTGTTCCGTCCCATCGCTATGATGGTGCCAGACTATACGCTCATCGCTGAAATCTCTCTGTTCTCCTTTGGCTTCTATGAGGCCAAGATATTGGCTTGTAAGATCACTACCACCTTTAGGCTGAGCTCTGAACAGCTGTCTGCTCAGGTCAGTTAAAGTTCAAGATTGTTACACATGATAAAAATAAATGATGTGAAAAATGTGAAAGAGACATTTGTTTTTTATAGTAACTTACAAAAACAACCAGCGTATACCGGTAAACCAGAAAAGGTATGCGCTTCGATAATCTTCGTCTTTCCGAATTAACACGAACTTCGCGCCACAGGTAACCCTCCACAGAGCTAATGTTTCCATGTTTTGTTCTAGTGCCTATATGTTTACTCATCTCAACTTATTTTTATTTATTTTTAATATGACGGTAAAAGTGATTCCAATATCCTATTTACAGAATAAACAATGTCATTTCATATCATTACGCGTTTGTATGAAGTTTAATGCTTGTCCGGTACCTATTCCGATGTCAGGTTGTCATTTGTCACTAAAAGGTTTGAAAACGTTTTTTGAATTGCTCAAGAGTTTGTTAATTTTGTAAGCATGATAATACATTGGCAAATACTTCCATGGTTTTAACAGCTCTATATTAGTTCTCATCATCGCGCGTTCGTTTTTTCGGAGATAGAGGATGATTCCCGAAGCGCATATTCTTATATGCAAAGCTGTACGTATTATGAAAGAAATATCTAAAAGGTGCAACTAGACGGTCAAGAGTATCTTAAATATTTAAAAATAGTCATAAAATATTTTAATGCATATTATTATGTACTTTCTTTAGGACCATTACGACTTCGGCATGCGTGCCGTGAAGACCGTAATCACGGTCGCTGGTAACCTGATCCGGCAGATGCCAGACGGCGATGAGCGTCAGATCGTACTGCGAGCACTTCGAGATGTTAATGTGCCCAAATTCCTTGCGAATGACCTGCTGCTGTTTAATGGTAAGTTAATTGAGTGAATGAGCTCAATTGGGACTAAAAAAATAACCACGAAGCTGCTAACCTAACCTGTTCGAGTCGGGGTGCCCCAAGTCACGAGCTCGCTTCGCTCGCTCTTGTAACCTAAGTTCTCATCCGACTTTAATTCGACACTTAATTTTCGACGTTCAAATATGTACCCTTATAAAATTATGGATAGCATAACGTCTATTTTTACATTTTCGTTGAAATAAAATTAATTATTATTTATTCCCAGCATATTTGGTTTTAAATTATATTTTGTAAGAAGGTTAAAAACAACACTTTTACACATAAAAACATTTTGTTTAAATGCAAGATGAGGTCGGCGTTTTCTATCCGACCCATTTTTATTCTATGTGATTTAGTTTTATTTTCGTCTCACGGGTGGGAAAAAGATGAGAGGTGTGTGAAATGTGGGTGTACTATAAGTCCATCTCTGCCTAACCTATCGGGGTAAATACACATGATAATAAGTGTGTGTGTGTGTGTGATTGTTAAGGTACCAGTCACGTTCTCGAAGTCGACTTGTCGAAGTCGGGGGGAATTTCTTGGGGGTCGGGTTGAGTTCTCGGGGTAGAGTTTATAGGGACTCGAGATGATAGGGACGAACCACGGAGCAAATGCAATACTTTGTATTTGCTCCGTGGGACGAACTGTCGTGACACCGTGGAAGCCATCAACGTTGATACTGAACTAAAAAACAAATACACCGACTTTGCAACTTGATAAATCCTAAACGTTGAAGTTATACGAATAAGGCTTCTGACATTGGCTAGTTCTGGTGTCAGGTCAGAAAGTCTGTCTCCGGGGACTCCTAACTAGGTGAATTTCGAAACTTTCTATAATCTTTGATTTTCTTTGAACGAGTGTGGTGATCAATATACTCGCCCCTTCTTTAAATGACAAGGGGGGTTTCCATGTACAGGGACATTTTCTGGCTGATATAACACGGCAAACCACTGTATTTTCTTTCGTATTCAGGTATAATATCTGACCTGTTCCCACGCGTGGAGGTGCCCGTCGTGGACTACGGCATTATGGAGACATCCATCCGGAACATCCTCATCAAGAGAGGATACGACGATCTATACTGTGAGTTACTCTTAGTTAATATTTTATGTGCCTTTTTTTCTAATTAATATAGTACATTACTGCCGCGGTCTGCAACTAGGGCATAGATGGACGATCGTAAAAATATGGACCGAGGCGAAACCGAGGCACACATACGTGAGTCCATCCATGCCTGGTTGCGGCCAAGACTTGTATAATTAGCACTTTTCTCAAATAATGCGCGAAAATTCAAACTGAGTAACTGTTTAAGTGCCTCCTCGATTGTGTTTTTGACAGATTTGGCATACGAAATGTATCTTCTTTTCGTGTTGTTAGTAACTTATCTGGTGTCAGAGTTTTAAAGCCGCCCATAGGCCTCTGACTTGGCTTCACATGCCATCGAGAAATATCTCTCGGGCATGCCGGTTTCCTCACGCTGTTTTCCTTCACCATTTTTGAAGCAAGTGATATTATACAATACGCATATGAATCCGAAAAGTCAAAGGTGCCCTGGGTTCGAACTCGAGACCTATGACTTGGCAGTCTGACGGTCACACCACTAGGCTATCACTGCCACAAAATGACTCAAAAATACACCATCGAGAGACAAACTACTGAAACGTTTACATATTCTCCTCGGAATAAAACTCGGTTTTTTCTTGCAGCGTTCATATTCAAAGTGATTCAATTGTATGAGACGACGGTAGTGAGACATGGACTTATGTTGGTTGGGCCAGCTGGTGCTGGGAAAACAAAGGTTACCCATTCTTTTATGTTCAACCTGTTGTCTCGCAGTCCGAAGCTTCCATATGTATTTCCTTTACAATTACATTTTCGAGACAATTGTTCTTGTGCTCCGTATATATTATTAGTATTTAAAATTAAAACACTCGTGATAATTTTTTGACAAACTAATTGAAATCCACTGATATTAGGCCGAAAGATTGCTGCTGCTAATAAATTTATACATAATCCGTAAGGAAAAAGGAGAGGCCTATACATAAAAAGAAGAGAGGCTTATACTTAAAAACGGTGGTTAGAGCATTTGATAGAAGCAGCTTCAGACAAACTATGTTCTTAATGTCCCTCGGCAAACCTCGTGTTTTGTCAGTCGTCGGATTTCTATCAGTTGCCCTTTGCACTTTGGGCAGACCGGACGCTCTCAATCGACTTGGAAGTATATAAAGTTGTTAATACTCTTTTAACTTAATGTAATTAATTTCTTTAGCCGCTAAAGTCGCAGGCACGACATATATGAAAATAGTTTTACAGCTCTATATAGTTCATACGGAAATCAAAACAATAAAGTACTTAGTTTTGAATTCAAATTATTATACAAGATAAATCTAGTAATAATTGATGGACATGGAAATTAGCTTTCGTTTGTATTCGGAAATCTGATGATACCCGAGGGACATTAAAAAAATAGAAACACCAGTTCTTGTTTTGGATTAAAATTATAGTATAACGTCAAAAAGGCCTTTGCCCAAGAGTGGGAAAGATCAGGCTAGAAAATAAAAGCTTTTCATAGTCTTTATTATCTTTCGGCCCTAGTGTTACGAAACTCTACGTGACGCGCTGACGGTGATCAAGGGCAAGCTGGCCCCTGACGGGTTCCCTTTCACCCCTGTGCATACATTCGTCGTGAACCCCAAGTCTATCACCATGGGACAGCTATATGGGGAGTTTGACCTTAACACGCATGAATGGTATGTTTTATAGTATTTGTTCGGAAAACTTTACATAGCAAAAATAAATTTAACACTTCAAAACATACAATGGGCGGCCTTATCGCTTTCTGCGATCTCTTCAATTTTTATTTTCTTGCTAACTGTTAATTTTTTAGGGTTCCGTACCCGAAAGGTGCCATACGGAACCCTATTACTAAGCCTCCGCTGTCTGTTTGTCCGTCTGTCTGTCAGCGAGTTGTATATCATGAACCGTAATAGGTAGACAGTTGAAAATTTCACATTTTATGGTTTTCTATTGCCGCTACACAACAAGTAATAAAAATTAAATAAAGTTACTCCATGAGCTCTAGACAATGACGGATATACCTGGGTAAGATTTTTATTTTTCAAAATCGTTTTTTTTTGTATGGATTTGTTGTTATAGCGGCAATGGAAATATACAAACTGAAATACAGCTATAATGGCAGAAGTAGGTTAGGTGGTAATACTTCTCTGGATGAGTATCATTATTTGTAGTTTGTGAATAAAATAGAACTTTGCTGTCTGCCTTGCTTTATTTCAAGTTCTAATTTCTGTGGTGTGGTGAGAAGATTTAAAGTATCGCTAAAGACACAACACGAGGAAAACCGTAGAAACTATGGATGGACTGTGTGAAAAATGATTGGCTAGAAAGGGGGTGACTACCGAGACTATTGATAGATAAGTATTGGTTAAAGCAATGGCAGGTAAAATTTAATCGGAAGGGCAACCGGATGGCGAATGGTAATCTGGGTCTTGAAGTGATACCGAACTCCCCCGTATCGTCCGAATGGACCGCAAATGGACGGTGGCGAAGATATGGGGGGGTCAGGCAAAACTTTTTTTTTAAGTGCATTCTAAATTTAAGCTCTAATAAGTGCATGCAATTTGTGTATCAATACTATCCGGTTGCCACACCCCAACATCGTTATAATTGAAATAATATATGCAATGATGATTTATCACCGAAAATGAGGATGCATTTTATCAAAACCAGATGGCATTGATACACAAAAATTCCTTGCACTTATTAAAGCTTAAATTTTGAACGCCTTGTCAAAAAAAGAAATGTTTTACCCCCAGCCCCCGTCCATTTGGGGTCCATTCGGACGGTACGGGAGGGTTCGGTATCACTTCAAGACCTAGATTACCCTTCGCCAACCGGTTACCTCTCCGATTAAATTATACGTTCCATTGTCTTGAATATATAGAAGGAAAAGACATGTTGTACCGACTGCAAATAAATCGGGGTAAAGGAATGATGATGACAAGACGCCATGCATTGGTGTCACAAAAATGTGTAATCGACTTTGTCCATTTGATTGTACACCAGGACCGACGGCATTTTGTCAAGTTTGGTCCGCGCAGGCATCTCGGTTGAAGACATGGACAAGCGCTGGTATATATTCGATGGGCCCGTCGATGCCGTCTGGATTGAGAACATGAATACTGTGCGTTACATTTTTAGTAAAAATATAAATACCGTCTATATTCTCCGAAGGGTCGGGCAGTGGCGTAGTTCACACCCACATTTCAGTATTAATTTTATAACAGGTATTCAATAGGGGATGAGTCTATAATTACATATTTATTTTATTATTATATTTTATTTAAATCTCATTGTATGCTGCACCGGTCGACGTCATAATGTCAACGCCGGCTGTCGCTGAAAACCAGCGCTGTGGCTCTGTCTCGCATGGGGCCGCAGCATTATGCTGAGCGATGGCCGTTTTGCGTGGATGTGACGTATATTTTCCCCCAACTAGTTCTTTTTTGTTTTATGTTCTTTCTTTGCGTCTTGTTTACCGCAAATAAACGTATTTTGTTACTTTTATTGCCATCAACCGGGCACATATACAGGATCCGGGCTGCTTCTGAGAAATACCGAATAGAATACAAAACTACACTTTGCCCAACCTAGAATTCGAAAAGAGGATTGCATGCTCGGCAGTTACAATTCCCATTACAGACGAGCGAGGCGGTCAAGAAATTATATTCAATCCAAAGCATCTACAGTTGGCCAAAGATTTGAAGATTTGCTGTCATGTCGCCTCTGCCCATCTCTTCGAGGAACAAATATAATACAGAGTGGCTGGGACATCGACGCGAAAACTGTTACCATGGATTTAGGACCTGATTCTGAAAATAAATCTGCTGTTCTCCATACATTTTGCCCGCGAAGGTATTGAGGGTCGTGCAAATCAGCGCGATGTCGCGGGCGCGACAAGGGTTGCGCTGCCTGTAGCGCCCGCGATATCGCGCCAGTTTGCACGAGCCTTTGCACTTTTCTATGAAACAGCAGTTTTTTTTTAGTAACTAACGAAAAATTTCAACGCAGGGGGGTTTCAGAATCATGTACTGAATCATGGTAACAGTTTTCGCGTCGATGTCCCTGCCAACCCTGTATACCGTTGAATGTGCTACAAACTATATTTGAAATCAGAATCTAAAATTATAACATTTCCAATCAATAAACTCAATGTCATTGATTACAAAGTTCAAATTCCATTGCAACCAATTTTTTTTTAGAACCTTTTAATCAGAAACGCTCACTCATAAATCAGACTAAGTACGTAACGCTAAAGTTTTGCACAAATATTTCAGGTATTAGATGACAACAAGAAGCTGTGCCTATCAAGCGGGGAGATAATGAAGCTGACTGACCGACAGCGTATGATCTTCGAGGTGGCAGATTTGATAGTAGCGTCTCCGGCCACTGTATCACGGTGTGGTATGGTATACCTAGATTCCCAAGTGGTCGGCCTGCCACCGCTCGTCAACGCCTGGATCAAGAGCAACTTGCCACCGGTGAGCTAAAGACTGTCTTTATTTATTTAAATTTATCCTAGAAGGTTTATATGTATAATATATTAATATTAAACTTATATTTAATTTACTAAAGAAATCTCGATGTTTTGTCAAGTCGCAAAAATCGAAGCAAGGGCGGGTCGCTAGTGTTTTATATTCGCGTTATTTCGCAAATACAAAATCGACTATATTCCATAAGTAATAGAGTGCATTTTTAATTCAATTGCAGATAGCGGATCCCATCCGCAAAATCCTGCCGCCTTTAATAACGACATACTTATACCCGGCCTTGGATGTACTGCGCTCACAACTGACGGAGATCGTTCTGTCTATCGACTGCGCGCTGGTACTCAAGTTTCTAGAGTTACTCGACTACCGCCTGAGGCCTCTCACTGGGAAAGACGATAGGCCTCCGCCTGGAGCCGTCTTCTTGGCTTTAATGCGTGAGTTTTCATCATGTACCGTTATCCACAACTATAACTAGTCACTAAGAAGTCCGATTTGACGTTTCTCATTATACATGCCGCGATGACTTTGTATGAACGTATACGTAAGAAATCAATAAATCAAATTCATAATCCTAATTAATTACTATGTTATCCATACACTATAATAATGAGTATCATTCGTGAGCAAGCACCAAGTTTCACTTTATATTGGAAAAATGCACTCAAAAACACGAATTAATGATTCATTAATATTGTTTCGACAGGACGATATTACAATGTCATGTCTTTGAGTTCGATACCGTAGTGTTGTGACCGTTATAAGCCGTTTTTCGAGTGAATATAATCGATACTTTTACGTTTATTATTCTTTATTTTATTTTTTTCTATTTTATTTTTTACTACCGACCCGCTCGGGCTTCACACGGGTACATATCAGTAGCGTGCCTGAGGCTTGCCTCTAGGCATGCCACTGGTCCCTCTTTGAGGAGTGGCTTGAGAGGCGCCACGGCGTCCTCACCTTCCG
The DNA here is from genome assembly GCA_916610215.1 of Omphaloscelis lunosa. Taxonomy (NCBI): domain Eukaryota; kingdom Metazoa; phylum Arthropoda; class Insecta; order Lepidoptera; family Noctuidae; genus Omphaloscelis; species Omphaloscelis lunosa. The sequence continues at coordinate 2,958,500 of OU744248.1, forward strand.
CCTGACGCAGGTCCTCACCGGACACGGCTGTTTCGGGAGGTTCCTGCACAGGATAAGGCGGGAGGAAGCGCCCGGGTGTCACCATTGTGTGGATCGCCCGGAGGACACGGTGGAGCATACGGTGGAGGTCTGCCCAGCTTGGGTGGAGCATCGCCGTGTCCTCGTGGAGGCGATCGGCGGCGGTGATCTCTCGCGTCCGGCCCTGGTTCAGGCTATGGTACGGAGCGAGAGGAAATGGGAGGCCGTCACCTCCTTCTGCGAAGCGGTAATGCTCGCGAAGGAGGAGGCGGAACGCGTGAGGGAGAGGCAAATTTCGCGCCCTCACGCCCCTAACCGCCGCAGGAGGAGACGCCCAGGGCGTCGGGAATCGCGGGGCGATTTCCGGCCACCGTAGGCGCGGGCTTGCGGGCGGTGAGCAATGGGTGGCTCACCGTCCGATAAGGACCAGGCCCGGGTCGACGGCGCGTTGTGTTCCACGCGCGCCTCAAAGTGATGTCAGCATAATTGAAGGGGTCCACTAGGACCGATGCCTGCCGGGGTTGCGAAGAAAACCAAAAGGGAGATCGTGGCCCCCGGCGACAGGGCAACCGAAGGAACACGGGTGGGTTTTAGTCAGTAAGAGTCTGACACGCCCTCCCGCTCCGCCCAGAGCGGGAGAAGTTATTTGATGATTTCCCACCCTCAAAAAAAAAAAAAAAAAAAGGCATGCCACTGGTGCATAATATACAATGTATTATTATATAAATCATATGTGTAATAAAATGATATGCCTCGAGAATCAGTTTTAAGTAATGTAGATAAATTGTCGATTACAAACTCTAAGTATGATAAATCGATGTCTGGAGAATCGGTTTTTAAAGCAACAGATATTTTTCCCTCACTATACAAAGTATTTTTATAGCTGTCAAATCGAACTTCTTAAATTGTCGCAAGGTTAAACCCAGAAAGGGGTTAATGTACTTATTACTATGAATGATTTTTATTATGAAATTAACTCTGAAATCTTGGAAAAATAAAGTTGTTCCATACATTTTGGCGATTTATGTGAAGAAAAATGTATGGAACAGCTGATGTTTTTTTATTCAATTCTCTATTATGTGATAATAGTTAGGAGTTTGTATTATTTAAACACACCATCACACACACCATCTGAGTTTTAAACAACAACTTTAGCATAGTATAAATAAGTAACAGTATTATATTAATAGAAAACGGCTAGAACGACGCGTCATATCGAGTACGCGGCAGATCTTCCATTAATGACGCGAGGCTTGAAAGGGGGGAGGAGATCGGAAAGAATAATCACGTGTACCTATTAATTTTTTCGTTGAACGCGCAATTTCTACGCGCGTGGCCTGGACTCGACGTTGCCAGGCAATGATTTATACCTGTATTTAAGGATAATATATTCTGAAATTTTTTAAGATACTTTTTCGGTCTTGGTCTAAAATAATAATTTCAAGGTCACTGCCGGGATATAATATTGTTACTTTATTATACTCTGATTTTAGATATGCCATATTTATACAGTTGTATTGTACTTATGATGTGGCTTCCTCCTGTGTCTCAGCAGAGTGGGGCCGTTATAGGTTGATTATGCAAAGTTATGCTTATGTTGTGTACCAGCTAACCTGGCGCCTCTATGGGTGGTGTGGGCAATAATCTGGTCGGTCGGCGCGACGTGCGACCTCAACAGTCGCGGCATCTTCTCCAACTTCATTAGAAAAATCACCGCTGAGAATGGATTTAGGCCGCTGTTCCCGGCCGCAGGAAGAGTCTATGATTACACGTAAGTATTGATAACGTGTGACGGTGTGATTCTTATGCCATTGTAATACGGTATATCTTGTAATGATTGACGCGCGATCGTGAAATGCAACATCTGTACCCGGCTTTGCAGAACGTCGTGTCTGTCACACAAGACTATGGGTGACAGAGACGACACCGAGTCTTAGTCAAAATTTCAGGTGCCGTTTCAACGGTCGCGTACTGTATAGTCTGTTCTAAAACTATCTGATGAAAGTGTAAACAAACTCAGTTCAGGTTAAATTCGCTCAGTAAAAGGAATTAGTGACCGTAAATCTGTTTTTAGTAGCTTTCGACTATATATCTCACCACTTTTCCCAAACATTATTATTTGAATAACATTATTAAATTGTTTTGGAAAAAATATTGCCAAAAATTGAGGTTATAAAATACACCTCGATTATATTATCAAATGACGCTAATGAAAATCATCAAAAAAAATATAAGAGGCACTACAAATTCACATCGACAGGTACGTTTACTGATCCATTTAATTACATTTTCACCAGCTACTGTTGGAACTGGCCTTAGTTCGAAAAATTGTGCGGTTCTTGTGGAATAAACCATGGGAGCGAAACCGCGGGTAAAAGTTAGTTTTAGAATAAACATAATTTTGATGTGATATTCGTATCAGATTCCACGACGGTGGGTTCAGTGACCCGACTGAAGACGGCGAGCCTGCGCACGCTTTTTGGTACAACTGGATGGCGAACTTGGAGCCATATGTTGTGGATCCTGAGTGGAACTATGCAGGTAAGTACTTACCTCCACAAATCCAGTTCTTCATAACGATGGCACTGTCAAATCACTTATTCCAACTGAACCAGTTATTTTTAGGATTCCGTATCTCAAAAGGTAAAAACTGAACTCTTATAGGATCACTTTGTTGTCCGTCTATCAGTCAAGAAATCCGTGTTCTTGTTCCCAGGTCGAGAACTAATTAAATGAAAGTTTCATTAAGAACATAATTATGTATTAAAGCCTCAACTTATCATCATCAAGGAAAATAATAACCTCAATTTTAACCTCGAATGAAGTCAATTACTATGTATACTATGTAAATATAATACATTCCAGAATCAATGACGAACAACGATAATTTTTCAAGCGTCGTGTGTTCATTTGTTTTTAATTTAAACAGTTCTATTTGCAAATCAGATATAAATTATAAAAAAAAAACACGATAACTTGCCTCCTTGGTTGCGTATCGAAGTAAAAAGTTCATTTCATTTTTAAATTACACGACAGATACGAGTTTTCATAGTTATTTATTCGGCTGCTGAACACGACAGTTAAGGATTTTCATAGTAACACTCGCATATATAACCGTTGAGAGCTTACGAGGAGACGGCTTTTAGTAAGTAGGCGATTGTTTGACGGGCTAAATTACCGCGTTGTTATTGTAAACTACACAACGAATTTGATACGGGTTTCACCATCATTTAATAGAATTTATTCCGGAAGGTTTATGTGTGTAAAACATTAATATTAAACTTTTATTTAATAAAGCAGCAAAGCAGATGTTACATAAAAACTGTTTACGTAGACATCGAAGTGCCGACAATGGACAACGTGCGCAGTGCAGCACTCCTCGGGTACAAGGTAATGAACTACAACCACGCACTGTGCGTGGGACCGACGGGCGCCGGCAAGACGGTCACTATCACGTCCAAATTGTCAAGAGGGCTACACAAGAAGTTTATCTGCGAGTTCCTCGTCTTCTCTGCCAGGACTTCGGCTAATCAGACCCAGGTAATAATTTCATCGTCAATATTTCTAGCATGTTGCCAACCGCACACCATGGTAACAATTTGATTTTGATTTGACAAAGCCTTAAACACTCATTGTTTATGAATATTTTTAGCTAGTTTCGTATTTGACCATCCACGCACACTTGAAACATTCGTATATAAAAAAGCACGTTGAAGTCCGGCCACTATTTGTACCTCATAATCAAAGATAAGCATTATTTAATAAACGGTAAATGTGGCGCCTTCAGAATTTCCTCGCTTTTTTACCTATTTTAATTCAGACTATCAGATAATATTATCCCGTTTTAGGAACACTCGATATCAGATTATAAACATGAAAAGTTCATTAGCATCCTAAAAACATAAAAAAACACTAAGTCGTCTATCTATGATGATATATCTAGAGATCTTCTAAATAAGTCGCTCAATACATCGCAGTCTCTTTAACTTCGGTCACACGCAGCGAATATTCGCTGCGATTAGGCACTCGAGAATTCGCCGTTTGTGACAGGCTATTTGCTGCGAATATATTGATTTTCCGCAATTTGAATTGAGCATGTTCAATTAAGCTCTCTACGAATGCGCACTCGCTGCGAGAATTAGCTGTATGTGACAGGCTGATTGCTGCGAATACATTCATTTGCGGCGATTTGAAATCAGCGTGTTCAATTTTACTCTCTGCGAATGCGCACTCGCTGCGAGCATTTGCTGTATGTGATAGGTTACTCGTTGTGAGTAGCTAATCCGCTCAGCGCGCCGCTCCAGACTACAGTATTATTCGCAGAGAATACACTCGTAGCGAGTATTCGCTGTGTTTGATCGAGGCTTTCATATATTATAAATTAAACATTAGAACAAGTCTGCTTTCCGGAAAAACCCAAAATATCTATAATAAAACCGATGCACAAAACAGGATCTGAAAGAAAAACAAATCGACCTATTGCGCTGATACCAATTCTATCAAAGGCCTTTGAAATAATTATGTACAAGAGAATCCTCTCTTTCTTGGACAAGTATAATATGCTTGCAAATCAGCTAAATGGATTTAAGAAAAACAAATCCACCTCATTGGCAGCGTTTAACTTAGTCAAATCGATCCTCTAAATAACATCAATTCGAAATTTACAACTTCAGCTTTGTTTTTAGATCTTAGTAAAGCTTTAGATTTCTTAAATCACTTTATTCTCATTGACTAAGTAAAATGGGTATAAGAGGTCCAGCCCTGTGGCTTTTCGTTTATACAAATAAACGAAATGCTGCACAATATTTATTAAAAATACATGTTCCTAGGATCGGACTATTCCGACGCAGTTGCGTATATATGGCGCGTATATATTCTGCGTAGTACAAAAAATGGCTCATTTCACAGAGTTATTATTCAAGAAGTGAGTTTCTGAAAAAAAACTTCTTATCGGTCCTATCATTACAGGAATGCATTGTAGACTAGACTAGAATCTGTGATTGTAGATATAATTTTGGTCTGTTATTTTTGTGTGCCAATTTTTTAATTTTTTTTTAGTTGTGTATATTGAAGATTGATTTTCTTTAAATAATTTCACTTTTAGTAAATATTTTCAACTGTAGGTATAGATCATTGCTTATTTAGGTAAATAAGCACTTTATTATACATTTTTGCATGTCAAAATATGGCGAAATGTGTTATCGCACCAATTCAATTCAAAATATTTTTTATCACACCTGCTCTGAAAATACATACTAATTATACCAATTAGAGGGAAGAAACGCCTTTATCCCGCCCTTCAAATCCTTTCATCCCAAGGTATGGAAGTTTGTATGAAAATCCTTCCAACCCAAGGGTGGGAAGTATGTATGAAATTCCATTACATACCCGGTTTTTCTTTTTTTTTTAATTTGTCAGCAGTCATACTGCCAAGAGACTTTAACTGTCTACTAATTAAATTTCAAGTAAATTGTTACTGGCCACATACAGTTTTTTTTTTACCAGTTACCAACCTCCTTGGTGCATACAGAAAATTAAAAACGAAATTATTTTTGTATATAAAACGCGCGGAATCACGGAAGAAGTGGCTGCATGACCTTATGATCTTAGCCTACTCCAGAAACGGGCGAATAAAAAATGGAAAAGCCCGCGCATTTTCGCAAAAACACATTTATCTTTGTGTTTTTTGTAAAATATGGATACTTCGAGCGACAGTGATGATGTAATCCCTAACACACCGCCAGAACTATTAGAGACGGCCCAAGAAGTTGTTGATTAGCTGCACTTTTAATAATTGTACTTTTAACAAAATATAAACATTTCTATGCATTTATGTCCATAATTTTCCTCGTAGGTGTAATAAAAAGCACTATACATCCCTCAGGATAAAGTACAGTTCCATACCTCAAATGGTTTGCGCCCCTCGCAAGCTCGTGGCGCAAATGCCATAATCTCGGTATGGAACTGTCACTTTCTTCCCTCTGAAGTAATGTACTATTATTAAAAAAAAAAAATAAAAAATTTCATATAAACCTACATGGGCACTTATGAAACGTTATAAGCTAGGTGCACCAGAATGTTTTTTTTTTACTTTCCACCATTGTATCAACGCATTTAAAGCGAATAAATAACTTTTTTCGAATTCAATTGCAATTGAAATTTATTCGGGACCATCTTATTAGAAATAGTTAATCAAATATCAACGTAAACTACATGGCACTAAAGTAGATAGTTGATATAGGGGTAAGTTATCTATCTGTTACATGTCATAGGATGTCATAGACAACAAGTTAGAGCGGCGCCGCCGCGGCGTGTTCGGTCCCCCGCCCACCAAGCGCCAGGTCTTCTTCATCGACGACCTCAACATGCCCGCCCTCGAAGTGTTCGGCGCACAACCGCCTATAGAACTGCTTAGACAGTTCATGGATTTTTCAGGTATCGCATCGTACAGGTGTATGCGCTTCGGGATTCTTCGTGTTTCCGAATCAGCAGGAACGGCGTGCCACAGGGTACCCCCCCATAGAAGTAATGCTTCTAAGTGCTGTACTACCGTGATTTTTAGAAATGCATTTATCATCTGACAGAGAAAAGAACTTCATCCAAACGCGCTTGAATGCAGTTTTTTCGCTGTCAGGTTACCTACTCTGATCGCAGATCGGTATATGTTACTCAAAAACTTTGAAAAGTTTTTTGAGATTGCATATGATCCATCATTTTGTAATCATGGTAATACAAAATAGGCAAGTAATCGCGAGTTCGTATTTCCGAAGACAGACGAGATTTTTTTGATGTCCAGGCAAATCATTGTCCATTCCAAGGTTGCCTGGAAGCGAACGCGGAAACCGATAAGGCCGCCCATTGTATATTTTGTAGTGTTTGATTTATTTTTTGTTAAGTATTTTTGTGGTGTACAATAAAGTATAATTATATAAATAAATAAATAGACGATGATTCCCGAAGCACATAGTTATCCTTGGTGATCTATCTCTGGCATCTCTGGCAACGAAATAATAAATTGTAGCTATGTATAAAATTATCTGATAAAAATGTAAACAAATGGTTCTGAAAACGTACCTGTGGTTGCCAATTTGTAGTGCCACTCACTTAAATTGAGTGCTTTCATTTGATTATTTGAACAGTTAAATCCAAAATTCTAATTTGAAATCACCAAACGTTGTTTTGCATTTGTGGTTAAATTTATAACCTCAATTTTCATTGATTAATTTTCAGTTACAATTTAATAATGTAATTCATACTGTCCTGGAAAAAGGGGTGAGATAGGTATAAAGTTGAAATCTTTTAAAATACAGTTGAATATGTGACAAATTTTTGTTAGTGAGTTATTGTGTAAGAATTGAACAGGGTTTGTTTACACTTTCATCAGATAGTTTGGGAACAGACTACAGATTTTATCTTCGAGTTCCTGTTTAATGTCCCATAATATAGGTATTACATAATAATTCCGTTTGCCTCTAGGTTGGTACGACCGTGATAACATCGGCGAGTTCAAGTTGCTGGTGGACGTGGGCATCGTGGCGGCCATGGGCCCGCCCGGCGGCGGACGGAACCCCGTCACCATGCGCCTCATGCGACACTTCCACTACATCTCCTTTACTGAGATGGAGTATGCCAGCAAGGTATGTAGTAACCATCTACTCAATAAAAATCTTAAATTCGTTGACGGCAACGCACAGCCTAAGCCGCTGGTTCTAGAAGTATGTAATTTTGCACAAGACTTCCTTAAATAGCAAATGTGAGCACTTAGGAATGATTTTGGAAAATTTCCGCCTAAAGGGGTTAAGTATGGAATGAAATTTTGTAGTTCGTCATTTTTGCACACGGGTGTCTTTCGATTAGTTTATATATATATATATATATATTATATATATATTATATATTATATATATAACTGTTAACCAAACAGTATATATACTGTTTGGTTAACAGTTATTACAGCTACTTTCGAGCTATGTTCTGACCAACCAATATACGATGTGTAACTGATGCACAGTTTGTTGAGAATCGATTTCTGTCATTTTAAAATAGGTTTTTTGTCCTAAAAATATTTTTAATTACGTAAATTACAGTCACACATCCCCTATACATTCAAAACAAGCCAAAATGAACGAAATACCTACTACGCTAGACCCTTAAACGTATGCGACTGTGTGCGTGTGTAGATTTGTAATGTGACCGGAATTTTCTCCCGCAATCAGCATTACTAATTTAATGAATAATGTTTTATGCTTTTTTTTATTAGGCTATATTGTGTCCCACTGATGGGTAAAGGCTTTTTCCTTCCAAATCTCTCTGTTTTATGCGATTTCAGGCCATGTTGGCTCCGCAAACATAACTAGATCGTCACACCACCTGCGCCGCGGTCTACCTCGACGGCGTTGTCCTCCTTTAGGCGTCCAGTGAGTGACGAACTTTGCCCATTTCTCCGGGTGCATTCGTATGACGTGGCCGGCCTACTCCCACTTCAGCTTAACTGTTTTTTCTTCAACATCCGCTACTTGAGTTATGGAGCGCAGGGTGGTGTTTCTAACGTGGTCCGTTCGCTTGACACGTATTAAGCTGCGCTCCATTGCCCGCTGGAAAATCTTGTTTGGACTTCTGTTGTTCAGTAAGTGAACAACTCTGTGCACCATAGGTTAGGAGGGCAGAATGCACATGATGATGAGTTTTCTTTTCAATGTTAGAGGATTTCCATTCATGTGTTCTTTAAGGGCCCAGTAGGTCTTCCAAGCATTTTGAACTCGTTTTTCGACTTCTTTATCTTACCTATTCTTGAACGACACTATCTGGCCCAAGTATGTATACTGATTGACATATTGCGAGTATGAGTAGTATACATAATAGTAAGAATTCAGTGTATGTATTATGTTAAGTATAACATAATATTTTAATTGTGGTGTTTAGTGGTGTGCGTAAATTTCGGGACGTAATATATAAAGATGTTATGAATTGACTCTTAGATTAGCCAATCAGCAATCAAGTTTCCAGTGGTTTTTTCTGAAATCCTGATATTAGGTCGTAATTTTGTGAAAATCTTCATAAGTTTAAAAAAAAAATCAATTATTAAAATTATCCAGCGACAGATGCTTTTTTTTTGTTTTTAGTTTCTAAATAAATAATTTTCTTTGTTTCTTTCTATGTAAGAAATCTATACAACAATGGTTGCTGTCGCTAAATCGCCAGCCAGTCTGCGTGTATACTCGCGTTTAACCAACGGGGTAATTGCGTAAAACACTTACAATGGCAATTTCTTTCATTTTGACAGTTCAACAACGTCAATTGTGTTATTTACTTCGTTGAACAGAGGAATATTTCAAATCTTTCGAATTGTAATTGAAAGCGTGTTACGCAAATTTTTTTTCAATATCATTACGCTGGTATTTATATTAAAAAAAAAAGCTAATCAATTGCGTCTGATACTATTACTGATTTTTTATAACAAACTTCCCATTGACATTCGAAACTTACCCATTAATAGATTTAAAATCTGTATTAAAACTAAACTTTGTAAAAAAGGGTATTATAAAATTTCAGATTATTTAGAAGATAAAAAAGCATGGGATTGAACTGCTCGCTCTGCTAAGCCTTGTGATAAAACTTAAAATTTTAATTATTTTGTAAAATCATGAAAATATACCAGTTTTATATACACATTGACATTGTTGAAAATTATATTCAAAATGACATGATTACTTTGTAAAGTATTATATTATTTTATTTAATTATTGTAAATGTGAGGACTATGTGGATATCATTATTATTTTAATTTTTCAGTTAGTTTTAATTATGGTCTGGCAGTTTGAGTAGTTTATGCGGCCTACCCAAATGTCCTTTCTTTGGTATTGTTCGTCGAGTTGAGCTCCTTAAGTTCTGAGTTGAGCTCCACGATTACTGACAAATGCTTGCACTGACTGGACAGGTTCACTCAAATCTGTGTGGTTCTTTCCTCAAAAGACCATTTCAGACACTAATCTACATGGTCCTCATATGGCCTGACCAAGATTATGTCTGGACTTTAAAAGAGACTGTGACCTCTGAGTTTGTTTCGGCCTTTCTTCTCAGAGTAGTCAGATAGGAAACGCCGAACTCAACTAGCTTATTTTTTTTTTTTTTTAATATGACGTGTAAAAGTGATTCTGATATCCTATTTACAGAATAAACAATTTCATTTCATTTCATTTCATTTCACTGGTCCTCCCTTTTCTTTTTCTCCCTGGGGAAACACTCATGGTTACCCTCCGTCTGGGAAGAACGGAGTAATATGTCGGACTACTACCGACTAACTCCATTTTCCTTCCAGTAGGTACCATGAGTCGCGGGCCCGGGACATAGTTGTATATTCGCTACACCCCCGACTGGTATCAGCCCGCCTTGCCAAGCGAGCCCCATTTTTAAGTGCGGCCGGTGCCACGACCGCACGTCTTTCCATTCCATATAATACTGCGTGCCAGATCTTTGAGCCTGACTGCTCGAGCGACAACACAGCCCCAATCGACGCCCGGCTGCTCTTCTGGTGCGGGTGGAATGAGAGTTACGCTCTCTTTCCCTCTCCGCTGCCTCCTTTGCATATATCACCTCCTCGCAAAAAGCGGCAACAGCATCTCACCTGTTTTCGCTTCCGACTATGGACTGATCCATTGCCGGAAGCGAGAGATCACCCTTACCCTTACTTTTGACATTAATACTCATAATTATGACATTGACCTTATTAATTCTAGTATGTTTTTAATGCCTACCAATGATCACGAAATACAAAAAGTAATAAAATTACTCAGGGATAACGGGTTATGATGAAATACCTACAAAAATGATTAAATACATAGCCCCTATTATTACCATAGTATATTACCATACCATAGTTATTACTAGTATATCTAATAGACTTATCATTATTCACGGGAGTGTTTCCGGAAAAATTGAAAATAACAGCTATTAAACCAATACATAAAAAAGGAAATAAAAAGCTTGTTGAAAATTACAGACCGATAGCCCTATTGCCTATTCTAGCAAAAATTTATGAAAAGGTCATGCATGCGCGACTAATAAATTTTATCGATACGTTCCAAATTTTAAATCAAGAACAACATGGATTCCAAAAAAGAAAATCGACAACCACAGCGACATTTAACTTAGTTAACCTAGTTACCAAAAATATTGACCAGAAAATTCCGACAACTGTTATATTTTTTGACATGTCAAAAGCCTTTGACTTGTTTCACACGAGTTACTCCTAAAAAAATGTGATAAATATGGAATCCGCGGAAAAGCTAATGCACGGCTAAAAAGCTACCTTACAAACAGATCGCAAGTTGTAGAAATTACTGTGGATAAACTCGATCAAAATGGTGAACAGAAATTTGGTTCCAATTTAGGTTACAATTGCACAGGCGTTCCACAGGGCAGTATTTTAGCCCCTCCACTTTTTCTGCTATATATCAATGACCTGACAAAAGTAACTGACCACCCCTGCATACGTCCGTAATGATCCCTAAAACTAAAGACAACTATAATGAGGAAATAAATGATACCGTAAGCAAAATAATAACTTGGATGGAAAAGAATAACCTTAAACCTAATATAGATAAAACCAAATATGTACAATTTAGTAACAAAAACTGGAATAAAATGGATTTAAACATCACATATAAAGATAAACAAATAGAACAATCAAATAGCAAATCAATAGTCAATCACCTTTCTTGGGATAGATATGATATGTGGAAGACTCAGTAAGTTTGCTTATGCTCTATGGCGTTTATCTAATCTAACAGATATAAAAGCCACATTGCAAGCTTATCATGCATATTTTGGTTCAGTATTGCGTTATGGTATACTGGTATGGGGAAACTCGCTGCATCTCGGAAGAGTTTTCATCGCACAAAGGAGGTGTATACGTGCGATTTGTAATGTAGACCCACTCACATCCTGTAAACCAATGTTTAAGAAACTCAAAATACTTACATTGACTGGTATTTATATTGAGGAAGTGTGTAAATTTATCAAATCTCATCCAGAGATGTTTGAAAAACTGGGAGATAAATGTGCGTTCAAAACTAGATATCCTAATAGACTAATTAATGCGAGAATAAAAACGGAACTATATAGGCGAAGCTGTTATCCTATGTGTATTGTGATTTATAACAAGATTCCTAACCAAATTAAAGAACTTCCAATGGTTCGCTTCAAAGGGGCTTTACGTAGGTGGCTAATAGAGAATCCCTTCTATAATATAAAATAATTCTTTCAGTTTAAATGTAAGTAATAATGTAATTGTACCTACCTATAACAAAAATGTGCATGTCATTATGTTATGATTAAATATGCTAAGCTACTAATATTACCTACCATATTAAGAACTTTTATCATACATATTACACATTTATTTTACATATTTATCTGCAAATAAATCTTTGACTTTGACTTTGACAAGTGTCGCGACGAGGGCACAGTGCTGTTGGGCCCAAGCTGAGCACTCCTCCAGCGTATGTTGCGTTCTCAGGGTAGGCAAGTAAGCACCCGTGTTAGTCGGAAACTGAGGGCGTCATGCTGCCTCTCCAGCCATTCCTCCATAACAGGCCGTACCACCACTATTGTGGCAAGTCCACGCCTGGGTTGCGTAAGTCACTCTCTCCATTCAGTCACTAGGATCTGACGGAGCTCGGTCCTTCGTGTTTCGGATTCCCGGGGAACGCGCTAGCTCCACCTTCCGCCATACTGGTCTTCCCTGTTGAAACTAAATACAAATAGAAAAAGTCGTATGTTTTCAGGAACTCATAACACCTAACATAACCTTGTCTCTATATCACTTTCCAGTACGGAATTTTCTCCACAATCCTCAAGTCGTGGTGCAGCAACATGGACCCGAAGGTGGAACCGCTTATTCGCCAGCCTCCCTTCCTCAAGGCTTCCATAGAGATCTTCGGTGCTTTGGTGAAAGAACTGCTTCCTACTCCCGCCAAGTCACACTATACCTTCAATTTGAGGGACCTCAGCAAGGTGTTCCAGGGGATGCTGATGATGGACGCCAAAAACATTGAGGTTTGGAGCTTTGTTTTATTTATGCACACAGGTGCTTCATACGGCAGACTTAATGCCATACAGCTATTAACAGCCAACTATTGGGTTATTGCAGCAGTGATGGCCCAGTGGTAACGGTCCCGACTTTCGTGTGTCACTTTAATTTATGTATTTCATCACCACTGCTCTTAAGATAGGCCTAGGAAAATGACGTGAGGAAACTGGTATGTACAAGAACCAAAAATTTTAATAGAGGTAACATCCACCAACGCGCATCTGCGCCCTCGTAGTGGATTATCTCCCGCTCCCTCTCACAGAGAGGAGGCTATGTCCAATGCTTATATATTGGGTTACAAACAAATGCAAAGGTAATAAGTACAAACACACAATGCAACTGTAGGCTACTCTACTTTTTAAAAGAGTAACCGTGGAGTTTCTTGCCGGCTCTTCTCTATAGGAAACGACCAATTGGAACCGTGCACCTAGCTTCTGACGTTTCATAAGTGCTCATGTAGGTATATGTGTTTTTTTTATTCTCATAATATTTATCCAAATAAGACTATGTATTTGTTTTGGGTTTAATGTAACTTTCTTATAAAAAAAATCAGAAAAATCTACTGTCGGAAAATTCTGAGATTTTCTAAATGCGGCCGCAAAATTGAGGAGCCTAAAAATCATCAATCGGGAAAGTACTAGTGTAATTTTTTCGATTCATATGTACTTTCTGAGTTTATCTTGGACATTACTAACATCGGTGAAGGAAAAACATCGTGAGGAAACCTGGACTCACAGTTATATAAGTCTGAAATCGCCAACCCGCCTCGAGCGCGCGTGGTGATCAATGCTCGTGCCTTCTCTGTATGAGAAGAGGGCTTTGGCCTGCAGTGGGACTATAATAGGCTGGTATTATTTTATTCAAATGTCTTATTACATGGAACTTAAACATACTTGGCAAAATTTGGATGTTACCACACACCTCTGCCCAACCCTTCAGGGAATTCAAGTATGATGTGACGTTATGTTATCTATTAAATCATAGCACAGCATTATGCTAAGTGAAAGTCTTATAAGGAGACAAATAATTAAAAGCACAGACCAAAAGTAGTTACTTTTGGTCTGTGCTTTTAATTATTTGTTTAATATTTATTCTTTCTTTGTTTTTTACGTTAGTCGGCCATTCGTTCGTCTGCGCGTAAAAACAACGCCGTGTGCATAGGCCCTTACATAAAGCTTTGTCTTCAGGACGAAAACGATGTCATTAGGCTGTGGTACCACGAACATCTGCGAGTTTACCAAGACCGGCTCGTTAACGACAGTGATCGCCAGTGGTTTGCAAAGTACGTTACAGGTTTTATATCTATCAATACTATTATTTGGAGTCTCTCTGAGGGGTCGAATACGGAACGAGGTGATCAGGCACAACCAAATTTGTCGACATAGCTCACAGAATAAGCAAACTGAAGTGGCAATGGGCCGGTCATATCAGCCCTAGAACCGATGATCGTTGGGCTACACGTGTTCTTGAGTGGAGACCGTGAATCGGCAAACGTAAGGTACGGCGCCCTCAGGCTAGGTGGAGCGACGATCTCCGCAGAGTGGCTGGTAGCAGCTAGATAAGAGTTGCTGAGAATCGAGCTTAAATTTCGTGCAATAGGAGAGGCTTATGTCCAGCGGTGGACTGCTATAGGCTGATGATGATGATGATATTATAAATTAAAGTGACTGTTTATCACATCCATTCAAAAAGAGCTAGTTTATTCTTCGTAAACAGGGACCAAATAGCTCTTTAATCCCTAGGGACTAAAATTGATTTGAATTTGGGATGTGTATATTGTTAGTAAAGGTTCCAATCACCAAAGATCAATCACGAACATTGTATGATCAAGTAACGGAATGATAATCCTAACAGGGCGCAAGCCTACTAAAAAAAAAAGTTTGTGAAAAAATAAAAAATAAAACACGCAGAATGCATTCCGCCTACGTTCGTAATTGTTTACTCAAATTCGGATTTCACGATATATAAAAAAATTGTGTCTTCCTCTAGTAGTGAGAATGAAATAAATAAACGTAGGTACTATTCTTTTAAATAAGTTGCACTTATTTATTTTGGTCGATGGATTCAAAGTCACAAACACTCGCCTTTAAAATAGTTGTTTGCTCCCTAGGCGAATAATCTACTGTTGCGTGTCTGTCTGTGTGACCGCGGTGTTCTTCTATTCTGCACAACGGATTTTAAATTTTACCTTTTTTTTTTGCGTGCGTTTCTCAAATAATAAAAAATCGTTCTTTATTTTTCTTCCTTGTAGTTTGATGCAGAAGCAGATTCGATTAGAATTTCAAAAGGACCCGGAGGAGGTGTTACGCGACAGACTGATGTTGTTCGGAGATTTCATGGACGTTGGTGCCGATGATAGGAAGTACATCGAGATCTCTGATAAGGAAGAGGTACGTAACGGTACAAGGTAAACTTTACAATGGGCCGCATGATAACTATTATCTGAAGAACAAAAATGGCGGTTTGACATATTTTCTACGCAGAAGCTGTTCAACTGCCATATTTATTCCTTAGATAAAACTTATCTGACGGTTGAAAAATCAGTCCTAAATATAAGTTGTTACATTCTTTATTTTTAATAGGGAATGTAATGAATGATTGAAAAATAAAATAATAATCAACGCAAACACAATATAAAAACTCATATTTATGGTCGGCCATAATTAAAAGAGTGTGCTTGAGCATCTGTATGACGAATTTGGGCAAGCATCTTGCTTGTGCAAGCTGCATGAAGGTTGATAAGATATTCATTATACGGCTTGAACAAGGCAGATAATTAATGCATCTGATCTAAAGGCAGCGCATTGTCCTCGTCCATCGCTCAAGCAAATACTGATGCTGCTCCAGCTTGCGTTACAGATATTCTATTTCACGAAGTCCGTTCGGTTTGATTGTAGTAGTGACGTATCCCGACAAGCGCGCTTGTGTGTGTAAAAGTAGGTAACGTTAGCAAAAAAATCTGATATATATTCAAGTCGAGATTTAATAATCTAAATAAAATTTTTGTTTTAAAAGTATACACATTTAGTAAATAAATTAGATTAGGTTGCAATAAATACAAAAATATTAAGAATATGTAGGCATTTAATTAAGCATTGGTGTTACAGAATGGAAACGAAACAAGTAGGTCTATTCAGTATTTTCAATCACTATCAGATAAATTTTCGATTTCCGATTCCGTTTTGCTGTCGTCAGAATCATCTTGTACATTGATTATAAATTCAAAATCGAGATCAAAATATTTCAAGTAGTCTTTTTCAATTTTTTCAACATGAGCACAAGTTTTTTGCCACGTTTCACTGCTAACTTGGCCCAAACTTTCATTGATCAGTCTTTCCGTATTCGTCATGTTTTGCTCGATATTTTTAGATGCGACATAATTTTTAACGATCCCCCAAATATTTTCAATCGCATTTAATTCTGGGTGATAAGGGGGAAGGCGTAAGACATCAAAACCCTTGCTTTTTATAAAATCGTCAATCTTGTAGATTACGTGTTGGGCTTTGTACTTCTTTATTGTATCGTACAATTTCAATTTAAGAAGAGATTCATCAAATGCTATACCCTTATCCCTGAGCCATTGCTGCATATCGGCTTTCTTTGTAGATTGCGTCGGTAGTCGTTCAGCCCGTGTGTTGTGATAAGATGCGATGCATTTTACATAGTTATCATAGCTCATATTTGAATGATAATCACCAGCTGTTGAGTTGGCCTTATAAACCAAGGAAGCATTTTCAATAAAACCATCCTTGGTTCCCGCGTGCACTAAAATAAAGCGAGTGCCTGTGCTAATTTTTTTTAAAAACGGAGTTCTTTCCTTTTTTTTTGCCCAGGTGTTGTTTCGCACGTGTGTCGAAAGGACGTAGCTCTCATCGGTGTAGACAATGGGCCGACTTTGAGAGCGGTACTCTGTAATTTTTTTTAAATATTTTAAACGCCACATTTGTATATCATGACGCTCCGTCAAGACTTTACGGTTGTTCTCTGTTTTGCGCCACTTGTAACCTAATTTCAACATTAACTTGCGAACAGTTTCTAAACAACCTTCGAATCCGATTTTTTCATTCAATGCTGTTCTTAACTTAGCTAATGTTGGAATTTCTTTATGGACAATATGGAAATCTTGTACAGTACTGCGAACCCGATGTGGTTCGCAGTACTGGCTGTAAAATTATCTATATCCACTTTATTATCTCGCTTTCTCCTTTTCTTCATAGGTGAAGTGAATTTTGATGAAGTGGATGGCAATTCCTTCTCTTCTTTTAATATTCTTTGAACTGTTTTTTGGCACACACCCGTAGCTTCAGCTGTACGGCGTGTAATGTCTCGTAAATGAGACAAATCACAGTCGAGTTCCATTAATGATTTTGTAAATTCATATTCTTCTCGCAGAAAATGATAAACACTAGCTATCATGTTTCGACCCTAAAACAAAATGTAATCAAAATAATTAAATAATATAAACATTTTATAACACAAAAAAACATTCATTTTATAAATACTTCTATTGCTATATTAAGTATCTTTGTATAACATTTTAATTGAAAACGTATAAATAAATATTACCTCACTATGGACAACTCTTCTTCGTTTTGTTGCCATGCTGACCTTACTCCGTGAAACAATTTAGCGCGAACTAAAAACTACTGATCCGGACCGTGTCCCGATCGACACTGAGCGCTCTCGAGGTTACGCACACGAAAACAATGTGCATGTGCACGCTTGACAACATTCATTCAATTCATTCATTCAACATTCATAGCCAAACGGACTTCGTGACATAGAACATCTGTACAGTGTGTAGCCTATAGGGGAGTTGTGCACGCTTGCACAAAATGATTGTTCATGCAGGCTTGTCATGCTTGCAGTTACGTGTGTACCATCCTTAAACAAAACGCTGGAGCGACCTTGAAGCTCGTTTCGACGATTTTGACTGATTTAAAGTATTATAGTATTTCGTTTTGAAACTATTGATTAATAGCGCGCTTTTGAAACCTATAGTTTTGTTTATTGTTTTTTGAACTGCATGCGACCACTACACCAACGGGTCTAGTGGTCGCAAATGCCACTGCTGAGCATGAGTAGGAGTAGGAGGTCGGGTAAAGTGTTATTGTTTTTCCATCAGGAATTAATAAGTAGCAGCCCGGAGTCTGGATTTGTGCCCGGTTGATGGCAATAGGCTCTACCCTTTTCCGTGGGACTTAGACATAAACTGGCGAGATGTGGGTGTACTAATAGGTACATCTCTGACCAACCCTTCGGGGATTACAGGCGTGATATTATGTTGTTGTTTTTAGCTCGAGTTGATTGATTTCGGCTTAAATTAATAAACGTTACGTAACACGTGCTTTGGTCAGGATATGTTCAGTAGTGCGAGTGATAGGAATAATGCTAAGAAAAAGTACGTGCTAAGTAAGTTTATTAATATCATATTTAGGACACTGCCAAATTTCAGTATTTATCTATAATATAGCTCTAATTATAATAACTACAGCTCTCAATTTGATCATTATAACAACTAATTAGCTATTATATTAGCATTTCGCTCTAACCTCTGAAATCAAATCGTAGTTTAGCTCTTCTTAAACTATTAAATAGCTTTTAGCTACTTTAATAATATTTGTTACTATAATAATAATAATGACCCTATTTTCCCCCACTTCAGGGTCTCCCTTTTCTTTTTCCACTCAACTCGATCCTGAGTCAATATAGACCAATCCCTCCTAAGCATCAAGTTCGTCCCGCCATCTACGCCTGGGTCTTCCACGATGCCGCTGGACGTTTTCAGGAACCCAGGTTGTAGTGGTTTTAGCCCACAATGCATCCGATATGGGGCAAACGTGTCCGGGCCAGTCCCACTTGAGTTTGGCTGCTTTTTGGGTGACGTTAGCGATTTGTGTCTTAGAGCACAGTATCGTGTTCCTTATCCGGTCGGTAAGTCATCTCAAACCTCGAGCCCGGTCCTCTGTTGAACTGGCAAAGACCAGGTTTGAGCTACTAGCTCTCAATTAATCCACGCCCTTACCTAGACTGTTTGATCAGATGGACGAAGTGCTACAACACTACCTTGAGGACTACAACATGTCAACGACGGCTCCACTCGACCTGGTGCTGTTCGAGGACGCGGTGGCACATCTGTGTAGAGTGACGCGCATCATGAGGCAGCCCATGGCCAACGGCCTGCTGCTGGGCATGGGAGGCTCCGGTGAGTACGACTTGGAAAAAAGAAAAAGTATTTATTGGGACTCACAGAGGATGTTACAAACATTTTAAAAAAACCCGTGTCGTCCACATTTTCGATATAGGCATCTTCATAAACCATGAAAATTATACAGTTCATCTTTTACCTAGGCTTTTCCAGTCTTATTGAGTTGAATACCAGTATTTTACATGGAGCGACTGCCTATCTTACCTCCACAACCCAATAACTGGGTAATACCTCCCCTTGCTAAGACTGGTTGCTTGACTTCTGACTAATCGTAACAACTGTCAAAGAACTGCGACCAACTGCTGGGACGCCCGGCTTTACATGATGCCGTAGTGCCGTAGTGCATGGTGCCGTACAGAGATCTTAGCATGTAAATGAAAATAATTAAGTGGTTTTCGAAATCTTCCAGGTCGTCAATCCCTCACTCGTCTTGCGGCCAGTATGTCGGAACTGACATGCATACAGATCGAGATCACGAAGGCGTACGGCATGGCGGAGTGGCGCGAAGACCTCAAACAGACCATGATGAAGGCCGGCGCAGAGAACAAGGGCGTCGTGTTCTTGTTCTCAGATGCGCAGGTGACATGAAATGTACCATGAAAATATAAGGTCAAATTAAAGTAGTCAGCAAAACTCCGCAAACGTAATGAATCAATATCTAAAAATAATAAAAAGCTACTGACTTCAAGTAACGGTACGAACGAATAGTAGAGCCCAAAAAAGAACATCAAAATTTTTGTTTAATAAAAATATTTTAGACAGAAATCAAGACAGGTATAAAAATGGTTAAGGTAAAGTTGTGGTTACATGTCTGTATACCAAATGGGTGCCAGGAACCCCTACAAAATTATAATGGCATGCAACGACGACATTACCTTGACTATTTTTGTACCTGTCTTGATTTCTGTCTGAAATATTTTCTTGTTCCGTACTTTTTAGATCACTTTTATTTTTCCGTAGTCGGGTTACAGTTTTTAAACTTAATTATTTTTCTTTGTTGGTCATTTTAAGATATCGATACTGGTAGAAAATGCCTATCGACGCCCTACGCCGTTAGGGCGTCGCTGGGGAGGACAGCAAGGGACAGGCTGTATCGGATTAAGGAGTTTAAGTTTACTAACTAGCAAAGTTTTAACGTGCCACTTGCGGAGCGCGTATGACGTATCTACCTCTCTTTACTTATAATATCATTGGTTTACACAACATATAAAAATCAGTTAAATCGATTCTTGCCCGCTTCTACCGCAAGAACACTTTTGCTTCTCAACGGGCGTGAAACTCCTTGTGATAGCGAGCCTTTACTTCAGCATAAAGCTCAACACACACTCAAGGCGGGTGCGTGTCGGGCGCGGGTCGGGACGGCAGTACGGTGGGCCTGTACATATTGTGATTCCTTGTATTATATGAGTGCGCGGGACGGGCGTGGAGCGAGTCGGAAGCGCGAGCCAAACGCGCCTTGTATGTGCTTTGAGTTTAATCATCCACCAATCCTTTACCCAACTATATTGGGGACGAAACAAGCCTTTATTACACTTTCTAAATTATTTCCTCAGATAAAAATGGAATCCTTCCTCGAAGATCTGAACAACATCCTGAGTTCAGGCGACGTGCCGAACATATACGAAGTTGAAGATCTGGACAAGATCTACCAGGCGGTGCGTCACGCTGTGATGGAGATGAGTCTGCAGGCCACTAAGACGAACTTGTTCGCATGCTACCAGCGCAGGGTGCGGAGCAACATGCACATTGTGGTCGTTATGAGCCCTATCGGAGAGGTGAGCTACTAAATTGAACCGTGTGTTCATATAGAGTTAAGCTTGGTTATAAGTTTCCGTATCGATGTCCCTTACACTGTACTTTTAGATTATGAGCGCGCGCGTAGGCGACACGAAGGTGAGGGTGGGAGCGAAACAAAACACTTGTATAACCCAGTGTAATAGTAATATGTTATATTTAGGTCCATTATTTATGCACGCACGGTGATGCCTGTGGATACATTTTTATGATGTTTAATAATATTCGTTGTATAGTTATATTATATTCTAAGTATTGTTTATTTTATTTTCTTACCTACTTATTTATTATCATTGAATCTGATTTGATTTCCGTACTTCTTTTTCGGGTGACCACTGAAAATCAGCGCTGTGCTGTGGGTCCTAGCACAGCATCATGCTGAGTGGAAGCCTTCTTGTTATAGTCATGTCATGTAGCTGCCGATTATTTTTGTTTTATGCTCTTGATTTATTATGTACTTTATTTTGTTGTTTTCTGATTACTCTTGTCTTTTTGTATTCAAGTGTTTCTGAGACAAATAAACCTATTTTTATTTATTTATTTCTTCTTTTAAACCGTGCTTTTATAGATTTCTAGCTTTTGCTCGCGGCTTCGCCCGCGTGAAGGTCGGAAACTATTTCACGGTAACGTACTTTCGGGATAAAAATTATCCGAATTTCATCGAAATCTGTTTAGTCGTTAAGGCGTGAATACGTAACAGACGAATAATAAGTTTCGCATGCATGATATTAGTATGGATGGATATCACACTATTAGCTTCCAAACTCTGGGCTGATACTGGGAAGTAGTATGAAAGTATTCCACTGCTCTTCATTTGGAAAAACACCATTTTACTCTTTACGCATTTTACTTACATTTTGCTACTGACAAATTAACAACACAATGTCTATGGTAGCTTACTCGTATATAAGGCCTGTATTATTATTGACTTTTTTTTAAATGAGAATTTCAATAAAAAGTATTTGATTTGGTTGGACAGGAAATCTTGTGCGTTCGTTATAACTCGTTATATGACGCGATTGGTAGCAATGAATTTTGCAGTGTTATGCGGTCCCTGGACGATCATGCGGTATGACATGCGTTACGTGTTGTCATGCATGTATGACCGTTTAGCTGTATTGCATGATGTGAATGACATGCAAACTACGTGCTGGCAGTTGATTGACAATTTTTCATCATGCAATGAAAAATGCATAACACATGATCATGACGCATGATCAGATCGGCATGCCATGCCAAAGGTACAGATTCTGTGTTATCAACAATGCATGACATGCAATTACTTCATGCAGCATGATAATTCAAAGAATTGCATGTCATGCCGCATGATCACCTAGGGACCGCTTTAGTTTCAATATTAATAGAATCCAAAATAGCGACTGACAGAACAGTACTGACAATCACATGACTGCAAAACTCAGTGCTACGAATCGCGTCACGGGACAAGTTATCATGAACGCACTGTATTTATAATAATATATACTTATGACGTTTTATAAGTTTATGCGAAATAAAATAGGTATAATGTCGTGTGTCGTTCGCAGGTGTTCCGCGCGCGCCTGCGCCAGTTCCCGTCGCTGGTGAGCTGCTGCACCATCGACTGGTACAGCGAGTGGCCCAAGACCGCGCTGGAGTCCGTCGCGCAACACTTCTTCGAGAGCATGGGCGAGCTTACCACGGCTTCCAATGAAGTCCTTAAT
The DNA here is from genome assembly GCA_916610215.1 of Omphaloscelis lunosa. NCBI lineage: Eukaryota > Metazoa > Arthropoda > Insecta > Lepidoptera > Noctuidae > Omphaloscelis > Omphaloscelis lunosa. Next base: position 2,981,310 of record OU744248.1, read on the forward strand.
GCTATGGTGGTTAGTGTGGCTGCTATTTCAGAAAGAAAAAGAAGAAAAAAATGGGCCTCTGACCTAAGTCAGAGTAATAATAAAAAAAAAAATGATAAAATAATTTTCTCGACGGCATGTGAAGCTAACTTCACATGCCGTCGAGAAAATATCTCTTAGGCATGCCGGTTTCCTCACGCTGTTTTCCTTCACCATTTTTGAAGCAAGTGATAATTATACAACACGCATATGAATCCGAAAAGTCAGAGGTGCGTTGGGTTCGAACTCGAAATCTATGACTTGGCAGTCCGACGGACACACGACTAGGCTATCACTGCTAGCGTTCGTAATAAAAGTATAAAACAATTCTACCTGAGGAATTTATAAATCATATTCCTATTAGATAATATAATATTTTATACATTTACACAACTAACGTATATTAAGTATCCGCACTGATTACCTTATTTATTTTGTATTATTCGTTCTCACAAAACGTGAAAACAGTATTGTGAGTTATAGTTTTCATGAATAAAAATTCTTCATGAATAAAAAAATCTTTATACCTTATACCTAAATTAAAAAAATATGCTGTTCGTTGGTAAGCACACCACTTGAGAACGGCTGAACCGATTTATTTATTTTTGTTTAAAAATGTTCGTAATAATCCTAATTAGGTTTTTATGGAAAGAGAAATGAAAAACTTTGGGATTTTGACTTTTTGTAAGGAAAACGTGTATCGGGTCAGCTAGTAAATAATAATAATAATGAATATTATTGTTATCACCAGTCCGTATGCTGCTTCGTGCACCAGTCGGTGGTGGAAGCGAGCGATCGCTTCAAGGAGCAACTGAGCCGCATCAACTACGTCACTCCGATGTCGTACATGGAGATGCTGCGCGCGTATGCCGAGATGTTCCGCAAGAAGCAGAAGGCCATACTCACTGAGTCTAATGCACTCAAAACTGGTCAGTGTCAAAAACAAAAAATTATATAGAAAAGTATTTATTTCAATGATAAAATTATATTGAATTAAATTAAGTTTATAAAACTAAATGAGTTCGGTGTTTGTGGTGACAATATTAATTTACCTTTCTTTGTTTTATAGACGATTCGTCAAGGTAGCCAAACAAGTTCTTTTTTTTTTTTTTAGGAAAGTAAGACTATTTGATATTCAACTAATATAATTTCGAGAGCCATATTAATGTTTTAAATGATTATTTCTTATTGTTATTCCTTCCTTATTGTAAATAATAATAATTATGTCCCCACCGCCGTATCTCTACGTTGACGTCGTGGTGGGGCTTGCGCGCTCCGAACTATAGGTCTGTGCCGGTAGAGTTTACTTTACTGGAACAGGACTGGGATGAAGAGTCAGACCAAGAGAGATACAGAAACCCGCAGGGCAGCATGTGGCGAGCTGTTGGGCAGTAGCGACCCCACGGGCCCTATCTCCCGGGGAAGTCTTGTTTCTCACCTCTGGCTTGCCGATATTGGTCGGCTGAAGTGAACACTGACGACGAAGAACGGAGCTCCCACGTCATTCTTGCCTTGATTGGCCGGCTTGAGTGGAGATTCGTAAGAGCAAACGTGCTCGGAGGAAGGAAGTATTCCAGTAAGATGCTGGTAGGGATCTTGACCGTACTTCCGGGATTGTCCCGATAGCCGTGGAATACCTCTCCACTCCTCAAGCAACTAGGGATATGTTGCCCCCTTGTCGCTACGACACTTTGTGCTAGTGACCGTTTCTGGGGGCCCATTATTGAGTGTGCAAGTCACCCCCTGCCATTTTTTCCGTGTACATAATAAAACATTGATCAGGCAGGGGCCATAGTTCTTCCATAGTTCTACATAACCAATCCACTATAGTTACTCAAACCCATAGCCAAATATATTTTATTTCGTGTTCTGCAATAGTCCTGCACCAACCGGGGGTTGTCCTTGGGTGCACTTTCGTAGTGCATAGAGGGATAATCGTCGGTTGGTACCACTTTCCATTTAAATTTGTCTAAAGGGCCTCTGCGCAGTTGGCTTTGGCCCTTCGTATGCCTTCCAAAGGTCCAGGACCTGAGAAATATCAAAATTATAATAATTATGTCTGTTCTAATCCTATACTATTAAACGAGCAATATGTGGATTAAACTTAAAATTTAGGGGTTTATGGAGCGAAAAATCGATCTAGCTAGGTCTCATGTCTTGGAAAATTAGTTTTCTCCGTATTTTTACCCGAGCAGAGCTCGGTCGCCCAAAGTTTAGAACAAAATAATAAATAATGACATGACATTATTGACATTACAATAATGATCATGGCAGTATGGAGTAAGTAGGTACTGGCTTATGTAATTTTGACTTTGCTGATTTTCAGCCTAGTTTGAATAAATGACTTTTGAATTTTATCCTATACTATTTAATGAGCATTCTCTGTTTTCACCCGAGCAGAGCTCGGTCGCCCAGGTACTTGAAATTTAACTGTGAAATAACTTGGATCTTGTTCTGTAATGTTGTGCATATTTTTACCAAATAATAAGTAAATCATAACTGTCGCGAATTGAATTCTGTCGTATTATCATACAACGTAAAACAACGCCGCAATTTACAAAAAACTTAAGAAATTTTGAATTTCGTAAGGTATATTGAAGGAATCACCTTAATGCTAGGAAAGGAATATACTTCTTATAGAAAATACATAAAAAACGAGCGAGCCTTACAGTTCTCGCATATGATGTGTAACATCTGACACCTCGCCTTGGTAAGAAGCAACATTAAAGGGGTGGGGCCTCGTCAGGGTTGGCTTCAGCCCTTCGTGCGCCTTCCAAATGTTCAGGACCCCAGGGACCCGAGATATGCCAAAGACATAAAAAAAAAAAAAAAACTTGATTTTCCAGGGTTAAGGAAGCTGAATCAGACAGAAATAGAAGTGAAGGAACTGCAGATCGAGCTGGCGGAACTGAAGCCGCTGATGGAGAAGGCGGCGGAGGAGACCAGGAAGGTCATAGAACGGATCGCCACTGACACGGTTAGTACCTATATAAGTACAGTCATTTTAAGGAATCGCCCTAACTTGATCAAATCAAATCCATTTATTTACGAGAATGTGGGTTTACACTGTATGATCTTAAAACTATAATGACTTTTATGATTATTTTATGACAATTACAATTGGTGTGCAAATATTTAATTTTATCCTACACAATGTTCTTAAATTTTTTGTAAAGACAGCAGATTTTTATGGAACAAATTAACTGATGTCAAAGTTACCTATGTCGGTTAATTTCCTTGTTGATCCATGTCCTTGTTTGTTACTTAGGCGATAGCTGAGGAAGCTCGTGAGAAAGTCGAGAAGGAGACAGTCATGGCGGAGAAGATGGCCGCAATTAACGCGGCCATGGCGGCAGACGCTATGAAAGACTTAGGTCAGTCAGCATGTTCATCCACAGCCCGACTTAACCCACTGCTGGGCATAAGTTACTGCCAATTCCCACACTCCTGTGCCAGCCTCATACAGGTTCTACCCGCGACGCTGACAATGGCGTCCGCCCATCTCGCCGCCGGACGACCAGTACTTAAACTGCGTTACTCTATTTGTCATCACTGCGCTTTGCCAGGTGTCCTGTCCAACTCAAATGCCATAATTCGAAAACCTTCCTGAGGTCAAGCTTTATTTATTTACTATTTCAAGCCTTAGAAGAGGGCTCATCCGGGAAAGTATGTATGCATTCTGTTTTCCATGTGAAACTTTGTGAACATGTTTGTTATTCCAACATCGGAAACAGCTACACCGATTAATTTGTAACTGGCGACACGCTCATGGTTTCCACGGTGTTTATGACTTGACAATACATCAACATTTCTTTATTAATTTCATGTGTAATATTTATACACACAAACCTTCTGGAATATTTTTTTTTAAATGATGCTGGATTTTTTTTTTAAACCGCATTAAAATCCAGTGTGTAGTTTAAAAGAAATAAGCGAAAATCCACTTTATTTTACACTTTTCATAGATAGATAAAATGACGACTTTATCTCGTCATAGACCAGACACAACTCAAGACAAACCTGCTGTGACATTCCTGATGGAAAAAAAAAACAGTGGCACCTCCGGAGTAGACACTCGCCGTCAGAAGTGAAAACTTGAACAATTAAAAAAAATACTTCCAAAACCCTTAAAGTAAAATTACTTTCATAGAACATTGATCCGTAACGTAATATAAATAAAGAGTACAATCGCGTTTTCAAAAATGAGGTGTCGGTAATGGTGTCACGAGTTCATTTGTTTTTTCCCATCTCAAAAATGCCCAACGCGTCTAAAGAAGTTTTCACTTTATAAAAATACAGTTGTTCCATTTACAAGTGCTGCACCTACAAGATCAAACAGAAGATTTTGTTTGCATTCTGTCTGTGTTGGTCTCATAGTGATAGCAAAAAAAACTACAATTACCTGCATGAATAGTTTACCTTTAAAGTTAGGTATTTGATGACTTTTTTAAACTTTTAGAGGAAGCGCTGCCAGCGCTGCAAGCCGCTGAGAAAGCGCTTCAAGAGCTGAATCGTAATGACGTGGTGGAGGTGAAGGCGATGAAGAAACCTCCCGCCGGCGTCGTACTCGTCATCGAGTCGCTGTGCGTCGTATTTGATATCAAACCGATCAAGGTAAGATACTATACTCATCATCTGCCCTTTCCCAAGGGGACGAACACGGGAACGGGACACAAGTAAAACTCGGCCAGTAAGTAAATGATAAATGATAAATGATTTTATTTCTGTAAATAGGTTTGTACAAACACTTTTACACGTCAATCATATTTTAAAAACTAGGTGAGGTCGGCGTTTCCTAACTGACTACTCTGAGAAGAAAGGCCGAAACAAACTCAGAGGTCACAGTCTCTTTTAAAGTCCAGACATAATCTTGGTCAGATCATGTGAAGACCATGTAGATTGGTGTCTGGAGTGGTCTTTTGAGGAAAGCATCGCACAAATTGAGAGGGCCTGTCCAGTCAGTGCACGCATTTGTCAGTTATCGTGCAGCTCAACTCAGAATTAAGGAGCTCAACGATTCGACGAACAATACCAAAGAAAGGACATTTGGGTAGGCCGCATAAATTACTCAAACTGTCAGACTATAATTAGAACTAAGTGAGAAAAAATTAAAAACAAAAAGAAAAAGGAATGACCCACATAGTCTTCACATTCACAATAATTTAAATAATATAATACTTTAAAAGTATATAAAATTCATTAATGTCAATGTGTATATAAAAACCAGGAAATAATCTTGGTCAGAGCATTTCATTTGAGGACCATGTAGATTTGTGTCTGAAATGGTCTTTTGAGGAAAGAACCATACAGATGTGAGTGGACCTGTCCATTCCATGCACGCATTTGTCAGTAATCGTGTAGCTCAACTCAGAACTTAAAAGGAGCTCAATGATTCGACGAACAATACCAAAGAAAGGACATTTGGGTAGGCCGCATAAAGTACTCACAACTGCCAGATGATCATTAAAAGTAACTGAGAAAAATAAATATATATATATATGACCCACATAGTCCTCACATTCACAATAATAAAAAAAATAATAAAAAAGTATTATACTTCACAAAGTAAATATTCATGTCATTGTGTATATAATTTTAAAGTTAGCAAAAAAAAAAAAAAAAACAAAGTTCCGAAAGTAAAACATAAAAAAAATATAAAATTGGAGCAGCTCAATCCCATGCCTTTTTGTCCTCAATGTAATCTTTAACGGCATAAAAAGCCTTCTGGCACAACTTGCGTTTAGTAAATGATTTGAATTTATTAAGGCTTAGATCTTGTACGTGGCTTGGAAGTTTATTATAAAAGCGTATACATTGACATCTAAAGGAGCTACCTATTTTCTTGAGCCTTGTTGTAGGTACAACAAATTTGCGTTTGTTCCTAGTATTTATGTTATGGATATCACTGTATTTTTTAAACATTTTTTTGTTTTTATGGGCATATAAAAGATTATCAAAAATATACTGAGAAGGCACAGTCATTATATTTATCTCCTTAAATTTATCTCTGAGAGAGTGTCTTGGACTTAATTTATAAATAGATCGAACAGCTCTTTTCTGCAAAACAAAGATAGTTTGAATGTCGGCGGCATTTCCCCACAACAGAATACCGTACGACATTACACTATGAAAATAACTAAAGTACACTAAACGGGCTGTCTCTATGTTAGTTAAATTACGAATTTTTCTAACAGCATATGCTGCGGAGCTTAGCTTTTTTTGACAATTTATCTATATGTGGGCCCCACTGAAGCTTAGCATCCAAAGTTAAGCCCAAGAATACTGTGCTATCTTCAGGATTCAATTCTTCGTCCTTTATCAACAATTTAGTTTTCACCTGCCTAACATGAGGTAGGGTAAACTTAATGCACTTAGTTTTTTTTTCATTCAGAAGTAAATTGTTAACAATAAATAAAATTGAACCAGTGAACTACTTTTGAGATTGCCGTATTTACATCGTCAGTAACTAGCTGCTGACGTTTAAGTTTAAACAAAAGTGAAGTGTCATCTGCAAACAACACTATATCATGGTTATCCTGTAAGACTCTGACACGTCCTCCCGCTCCGCCCAGAACGGGAGAAGCTTTTTGATAATTTCCCACCAAAAACAAGGCAGTGCTTCTGGCCGCACATCGCTACGCACATACCTACAATGAGAAAAAAAAACCGTGTCCGATTCGAAAGGGGCACATAGGTGCTGCAGTAACATTACCAAAAGGTTTAAAAAATATTGCTGAAAAAAATTCACATTTTTAGTACCAAAATTACCCCAAATCCCTTAAAAATTAGAATATTTTCAACAGGAGTCATAGGTTATAATTTGTAGACACCTGCTAAATGACGGCCGCCCGCGCCCCAAGTCGGTAAAACTGCGCGTGTGGCTTCCCTCGTACAGATGTTCTATGTCACGAAGTCCGTTTGGCTATGAATGTTGTCAAGCGTGCACATGCACATTGTTTTTGTGTGTTTTTGTTTTTGTTTTTGTGTTCGAGAGCGCTCAGTGTCGATCGGGACACGGTCCGGATCAGTAGTGGTTTTTAGTTCGCGCCAAATTGTTTCACGGAGTAAGGTCAGCATGGCAACAAAACGAAGAAGAGTTGTCCATAGTGAGGTAATATTTATTTATACGTTTTCAATTAAAATGTTATACAAAGATACTTAATATAGCAATAGAAGTATTTATAAAATGAATGTTTTTTTGTGTTATAAAATGTTTATATTACTTAATTATTTTGATTACATTTTGTTTTAGGGTCGAAACATGATAGCTAGTGTTTATCATTTTCTGCGAGAAGAATATGAATTTACAAAATCATTAATGGAACTCAACTGTGATTTGTCTCATTTACGAGACATTACACGCCGTACAGCTGAAGCTACGGGTGTGAGCCAAAAAACAGTTCAAAGAATATTAAAAGAAGAGAAGGAATTGCCATCCACTTCATCAAAATTCACTTCACCTATGAAGAAAAGGAGAAAGCGAGATAATAAAGTGGATATAGATAATTTTACAGCCGATGTGGTTCGCAGTACTGTACAAGATTTCCATATTGTCCATAAAGAAATTCCAACATTAGCTAAGTTAAGAACAGCATTGAATGAAAAAATCGGATTCGAAGGTTGTTTAGAAACTGTTCGCAAGTTAATGTTGAAATTAGGTTACAAGTGGCGCAAAACAGAGAACAACCGTAAAGTCTTGACGGAGCGTCATGATATACAAATGTGGCGTTTAAAATATTTAAAAAAAATAACAGAGTACCGCTCTCAAAGTCGGCCCATTGTCTACACCGATGAGAGCTACGTCCTTTCGACACACGTGCGAAACAACACCTGGGCAAAAAAAAGGAAAGAACTCCGTTTTAAAAAAAAATTAGCACAGGCACTCGCTTTATTTTAGTGCACGCGGGAACCAAGGATGGTTTTATTGAAAATGCTTCCTTGGTTTATAAGGCCAACTCAACAGCTGGTGATTATCATTCAAATATGAGCTATGATAACTATGTAAAATGCATCGCATCTTATCACAACACCCGGGCTGAACGACTACCGACGCAATCTACAAAGAAAGCCGATATGCAGTAATGGCTCAGGGATAAGGGTATAGCATTTGATGAATCTCTTCTTAAATTGAAATTGTACGATACAATAAAGAAGTACAAAGCCCAACACGTAATCTACAAGATTGACGATTTTATAAAAAGCAAGGGTTTTGATGTCTTACGCCTTCCCCCTTATCACCCAGAATTAAATGCGATTGAAAATATTTGGGGGATCGTTAAAAATTATGTCGCATCTAAAAATATCGAGCAAAACATGACGAATACGGAAAGACTGATCAATGAAAGTTTGGGCCAAGTTAGCAGTGAAACGAGGCAAAAAACTTGTGCTCATGTTGAAAAAATTGAAAAAGACTACTTGAAATATTTTGATCTCGATTTTGAATTTATAATCAATGTACAAGATGATTCTGACGATAGCAAAACGGAATCGGAAATCGAAAATTTATCTGATAGTGATTGAAAATACTGAATAGTCCTACTTGTTTCGTTTCCATTCTGTAACACCAATGCTTAATTAAATTCCTACATATTCTTAATATTTTTGTATTTATTGCAACCTAATCTAATTTATTTACAAAATGTATATACTTTTAAAACCAAAATTTTATTTAGATTATTAAATCTCGACTTGAATATATATCAGATTTTTTTGCTAACGTTACCTACTTTTACACACACAAGCGCGCTTGTCGGGATACGTCACTACTATAATCAAAGCCGAACGGACTTCGTGAAATAGAATATCTGTACCTCATTTTGTATTTTTACATATTTCCTTGACATAATCTTTTCATTATTTGACATTACATACCTACAATTTTCTATATTTTTCAAAATCAAATTATATTTGTTACAGCTGTAGTGGCAATCATGTCATTTGGTTTAAATAAGTCCTTATTTTTATTATTTTGTTAATATTTTACATAGATTCTTTTCTTTTAGATTTTATGAATGTGAGAACGTTATAGGCTGTAGACTGACTTGTGGACCATTTTCTATTTTGCTAAGTACCTGGTACTTGTTGATAGGCCTACACTGTCCTCTCATACCTATTAACACTGTAATTTGAAGACATTGTAGAAACCATTTATTTTTAAAAGAGTAACCGTGGAGTTTCTTGCCGGCTCTTCTCCATAAGAAGCGACCAATTGGAACCGTGCACCTAGCTTTTGACGTCTCATAAGTGCCCTTGTAAACCTACAAGGGCACTTATGCACTTATGAAGCTAGGTGAAATATAATATTTTAATTTTTAATTGAAAAAAGGGTCGATTTTTTTTCCTTTTCTTGAAAATTGCCACATAAATAGACTCCCAGTACGATACCTAACAACACCCTCACGGATCGGACAGTGTTTTTTTTTACATGTTGTATATTTACTTGTACACAACACCAAGTATATTGGAGCCTGTGTCCAGTCTAACCACCAGTATCAAAATAAAGGGCACGAGGAGACGATTCCAAAAATATAACACACAAAGAGATTGAAAATAAAATAATTGATAAACCAGACCGACCTTAACTAAAAGATTAAAATTTTAAAACAAAAAACCTGACTGCAAAGACAAATAATGTTTTTTAAATAATTTGAATTTTTTAAGCTTTTTAGTTTTATTAATATATGTTTGGAATTGACTGATTACTAGCTTTTATTTGATACCAATATTGTAGTACTTTATTTTAAAAAAACGCCTTCTCCTCATTTTTTTGTATTTGCAGATGCAATATATAAATATTATGTCACTCCCACAATTAAGGCGAATCTAACGACACCACATATGTTAAAATCCATCAAGCCGTTTGAGCTACAGAGCGTGCTAAAGAAATAGACATACATACATACTCTCGAAAAACACTCCTGAGGCAGTCGGGTAACAAGCTCACCTTTCAAGCAGTTTGATAAAAACTGAAATTGAACTAAAATAACTGCCTGAAAACTGAGCTTGTTTTGATTTTTTTTTTATTTAGTCGGGTTTTTTGTTTACTTCCGCAGGAACAAGGCGCAAATTATGGCGAAAAAATCCTGAACTATTGGAAGCCAGGGTCCCTAATGTTGTCGGACCCCACGGCTTTCTTAGATTCGCTCCTGAAGTTTGATAAGGAGTCCATCACAGAAGATATGATCAAAAAGCTCAAGAGGTTCATCGTTGACCCCAATTATGATCCCGTAAAGATTATAAAGGTAATCATACTTTACGGTGTGTAAAAGATGCATCTCATAACCGATAACAACGCATTCTGAACATTAATCTTTACTTGTCGAGTGCAAGAAACTTTGAGCAAAAATATTATTGCTGGGAAAAGATTTTTATTATTGCTGTGATATATCGCTGTTTACGGCAGCGCGCAAAACATTGTGCTTGTAGGTGCATGCGACGGTACAGGAGTTGTGGGGATATTTAAAGTTAAGTTATTATTACTATTTATTAAATATATATTCAATATCTTGGGACCATGCGGTTTCGGTCTTTTGGAAGGCGTACGAGGGGCTGAAGCTAACTCGCGGAGGCCCTTTACACAATTTTAAATGGAATGAGGCACCAACCGACGATTATCCCTGTATGCACTATGCAAGTGCACCCACGGACAACTCTCGGTTGGTGCAAGGCTATTACAGAACATGAAAACAAAACATTGGGCGATGAGTGTGGGTGGCTATAGTGGATTCGTTATCTTGAACTATGGAAGAGCTATGTCCTGTGCCTGGTCAATGTTTAATTGTACACGGATAAAATGGCAGGGAGTGACACTCAATAATGGGCCAACGAAAACTTGCTAGCACATAGTGACGAAGCGACAAGAGGGCAACATGGTCTGAGGTGCCTGAGGAGTGGAGAGGTATTCCACGGATTTCAGAACAATCCCAGAGCTCGGACGATGGTCAAGATCCCTACGCGCACTTACTGGAATACTTCATTCCTCCGAGCACGTTTGCTCTTGCGAATCTCCACTCAAACCGGCCAATTAAGGCAAGAATGAAGTGGGAGCTCTGTCCCTTGTCAGTGTTCACTCCAGCCGACCAATAAAGGCAAGCCAGAGGTGAGGAACAAAACTTGTCCCGGGAAATAGGGTCCGTGGGGTCGCTACTGCCCAACAGCTTGCCACATGCCGCCCCGCGGGTTTCTGTATCTCTATTGGACTGGCTCCTCATCCTAGACCCGCTCCGGCAAAGTAAACTCTACCGGCACGAACCTGGAGTTCATAGATACGGCGGTAGGGTTATTATTATTATTGTTTATTTTTTGACGAAAATGATCCAGCGTGTTAGTAAACAATAATATAACTTATCACTAGTGTTAGTAGTTACAATACAATAGAGAAGTATTGTGAAAAGGACACCCCCAAATTAATGTTTAGTGATTGTCCCTCTCACAAAACGTATGATAATCGGAGAGTCGATACTGTCCGCCAGTTTTTAAAAATGTTGTTGCCACTCGCCCACAACCTTGACAACAGCGCCGCGGTTTTCTTTCGAATGACGGCGCGGAAGCCGTCAGTTCGGTTTTGCACAAACATAGTAGACGCGCTGGACAATCGTGGCAGTCCCAACATCATCCTAAAAATAGTATTATATTGAACGCGTAGGTCATCCAGCGTTCTTTTAGTGTAGTTGACCCAAAGATTCCCCATGTAAAAGTAATGGCAATATGCCTTTAAAAGTATGCTACACCGAGCGAATCTTCGGGCCAACATGTTACCTTTGACCGCTAATGCCCTACGCAGGGAGCGTAGGGCATTAGCGGTCAGATAATTCAATATCAACATTGTCCTTAAGGTCTTCAGTGAGAAAATGCCCTAGATATTCGAATTTTGTCACTCTTTTAACGTACAAGCCATTTAGGGTAATGTCAGGTATAGTATCTGGGCATTCACCGCCGGCCCTAGAGACAATGTATTCGCACTTTTTAATATTATAAACAAGTTCGTGTGAGGCAGCATACGCCTGACAGACCCTTAGCATTTCATTCACGGCACCTGCCGTCTGCGCCAGCAACGCCATGTCGTCAGCGTGGCTGATACTATTTATTTTTATACCATGGACGCTACATCCGACGCGCATATTGCTGAGGTCCACAATTAGGCCATCTATATATGTGATAAACAACCTAGGAGATGTCAAATCACCCTGCCACACACCGCACTCTAACCTATATATCTCAGAGAGTGCATTGGACCACTTTACAACATTTTCTTGGTTCCCATACCAATACTGTAGTATCCTGAGGACTCCTGTCGGTACACCCCTATCCTCAAGCTTTTTTCAGAGTACATCATAATTTACCAGATCGAAGGCTCTAAAGAGATCCAGAAAACAGGCTTATACCGGCATTTTACGATCAATGTAATAATGGACCGTATGTTTGAGACTTACTATGGCGCTTTCCGTAGATAGTCCATGTTGAAACCCGAACTGCGAGATAACGCGTTATAACACTTACAGCTATGTTTCGTGAAAAATAAAATAAAATAAAACTTTAACTTCAATATTTCCGCAACCAGAACGTTCCCAGGTGCAGTAAGTGTCAAACTTTATGGCGGCTGTGAAGTGCGCTTCTCGCTGCGCAGTACCGCACCCCTCGCCCCCGCTGACACGTGACTTGGTTACTCGCAACGACTCTCCTCGTGTTCCGAGCCGCCATTAAATTTTCATCGGGCTGTATGATCCAGTCTCAGACCAAGTAAAAAATCAAGACATAGCGCTGCGAACAATACAGTGCATGCTCAAATCCTCCGCTCTGTGCATACACGTTCACAATCATTTACAACCATGTACAATGAAACTACACCTCACTAAGTGCACACATGATACCGGCCTCATGTCACTGTTGGTAGCTCTATGTCTAGGTTTTCTATTTGGTCTGAGGGTCTTGGACAGCAAAATAGGAATTATTTGAGGTTCACAAAAAGGGTGCTCAATATATTAGAGGGTTTAATACTATTTTTAGGAAAGCAAAATGGGAAGCATTAGAGGATCGATTAAATACATAGCGTTTTTAAAGTAGTTATTCGCATGTTTTAGGTTTCAAAAGCGTGTCAATCGTTGTGCATGTGGGTTCATGCCATGTACAAGTTCTACCACGTGAACAAGGCTGTCGCCCCCAAGAAGGAAGCCTTGGCCAGGGCTACCAGAGACCTGGAGATCGTTGAAGGTAGGCCACTTGTCTATCTAAACTAATATTATAAAGAGAAAAGGTTTGATTTTTTGTTTGTTTGTTACGCTTTTACGCTAAAACGGCTGAACGGATTTGGATGAAATTAGGCACATGGCTGCACATGAGCCGTGTCCAATTGTGATCTTTTGGTACTGTCTCTGCCGCAAACACCTACGTCAATCATAATGAAACTTAAATTGGGATTTGCAAGTGCTAACAAAAAAAAAATAAACAAGAGAACCGTATAGTGCTTTTTTTTTAGCTGGGAACTACTTCTCCCGCTCTGGGCGGAACGGGACGGTGTGTCAGACTCTTACTGACTAAAACCCACCCGTGTTCCTTCTTCAGTTGCCCTGTTGCCGGGGGCCACGATTTCCCTTTCGGTTTTCTTCGCCCCCCCGGCAGGCATCGGCCCTAACGGACCCCGTCAATTCTACTGACATCTCTTTTAGGCGCGCGTGGAACATGTCGCCCCGGGCAACCGGATAGTGCTGGGCATTCAATCCGCACATGTTTGCCGTCTAGGGGCTTCTATGCAATTTAGGAAATTTGAAAAAAAAAGTTTGTGCAATGTTGACCGACATTTCTTCAGTAGGTTCAGGAATTCCAGTTGGTTGTAATGTCTTCCAAAATACAACACACGAATCTTGTCGTCCTGATATCAAGAGGAAGCGCATTCCAGAGAAGAATGGACTGAATATGGAAGGAAGAATGAACAAAGTCAGAAGTATGAGAAGGACAGAGTAGAAGATTTTTGGAAGAACGCAGATTCTTAGCGTTTGAAGAACAATTGGAAGTGAGGCATAAGATAAGAAGGTGGGGTGGGTGAGTTCAGAAGGGAGAAAAGTGTGGTCAAAGCGCGTAAACTTCTTCTTTGGCGAATGGACATCCATTTGATCTCAGACCTGTAGCTCGACAAATATGTCCTTAGGTTGAATATGATCCGGATGCCGTTGTTGAGCAGTCTGTCGAGCTTATCCAGCAAAACCGCATTCAATTCAAAATAGCACACATCACTTTATAGTTTGGAAGTCGGTTGTATTTATTTTTTCACTTTTTTTTGGGTTGGTTTGTAATTTATCTAAGTTACAATAGCCTTATATCAACTGCTTATCACCTTTTACAAAATATTGCTTATCCCGATGCAGGGACTTTAATTGTTGAGGAGTTCTCCAGGTACTTCACCATCAGCTCCACTGCACCATATGAATTGTGACGAGCATCAATTGCTTACCAACCATATTAAAGTAATCGAATCACAACCCGTGAAATACATATTAGAGTAGTTCCGGTGGCCATCTGTGTCCTTCATCATCAGTTCCACTTTACCAAATGGTGTTTTCCGAGAACAAATACACGAGTAATTATAAAAAACCAACTAGAAACAAAAAAAGAATTCTCTGCCGTCTTCGAGTCATCGGGGTACATACATAAAAAAAAAACAGATTCCGACGAACTGAGAACCTCTTCCTTTTTTGAAGTCGGTTAAAAATGGAAACATTTAAGAGATTAATACAGTTAATTGATTCAGGCGTGGCGTGAGATTAATACGTAAGAGAAAAGAAAAACACAATTTTAGGCCTGAATTCCTCTTAAACGCTGATGTCGGTCGCGTGCGGTCGATCGCGTATGCAATGTACGTACGTACGCGCCGCTGACGTCAGCGTCGCCGTATGGTGCTATATAGAAAACAATGAATATACACGCGCGACCGACGTACGCGACCGACATCAGCGTAAGAGGAATTCGGGCTTGAGGAGTTGCATTTCTACGCCAGTCAAGAAAAGATGTCCTACTCTAATACTATAAACGCGAAAGATTGTGAGGATGGATGGATGTTTGTTACAGATAGTTTATAACCTGGAATAACTCTTAGGATATTTCTGATCCCGGTAGTGCGTTCCTATGGAATAATTTCCAACATTCACGCGGGTGAAGCCGCTGGCAAAAGCTAGTCTTACAATCATTATGATTAATGACCCCATTACATTTCGGTTTAGAGTAAACAAAAATAAAGCTTGTATATTTACGGCCAGGTATAGTGTAACTATTTTTTCCGACAGCAATGTTGGCGAGCGCGAAGGCAAAGATGCAAGCTTTGCTGGAAGGCATCGCCAAGCTAAACGCGTACCTCATGGAGAAGGAAGATGAACGGAAACGGATGGAGGAGGACATCAACCAGTGTCTCGCGAGGATGGACCGCGCTCACAGGTCGCTATGAATGTAGTGTATAAAAAAATATTACTGGTAAGTTAAAAAGAAGATAAAAAAAAAATCACGCGCTGGAAGGTAACTGTCCGACCGCCGCCGACGAAGAAGCGACTAGCTATCAACAATTTTCTCGTTCAAGAAACTTACAAATATGGTAGATCCCATGTAAGTAAACGATACATAATTATATTAAAAATAATAATAGTAATCTAATTATAGGAATAGCTTTTTATGCCAGCTGACTTAACATTATAGTTATTTTTTTTTACAGTAAAACTTAGGCTCTAGGGTTATTCTGCACATAGCTACTGAATATGGAATAAAGTTTTATTTTTCCACAGTACTAGTATTAACTGATTTAAACAGGTAATTGGTTTTAGGTCTATTTAGTGGTTTCTATTCACGGAAAAACATTGAAATAAAACACATGTTTTTAGGTACATAAATAACGGATGGTTAGACTGCAGTTATTTACATGTTATTCAAATTTATGCATAATTATGAGTTTTATATAATACGGTTTAAATCCCATTAAAGGTTACTAAACGGCTTGTCCAGTGAACGCGTAAGGTGGATCAAAACCATTGCGGATTTGGAGGTCGCCATAGTTAACTTGATCGGGGATATACTTCTCAGTGCATGTAAGTAATTTGAACAACTTTTTAATACTGCAGACGTGAGACGTCCGACGTATCGATTTTACGGAAAAACGGTCCAAGTATAGCTGATCCGGTCTGGTTTTTGCTGGCGGTATGTCAAGAGTGCTACATACACGTTCTGGTCGGCCTTATCGTAACTAATATAAAGCTGAATATGTGTAGTGATTGGCAAAAATCGGCTAAAGGGCGTTTGTGCACTACAGTCGTCACCGAGACGTCACTAAGGAAAGAGATTACTCGAACCGAACGTGACGTCCCAGTGACGGTGATCGTTTGTCCACCGCAACGGAACTCGGTGGTTCAGAATGTTATGCGAGATAAAAAAAAAGCCGGGCAAACGCCGGCGGCGACGGCAGTGTGTGGGGGAGATCAAACGATATTGCCAGCATATCGGCCCGTTACAATGTCGGGTCGAGATCTAGCGGTCGCGTCGATCTACTCGAAACTTCGTGCGGCTGGGACGACGGCGCTCGGGTGACGGACGAGCTGTGGATCGGTGTGTGTCGTCATCTGGTTCTCGGTGACTTCCCGGTGACGCTTGCGGTGGACAAACGCACTAATTGTTCAACAAATACTGCCAAATCCAATGTGGTACCCGAACAAGTGGATTAATAATGCTGTTTTTATTAGTGAAATAACACGAAACAGTTTTACGCAATGAACGCATTATACTTGTACTCACTTTTTAATAATTATTTCTATTTCAGGCGCTGTGGGATACATAACGCCCTTTACAGACAAATTCAGAAGAGATCTTCTTTCTAGCTGGATTTCAATTATAGAGGTATTATCTAAGTAATAGTTAGAAGAAGATAGTTAGTAGAGAAAATGGTCTTTTTTCAATAGTTGCATTAAGGAAAGGAATAAGAAAATTAATTTATTTGACTCAGATTAAAAATAAACACAAATAAAACAATAAAACTTAGACAACATTCTGTGCCTCATGACTGCTCCTTTTTTTTTTTGGGTGGGAAATCATCAAATAACTTCTCCCGCTCTGTGCGGAGCGGGAGGGCGTGTCAGACTCTTACTGAATAAAACCTACCCGTGTTCCTTCGGCTGCCCTGTTGCCGGGGGCCACGATCTCCCTTTCGGTTTTCTTCGCACCCCTGGCAGGCATCGGCCCTAGCGGATCCCGTCAATTCTGCTGACATCTCTTTGAGGCGCGCGTGGAACATAATGCGCCGTCGACCCGGGCCTGGTCCTTATCGGACGGTGAGCTACCCATTGCCGACCGTCCGCAAGCCCGCGCCTACAGTGGCTGGAAATCGGCTTGCGATTCCCGACGCCCTGGGCGTCTCCTCCTGCGGCGGTTAGGGGCGTGAGGGCGCGAAATTTGCCTCTCCCTCACGCGTTCCGCCTCCTCTTTCGCGAGTATTACCGCTTCGCAGAAGGAGGTGACGGCCTCCCATTTCCTCTCGCTCCGTACCACGGCCCTGGGCCGGACGCGAGAGATCACCGCCGCTGATCGCTTCCACGAGGACACGGCGATGCTCCGCCCAAGCTGGGCAGACCTCCACCGTATGCTCCACCGTGTCCCCCGGGCGATCCACACAATGATGACACCCGGGCGTTTCCTCCCGCCTTATTCTGTGCAGGAACCTCCCGAAACAGCCGTGTCCGGTGAGGACCTGCGTCAGGCCTCATGACTGCTCCTAATAGTTCTATTTAGTTCAGCATAAATGCCAGACAAAGTGTCTGACGCTGGTTTTCAGTTAGACCTTACGTGACCAGGATGTCTTACAGATGTAAATGATCGCATAAGAAACAATGGACTGTGGTCAAAAATATTGTAGTTAAAAATAGGTACAGTACAACTATGTTCTTAATGTCCCTCGTCAAACCTCGTGTTTCGTCAGAGATCGGATTTCTATCTGTTGCCCTTTGCACTTGGTGCAGTCCGGACTCTCTTAATCGACTTGGAAGTATATAAAGTTGTTAATACTCTTTTAACTTAATGTAATTTATTTTAAAAATGGGACGAAAGTCGTTAAAGTCGCAGGCACGATAGGTAGGAAAATAAGCTTTACAGCTATATGTACTTCATACGGAAATCAAAACAAAACAACAATAAAGTATTTAGTTCTGAATTCAAATTATTATACACGATAAATCTAATAATTGATGAGGTGTAAATTAGCATTCGTTTGTATTCGGAAATCCGATGATACCAAGGGGACATTAAGAAAATAATTAATCTGTACCTTACTGTACCTATTTTTGTAGTATTTTCTGACAGGAAAGGGTCACCTGTCTTCTGATTTTTTAAGAATGAAATTAATTTTGGGAATTAATCAAGTAGACAATTTTTGATTATTTGCAATAAATTTTGCTCTATATTCAAAGACAAATCGAAAGAAATTGGGGCTGACAGTTTTTGAATGGGTGACTTAAAAAAAACAACCTCTTATATAAATTCAAATTTCAAAACAAATTTTAATTAAATAATATAAGCATAATTAAAATTATAAAATTAAATTCATAAAATAAAATAAAAATTACTATTAATACGCCTGCCTCTGAGTCATTTGTTTATTTGTCAATACAGTAGCCATATAAAAATTATGAACAATTAACAATCATATTATGTTATATAGTTGACCATTTAGTAACATAAGTCTCGTAAGTGTTGGACATTTGAACCACCTTTGTCCATTTTCTTTTCAAAATTGTTAAAAGACATAGAGGTATGAGGAACAGGGTGTAAAGTTTACTAATCCTCTATAGAAAAGGGAGGTACCTCCGACCAGAGGGTTGTGTTTGGTGGGCAACTGCCCAACTATTGATGTCGGGAGGTCGCATGGATATCATTTTTTTTTAAATAATGTTTTTATTTCAGGCAAAATACCCATATACAAAAAGTAGAATAAATAAGTAGTAAAAACACACTCGTCGCGCAGTAAACTTTGCTTGCGCGATGCAGGATTGTGTGACGTCAGGTCTCTGATGCGTAGTTCGCATGTGGCGTTGTAGATGTCACCGCAGACCCGACAGACGTCCTGTCCAGAGATGTCGTGCGGTGTCCCACAGGGATCGGTCCTGGGGCCGCATCTGTGGGACATCGGATACGACTGGGTGCTGCGCGCCGACCTCCCTAGCGGCGTCAGCGTCGTCTGTTACGCTGACGACACGTTGGTCCTGGCACAGGGGGGGTCGTACCAGGCGGCGGCCGAACTAGCGACACGCGGGGTTGCGACAATCGTCGACAGGATCCGGCAGCTGGGACTCGAGGTGGCCCTGCACAAGTCCGAGGCCATGGGTTTTCATGGACCTCGGAATGCGCCACCTTCGTGTTCCCAGGTAATGGCGGGAGGGGTTCACATCGGCGTCGAGTCGACGATGAAGTATCTGGGACTTGTCCTCGACAGCCGGTGGAACTTCGTCGAACACTTCCGACGTTTGGCTCCCAGACTGGAGCGGGCCGGGGCTGCGTTGAAGCGGCTCCTGCCCAATCTAGGGGATCCAAACGCCTCCTGCCGGAGGCTCTACGCGGGGGTCGTGCGGTCCATGGCACTTTACGGGGCACCGGTGTGGGCGCGTTCACTAAGGCTGCGGCCAGCCCGCCGGTTGAACGCGTCCCAGAGGGTCATGGCCATCCGGCTGGCCCGAGGATACCGCACGGTCTCCTGCGAGGCGGCGAGCCTCCTTGCCGGATTACCGCCATGGGATCTGGAGGCAAGGGTCCTCGCGCACATTTGGGAGTGGCGCGAGGAGGCGAAACGCCGGGGCTTAACTCCGCTGCCGCGAGAAATCGCGGCACAGCGGACAGAGCTCCGGCGGGATCTCATGGCGTCATGGAGAGTGCGATTGTCGCAACCCAGCGCTGGGCACGCCACAATTGCGGCGATAAGACCCCTCTTTGAGGAGTGGCTAGAGAGGCGCCACGGCGTCCTCACCTTCCGCCTGACGCAGGTCCTCACCGGACACGGCAGTTTCGGGAGGTTCCTGCACAGGATAAGGCGGGAGGAAACGCCCGGGTGTCACCATTGTGTGGATCGCCCGGAGGACACGGTGGAGCATACGGTGGAGGTCTGCCCAGCTTGGGCGGAGCATCGCCGTGTCCTCGTGGAGGCGATCGGCGGCGGTGATCTCTCGCGTCCGGCCCTGGTTCAGGCCATGGTACGGAGCGAGAAGAAATGGGAGGCCGTCACCTCCTTCTGCGAAGCGGTAATGCTCGCGAAGGAGGAGGCGGAACGCGTGAGGGAGAGGCAAATTTCGCGCCCTCATGCCCCTAACCGCCGCAGGAGGAGACGCCCAGGGCGTCGGGAATCGCGAGGCGATTTCCGGCCACCGTAGGCGCGGGCTTGCGGGCGGTGAGCAATGGGTGGCTCACCGTCCGATAAGGACCAGGCCCGGGTCGACGGCGCGTTGTGTTCCACGCGCGCCTCAAAGAGATGTCAGCAGATTCGAAGGGGTCCACTAGGGCCGATGCCTGCCGGGGTTGCGAAGAAAACCGAAAGGGAGATCGTGGCCCCCGGCAACAGGGCAGCCGATGGAACACGGGTGGGTTTTAGTCAGTAAGAGTCTGACACGCCCTCCCGCTCCGCCCAGAGCGGGAGAAGTTATTTGATGATTTCCCACCCTCAAAAAAAAAAAAAAAAAAAAAAAGACGTCCTGTCCAAATTACAATATTTCATACAAATTTCCCATACAAAATACACTTTCAGTTTTCACGAATTTTCCAATTTTCCCGGCTACTTTTCAAATGTTCTTTCGTGAAAACCTGATTCGTTCTATTACGAACATTTTAAAACAAAAAATAGCCGAATCGATCGGGCTTTTTCTCAAATTATGCGCTTACCAACGATCAGCATGTCATGTACAAAAGATTTGAGATGACTAGTGTGAAAAAACTAGGATGAGGAGTTAGAAGGTGGTAAACAATAAACCTTGGTTGATGTCCGTAGGACGTGAATGTCCCGCACACGCCGCAAGCTACCCCGCTGTCCACACTGGGCGACCCTGTGCAGATCAGGTAACTATCTCGGAACTTTTTATCACTCTAATCTTTTTATTAAAAAACGTGAACTGATTCGCTACAGACTAAACTTTATTTGAAAATAACTATATATATAGTAGTATAGATGGCGTTACAAGTCACTACTTTTAGACGTTTTGATACACATATTAACACCCTCACTTATCAAAATAAACTAAAGACACGGATAATTTATTACATAGAAACAATGCCAAGCAAATTCAAAAACTTGTTATGTTTTAAGTGACATAGACGTTGATGTTGACTGAACTGTATGTTCTGAGACATCTTGTGCTGGATTTTCGGTTAATGTTTAATTGCCATCAACATACTCTGAAGAATCTGAAGAACAATCAAAGGGATTCTCAGTTTCTTGAATATTCTGAGACAATTCCCCCAATGAATCACTACTCTCTTCCACCAGACTGTCTGCTGGTGTCTCTTCATTAGAAATCCAGATGCCTCTCTCTTCATTGGTTTCCTCGACCTCTATCTCATCCTCCATCACTATGACATCTCTGCTGATGATAACTGTGTTCTTGGTTGGATTATAGACACGATAACCTTTTACATTCTCACCATATCCAATTAAAATGTGTTGTGTGGCTTTCTTGTCCCGTTTTAAACGTTTCTGTTTAAGTACATGCACCATAACTTTGCTCCCAAACAAACGTAGGTGACTCAAGTCTAGTTGTGATCCATACCACAATTCATATGGAGTTTTATCTAATCCCGATACAATAGACTTATTTTTCAAATATACAGCAGTATTGGCTGCGTCTGCCCAAATTTTCTTGTCTTACTTTGCATCATATAATAACCACTTGCTTTGTCAACCACTGTTCGGTTAGCCCTCTCACAAAGTCCATTTTGTTCTGGGATATAATAATTTGATTTTTGATGTATTATATACCATTATGTTTCAGGTAACTATCAAAATCCTTATTAAAATTCAAATACAAACAACTGGCACTTTTGATTCATTGGCGACAACTATTTCTGGTAAACACGGCGTCATATTCATGAAATGAAATGAAATGAAATGAAATTTTATTTGCAAGAATTGTAGTACATACAGATGGTCGGGTTTTTTAATGGTCATGTTCTTTACCCATGCTTTATTCGCAGTTATGTATGTACTTGCACAGGAGTCCACGTATCATTTGTTCTTGTTAAACTTTCCATTTAGGAAAACAGCATTAAAAACGCATTTACTTGCATTTTTTTTTTAACAATGTGCTTTGACTTCGATAATGTCCATCCTCTTTGCACTTGTGACATGTGATTGTTTTTGTTGTTGTATTTTCTATCACTGTCTTTTTATTTGTTGTTGACGGACCGCCATGTTTCTTTTGCTTAGTATTGCTAGAGGAAAAATTATTTCTCGCTGCCTATGCCATGCCACCGTCTTCATAATCACTGGCTACCTCCATGTCGAGTAATTTTGACTTTATGACATCTGCAGTTATCGAAATACCTACCCGAATGTTCTATTGCCATTATCATTGGAGAATAACGTTCGGATAAACCTGCTAATAATAAAGACCTTACCCATTTATGTGTTATTGTAAATTCCGTGCCATTTAACCGTTGAGCTCTTTCGATCATTTGTGTGAGGTAGATAGACATCGAGTCACAATTTTCAACTCATATGGATATCAAATGTCGAAGCAAGGTTATTTTTCTTGAGAAACCAGAGTCATCAAACATGGTCTTTAACTTATTCCATAATTCTGCCGAGCTCTTGGTGTTCTTATTGTGCATGTACAAAGCTGGATCTATTGTTAATATTAACTTTGCCTTTGTTTTTGCGTCATCTTCTGTCTTTACATCAAAATTCGCTGTTGGTCTGATGTACTTGTCCATCCCTTCTAGCAGTAACAACATATTAATACTTTTTTCAACACTTCTTGCTGCAAGTTGTTGCACAAGAGAGCGCGACAAGAGGCTCAACATCGTTTGAAATGTGGCTCCACATCGCACTGTAGCTCATCAGAGTAACCCCATCTGACTAATTTGTACCTGCCGCGGCCCTTCTGGCTTTTTATCGGTTAAGAGATCACTCCTTTGAGTTAACCGTTTTTTTTTTTTTGCAACTACCAAACATTTTCCTTTTCTCCAGGACGTGGCAGATGTACGGTCTACCTCGCGACCCGATGTCCGTGGAGTCTGCGGTGCTGATATCCAACTCTCGAAGGTGGCCGCTCATCATCGACCCTCAGACGCAGGCCAATAAGTGGATTAGGGCTATGGTAATTATTTACCCTAGTTTCATTTTCAATACATAGGTATTATTTACAAGTTTAAATATTTTTATGCAAAATACGATTTGACTGCCTCGTTGGTCTAATGGTCGCTAGCGTTACTGCTGACTAGAGGCCCCTAGTACGATTCCTGGGTCGGGCAAAGTGTTGGATTTTTCCATATGGATTTTTTCAGTAGTAACCTGGAGTCTTGATTTGTGCCCGGTTCATGGCACTAGGCTCGCCTCCTATTACACGTGGGTGTACTTACTATAGGTGCATCTCTGCCTAACACTTCGGGAAATACAGGTATGATGTTATGTTAGGATTTAAAAAAAAAAATCCCTTCGGCACATCAGCAACAGGGTCCAAGTTGCCGGTGGTCAGGGCTCTAGAGAGACGAACCTCCTCACGATGCGTACCATGTCCAGGAATACTGCTTTCTGAATCAAGCGCTTGACTCAGCCGCGCAATGAGAGCCTCCTGAGGTGTTGGTCGAGGCTCTCTGTTATTTGACCATTAACCATAACGATTATTATCGGTACAATGATGGGAGAGTACACGTCCCACAAGTCGACAACTTCGTGTGCTAAATCAAAATACTTGATTTTTTTACCTTTCCCAGATTTTACGAGATTTTCGTCATGAGGAACAGCCATATGAATTATAACTTTTATTTATACGTTAATAAAAACAAACATACCAGTCATACAAATAATATTTTATTCAACACCATGTATGCAGCAATAAATAAAAAAACAATATTAAGAAATATAAGATACCCATTCTTTTCTTAAATTTTAAATGTTTACTGTTTGAGCAATTAAATCTAATTTAAATATTCATGCTTTTAAAATTAAGGCTATGTTAATATCTTCGTCATAATTAATTATAACCAGTTCCTTAATATACTCCGTGAAATGCTAGATGAGAAAGAAGTGTTTCGGGAGTGTTCTATTTTTAAAGACATTTACGAGACAATATGCAAAATTAAAGTGTGTTGTATGTTCTCTCCAACGTAACTAAATCCATAAATCTTTCTAGCCTTTTCCCAACTATGTTGGGGACGACTTCCAGTCTAACCCGATAGCGATGAATACTAGTATTTTACATGGAGCGACTGCTCATCTGACCTCCACAACCCAGTACTGGGTAACACGATACTCCTTAGTAAGACTGACTGTCAGAAATTTGGGTTTCTGACTCAATCCATCCATATTTAAGACAAGCAAAGCGGTATCCACTTGGTTTTGAAACTATCTTAAAATTGTTTTTATTTTTATACTTCAGGGCAAACTAGAAGGCTTGACAGTATGCAAGCCGAACGACAGAGATCTACTGAGAAACTTCGAATCAGCGCTAAGGTTCGGTAAGCCGCTCCTACTGGAGAATGTTGGAGAAGAACTGGACCCGGCTTTGGATCCCGTTTTGAAGGTATGTGATATTTCGAACCGAACAATCATCTGATTTTAACGCTACTGGCGTTAACACGTTCAGTGCCGGGACCCCTCCTGGTGGGTTCACTCAAGTAACATATGGGATGCCGGGAGCCCTCGCGGTGGGCTCATTTTAAATTTAGGTTTTTCTTAGCGAATTCAGCATTATAAACTGTGAAAATAAAATCAGTTGTATATTTTAACAAGATTTAAAACCTAATGCCGGTGACACTCCTCAAGGGTTAACTTTAGCGAAAACGTAATGCCGGTGACCCTCCTGGAGTCAACTTGCAATATATATGGCGGTATGGCGTATGAGCTCTTCGACAAATGGGTGGAGTCGAAAGTGTTAAAATCCGTCAAATATTTGCGGATGACGTCACGATGAACAGTTGTCTTATATTGTTGTGGTGGATATTGAACTCCATTTATTTTATGATAGTTTGATATAGTCGTTGCAGTTCACTAGTTCACGTCATGTTCCTTTAATGAACATAGATTGACATAAGATTTAAAAATAAAATAGAAATCGAATGTTAACTAAATCAAAATAAGCTCACTTTTCAAGCAGTCTGATGCAGTTGGAGGCAGTTATTTTAGTTCAATCTCAGAGTTGATCCATCCTGGCGTTAGGACTCTTCGAGGTTATTAAGAATCCCCCATGCAAAGCTATATAGATAGTATCTTAGATACTAAAGTACCTATATACACGCGAAACACATAATATCTTTGCTGTCGCAGAGTTGGGTAATTACATTTTATGATTTAACACTCGTGAAACTTGTATTTGTATTCATGTAGTTTTTATTATTGACATCACATAAAGTTTTAGTATTGTCACAAAAATACCTAACAAAATTAATCCTGTCGTTCCCAGCGCCAATATTTCCGTCAAGCTGGTCAGATGGTGCTGAAACTAGGCGACTCCCTAATCCCGTTCATGCCCGGCTTCAAACTGTACATCACCACCAAACTGCCAAACCCTAAGTACAAACCGGAGACCTCCGTCAAGGTCATGGTCGTCAACTTCGCGCTGGTCCCTAGGTAAACACTTCATGGATTCTTGAATCTTAGATTTATAGTGCGCTCAAGGGCAGGATACGTGTATTTGATTGAGTTCATAATCTCAGGTAATTACCATGTATACATGACAGAGTTCAAATTCCATTGCAACCGAAATTTATTTAGGACCTTTTTGTTAATATTGTTAATCGAAAATCAACTAGACTACAACACGCTTACAGTAGATAGTGATTTGGCAATACATGTAAAATTATCTAAGGTTGTGTATTCTAGTAAGGGGAGGAGGGACTGTGTCTCTCCCTCCAACAACTAATTTAATAGGCTTGCGAAGTTTTCACCTCTTTGCTTCACGCAACTTGCTCTTTTGACACTTAACTCCATCCACAGTGGTCTAGCCGAACAACTGCTATCAACCGTAGTGGCCCAAGAGCGCCCCGATCTAGAAGAGCTCCGCGGTCAGCTGATCGTGTCGCGCGCACAAATGGCCGCGCAACTAGCGGAGATGCAGGCTGACATCTTGTATGGCCTGTCCAACAGCGTGGGCTCCCCGGTCGATGACCTGCCGCTCATTCTGACGCTTGAAGCCATTAAGATTAAGAGTGCTGAGATTATTGTGAGTTCACGAACGTAAAAATTTACAAGAAAATAGAATTGATTCTAATTGCCCCTTCCAAAGGGGTTTCGTATGGGGCAGAATGAGCAAGAAACTTCATAAAACGTTTTACAATATTTTGTTTCCATCAATTATAATTATGTTGATTGTTTCGTTGGTCTAGTGTTCGTAAGCACTACTGCTGAGCATGAAGTCCTGGGTTTGAAGCCCGGGTCGGGCAAAGTGTTATTGGGTTTTTCCATCTGGAATTTCTCAGTAGCAGCTCGGAGAATGAATTTGTGCCGGGTTGATGGCAATAGCCTCGCCCCATATTACAGAGGACTTAAACATAACTGGTGAAATGTGGGTATAGTATAGGTGCACCTCTGCCCAACCGAGAATTACAGGCGTGACGTTATGTTGTATGTGAATTAAATGTTCTAGTTAAAAGTGGAAGACATAGAACGCACAACAATCGAGATCGACGAAGCTCGCAGCGACTACGTACCGGTCGCCGAGCGTGGTTCCATCCTGTTCTTCTGTCTGTCTGACATGGCCAACGTCGACCCAATGTACCAGTACTCGCTGGAGTGGTTCGTGAAGCTCTTCGTTAGAGCCATGGCGGAGACAGAGCCTAATGGTAAGCGATTTTCAGTGCGACAAAACAAGATTTTTCTTTAGAGTTTTAGACTATTGAACCATTTTTGGATGTTGTTTTTTAATTCGTTCTCTACTAGGCCACTTCAATAAAACCATAAACTGTTGGTCAATAAATGTATTCTTCGAATCTTAAAAGATAGTTGGTACGATGTAATGGCTGCGAATGCAATGTAGTGCGCGCTCTCTGTGCTAGTGTTGCCAGGTAAATAATGCTATAGTTTGACCGAGACCGCTGTTCCGCGCTTTAGGCATGTGCGCGACGAGACGGAGGGGCAGTACAGGCCGTTCATTCGTCAACCCTCGTCACTCGCGTTACCGCGCATTCCTAAGCCGCAGAACAGCGGTCCCAGTCAAACTATAATACAAGTGCTGTAATACGCACGTAAACAAATTTCGAACTTTATTCCAGCATAGAAGTTCTTAATACAAAATTGATAACAAAGACGGGTTTAAAATCAGTTTTTGTATTTAGTGCGTTACAAATGTAGATTATCCCTTTTATTTCGAGACCAAACATTACCATGATACACAATTTACGTGTAGTACTTAGGACAAGTTTAATCAGAAATCAGAAATCAGAAAGCTTTATTTGTGAACACAGGTCAAGTTACACATAGTGTGAGGTGTTACAAATAGGTAGATCCTCCATGTTTTGCCCAGAGGCGTACAAATATAATTTTTTAAGTTTAAAAATAACAAATTGGTGAAATTCCGTCAACTTTCACGTCAGTAATAAAACCAGTTTAAATAGGTATAGCATATCAAAAGAAAAAATAAACATACAATCAATTTCTAAATAAATGTCAAATGGTTCAATTACATGCCATAATTAATAATGATAATGTCGAACAAAATTCAAGGTCATTAAAACAGGTCAGGTAGGGTGTTCTAAGGCAGTAATTATAGAATTGTCGTCGAAATAGTCCTTTATTGAGTAATAGCATTTATTAGTCAAAGTTCTAAATAGTATTTTTTTTAATTTGTCCACATTTAACATTTTAATTTTTTCGGGCAGTTTATTAAATATTTTTTTGGCCATACAGAATGTGCTTTTATTCATAAGTGCAGTTTTGCCATAAGTCACTTCGAGTTCTGACTTATTTTTATCGCGTAATTTTCTGTAGGAACTTTTAGCAGCTATTTTGTATGATGAAATGTTGGATTTGACGAATACATTTGTTTCGTATATGTACAACGATGGTAAGGTAAGGATTTTATGTCGTATAAAAGTCGGTTGGCAACTGTCTGTGCTTTTAAGGCCACACATAGCTCTGATACATCTTTTTTGGGCTCTAAAGACCAATTCTCTATCAACTGAATTGCCCCAGTACATTACGCCATATCTGAGTGTTGACGCAACATAACCGTGATAGGCTGTAAGTACGGATTCTAGACTGACTATTTTTGAAAGTTTATATAGAACATAGGTAAATGTATTAAGTTTCTTGCATATTACATCTGTCTGGGATCTCCAAGTCAAGTTATTATCTATATTGATACCAAGAAATTTAGTAGCAATAGTTGATTCAATATTTGTCCCTAAATAGCTAATGTCAAGATTTTTATTCGGGATTCTTTGATAAAAATGCATAATTTTAGTCTTTTCTAAGTTTATAATTAGATTATTGCTGTCAAACCACGATATAATTTTATTTAATGTCATATTTATCTCCTTTTCATAAGTTTTGGGATCGTCACATTCAATCACTACGGTGCTGTCATCGGCGAATAGCACCATGGGGTGATTTATTTGCCCCGGAAGGTCATTTATGTACAGTAAAAAAAGAGGGGGTCCCAGTACGCTACCCTGAGGAACGCCAAATTTAATTATCTCGCTTTCAGAACGATATTTTTTCTCATAGCTGGTTTTTGAACATATTTGTGTGATTTCTACAAATTGTTTTCTGTCCGTTAAGTAAGATCGAATGAGATCAAGTATATTTCCCCTGATACCATATTTTTCAAGTTTTTGTAATAGAATTGGGTAATCTACATAATCAAAAGCCTTAGTTAGATCCATATAGATAGCACATACAGGATTTCTCTTATCTACATTTGACATAATAGGGAGAAGCAGGTCATGTATGGCCATATTGATGGTCTTCTGCTTACGAAATCCCTGTTGTTCTTTTACTAATATGTTTGACTTCTCGAGATAGTTATACAGGGTGTTTGGCAGATCGTTGAACATACGAAAATGGTGGGTAGGTGGGGTCATCTGCTACTTACTCAGCCCTAATTTATTTGGCCCTGGCCGACTAGGTATTTAAAAAAAAAAAAAAAGTTTTTTTCTTGTTTCACCACTTTCCTAACTTTAAAGTGTATTTTTTTATTAAAAATGGGCAATAAAACAGGCATTTTTTTTTTAAATCTTTGATGTTGGCAGATTCTTATAAAATTATTGCTTTGTTCAGATGTTAGCTAGAAAAAAAGTTATGAGTCCTCAAACTTACAGAAAGATGTAAAAAATACTTGAATGTTAATTTCAACTTGCATTTAAAAAAAAAACAAAAAATGATTGAGGAGTTCCAATTCTAGCAAAACATCCCTAGTGTGTGAGCTTTCTAATGGTATGTAATTTGCTTTTATAAAAAAAAAACTTTAAGAGTTATTTCATAATTTTATCAAGTAGGAAATTTTTGACGAAACTCTACCTTTACGGAAAGTTAAATGTTTTGCGAAATTTAATACTGCAAAGTTGGTAAAAATTAAATGATCGATTGAAATTATGCTGTACTAGTTAGGTGCGTTAATGAAACAATTAAATAATTTTAAATAATTTATTTAAATAATAAATCATATTAGATGTTCAAATTGACGCCCTTCATTCGCAATACAGGTGCGGCATCTACGTCTGATTTCTACAGTTGTTGTGCGCAGCAGCATCTCCTGTCGCATAACTTCGAAAGCAGCATTAATTCGATTTATCAAATCTTCCCGACTTTCTACTTCTGTAGTGTAAACTAGTTCCTTTGCCCTTCCCCACACGTGAAAATCGAGCGGAGTGAGGTCGGGCGATCGCGGAGGCCAGGGAATTGGTCCTCCCCTGCCAATCCACGAATTTGGGAAACAATTATCCAAATGCTCACGTACAACTAGACTAAAGTGAGCTGGGCAACCATCGTGTTGAAAGACAATAGGCCTGTTTATGTCTACTTGGAACACTTCTTCCACTAATGGTGGTAAATCATTTATCAAAAAATCCAAGTAGTTGTTCGCGTTGATGTTGTCGGGCAAATAATGAGGCCCTATTAGCTTATCGCCAATCACTCCTGCCCAGACATTCACACTGAATCTCCTCTGGAAGCCTCTTTGTCTCTTCACGTGTGGGTTTTGATTTTTAAGTGCCCAATGGTGAAGATTGTGATAATTAACAATCCCTTCTTTGTCAAATTTGGACTCGTCTGTCCACAAAATACTTTTTAAAAAGTTAACGTCGTCCACATCGGTATGCAGCAAATGGCGACAAAATTGCACACGTCTCCCAAAATCACTGTCATCGAGACCTAGAACAAACAAAACATGTCTAAGAATTGATTTCAATACTGAATCTTTTCTTCCTCCGAGTTCAAACTCTACAATTATCCAAATTTTTCATCTTCAATTTTTAAGTACACTAATTGGCTTTATGGCTTTACGTCTTTATGGCTTAGCCATAAAGACGTAAGACCAAATTCACAAAAGGGCGTGCGACTTTCCAATTTTGTTCTAAAAAGGACCCATAAGTGCTGGCAAGTTTACCTACGCTGACCACCTGCGCAAACCGAATCCGAAATCCGAATCCTGTAAGCGCTGGCCGCCTGATTGTTACGTGAATGCGGCCGAATAGGAATAGTTTATTGAATTTAATTTGAAATTAGAATTGAATGCGCTAAAAACAACATGAGGCAAAACAACTAATAAAGAAAGTGACGAAATCAAGGTTAAATGGAACGATCAATTGAACTGTCTCATAATTTACTACATTCCACAAAATCGTATCAGATGCAGTGCATAAACGGCTTAATCTTACCTTGCACTGGAGTGTAGTGAAAAGCATGTCTACCATCTTGCCGGAGAACTGACCACACTTTCCATATGCTTAAGCCAAGTATTGAAGCTATCTGTCTAATGCTTTTGGTAGGATCCGCGTTAAACTCGGCAAGAACTTGTTCGTCAATGGTAGCATCGGGTCGTGCTGCGTTCACTCGTGGTTCTTGTAAGTTCAGGTTACCGGTTTGTCGTAAACGTCGGTAAGTACTCGCAAACGTCTGATGACTGGGTACTCGGCGGTTGGGATAACGCTCTTGATAAATTCTTCGCGCTTCACGCGAATTTGTATTAGCGCTTCCATACGCTAACAACATGTCCGCGTATTCCTCACTGGTAAAAGCAGCCATTTCTTTACCAATAACAACAGGTAACAGTAATAACAAAAAACTTAACAAACTTAAACTTAAACTTAACTAGTGATAACAATAAAAGAAAACGAAGTGAACAAAAACAAACGTAAGCGTAACGGGCACGTGAGATCGCAGAGGCAGTTAAGTCTCGACTGAATAAAAGAAAAGAATTCATTCTGAGGCGTCACGGTGCCACGAGAGCGAAAGAGAGCAAAAATACGCTATGACTGCGCAAGAGTGAAACAAAATTTCTACCTGCTTTGTGTAACCATCTCAAGGGAATAGTGAATGTCAATTTGCACCACTGCTACTGGCAAGCCGTCGATCCATAATTTTTACCAACTTTGCAGTATTAAATTTCGCAAAACATTTAACTTTCCGTAAAGGTAGAGTTTCGTCAAAAATTTCCTGCTTGATAAAATTATGAAATAACTCTTAAAGTTTTTTTTTTTATAAAAGCAAATTACATACCATTAGAAAGCTCACACACTAGGGATGTTTTGCTAGAATTGGAACTCCTCAATCATTTTTTGTTTTTTTTTAAATGCAAGTTGAAATTAACATTCAAGTATTTTTTACATCTTTCTGTAAGTTTGAGGACTCATAACTTTTTTTCTAGCTAACATCTGAACAAAGCAATAATTTTATAAGAATCTGCCAACATCAAAGATTAAAAAAAAAAAAATTGCCTGTTTTATTGCCCATTTTTAATAAAAAAAATACACTTTAAAGTTAGGAAAGTGGTGAAACAAGAAAAAAACTTTTTTTTTTTTTTTAAATACCCAGTCGGCCAGGGCCAAATAAATTAGGGCTGAGTAAGTAGCAGATGACCCCACCTACCCACCATTTTCGTATGTTCAACGTTCTGCCAAACACCCTGTATAAGGACTTGTAAATTACTTTTTCAAAGATTTTTGAAAAGACGGGTATCAACGCGATAGGCCTATAATTTGACATACTGTGTCTATCATTTTTTTTGTGCAATGGTACAATTATTGATGTTTTTAATTTTTCAGGGAAGATTCCGCTAGATATACACATATTAATTATGTGACTGAGATGTGGAGCTATATATTGAGACACCTCTTTGATAACTTTAGTGCATATTCCGTCATACCCAACACTGTTTGTATTTCGAAGTGACTGAGTATGATTATTTATATCTTGAGTTGTGGTCGGCTCCATAAATATAGAGTTTGGAGTGTTTGAGCGGATTTTAATTTCTGGTATAGTTTTATTTTTTGGTTTGGTAACTTAACATAAAATTTGTTAAAAGCCTGAGCTATTTTTAATGGGTTCGTGATTTTCTGTGGTCCTGTTTGAATTTGTGTAATTGGTTCTTTAGGGAAGCAGGTCTTAGATTTATTAATTACAGACCATGCCGCTTTAGATTTATTTTGGGATGTCTTAATAAAGTAGTTATTTCGTGATTTCTGTGTTAACGTTATAACTCTTTTAAATCTTGCAGAATATGTCTTAAACGACTGTTTGTTCTTTGGGGTAGGCTTTTTCCTGTATTGCCATAGCAAGTGCCGCTTCTTTTTACTACATATTCTTATCCCATTAGTGATCCATTGGGCGCTTTTTGTAATTGTTTTGTTATTATTTCATACGGAAAGCAAAGGTCATAAAAACATCTGAATAAGTCAAGAAAATGGGCGTAGGCATCATTGGCGTCACTAGTTGTATATATGTCCGAAAAAGTGAGATTTTTAATGTAATTTTTAAATTTTTCTACGTTATCTTGAATCTAACCAATTGTGTAATTCTGTGCAATGTCATTTCCCTGAAAGGGTTATTGAGCCTCATTTCAGCTCGTCAAGTGTTTTCGTCGGTAAGCCGAGTGCTGCTAAATTACATTTTGTGTATTGCCATGCACTGCCCGTCAAAAACTGATTTTTGACTTGACAAAATACCGAAATTCCTTTATTATGTAAATTCAATATTCATTCAAATTCATATTTAAAAGTCATTTATTCAAACTAGGCTGAAAATCAGCACTTTTCGAACGTCAAAATTACATAAGATAGTCCCCCAAAACGTCCACCCTTCAGCACTTCCTAGTGCCTTTAGCTGGGAAGAAGAAGTGGCGCATCAAACTCCCAGCAGCACAGCTGTCTGTTCAAGTTAGAAAAAAATGACTATACAATAGTACGCAAAACAAATTTACATTATGCAGCACAAAAAATAATTTAAATGATAAATTATTAGCCATATATAGTCATATGTCAGCTAGCACACGCCAATATACCAACCAAAAACATCGAGAACTTTACTCAAGCAGAAATAAAAAACTAAACGTAAACAGAACTAAATATCTAAATAAAGCCTCCAGGCATAAAGGGCGTGCCTGCTTACATAATGTTTAAATAATGTTTTATACACATACATCTTCCGCAATTTATTCTCTAAATGATGGTAAAAACCGCATCCAAATCCATCGTGTAGTTTAGAAGAACTAAGCGGACAAATAGAGAGACAGCCCCTCACACACAGACACAGTAACCTTTGTTTCGAAGTATTTAGATATTAACATGTTTTTCATTTGTCTTGTTTTCAGAGGACTTAGTAGAACGAGTAGACGTGATAATAGTCCATTTCACGTTCATGCTATACCAGAATGTATGTCGCAGTCTATTTGAACGACATAAGCTGTTGTTCGCCTTTTTACTGTGTGCCAGAATATTACTGGATAAGGGAATTATAAGAGGAACTGAATTCAACTTCCTATTGAGTGGGGCGAAGCTTGAAACTGTGAGTATACTTTGCAAGCGACTTGCAACGCAAATCCTACTTTAATATTATAAACGAGAAAGTTTGTGAGGATGGATCGATGTTTGTTGTCATAATGTAAATCATTTGCACGACGCCATTCTTTTATATCAGCGATACGATTGGCTTTTGTGGGCGGTTTGTTCATTCGTACGGAATAATAACTAGCATTATCCATAACAATTAGTGAAGGTCTTGTCAGATTTGGAATTAGCTTCTTTGTCACCCATTTTGTAAAATTGTCCTGATTCATGTCATGTGATAGTCAGCAGAT
Source organism: Omphaloscelis lunosa (assembly GCA_916610215.1). Lineage (NCBI taxonomy): Eukaryota > Metazoa > Arthropoda > Insecta > Lepidoptera > Noctuidae > Omphaloscelis > Omphaloscelis lunosa. The sequence goes on from OU744248.1 coordinate 3,015,770, forward strand.
ACACTTGTTGACCTGTAAACCAGCCGTCAATAGTCTGGCGGTTTTGAGTACTTTTTATGTGGCCTACGCAATGTTCTGCAGACCTGGAGTCTTACTCCCGAAAACAATTCGAGTTTGATCTTTCTTCCTATTCGAACTCGTTTCTTATCCGAACTGGACTCGGTAGCGTCGTGTGACGAATCGTTGAGCTCCCAAAAATAAGGTTGAGCTACACGATGACTGATGCAAGCCGTCTATCACACACAGGGACAGGTCAACTCAAAGCTGCAATGGCTCTTTCTTCAAAATACCCTTCCAGACATGGCCCTGCATTGTTACACGCTCACATATTACGAATATAATGTTTGGTTTTAAAAGAGAACATGACCTATGAGTTTGTTTCGTCATTTATTCTCAGGGATCAGTCAGCTAGGAAATGCCGGCGCCACCTAGTTTTTAACCAAAGTCAAAGTCAAATGATTTATTTCAAATAGGCCCATGTATGGCACTTTTGAACTTCAAAATTTACAAAATAATATAATTGATTCTAGTCGCCCCTTCCAAAAGGTGCTTTTCGTATGGAGAAGAATGGGCAAGAAACTCCACCGTTTCTCTTTTAAAATGTTTTACAATAGTTTGTATAAGTACGTACATTAGTTAAATAATTATATGTGAAGAAAGAAAGAAAAAGTATTTATTGGGACTCGCACAGGACATCACAAATTAAACTAAAACACACTCATTGAAACATTAATAAAAAATTAAAAAACAAATTAAAAAAATAACAGAAAGTCCTGTACGAGGCCAAAAGGCTCCTATCTCAGCATATGCTGCGACATTTAAAAAAAAATGTCGTATAGGGCCCGCAGTGATGTCACGGATAGATAGATACAGAAATAAATATAAAATAAAATATAAAATAAATGTGTAATACTTTAAGACGATGCACCTAGAATAAAATTACTATACCACAATAAGTAAAAGAAATAAAAAATTAAGCAACGACAGAGATCACAAATTTCACATATACATTTTATTTGTGCTCACATATTTACAAACAGTGTAAAAGTAGACGATTTTCCTAATTTTTTTAAAATGAATAAGTCAGTGGGTGAGGAAGTAATCACAGAATGTAAAATCAATGTCATATAACACAAAATTATAAATTTTACAATTGAATAAGCAACCTGTTTGATTTTGTCTTAATTCTAAATTGTCCTATGGAGCAGGACCAGCATGTTTCCAAGCACTCTTATCTTGGATATAATCCTCTAATTTGTAATATGCTTGTTTACAAAGTGTACTTTTAATATGAGTTTTAAATTTTCTTTCATTTAATTGCAATATGTCACAAGGTATTTTGTTGTAACATTTAACACAATACCCCATAAAAGATGTATGTACTTTAGATAATCTGAAAAATGGTTGATCTAGTTTATCTTTATTTCTAGTATTAAAATTATGTCTATCACTTATTTTATTAAAAAGACAGTTTAGTTTTAGTATTCCTTACGTACATAATATTTTCATAAATAAATTGGCAAGGTACCGTCATAATATTAATCCTTTTAAATAGTTTCCTGAGAGATTCGCGGCGACGTAGATATAAATGGCTCTGACAGCTCTCTTGCAAAATAAAGATGAATTCAATGTCGGCAGCCCGACCCCACAGTAAAATGCCATACGACATAATGCTGTGGAAGTAGCTAAAATAGACCAAACGCGCGGTTTCTATATCTGTCTTATCTTTCTAACAGCATAAGCGGTTGAGCTTAGCCGCCCCGCAAGAGATGTTATATGAGGTCCCCATTGTAACCAACTTTCAAAAAGGAGGAGGTTATATGTTAGTAGCGTATGTTTGTTTTTTTATGTCCACCGATTTGTCCGACAATTATGGACCAATTTTGAAAATACTTTTTTTGTTTGAAAGGGTGGATTTGTATAAAAGTTTTTTACAATCTAAACATATTTATTTACTTTGAAAATATGATATTATATACATATTTGTAATGTGCTCGTCAAGACCTTTATTTTGATACCAAACATGTCATGATCACCTAATTTTTTTTTAAATTTACGTGTTAAGTTCCACCATATTAAATTTAGGGAAAATTTATATAGCCTATGTCACCCGGACTATTATTAGGAATCTATTGATACCTCATTTATCAAAATCGGTTCGGTAGTTTAGGCGCTACGGTGGAACACACGTAAAAGCAAACATACATATATAGACTGCTAAAATCATAACCCTTCTTTTTGGCTTTGCCGTAGTTGGGTAAAAATTACTTACAAAAAAAAAACACTACAAAGCGAAAATTTACTTTAATTTCGGAAGTCAGTGGCAAAAACGAAAATTCAAAACCAAAGACACCGACTTCCGAAATTAAAGTTATTTTTCGCTTTGTAGTGTTTTTTTTTTGGAAGTTGGTTGTTTTTTTTTTGTTACAAGTTTTTAAAACATTGTTAAAGTGTCTTGTTAGTATATTTACAGAAATAAACTTTTCATTTCTTATGTGAAGAATAAAGTTTCAAAAACAAAAAATCTTTCGTGGCCTATAGGAGATCGAAAACCCGGAACCGAAGTGGATATCTCCTCGAATGTGGCTGGAGATGCAGCAACTGGCCACTGTCCCCACTATGGCTTCGATCCTCACTGATTTCCAGAATAATTTGAAGTTCTTCAGGACGTATTATGACTCGTCTACGCCGCATAAGTAAGTCAATGTTAGCACTTCACTTGGCATATTTGCCCAAATACTTACATTTGAGCAAAATACATCCTGTTAGTGTTTCTTAACCATGTTAAGCGGTTGGTCCCGCCTGTCATTCGTAGATCTTTGACAGTCGTTACGGGTAGCCTGAAGCCCAAAAGTCTGACAGCTAGTCTTAACAAGGGATATTGTGCTACCGAGTAACTGGGTTGTTGAGCTTAGATAGGCAGTCGCTTTATGAAAATACTGGTATTTTACTGCATTCGCTTAGACTGGAAGCTGACCCCAATATAGTTGGGAAATGCTAAGTAGATTAGCATACAGTAAGATTCAGACTTGACTTGAGGATTGTTTTTTTATTTATTAAGGAGATGATCGTGAGGTGAATTATCTAAACTAATATTATAACAAAGAGAAAATATTTTTTTTTTGCATGTTCGTTTGTAACGCATTTACGCTAAAACGGCGGAATGGTTTTGTATGAAATTTGGCACCTGAATTAGGACATAGAATACGTTTTAACCCAATATTCCCACGCGATCGACACATGCGGGTGAAACCGCGGGGCGCAGCTAGTAGTTAAAATAAGTCTGAAATCAGCAATCCGCTGTGGAGCTGGTGATCAATGCCGCGCCTTCTATGTGTGAGAAGAGGCTTTTGCCCTGGAGTGGGACGATAATAAATTGGTATTATTATTATACATATAAACATTCCCATAATGTATAAAAACCGGAAAGCTTGCCCGGAAAAGCTACCAAATGACTGTAGTAACTACAAATGTTGCATTACAGGAACGCGCTTCAATCATTCCAATATTTACCTTATTACAATGACATCGTGACGCGCGCATGTGAATCGCATTATCTATACCCGAAAAGTATGATCCGTTTAGAGAGCGAGAAACTTGTAGTGAAAAAAATAAAAAAAAACGTAGTTACACATGCAGAGTGGCAGGGACATCGACGCGAAAACTATTACCATGGATTTAGTACATGATTCTGAACTCCAATTCTGAAATTATAACGCCCCCTGCGTTATAATTTTTCATCGTTTATAAAAATAAAAAAACTACTATTTAATAGAAAAGTGCAATAGCTACACTGTCAAAATGCATGGAATAGCTGATTTTTTTTTAATAACCGACAAAAATTTTCAAATAGTTAATTGATTCAGGCGTGACCTTGACTTGTTTTTTCTTTTTCTTTTTTTGAATCAGAATCATGTACTGAATCCATGTAACAGTTTTCGCGTCGATGTCCCTGCCACCCTGTATACGTGCTTATAAAAAAAGACAACTTGAATAACGTACCTATTGCAGATTGTCGTATCCGAAACCGATGGACAGTCTGTACGACCCCTTTCAGAAGCTGCTCATCCTCAAGAGTCTCCGGCCCGACAAGATTATTCCAGGGTTTCAGGTCAGTTCGCATGACACACCTACAGGTGACCCAGAACCAGACAAAGTATGCGTTTCGGTAATCTTCGTGTTTCCGAATTTGCGGATTTTTATGAAGCTTTCTCTCTGTTGGTTATAATTTTGTGCAATGATACATTTCGCCATATATTGGCATGCAAATATTAATATCTGACTTCCATTGATTTAATTAGGTAGTTAATTATCTCACGTGATCAGAGAGCTGTCAAGTAACCGACTAAACGTAATACTTCAGTTGTCATGCTACGTCACAGTTGTACTCTTCAATTTAGCAACGTTATAATTCGTTGACGTTTAGAGAACCTGTCTTTTTCGGCTCTTTTACCAACTTCAAAAAAAGAAGAAGGTTCTCAGTTCGTCGGAATATTTATTTTATTTTATGGATGTCCCCCGATTACTCGAAAACGGCTGAACCGATTTGAAAAATTCTTTTTTTGATGAAAGGGTATACCTCCAAGTTGGTCTCATTGTTATTCGGTCACGATCTGATGATGGGACCTTGGAGAAATCGAGGGAACTCTTCAAATATTATAGGCACACCTACAGCGATTTGGGTATTTTTTATAGTAACGTGCATTTACTCTCGAAAAACACCATTTGGTAAAGTGGAATTGATGAATTACAAACCAAAACACTAAAAGAAATTTACCAAAAATATAACAGACTTCCAAACCAAAAAGTGAAAAATAACTTTAATTTCGGAAGTCGGTGGCAAGAAACTTGAATACTGATCCAAAGATACTGACTTCCGAAATTAAAGTGATTTTTCACTTTGTAGTTTGGAAGTCAGTTGTATTTTTTGGTAAAAATGTTTTTTTTTTTACTTTTTACAATAGACAGATTACAAAATAAAACAAAAAATCTTACAAAAAAAAATGTGCTCAAGCAGTTACATCTACGAAGAGTAGTTTATAAATGACACACATAATGAAAGAGGAAACTATGGTAAAAAAAAGTGGTGGTACCGCGGTAATCAACGCGTTGATGTCTTTTACTCCACGCACCGCGGTAATCAATGCGTTGATTTCTTTTTAATGGTCAAGCTGGTGTCGTCATAGTGTCGCGAAATCAATGGTTTAGTCCCATATAAAAAATGCACAATGCGCCTAAACAAGTTATCACTTCAAAAAATAATTTGGTTAAAAGTTACAACGTATTTTTAAACAAGAAAGTGTCATCTATAAAAAAAAATTCCGAATTGTTTACCTTTATTTAATTACCTAAACCAATGGAGTTTAGGTAAAAGTTATAGATTCTAATTTAAATAAAATATTATACAGACATAACACAAGACGCATTTATTATAATAACGACACTTATGTTCCAGGACTACGTGGTAGTAGGTCTGGGCGCGCGGTTCGTGGAGCCGCAGCCGGCCGACCTGGCCGCACTCTTCGCAGAGTCCGACCCGATGGCTCCCATCATCTTCGTACTGTCCACCGGGACGGATCCCGCTGCCGGTACCTATTTATTAATTCATGGGTTAATTGCTTGCTACAACGTTGCGGTTTAAAAGAAGATGCTTAGAATCTAAGCGTCTTCTTTCTTAGATGGTTTGGTCATGCTAAGAGGAAGAATAAAAGGCGACTTCCAATAGGTATTTAAAAGGTAGCTATAAAAAAAAAATTGTGTGAAGACCACCCAACATCTAGACACAATGAGAAATGGTAATGGTCTAACTATGGTAAAAGTCTTCTCACGAATTGCCTTATTATGGCGGAGGAAGTATCTGCCGCCACAGCCTTCAAGATACTATTGCGACTGCCTCTTATTCTGCTCAGGAGTGAGGCCGTTTTTTTGCGGATGATGGCATGAAATCCATCGGTATGATGGGTTACCGCGAACATTTTCGAAGCACTGCAAAAACGAGGCAGTCGCAACAGCATCCTAAAAACATTGTTGTGTTGGACGCGTAGAACATCCAGCGACCTTTTCGAGTAGTTGACCCAAAGATTACCGGTGTGAAAACTCTGACAATAAGCTTTAAAAAGCGTAATCTTAACTTGGTCAGTACACCGAGCAAATCTTCGTGCCAACATATTACCCCTAACCGCCAGAGCCCTACGCTCCCTCTCAATACCACTATGATCACTGAGGTCGCTGGTAAGAAAATGACCCAGATATTTAAATTTTGTGATTTTTCGAATTGGCGTACCGTTTATGGCAAGTTCGAGGACATCTTCCCGGCACTTACCAGCGACCCCAAAGACCATGTATTCACATTTTTTGGCATTATAGACCAGTCCATGTGCAGCAGCGTAGGTCTCACATAATTTGAGCATCTGCGCGATCGACCCCAGCGACGGCGCCAGCAGCACCATGTCATCCGCATAACTGATGTTGTTATAACTTACACCATTTACTCTGCATCCGACACGCATGCTGCTGAGCTCGGCAATGAGGTCATTAACTTATAGATTGAAGAGCCGGGGAGACAACAAACAACCCTGCCTCACCCCGCACTCCAACCCATATGATTCCGAGAGCGCATCAGACCATCTGACAAGATTTGTCTGGATACGGTACCAAAACTGCAATACTCTGACCAGCTCCTCCGGTTTACCCCTACTCCTCAATTTACTCCAAAACACATCATAAGAAACGAGATCGAAAACCTTGGAGAGGTCAAGGAAGGACTTACGGTCAGTGTAGTATTTGACAGCATGCTTGACGCTTAGGATAGCACTTTCAATTGATAGTCCAGGACAAAACCCAAACTGTGCATCGTGCAACTTAACATATCTTGCCAAATAAGAGTCAAGCAAACTGTCCAACACCTTGGCCGCAACAGTAGCAAGAGAGATCGGGCGATAATTGTGCATGTCCGAGATGTCTCCTGTCCTATTCTTCACGATGGGTACAACAATGGTCTTGATTAAGTCTGCCGGTAAATATGAATGGCTGAGACACATCGTATAGAACAAGGACAAGACCCTCGGCATATGCATGCCTGCATATTTCAGATGTTCTATGCTGAGCCCATCATGCCCAGGGGATTTGCCCCTACTCATACTATTTATGACCGACCTTACTTGCTTCGTGGTGAAGCGTAGAAGCGGCTCATCCCTTCGGCTATGAGATACACAATCTATTTCTGATACTGAGGGGCCAAGTGGAGACCTCACTTTGAAATGATCTCTAAATAAGTTAGCAATGTCCCCATGCTCAGTAACCCTCCCACATCCGCCGCGAGACCAGGCTTAGCCTCCAACTTACCTGTGGACTTCCAAAATGCACAGAAATTATTCTTTGCTCGTTGTTCTTCTAATACATCCATTTTAATTTGGTATTGCCTATTTTACAGTACTTTAGCCGGCTTTTGAAAATTTTACGCGTCTCGTACATTTGGTTATAAATAGTACCAGAGGTTGGTCGATCAGCCAAAACCCAGGCTTGAAATTTAAGCCTGGCCTCTCGGTGCGCGTAACGAACATGTTTGTTCCAACCACATAACGGCCTATCCAGTCTAGGTCTCTGATGTACTGTATTAGATTCCCTCGCTGCCTCACAAAGGACGTCTACAATATTCCTGTACAACTTATCAAGAACAAGTTTGTGATCTGCCAAGTTGCATGACCCATGACTGCACACCGCAAACTCCTGTGGGAAGTCTATCTCTCTCAGTTTATCAGAACATATCCCATGATACTTCTCGATCTCTGTTTTATTTCTGACGCCCCAGACATCAGCACTGCGGGGTGCAGCCCCGGTCGTCAACTTTGGTCTAACTACATCTAAGTTACATATAATATATATAGGTAAATGATCAGACACAAACATCTTCATCAATACCTACACTAACAATTGTCTGCCAGGCTGACGAAAAGACCACACAATGGTCTAACTACCTCCTACAGCCGTGAGCCTCGCTAATAAATGTGTAGTAGTTTTGATTGTATCCTAACTTCTTTGTATCAGAACAAACCCAGGATTGGTCATTACAACAACCTAATAGCTCAACATAAAATAATTCTTGTGGATGTGCATTAAAATCGCCCAGTATATATACGTTTTCTACATCATATGTCGCAATAATTGCACTTACCTCACTTAATACCTCGGTAAACAAAGGCAGGTAATAAATAATATTGCGTTAGTAAAATACAATAATATTGCGACCACCGGAGACAGCTTTAATGGCCACTAACCGAGAGCTATTACAGTATTTCCGAGACAGACTCAAAAACACCCTTTCTCCAGAGAATAGCCACTCCTCCATACGACCGTCCCCTTAGAAGCCCTTCTAATGTGTCTACAGCAGACCTACCAGTGTACTCAAATTCAGGGCTTATCGTTCCTAACATTGAGATATCATGAGGTAACAGCCACGTCTCCTGCAGGCATATCAAATCGGACCAGTCACATATTTTTCTTATGTTATCAACTGATCTTTTCGCAGATTTACAATTAAAACTAGTTAATTTTACCTGACACTTATTTTGACAATCCATACGGAATTATAATCTAACTAACTAACTAACTGTATGAGCCTCTCTATTTGTCCGGAACATAAAATGGACAAAACGCCTAAAAGTTATACCATCAGGCCATATCTGATCATTTAAAAACATGTCCACCTTATGTTTAGATACATATAGTTTGTAAGCGTTATACTTTTTATACGACTTGATGTTTAGCTTTTTTAACGATACATTTTCGTTAGTCTTACTCTTTATGTAGCTAATAATGTCATCGTCAGTGGCCTCCGTATTCACGTTTGATATTAGTAACGGGACTTTAATATCTGCTGCACGGAATTTACTGTTTGGTACAATAGAAGCACGACCTTTTTGGCTTGCAAATGTATAGGTTTTCGAACGCGAACGTTTATTTTGCACTACTTTCCACTCATTATTACTCGGTTGACTCACCACTATTTTAGAGACAACCTTATCACAGTTATCTATCGACGGCATACTTTCACATTGCACTATTGTTTGCTGGAGGAGATCACTCGGTACCTTCGCCGCCGGGACTGCAGACGCACTGGCGATGGTCACCCGCTTGCCAGAAGAGGGGGAATTGACGGGCGTGTGCGCACAGGTAGCCGGGCCCGATACACTGACCGGTTTGTACGAAACCGCGGTGCATGTTGTGGCCTCCACGTGCTCTAATTGTCGTGCTGTCTCGTTCCCGTATAGACGGCTCTCATCTAATTTGCATGTCATGCAGTCGGTCTCGCTCGCTTCCTTCGAAACCGCAGTAGCTGTTTGGGCCTCCACATGCCCGCAATGCTCTGTCGCTGTTTTATGCCCTTACAAGACAGAGAAGTAATTATTACAGCCGCTGACTAGTTTTGATGACGCACGTTTAGCCGAGAGGTTGTTCACCTTGCAATCAGCTGGATATTTTATAGGGCCACTGTCTAGTGTAAAGCTGTTTTGTAAACATGCTCCTCTTCTCGCATTTATATTACCATTCTTAACAGTGGGAGTCTCGTGTATTAGAGATGCCTGTTTACGACTAGTCACCTCCAGTTGAAGCTATAGAAACTGTTCCTTAGACACGGTATTGTCTTCTAAAACGCTGATCTGGTTTTTCAGTTTTAAAATATCTTTTAGGAGACATGTTACATCCACATGGTCAAAAGTGACTGGTGGGAGTTTATTCAGCTCCTTCGCCACAAATATCGGGAATAATTCAGCACTGGTACCCTTCATGATACAGATCATATCGTCTAACTCTCGTGACATTTTCTTTTTGCCCTCCTTTCGTCGTACTGGCATCGTCTTTCCGCTGGGGATAGACTCAAACAGCAGAGACTTTGCCCGCAGCTTGCCGCTTCAGCAGAGAAAGACGAACAACACGCTTGATGCACATTCTCTTCATCCATCACATCCAATACATTTCTTAGAAATGCTAACAGTTCGTTGATGACAACATTGCAACTAGCACACTTCACAGTATGAAACGACATTATTTTCGATTAGTCACCGCACCGGTTACAGCAGCATCGCTAACTCGTCCGCTACCTATCGCGTACGAGACTGCAGACAGAGAGCTATGAGTGGGGACGCCCTAGAAGGACATAAATAGTAATCTTATTGGTGATATACTTCAGAAAAGTCAGGTGCGTAGTACTCAACTGGCGTGCGTGAATGACGTAATGTGTAGTCCTCTTTATCGATTTCCCGACCCTTTCAAACGATTATTTCCCATAGTGTATTATGGCTCGACAGACCGAATTTTGTTTTAAATAACCGGTCACAACTAATGCAATAGAGTTGGCCAGCAGAGTTATAGGGCTTCTGAAATTAAAGTGATTTTTCACTTTGTAGTTTGGAAGTCGGTTTTATTTTAGGTAAAAATATTTGTGTTCTTTAGGCGCGTTGAGCATTTTTGAGATGGGATTAAACCATTTTTAAAAAGACATCAACGCGTTGATTACCGCGGTGCCGATTTTTTTTCAAGTTTTCATTTCTGTCGGCTGTCGGAGTGCCAATGTTTTTTTTTTACATATTGTATAGCCAATTGAGATGAACCGGGCACAAAGGTGTGAAGCACATGATAAAAAAATGATAACAAAAATAATAACAACTTAAAAGATAACAATCTCAAGATAATATTTGTCATCTTTATTTCTTTAATAAATAAAATGACTTAGCAATTGTACACGGAAATAGAATCTACATTTTACATACAATAATCTACCTAATATTAACGCTGTGCCTTATTTAATTAGGACTATTTAAAATAGTAGATTATTCTTATGTGACACACGGTCACGGCACGGTCTCCGGTCTGGGTATAACCCAGTTACTGGGTAATACGGAACCCATAGTAAGACTGGTTGGCAGACTTTTGGGCTTCTGACGACCCGTAACTCAAACTCGAACCATTTATTTCAAATAAACCAATTACAGGCACTTTTGAATTGTCAAGGGGTCGATCAGTCAGAAAGATGAAACTAGTTGCCCATTACAAAGCGTAGTAGGTACAATACGCGCCACGAAAGATGAGACTTGACCGCGCCTCCCGCCGCTCCTTCCGCCGCCCCGTTGACGTCCCGGCGCAGACTTCATACCGCTAAAGAGACCCATAAATCGCTTACTGCGCAAGTCAAACCACGTGGTGTGTCAAGTCTCATCTTTAATGGCACGCACTGTACATGTGAGAACGATGCAGAACGTTAAAAAAGTCCGTAATAAAACAAATAAAACAATTAAAAATTAAATTAAAACGACAAACGTTTTTATTAACCTAACAAAATGTTCCTTATCGTGACCTTCCTCAATCAAGTATAGTAAACATCAAAACATTTGCACTACACTTTCATAATATACTGTTGGTATTGCGCAATCGTTATAACGCGCGATCAATATTGTATTTGAGCTCATACTGATAGATAGTCGACTAATATTTAATTATTATGCAATCAAATAATTTATATCTGGTACATATTTTTATAAAATGGATTGATTGCCTAAATTTCTCTTTTATCTTCAAGTACCTTAACAGTGTGATTCATGATCCAAAAATAGATTTGTTAGACGGTTTGACGAACAAAAAATTCGACCTTGCCGAATTTTTTGTTGATTCTTTACCATGAATGAAAACAATATATACATGGCTATGGTATTCTTATTGATAGGAACATAGGGAACATTGTAAAGATGTATGGAATTTGTGAAAGATGAAACGCTGAGATGACGGCTAATGAAACTGGCGATGTGGGACTAAACATTCTACTGTTCGTTGTACTCTTTAGATTCAAAGAATGTATCTACCAAAACTACCAACTGTTCCTTTACTGTGGTTATTGTAAAAAGGACCTAAATTATGGCTTGTGTCTAAAATACGACTAGAGAATATGGCATCAGGATTTTGTTTACATTGGACTGCAATCACATAATACATCTGTGTATTTCAAACATGACCAATATTATTATTTTAAAAGTCTGATTTTTACTAAAATATTTTTCAATTAAGTCAACAGATTCCTCCTTGATCGTGGAAAATAAAATACCTAATTGAATGCGTCACGTTTGTGTTTTGTTATGCAATCGCATAAAAAAATGCATTTTGCTGACAAAAATTTATCTAAACACCTCAGATGTGATATTAAATTATTTCATGTGATTTTTTTTTTCTTCTATTCGACTTACTAAATATTCCCTCGCCTCTGGCTCATCAAAACACCGATGCTATCGTTTTACAGCTCCGCATATACAGCTCGGTGAATCAGTCGACCGCTCTATCGTACCGCGAGGCGAAGTCGACACCTATATTGATTGCATGACGTGGGCATGTTATCCGACCAAAAATACTGAGCAGTTTGTTCATTTACAGAACAACACGACTTGTCTAATAGAAAAACGTCTGTACATACAAAGTATCGCTTTGTCTAGCAGACTAAATGTATAAGGGGCATACATTTATCAGACATACACCTGCTGATTGTCAGAAAATATTCTGGCTTTAATATTGGGACCACAAACACTTGAAAAAATATTTTATTTATGTAACAATTACCTTAGTGTAAAATTATTACCCTGAGCGGCGGATCACTTGGCTCGCGGGTCGATGAAGAACGCAGCTAACTGCGCGTCATAGTGTGAACTACACATTTGAACATCGACATTTCGAACGCACATTGCGGTCCGTGGAGACATATCCAGGACCACTCCTGTCTGAGGGCCGGCTGTATAAACACACAATGCCACATTGCGATTTAAGTCGGGCATGAACGTCTTCACCTGTAACAAGGTGTGCGATGTTCGAGCACGCTGAAAACTGCATATGACGGTTCTGTAGCACGGATGTGTAACGCATTTTTGTTTCAGTCCGTTTAAAAATGTAACTGAGTACGTACAATTAGACCTGGTCATCACTGTTACGTAGTCAAAAGCGGTGTGCGTGCAGGGCGACGCGTATTCTCGTCAACACGACGGCGAGGACACGCGTTAGCGTTTGCTTACACACGTACGCGGTACTCTTTGGACGGTTACACCACTAACCTCAGAGTTGCGTATCACATAGCTTTAGTTCTGCTTCCTTAACTGTGCAGTGGTTTGCCATACTAAAAAGCGTCTCTTTGTATGTAACAAGTAAGAAGGCTCGATGGATGAGCCTGCTTCCCTATATCGTTGGCCTCAGATCAGGGAGGATCACCCGCCGAATTTAAGCATATTAGTAAGCGGAGGAAAAGAAACTAACCAGGATTTCCTTAGTAGCGGCGAGCGAACAGGAAAGAAGCCCAGCACTGAATCCCACCACTGTTCAGGTGGCGGGAGATGTGGTGTTCGGGAGGTTCCGGTTTCTCGTTGCGATCATTCTGTACAAGTTTTTCTTGAACGGGGCATTTTTCCCGCAGAGGGTGGCAGGCCCGTAGCGACGGAGGATCGTTGCGAGAGGGACACTCCTTAGAGTCGGGTTGCTTGATAGTGCAGCCCTAAGTGGGTGGTAAACTCCATCTAAGGCTAAATATAACCGCGAGACCGATAGCGAACAAGTACCGTGAGGGAAAATTGAAAAGAACTTTGAAGAGAGAGTTCAAGAGTACGTGAAACCGCTCAGGGGTAAACCTGCGAAACTCGAATTAACGAACGGAGAGATTCATCGTTATTCCGCGGCGTACGGATGCGCGCCTTGATGTCGCCGGCCGACGGTTTGGTTGGTAGGCACAAGTGCTGTCCGTCGACGCCCGCGGACGGCGTGCACTTCTCTTTTAGTAATTACATCGCGACTAGTTCGATGCCGGTCGAAGCGCTGTTCGGACCCATCGCCTCATTGCCCTTCGCGGGGCAGTGAGACCGTGACGGTAGCGGGCCGGCTCTTGGACTATAGTTTTGACGAATCGCGCACGCGCTTTAGACGCGTCCGGCCCGACGCAAGACAACGTCGTATCCAACGTCTACGCCTTAGTGCGGACGCAGGTGCGGCGCGTCTGTTGTAGCCGCCGTGTTGTCGCGGACTGTGCGCGTCTCTGTCTGCGATGATTCAGTTTCGGGCACTCGCAGGACCCGTCTTGAAACACGGACCAAGGAGTCTAGCATGTATGCGAGTCATTGAGACAAGTAAACTGAAAGGCGCAACGAAAGTGAAGGCGCACGCTAGCCGTGCGCCCAGGGAAGATGGAGCATCGCTCTAGGTCGATCTCTCGCACTCCCGAGGCGTCTCGTTTCCAATCCGTGAATGTAGATGCGCTCAGAGCATAAATGCTGGGACCCGAAAGATGGTGAACTATGCCTGGTCAGGTCGAAGTCAAGGGAAACCCTGATGGAGGACCGTAGCGATTCTGACGTGCAAATCGATCGTCGGAACTGGGTATAGGGGCGAAAGACTAATCGAACCATCTAGTAGCTGGTTCCGTCCGAAGTTTCCCTCAGGATAGCTGGCGCCGATTTTAACAGTCTCATCCGGTAAGGCGACTGATTAGAGGCATTGGGGCCGAAACGACCTCGACCTCTTCTCAAACTCTAAATGGGTGAGTGCTCTGGCTTGCTCGAACAATGAAGCCAGAGATCTGATGACGGTGCCAAGTGGGCCAATTTTGGTAAGCAGAACTGGCGCTGTGGGATGAACCAAATGTAGTGTTAAGGCGCCCAAAAAACGCTCAAAGTTACCAAAAAGACGTAATACGTTTATGACAACAGGACGGTAGCCATAGAAGTCGGATATCCGCTAAGGAGTGTGCAACGACTCACCTGTATAAGGATGTGTTGCTCTGAAAATGGATGGCGCTACAGCGTTTTGCCTATACACTACCGTTACGGGCATGTGCAATGTTCTTTGTGACATTATTAAGCCGTAACGAGTAGGACGTGCGCGGCGGAGAGCGCAGAAGGGTCTGGGCGTGAGCCTGCCTGGAGCCTCCGTCGGTGCAGATCTTGGTGGTAGTAGCAAATACTCCAGCGAGGCCCTGGAGGACTGACGTGGAGAAGGGTTTCGCGTGAACAGTAGTTGCTCGCGAGTCAGTCGATCCTAAGCTCAAGGAGAAATCCTATGTCGATGTGGCGTGTTTTTTTCAAAAAGTATTTTACTATGCTTAAGAGATAAATTACGCCCTCTGAGCGAAAGGGAATCCGGTTCCTATTCCGGAACCCGGCAGCGGAACCGTTTCAATAATCGTTCCCTCGTTTTTACAGCGAGTGTTCGACGGGGTAACCCAAAGAGGCCTGAAGACGCCGCTGAGAGGTCCGGGAAGAGTTTTCTTTTCTGCCTGAGCGTTCGAGTTCCATGGAATCCTATAGAAGGGAGATATGGTTCGGAACGCGAAGAGCACCGCATTTGCGGCGGTGACCGGATACTCTCTGCGGACCTTGAAAATTCAGGTGAGGGATGTACGTGGAGATGTCGCGCCGGTTTGTACCCATATCCGCAGCAGGTCTCCAAGGTGAAGAGCCTCTAGTCGATAGAATAATGTAGGTAAGGGAAGTCGGCAAATTGGATCCGTAACTTCGGAATAAGGATTGGCTCTGAGGACCGGGGTGGTTGGGCTGGGACATGAAGCAAAAGCCTCCGGTGTTAGGCTCAGTCGATGCGCATGTACCTCTTGAGGCGCTAGCGTAATCTCTGGATCTGCCCTTCCAACCTTTTGTAGATTTTCCAAGCTGTAAGAACTGCATTTGTTTCATCTCGTGTGCGATCGACGCGGTTCGTAACAACTGCCATTAACGGTCAGCTCAGAACTGGCACGGACAAGGGGAATCCGACTGTCTAATTAAAACAAAGCATTGCGATGGCCCTCGCGGGTGTTGACGCAATGTGATTTCTGCCCAGTGCTCTGAATGTCAACGTGAAGAAATTCAAGCAAGCGCGGGTAAACGGCGGGAGTAACTATGACTCTCTTAAGGTAGCCAAATGCCTCGTCATCTAATTAGTGACGCGCATGAATGGATTAACGAGATTCCCACTGTCCCTATCTACTATCTAGCGAAACCACAGCCAAGGGAACGGGCTTGGAAGAATCAGCGGGGAAAGAAGACCCTGTTGAGCTTGACTCTAGTCTGGCATTGTATGTAAACGTGAGAGGTGTAGCATAAGTGGGAGATCGTTCGCGCGATCGTCGCTGAAAAACCACTACTTTCATTGTTTCATTACTCACTCGGTCGAGCGGAAACAGTACGCGGTTGATAATATCGGCCAATGTACAGTATTTTTGATTCAAGCGCGAAAAGTGGTATTGACAATACTTGTCACTATACAACTCTTGCGTGATCCGGTTCGAGGACACTGCCAGGCGGGGAGTTTGACTGGGGCGGTACACCTGTCAAAGAATAACGCAGGTGTCCTAAGGCCAGCTCAGCGAGGACAGAAACCTCGCGTAGAGTAAAAGGGCAAAAGCTGGCTTGATCCAGATGTTCAGTACGCATAGGGACTGCGAAAGCACGGCCTATCGATCTTTTTGTATAAAGAGTTTTTAGCAAGAAGTGTCAGAAAAGTTACCACAGGGATAACTGGTTTGTGGCAGCCAAGCGTTCATAGCGACGTTGCTTTTTGATCCTTCGATGTCGGCTCTTCCTATCATTGTGAAGCAAAAATTACAAAGCGTTGGATTGTTCACCCACTAACAGGGAACGTGAGCTGGGTTTAGACCGTCGTGAGACAGGTCAGTTTTACCCTACTGATGGCCTGTCGTTGCGATAGTAATACCGTTAAGTTCCACAATAACAATGGTATCGGACATTTGGTTCATGCACTCGGTCGAACGGCCGGTGGTGCGAAGCTACCATCCGCGGGATAATCCCTGAACGCATCTAAGGGAGAAACCTATCTAGCCAAATCCGGCAAGGATATAGTCACTGTGGAGCCCCGAGAGTCGAGAGGCTCTAAACAATGTGACTTTGCTAGTCGCGCTTCACCACGTGATGTGCGACGCCGAAGCCCATTTGGAACGCGGAGATCGATGCTGTCCGTGTAACGCGTGCATCACGGCTCCGAAGGTCCGAATTTAACTCAGTTCGATGTCGGGGCTCGGAATAGTCTGTAGACGACTTCCGTTCCTGGCGGGGTGTTGTGCTCGGTAGAGTAGCACGGTAGTGTTACAATCCGTTGAGACTCGGCCCTTAGCTCGGTGATTCGTTTTTTTTTTTTTATGTGATTTAATACACGAACTGAGAAAATGCTTACAATGATAAGAAGCTAATGATGGTGCTAAGCCCCTGGCAAAGTTCAAGACCAACTATTGAGTTGCACTTATCCCTCTTAGCGTTTCCATGGCAATCTTCCGCTAAAATGGATAAGGTGTAATTGTCTACATGCCTACTGTATGTTCATTTACTTATGAATCTACAGTTCGTATATTAAAATTCCAGTCTGTGATTCGATGAGCATAGTTCAGTCGAAGTTCTCAACAAGTGTTATGTTTATTTTACAATTAAATTCTCTTTTTTATCAAATTAAATTTTTATGATAGTGTAATGATAATATTATAGAAAATTATCGATTAAAAAAAAAGTCTTGTCAGTGTATATACAGCCAGTGCGAATTAAAATAGTGCATTATTGTGAAATAGGCAATTGCAGGTCGAGTATGAGTTTGGATGCCGAGCCGTAGGCGAGGACGTTATACGAGACAGGCAATTTCCATTTCCGCCGAGGCATATATAGTGCTTTTCTCAAAAGAATGCAGGGAAATAAAGCATACTTTTTATATTATTCATTCAATTTATAGTAGATTATTAACCAAGGGCTGTATGACATCAATTGCATACGAGGTTTTTGGCGAAGCGAAGGCGCTAATTAACCCGAGTATGCAATTGATGCTTACGCCCGAGATAAATACTCTGCTTTACATATCGATTGTGAGGTAAGTAAACAACAAGACAGCAGGTTTCAATGAACATTTATTAAGAAGAAAAAAATGTGTATTTAATTAAAATTAATAGTAAAATTATTACAATTTGTAAGAGATATGGTCACGTTCTTTTTAGGTATATTTATAGTTTGAATATGAGTTTGTGATGATAAGACTTGAGTTTGAGTGACTTGAGGTTCTTGCATCGTAAATGGCGGCAGTTGACTGGTACTATTTTCTTCATTAAAAAATGGCTCAGATGATGTGCTTTGACGTGGTGATTTTAAGTTTATATTTTCTGTTATTTTAGAAGTAATTTTGCTTTTGTTTGCCATCGAATCTTCGATATAACCTTCGGCCACTTTGCTGGACTTCCAGCCGCCGTGCCTTTTTAACAGAGTGAGGTTGGCTCCCGAATCAGCCAATAGAGTCGCTGATGTTCTGCGAAAGCAATGCCCGGTGTATAACTCTACGTTACTCAGTTTTAAATATGTGGCTATTTGCTTTGGCATGCCTGTAAATTTGTTTTTTCCTATTACTTGTCTGTGGCATTTTCCTTTACTGTAATTAAGAAAAAAACGATTTGTATCCACGTTTTCAGGCCGAAGAGCTTGATATTTTTCAACATAATTTGCAAATTCTTCATGCACAACAAATGACCGGTCAATTTTAGTTTTCGTGTTAGGCAGTTTTATGAGTAGTAATTTGTTATGTTTTTCTACATTTTCTATTGTCAAGTTTGTCAATTCCACGGTTCTGCAGGCTCCCGATATCCCAAAAATTAGAACAACCTGTAAAAAAGACATAAGTTGTATTAAAGGCACCAAATTCGCATAGTATTTTTGTGAAATATTTTGGTAACTTATTAAAAAGGGCAAGTAAATACGTAGGTACCTTTATTGCTAAATAAATTTCATCCGGAGCTTCATTTAAGAATTTCTGTACTTCTTCTGCAGTAAATACCTTCGATTTCTTGCTTTTAAAGCCGTCAGACTGCCTTTTCAAGAAAGCAGTAAGTTTAGAAAAATCTTTCAAATTCACGTCATGTTTTGTCATCATTGTAGATTTTAGCATGGAATAAAAGCACCATAAACTGGAAGGTTGTAGCCTCTTAGATAATTCATCAAAATATGATATAAAAACACTTTCAGAAAGAGATTTCACTTTTTTTTCTGACCGCCATTTCATAAATTCGTCGTATGCCTTTACATATCTTTCTTTCGAGTTCGGCGGTAATATATTTTCGACAACTGTTTTTGCCCTTTCTTTAATAAAATCGGGCGTTAGATCTATGTCTTCGTCACTAGACATGTTTAAAACTTTTGAAAAACAACTCAAACAAGAAAATTAATTATTTTCGCGATGCTTTCGCGCCTACTAGTAGACTGCCTTTTTTTTTTCACGCACGCAAGCGCGTCAAATCTTGCTGGCCAGTTTGATTTTTAAATCGATTCCATCTAACATACGATGTGGAAACAAATAGTTCCATATTTAAAATAAAATCTTTATAAAATAAATTGTCTAGATTCCGATTCGAGTAATTAATCGATACCGAGAAAAAAAAAAATTACTTTTTAAAAATATTCTTCGTGCAGTATGAGTATGACAGTTCTTTTTTCAAATTCCAAAACCTATGCTGTAATGATAGTCATACACCCCGGCATTCAGGGGTGTAAGGGTGTACTTACAGAGCAAGAGATATGTAAATTAATATTAAAAGTTACATTAGTCATATTGGGGCAATTGCTAAAAGAAAATGTTATTGATTTCCCGGTACATTTATGTTTGTTGAACTTCTGATGAGGTTTGCAGGTGGGCATTGGATGTAGTGGTAGATGGCTGAATATGCTATTTTGAGGTGGATCGCTGTGGACTTAGATGTTGGCAAGTGGCCAGCGGGTGAGATTCTGTTTCCGAATTAGGTTGCAATGTGCTGTTTTGATTTATTTTATTATTTCAGTTTTGTTTTCAATTGAGTCCTCAATGTAGCCTTCAGCCACTTTATCGGATTTCGAGCCTCCGTGTCTTTTCAGAATCGTCAAATTCGCTCCAGAATCAGCCAGAAGAGTGGCTGAAGATCTACGGAAACAATCTCCAGTGTAACATTCAGGATTTGTCAAGTTTAAATAAGTTGCTATTTCTTTTGGTATTTTAGCTATTTTGTGTCTTCCAATGACCTGCTTCGTGCATTTCCCTTTCTGAAAGTTAAGAAAAAACCTATCTGATGTTGTGTTCGCTGGACGAAGCAAGACGAATTTTCAGCTTTGCCGCCAATTTTCTATTTATCATCTGTGCCGAAAGGCAAACGCATTTATGGCTATACAGCCACGCGAACGCAATTTGTACTAAGCAAAGAGACTTGGTATGCCAATAATGGTAAAAGAGATCCAATTAAAGAGTATTTAATAACGCAAGCACGCCGTTTCATTACACGTACAACATTACTGGAGCGTTGTAATGTTCCTAATTAAAAAAACGCTCCTGCAATGGATTTGATTTTCTTTGACCGTAAATTCGATACTTCACGTGTTCTTTTTTCGAAAATAATAAAATATTTCCATGCATGTTTGAGAAAAAATACCTATAAGTTGGACGACCCGAGGCGGTGACGTGGTGTATTCCATATTTAAAATTTAAAAAGACTATTAAGTACTAGAATGCTCATGTTATTAAAATCAATCAATATTTTAGAAAAACTACAATTTTTTACTTTCCTTAAATTCGAAATGAAAAGGTAGAGTGTTTAATACGGGTGAAAGTCATCAATTCCTACTCGGACTTTAGCCGCCGTCGCTGCGCTTGAGCGTCTAAATACTATAGATAGAATTGATTTCTTTCGACCCTTGTCTAACAATCTACCATTTGTGTTTCGTACTTTTTAGATCACTTCATAGTCGGGTTACAGTTTCTTAAAATATTTTTTTAGGTGAAAACTTTAAAATAATTAATAACAATTTTAAAATATTTATTCATTTAGACAATATGATATACATATGTACATATTTGTAATGTGCTCGTAAAAAATCTTTCTATTCCACCATATTATATTATAGCCTGTCATCCGGACCATTATTACGAATCTATTGATACCTTATTCATCAAAATCGGTTCAGTAGTTTATACGCTACGGTGGAACACACGTAAATGCAAACATACGTACTTACGCTGCTAAAAATCATAACACTTCCTTTTGGCTTTGCCGTAGTCGGGTAATTAACTTACGAATCTATTTATATGCCGTTTGGCGATAATAAATGCTACTATTGGTAAGCCATGCGATTCGTTTTGTTTTAGGAACCGTGCATTAACCGATTCCACGACAAACATAAAGACATCTAATATTCAACTATCGTTCGTAATAATACAGATCTGTTAAAATTCGCGGATAAGATGAAGATGGGCAAGCGATTTGAGAGCATCTCCCTGGGCCAGGGTCAGGGGCCGCTGGCTGAATCCATGATGAAGATCGGCAGTGACTTCGGAAACTGGGTGTTCTTCCAGGTACTTCCTCGACTTCCGGGATCAAAATTGGTTTTAAATATTTATTTATTTCAAAAAGGTACAAAGGCGGACTTCATTCATACCTTAGGCATTCTCTATCAGTCAACCAAGGGTGGTGAAGAGATTAGATGGCAGGTGCTCTGAGAGGAACAATGATAAAAAAACAATATTTAAAAAAATCATATTGAATTATGAATAAAATAGATACAAAAGTACATAAATATGTTATGAACTTATAATCAATGATCGGAGTATGTAGGTAGGTATTAGTATGGATATGCCTCCGGGATTCCGGGATTTTGAACTGATTAAGACTTTTTTAAGGAATTTCGAATGTTGTAATGTGTAGAATAAAGAATACATCAATATGAATAAGAAATGTTTAACCCTTTTGCTGTTATTGCATTGAATGCGAAAAAATATTAAGAAGTATAAAAAGATATTTTTATTTATTTATTCAAGAATAGTAACAATTACAAGCAGCAGATAATATACTTACAAAAAATAACTACTAAATTAGTCATATTATGTAAGTTTGGAATGTACGCACAACACTAAGATTCACTTTATTACTTGATAAATAAGAAAAAAAAAAAACAATTTTAAATGTTTATCTGTCGCATTCTATAAATTTCTAATGTAGTAGTTTAGGAATCCTTACTTTTACAATATTTGATTCAATACCGTAAGTACCAAAATGAAATCCCAGATAAAAGGCTTATCCATGTTATGATTTCTATGACTATTCAAGATGCGAGCACGTAAAATCAATCTACCTACTCCGATCACTGCTTATAATACACGTTTATATAAATATTATTGACATAAATATTATTATTATAAATATTATTCACATAAATATTATTCATATAAATATTATTGACATAAATATTATTTATGTAAATATTATTTATATAACGCCTTGTTTCCTCGAAGGGTTGGACAGAGGTATACCTATAGTACACCCACATTTCGCCAGTTATGTTTAAGTCCCATGTAATAGGGGCGAGCTTATTGCCATTTTTATGTGGAATAGTCTTTAAAAGTGTAAGAAGTGTATTTGTGGGTTCCGTACCCGAAGGGTGCCAAATGGAACCCCATTACTAAGCCTCCATTGTCCGTCTGTCTGTCAGCGAGCTGTATCTCATGACCCGTAATAGGTAGACAGTTGAAAATTTCTAGTTTTATTTCGGTCTGCAACCGACAATTTTTGACAAGTTGATAACCTATCTATTTACCTGTGTATCTATTGTATATGTGATTGTTGTGTTCCAG
Source organism: Omphaloscelis lunosa (assembly GCA_916610215.1). Taxonomy (NCBI): domain Eukaryota; kingdom Metazoa; phylum Arthropoda; class Insecta; order Lepidoptera; family Noctuidae; genus Omphaloscelis; species Omphaloscelis lunosa. Next base: position 3,038,411 of record OU744248.1, read on the forward strand.
AACTGTCACCTGTCTCCCTCCTGGATGCCGGTGTTGGAGCTGAACGTGGAGCATATCCAGCCGGAGCTGGTGCACAAAGACTTCCGTCTGTGGCTCACGTCCACGCCCTCGCCGGACTTCCCTGTGGCACTACTGCAGAACGGTACCAGTTCCTCATTTATTTATTAACTTTAATTAAAACGGTTAAAAACCATAATTAAAGATACACAAAAGAGAAAATAGATAGTTATAAAGTTGATGTTAAAACATAAAAGAGTTAACAGCCCATCATTATTTGAGTCAGCTTCCAGTCTAACCGGATGCAATTGAATACTTGTATTGTACATGGGGCGACTGCTTATCTGACTTCAACAACCCAGTTACTGGATAACACGTTACCCCTTGGTTTTTGCCATCTTTATGGAGCATTATTGACAAGCTTAGCTCAAATTATATTTTCTCTATTCTCGTTCCGGAGCGACTGCCTATCTGACCTCCACAACTCAGTTACTGGGTGACTACCTGTAACGACTGTTACAGATCTGAATGACAGTCGGGCAACGGAATAACGTGAGTAGTGCGCGAGATCTCTCACTGTTACGGAAATTAACATCTTTTTTATTTTTCCAGGTTATAAGATGACAGTGGAGCCACCTAGAGGAGTAAAAGCGAACTTATTGAAAGCATACATGAATCAAGTGCCCGATTTTCTGGATTATTTCAATTCAGCGGATGCCAAAGTTCCTCAATTTAAGGTAAGATTAATTTTCATACAATTGTTCAAATAAAAGAGCTACCGCGAATGACGATCTTTGTGGAGCAATTCTAGGGCCGGGTTTATAAACTTTTTCTTGTCACTGTCCCACAACTGTCAAAGTAGAAGTGCAAGATAGAGACGGGACCATATTTAAGAAAAACACTTGCTTCTTCTTTTCTTTTTCGTGTGGTTCGTGACTAACCTGGTGTCAGAGTCTTAAAGCCGCCCAAGGGCCTCTGACTTGGCTTCACATGCCGTCGAGAAATATCTCTCAGGCGTACCGGTTTCCTCACTATGTTTTCCTTCACCGTTTTTGAAGCAAGTGATATCGTTCTAGGATTCCATAATCAAAATAATATAAAGGGATCCTTACGAGACTCCAGAGTTTGTCCGTCCGTATGTCACAGACGTTACGTTGTTGATATTGGTTAGAAACTTGGCAATTTGCCAACACTTAACTCGAAAAGGTAAGTTTATAATAAACATTACACTCTTTTTTTGTCATTTGTCTAGCCATTTCACAACTATGTTGGGGTCAGCTTCCAGTCTAACCGGATGCAGCTGAGTACTAGTTTTTAACATGGAGCCACTGCCTATCCCCTTGGTTTTTGTCATCTCTGTGGGGTATTAGGGACCAACAAGACTAACATTAGATGCGCGACAACGCTCAGTTTCACCTTTTGTTCAGATTGGTCTACAATTCATTCTAATGTCTAACATAACCGTCAAGCTCGAGTAAACTCGGAAAAGGTACTTTGACACTTTGTTTTCTTGCGACGAGAGAGCGATGTAGAAAGTTATTCAAATAAACCATTTTGATCATAGCAACATCGCCTTCTTTGCATTCGTTCGATTTTACGTTCACCTCTTTTAATTTATGTATTTATGTTTTGCTTTATTTTTATATGCAACTGATATTATTTATTAAAATTAAATGTTTTAATCCGTGTCTTGTAACGATATTTTCGTGGTTCTCATTCCAGTGGCTCCTATTCTCGCTATGTATGTTCCACAGCGTGGTAATCGAACGCCGCAAGTTCGGCCCGCTCGGCTTCAACATTCCCTACGATTTCACGGACGGCGACCTGCGCATCTGTATCTCACAGCTACATATGTTCCTCAATGAATACAATGAAGTGCCACTTAGGGTGAGCTTATACATTCTATTTTTAAATCGTTTTAAATCACGGGTGTAATAACATTACCCTCCTTCTGGGCCAGTCGGGTAAAAAGACGCTTAACGAAGCCGAGAGTCACTTGTCACTTGTTTTTTATTGTATGGGACCATTCCTGTGGACGGAGATATTGACTATAATCTCGTTTGATTGAAAACTGGCTTTTGTCTGTGGCTTCGCCCGCATGGAAGTCGGAAAACGACATCATTTCGAAAAAAATATCCTTCAGGATCGCGTTCATTAATTACGTGAGGCGATTTTGTCGATTTTTCAACCCGCCCTCCCCCTTGGTGAGATGTCGTGAGATTTGGCTCGACCCCCTCCCCCAACAATAATCTCACATGATGTTTTTTTAAATGCGTATTTTTTTTTTTTTTTGAAAGTACGTTATTCTGTGCTTGATTGCGTTGGATTCATTAAAAAAAAAAAAAAAAACATAATTTGATTAATTATTTAAGGCTAGTATTTAAAACTACTAAGAACATTGTCTTTATTCACAGTGAGAAAATCGAACAATAAAATACTTGAATAGGAAATTAAAAAAATCTAAAATTCGTAAAAAAATACTCATCCTAATTGTATCCACTGGGACTCAAGAGTTATGGTCTCAAGGCTCATAATCATGTGATTTTCAGTAAAATAACCTCTCTCTGATTTAGCCACTGAACGCGGAAAGCGATTCTATGAAGTGAAAACTTCTTTAGGCGCGTTAGGCATTTTTGAGATGGGACTAACCCATTGATTTCGCGACGCTGTGACGACACCAGCTTTTGATCATTAAAAAGACATCAACGCGTTGATTACCGCGGTGCCGATTTTTTTCAAGTTTTCACTTCTGTCGGCACTCCCGGAGTGCAACTGTTTTTTATACTAACTTAATATAACATTATGCCTGTATTCCCCGAAGGGCTAGGTAGTGGTGTACTTATAGTACACCCACATTTCCATCAATCGAGCATAAATTCAGACCCCGGGCTGCTACTGAGCAATTCCGAATGGAAAAACCCAATAACACTTTGCCTGACCCGGGAATCGAACCCTGGATCTCTAGCTCAGCAGTAGCGCTTGCGACCACTAGAATAACGAGGCAGTCCTTTGTAGGTATCAATATTTTAAACAATCTGTCTGCCCAGCCTTTTGCTAACTATGTTGGGATCGGCTTCCAGTCTAACCGGATGCATCTGCATACCAGTATTTTACATGGAGCGACTGCCTATCTGATCTCCACAACCCAGTAACTGGGTAATACGATACCCCTTGGTAAGACTGGTTGTCAGACTTTCGGGCTTCTGACGACCTGTAACGACTGTAAAAGATCCACAAATGACAGCCGGGACCAATGGCTTAACGTGCTTTCCGAGGCACGGAGGAGTCTCGTTATGTAGAAATGGTCACCCATCCACGGCCCAACCTCGGCAAGCGTAGTATAAACCTTATGGATAGACCTGTGCGGCTATTAGTACTTAGCCACGAGTATTTTATACAATTTATAGATTACTAGGTTTTGCCCGCGGCTTCGCACGCGTAAATGTCGGAAAATATCCCACAGAAACGTACTACCGGGATTCAAAGTACTTATCATATGTCTTAACCCAGGTCATGGCCTATCCGCATTCCATTCATCTAAATCTGTTCAGCCGTTATGACATGGCATGAAAAGGTAACAGACAGATAATAAATCTGTTTTAGGATTCCGTACCTCAAAATAAAAAATGGAAACCCTTAAAGAATGACTTCGCTGTCTGTCAAGATCCTTTTTTGTCAGGAACACGTAGAGGCATCAAGTTGAAATAGATATCAAAAACTTAGGCAAAGCGCGCACTACGAATTTTGATCGTTGCAATTATTAAACTGCGAAATAAAATCGTAATAATTAACGAAAATAATTCCTACGCGCACTCACAAACGATTTCTTTTAGCAGTGTGCGGATTCTACTTAATGGTATTGTTGTCAGATTGGCGAATATTATCCGCAACGATCAAAATTTGTAGTGCGAGCTTAGCCTTAGATTTATGGTCCCTTGGATCTGTAACGAAAATCAAACTATAAGTCAATGCAATAAAAAATACGGCCATTTATGCCGCATATTTTGACACTCCAAATAAAACAAAGCCTATTTGGTAGGGAAGTACCAAATAGGCTTTGTTTTATTTTTGTTGGCCCAACAGCATGAAGTTTGGCGAGGAGCTAGGTCTAGTACAGAGTAAAATCCGAAAATTGGTAATATCTAGTTATAATATACATATATGCACTGCAAAGTTTGTTCTTCAATCTGGGATCAAAATTTCATAGGCTGTGTCTTGAAGTAACATTTTGTTCGTATTTCATTCAAATCGGTATTCTTTATTTAAAGTTATTTTTAAATTGAAAAGTTAAGTTTGTCCTTCCCTCCAAATTTGAAAATTCGGGCAACCGAGCAAGCACAACTTTGAGATGGAACCCTCAAGGCGCAAGTCCTACTCACACTTGTCCGGTTTTTTCATATGAATATAAATGCCTTAAAATACTTTTAATGTAATGAAGACTAAATGTTAATTCAAGATACGGACTTAGGACTATATTTCCAAACCCACTTATATTGTGTTCTATCTCCTCTCAGGCTCATGTCTTACGAAATGTATGGGAAGTTTTTTTCAATTTCTGACTTTTCTCGTATTCAAACCTCAGTTGGCCCGATATAGTATTTTGACCCTAGTAACAAGAAATATAATCGACTGGAATCAAAAAAGGTTTTCTGAAAATTGCCCATTTTCTTGCCGACTGTATATTTTTTTCTAAATCTGTGAATGCAGATCAAAGTATTTCAAAAAGTTAAGGACAGTCTCTAAAGACTTTTTTCTTGTAGCGACAACGGTTTTAAGGAAAAAATTAAATGGAAGGTTTATTATTTCCATAGATAAGTATTCGTGCCAAGTTTCAAGTTTATTAACTCAAGGAATAAGAATTTTCATACAAACAAAATCCCCCCCTTTTCACCACCTTAAAAGCCGGATTTCCAAAAACCCTTTCTTAGTGGATGCCTACATCATAATAACTACCTGTGTGTTGGGCTGGTCTGTGATTTGAGTTGTGCGTTGATAGATCAGTCAGTCAGTCAGTCATTAAGTCAGTCACCCTTTTCTTTTATAGATATATAATAGATTATTATTGCTTTTCCAGATGTTAACGTTTACGGCCGGCCACATCAACTACGGCGGGCGCGTGACGGACGACTGGGACCGGCGCTGCCTGCTGTGTCTGCTGAGCGACTACTACTCCATGGCGGTGCTCTCCGATAAATATTGCTACGATGAAAGTGGCGCTTATCGCCAGGTTAGTTATACTTATAAGTAATGTATTCATTGAGGTGAAAACTTTCTTAGGCGCGTTGGGCATTTTTGAGATGGGACTAAACCATTGATTTCGCGACACCGTGATGACACCAGCTTTTCACCATTAAAAAGACATCAACGCGCTGATTACCGCGGTGCCGATTTTTTTTAAGCTTTCACTTCTATAGGCACTTCCGGAGTTCCACTTCTTTTTTAAAATTTAATCTTCTCGCACACAATAATGTACAGAGGTTAATGCCTTAGGCATTCTCTACCAGTCAATGGGTGGTGAAGAGATTAGATGGCAGGTGCTCTGATTAGGAGGAGATAATAATGATAAAAATATTTAAAACATAAATAATTATAAATAAAATAGGTACACATGTACATAAATAGGTTACAAATCTATGTTACACATTCGTACATATCCTATACTATTAAATGAGCAATATATATATATATATGATAATGATAAATTATTTTATTTCTGTAAATAGGTTTGTACAAACACTTTTACACGTCAATCATATTTTAAAAACTAGATGAGGTCGGCGTTTCCTATCTGATATATATACGTAGTAATGAAAAAACGATCTAACTAGGTCTCATATCTGGGAAAATTCGTTTTCTCCGTATTTTCAACCGCAGAGCAGAGCTCGGTCGCCCAAAGTTTAGAACAAGATAATGAATAAAGACATGAAAATAATTATATTAGAACAGTGACATGGCAGCATGGAATTAGTATACTATATACATGGGATTAGTATTTATACGTACTGTCCTACACTATTAAATGAGCATTTTCTATTTTCACCAGAGCAGAGCTCGGTCGGCCAGGTACTTTACTATTATATATATTTACTACGTTAAATATATAAACCATGTTCTTAATATGCAAAGTTCTTACTACAAAAACAGACTTTAGAACAATTGGCGGAGATATTACTGAATTCAAACTAATTAAAAACCTTCTTTTTTGATATCGTATAAATGAAATATTTGTTACAGCAACACTCGACCCTGAGCATAGAGGACTACATAAAGTACATCCGCGGGCTCCCGCTCTTCGATGACCCGGTGTTGTTCGGCCTGCACGCCAACGCGAACATCAGCTACGCCATGACAGAAACCAATTCATGCATCTGTTAGTACCAACGCTTGAAACCGGTTTTGAAATACCGGTTAATTACAAAAACCGTTTCGGCTAAACCGAAATAACTTTGTCATGTAATTTTGTCTTTAGGGTTCGTTGTATTTGTTCGTACTGATGATCCCTTTTCGCGTTTTGAGTTATTTCAGTTACAACTTGTTTAAGCCCTTTTCTACACTCATTGATGTTGTTAAATTCACTTTTGTCTTTGATGTGACACATGTTAATGCGCGCCTTGGGAGTAGTTTCGTATGTCGTGAAGGCAAACGGCATGGCGTTCTCTAATGCCGTCACCCCCCTTTCCGCCATGTTTCACTCTGCTGGGCGTCCCGTGACGGGCAAATTTTTGTATTTTGTGTTTGATGAACTGTTGCCAAAATAAATGTTACTTTGTTTCTTTCTTACAGTTACACTACGTGACCTACAACCTAAGGAGATCGTAGCGGGCGAAGGAACGTCCATCGAGTCCATCATAGAACTAGCCGCCAACGATATTCTGAAATCGATGCCCAAGGTGCTCGATACGGACCATATCTCTGCCACGTAAGATATATTAATAACTAGCTTTCAATTCATTTGTATTGTTTTGTTTACATAATGGCGGAGTAGCGCCCTCTAGAACAACTTTGTGCAATATTCTCCAGATTTTTTCCGTGATACCATTGCCATGACCATTAACTAAACAAAAGAAGGATTACGAATTTTCCCGAATGTAAAACATTTTCCGGAATTTTCCTTTCGATAAAATCCTAATCTGGGCTAATATGGACATTTTAAAACAAAAAAACCGGACAAGTGCGAGTCGGACTCGTCCACCGAGGGTTCCGTACAAATTTGTAGGTAGATATTATAAATAGTTCAGCAATCGAGTTTCGCAGTTTTTCCGAGCTTTTCCCGAAATTCAGTTTCCAAAACCTATAGTTACTTATATTGTTGTGTTGTATTAGTGAAATTGTGGCAATACTAACAGTGCATATCCAATTTAGTTAAGTAACCTCATAACAGTGCAAACTGTAGGTACTACTTACACCAAAGTTATAACGTTATCCATACATATAAAAGAGGGAAAATATTATTTTTTTATTCTTCGTCATAAATCGAAAACAAAAAAAAAAAAAACATCATAATAAAAAAAATAGTTTAAAAAACTGTAACCCGACTACGGAAAAATAAAAGTGATCTAAAATTATGAATCGAGAAAATATTTCAGACAAACACATAGACACAAAAATGGTCAAGTGGTGGTTTAGGTGTAAAAAAAGTATTTGGAATCGTTCCAAATGCCTTTTTTACACCTAAAATTGTTACATCATCAAATTCCGTGTTACAATTGCAATTCATTATTAATATTCTAGTTAGAGTTAGAGATTCTTTGGAGGAATGAATCACTGGGATATTCTTATTAGTTTAAAAGTTACAGAATTTTATTAACAAGGAGCTCGTATTTTTTAAATTTTCCAAGTTTAAAATTTTCATTTGTTTCAGCTTAACTAACGATCTAATTTCAGTCCCCAGGGACTGAAACTAATGCCTAGACATTGTTTGCCTATCTGACATTCTCAGGGTTCAAAACTTTGGAAATGACCTTGCCCACGCCCATATTCGATTTGATCCATACTTCCATTGACACCCTATATAGTTAGGATTATTTGTTTGCAGATATCCTGTGTCGTACAAGGAGTCTCTTAACACAGTGCTAATACAAGAGGCGAATCGTTACAACAGACTGCTGATAATCATCGGCAATTCCTTGAGGTATGCTTTCATTTGCGCGTTAACTCGATTCATATAATAATATCGTCATCTTTATCCTCACCTTCACCTTATCGCAATTTATTTGTTGTCGGAGTTCACCGTACCGTGGACGGGATGTCAACGAGAACGAGATGACGACGCCAAAGTAGCGACAGTATATTTACTATGGCCGCGTAATCTCGTTTCTCGTTGACGTTCACAGTTCGGTGGACAAACGGTGTTAGTCGTCATCTCGGTAGGTAAATAAATACAGGCTGATTGTTTTTCCAAGTCAGTCTGGGTAGGTTCTGGACTACCAGGTCATTGAGAAAAACGCTGGAAGGAATCATGAGCTCAATTTTAGAGAAAATAAAAGTGAATATTCAACATATTCCTCTAAGTTATATTTATAGAGAAACATCACGTTTGTGATAATGTTTTAATGTTTTGCGAAATGTGTTAATGTTTTCTATGATAATTGTTAATCAGCACAACAGTACACACGTGCACCTTCCTCAGAGCTCACAGAAAAACTGACGCTGACCGGTCCCATGCGACTTTCGTCAGGTGTGGCGTGGACTGTGCGTTTTAGACGCTGCGCCAAGTAGCGAGAGCGTGCGACTCCCCTAGAATGTCGCTGCGATTCTGCAACTTGGCTAGCAAAATATATGAAAATTGTCGGCCGCAGCGTGTCGTTGCGTCTAGTCGCGGAGCTGTCGCAGTCGCATGTCGCGTAGTCGCATAGTGTGTGTTATTGAAAACAATGAATACGAGACATCGAGCAATAATCGCACAATATACATTGATACATTAATTTTGTCATTACTTACCTAAAAAAAGGTAAGTAAACTGGATTTTAAAGGGGTACCTGATGTGTTACTTTGTATCCTTACAGGGATCTGCTGAAAGCCATGAAAGGTCTGGTGGTGATGTCCGAGGCGCTGGAGAGGATGGGAGGTAGCCTGTCACGGAATGTAGTGCCTGTAATGTGGAGCTCTAAGGCATACCCTTCGTTGAAACCGCTTGGTAATCCTAACTATTATAATGATATAATAAATGCGAAAGTGAGTTTGTTTGTTTGCAACGCTTTCACGCTACGGATTTCGATGAAATTTGGCACATGAGTAGACCAAGACCTGGGTTAGGACATAGAATCCTTTGTATCCCGATATTCCCACGGGATCGAGACTTATCCGGGTAAAGCCGCGCGGCGCAGCTAGTATAGTTTAAATTTGTATAAGTATATCCTATGCAACTTATTGCAATCATAACTTCATCAGGCGTTTTTGAAGTGAAACTGTTCAGGCCGCAATTTGATAACTATACAAGAATTGAGAGTGAAATTTCAAGGACGCGTCACGTTTTGGCACATTTGGTTACATGAGAGAGAAGAAAGATATAACTCTCTCTGTCTCACACACTAAGTCTCTCTTACTCTTTATTTTTAATAATTTTCATACCTATCACGTGTGAGGAGGTTGGGGCTAAGTAATAACAGTCGCACGGGTCGATCCATCAGGTTAAGCTACGCTTGCCGGGGTGGTCCGCGGATGGGTGACCATCTTTACATACCAAGACTCCTCCGTGCCTCGAAAAGCACGATAAACCGTTGATCCCGGCTGGCATTCGTGGATCTTTGACAGTCGTTACGGATCGTCTGAAGTCCGAAATTCGCACAACCAGTCTTACCAAGGGATATCGTATTACCCAGTTATTTGGTTGTGGAGATCTGATAGACAGTCGCCACATGTAAAATACTGATATTCAGCTGAAGCCGGTTATCATCCGGATTCATTTGGCGGCATTCATCCGGTTAGACTGGAAGCCGACCCCAACATAGTTGGGAGACTAGGCAGATTGATTGACTTCTATCACGTGTACAGAGTTGCGCGCGTTATATTTTATGTGAATTAGTTTTATGTTTACATATAAATTAATGTGCTTCTTTGTTCCTTGGTATATATACGTATTTTATCATCAGACTTTTTCAAAAAGGGCATCAATTAGCTACCACTACGTTGGCAAAAATGCATTGATTGCATGGGTAATTACTTTGAGTAATAAAAATAAAAATATAGAGAAACAAGGGCGTTAACTTATTTCATGAGAAAGTGCAATTTCATAGGTAAAGACCTAATATTACACACACATAAATTTAGCTTTCGTCCCATGGGGGTAGGCTGAAACTACAGAACGCCACTTGCGACGATCCTTACATACTCCTTTTGCCTCGTTTACGTTCATACATCTGGTCATACACGCACGCCGCGTTGCGAGTGATATGCACCTGACCTTTCTGAAGAACATCACCGAAGTAGTACTGGTAATAGTATTGAATATAAAAAGTAATTGCTATGAGGTGTGGTAATGAGTCTGATGCCGTAAAAAATGTTTTTAGTATTTTTGTGTTTGTCCGGATGTATTTTTAATCCCGGTAGTACGTTCCCGTGAGATATTATTAGACATCCATGCGGGCGAAGCCGGGGCAAAAGTTAGTAAATAAATAAAGAGCAAAAGAAAAACTTGTATAGAATACATTATTCTGAAATGTACAACCCCTTACAGGTAACAACAATTTACACATTCTCGAGTTCAATTTAATTACTATAATGATGTTCCTTCCTCTCTAGCGGCGTGGGTAAAGGACCTGAACCTCCGCGTGGAGTTCATGCAGGAGTGGGGCGAGACCGGCATACCCAAGGTGTTCTGGATCTCGGGCTTTTACTTCCCGCAGGCCTTCCTCACCGGAGCCCTACAGAACTATGCGAGGAAACATGTCATTGCTATCGATACCATCGGTTATGCGTTTGAGGTACGTTCATTATACATCAGCACAACAACACTCTTTCAATTTCAAGTTCAAATCACAGTTCCTTTCAATAAATCATTGCTTCATAAATTTGAAAAGTTTGTCAGCTCCACAAAGTAAATAATGCAATGAATATTGTTGACCTGTCAAAATTAAAAGCGTTGCCATCACAAATGTGTTACGCAATTATCTTGGTACGAATGGGGTTGTTTGCTGAAAGTGTAGACAGAGCAATAGACATAGCAATAGACAAGCAATACACAATAACTATGTCAGTTTATGATCATAAAGATTTGAATGTTTAGGTTAAGGGCAATAGCGAACTAGCGGCCAGCGAGATATATACATTGGTATGAAATCGCCCCGGAATACGCGCACCACGCGGCCAGCGGCCCCGCCGGCCTGCGGCGGCCGATGGGATCGGAGCGACGCGACCGCGCCCCGTGGTCGGTCGCTGGCCGCTGCGGCCGCTGGAATCAAATTGAATTGTAGATAAACACCAGTGTGCGCGCACTAGCCGCGGCGGCCGGACGTCTTGTGGAACTGACGAAAAGATATTTGCAACTGACGAATGTAGCTGCGGTTTTGGCCGTGTTGGCCGCGACCCTTGCAGTCGCGCATCATGGCCGCGTAGCCAGGCCGCCAGTACGTTATTGCCCTTAGGTATTTTCCTATGGGCATGTGTCACCTGAAATAAATGGTATTATTATTATTAATAATAATAATTATGAAAATTACAAAACCTGCCATATTAAACACTTGCTGCTTAGGAAGATTTTTTTTTTACAAATAGACTTTGACAATAAATTCACTGGAGCAGTACCTACAGAGTAATTCACGTTCTCAAAATAATAACTAGGATTTCACGTTGGTTCACTCCTGAAAATACAAAAAAACAAGTAAGCAATTTTTATTTATTTTTTGTTCTCCACGAGCTGGTTCTCGCCCATTTTGGCTGATAAACTTGACTAATTACCCTACTACGGCAAACCCAAGGGAGGGTTATGATTTGAACAGGCTACGTATGTATGTGTTCCCGCAGGCATTACCGCAGCCTCCCACCAAGAGGCCCGAGGACGGCTGCTGCGTGCGCGGCCTGTACCTGGAGGGCGCGCGCTGGAACATGGGCGACCTGTCGCTCGAGGAGAGCAAGCCTAAGGAGCTGCATGTTCGTGAGTACAGCGGCGTATCTATACAGTCATGGGATCGGGTTCGATTCCTGAGTTAAGCAGCAGCTTTTTCAATAAACAAAATCTATGCAGTTTTACTTTTCTTCAAAATTGAGTTCATCGTTAAGTTTCGAATTTAGCCCTGAGGTGTCATCGCAAAATCATGTTCATTTAGGCGACTGACATTATACAGCGTGTTCCTTTTGATATCCCATAACTCTTAACATATTTTTTTTGATGTGAAACATCTTTATCGAAGGGATAGACCGACTGTTGGCGTGCGACGCAACGCCAACGCCAATGTTGGCGACGGTAAACTGTCCCATCGAAATTATTATGTACAGGTAATATGCGTATATTACCTGTACATAATAATTTCGATGTTTCACATCTGCCACGCGTCCCGCGACGGTGCATTTTTTTTTTAAGCTTCACATAGCAGACATGGCACTTGACTCTCGATGTGTGTATCTAAGTTTCATTGATAAGTACGAGTAAATCAATAACATCCAAACCAATAATTCATATTTAAAGCTAAGAAAATTTGACGTTGTAATTATTTTTTATGAACAAAAATAGTCTGAAACAAATGTTTTTTTTATATATTTCACGTAAGGGTGTTTTACATAAATAATCGATGTGATGTAAAATATTAAAAAGACTGAAAAGGATCATTTGTAATACTCTCAATTCCATGCAGCTGAGTATTTATTTTGGATTTATGATGATTCCAAAAGTCGTCCCATAAGGTTTTTTTCCGATAGGAAATAACTTTTTTTAAAGTTTTTTTTTACAACATCCACATGCAACTCTGCACTCCCCCACTACTGGCGCAGCTAACGCTTAGGTCTTAACATAGTCACTTTCTAAAAGTGCTACTTCTTGCATTAAACTTTAAAGTTTTCTAAAATATTTTTAGCACACATATAAAAATGACCAACATTGCTTCCTCCAACAGAAATGGCGATCTTATACATGAAGCCGGAACAAAATCACAAACTGCCGCAGGGTGCGTACGAGTGTCCCACGTACAAGACGTTAGTCCGGGCGGGAACGCTGTCCACTACGGGCCACTCCACCAACTACGTGATGACCATCGAGTTGCCAACACATAAGCCGCCACTGCATTGGATCAAGAGAGGCGTTGCGCTGTTTTGTGCACTTGATTATTAGGGCTTTCCACACCCTACGTCCTAACCGAAAGGCACAGTCGCGAAAATCCGTGATTACGCGATCGTTTACCGAATGATGATGATCGCGCGAGTATGTCATATTAATACTATTAAATGAGCAAGAGTAAATTACTAATCAATACTATTAAGAGTAGTTAGTGATAGTGAGTGGCGTGACCGTCAGACGGCCAGGTCGAGTTCGAACCCAAGGCACGTACCTCTGACTTTTCGGATTCATAAGGGATATTTCTGGACGGTATGTGAAGTTATTTTAGAGGCCCATGGGCGGCTTTAAAACTCTGACAACAGGTTAGTCACTAATTACACGAAAAGAAGAAGAAGAAGCAATATTTGTAATCATGTTCACGAAAAGGCCTCCAACGATTTCGATGAAAGTTGCAATATTTACAACTTTCACTTTGTTTACGGGGGCGAAAAATCTCGCTAGGTCTCATATCTGGGAAAATTCTTTCTCTATTTTCACCCGAGCAGAGCTCGCTCGATCATAAAACGAGCACTTCATGTAAACGAGCGCGACGATAGCGTACTTGCGCGACAGTCGCTTTCGGTTAGGACGTGGCCTCATTCTGACCTTTTTGTTAGTCTGAAGACTGACTGACATTGACTGACTACATTAATACATGTCTTAACAGCCGGTTATGTTCGTACTGCCGATATTCAGCACCCGCACAACTAGGTACTATGTCTTAATACTCGTTGAAAGAATCAAAGGCGTGTCGCAGTTTTTTGTTTATCATCATTTCAACCGAAAGACGTCCACTGCTGGACACAGGCCCCCCCCAAGCACCGCCACTTCAACCGGTCCTGTGCTTCCCTCATCCAGCGGACTTTATTATTTAGCGTAATATTTCTATAATTATTACTGTTAATTAATAATATTATAAAGAGGTAAAATTTGTTTCTTTGTAAGTAGGGGGTAATCTCCGGAACTGCCAGTCGGATTTGAAACATTCTTGTTGCATTGGATAGCCCAATTGTTGAGGAAGGTGATGGGCTCGCGGACGAAGTCACGGACAGACTAGAATTTTATATTCTTTAACCTGTTGCTTAGCAAACCAAATAAATACCTTAACACAGCTAAGTATTAATTAACTGTTTTAAAATGCAAAAGAGTTGTTGCGCATTAGAGTTGTTTTCCTTGGTTTTAACTCATTTTTTTGTTTTTTAGTAACTCAATGTTGCTAAATCACAATATCTGGAACGAACACGATGTGTTCCACAGTTTATTACTAGAAATCTTTTCATCATAGCCCGTTTTGTTAGATTTCAGTTTGACTTTAAAATACCTGCAATTAAATTAATCTTAAGTATTTCTATTTCGTTCTCACTTCAACGTCGCGAAAATGACAAGGACAGACACTATTTATAAACCGCATGTATTTAACTGAACCTCAAATAAATCCCATTTTGCGCTCCTATTAATATAAATATGATTGAACATCCTAATATAATGATTGCGTCTCTTTTTGTGAACCTGTTATAATAATTTCTATTTTGAGATCCTAAAAATATTAAATAGCTAAGTAACGACGACCAACTTCGATGCAGCGTTCCACGTTCACACTTCTAAACTAAGTGCTCATACGTCCCGGTTACCGGGTAGCCGGTGCCGGGTACCGGCGGCGGGTACCCGGCGGCTAATTGTATCGGCATGTAGGTTATCTTACGCTGGTACGTGTGAAAGATAACGTACATGCCCATACACTTAACCGCCGGGTACCCGGCAACCGGGACGTGTGAAAAGGCACTAACCCATTTGGTCGGGGTGACCAGCTTAGTTACTGCTACCAACTGTGAGAAAAGGTCTGAAAGTGAAAAAGAAGCTCAATTATTTAAAAAAGTTTTCATTATTAGAAACGCAGAAAGTTTGAGAGGTTCATTAATTTTAAAAAGTGTCCATCATTATTCATTATTATTGTCTAATGATGGACACTTCTTAAAATTAAATGATGATCATGTTTTTACAGGATCATTTAATTATTTTCCTTTGTAAATGTTAAGTTTTGATGTGACTTTGAACATAAACTTGTAAAGTCGTTTTACAATTAACAAAGGAAGGAACTATGTTATCTTTTAATCTATTCCGTAACGAAGTTACGATTGTTAGTTGTAGTTGGTTGTTATTGTAAATTAATATATTATACCGTATTGTTATGTTCTGTTAATGTTTTTCTCTAATAAAGAAATGATAAATTGTTACTTTTGTTTTATTCATTCTTCTTCTTTGTCTTGTTGATAACACGGCAGTGTATTAGGCTGAGGGTATGCTGAAACGCAGGTGACGCAGCACAGCACAGTACAGATTTTGCAAGGTAGGGCAGGCGAGGCAGGCATAGGCCGCGAGCGCATGCTGCGACGCAGCTACACAGACACGTTCGCGTCCTTCTCGTAACTACTACAAACAATAGACGATTGCAACAAAATTAGGAATCAGTGGTTAAAAAACACGTGAAGACCCACACGCGTCACGCAAAAATCTGTGTCGGCACTACAACGAGACGCCGAGCAGGACAGTGACATGTCTGCGTCACAGGTGCCTGCGCCGCAGCGTACGCAGCTCGCAGTAAGTTCATGCATTACAAAATCTGCTCTGCCCTGCGCTGCGTGGACCTGCGTCACCTGCGTCTCAGCATACGCTTAGACTAAAATTCTGCTGGCTCAAACCATGCCACTTCTGTGGCATCGTCCGTCGGTCGCAGCGCAGAGGTCGCTATGGCTGCATTTTTGGGGCACAGAGGGCAGAATAGGTGGAACATAGTCTACGCCACAGTTCTACATCCACACCCTGCTGCCGTACCATAAAATTAGCCCCACAAATTTCGTGAATTGAGTCTTATGAACATTCATTCATTAGAATTTCAAATAGCTACTGATTGTGAGCGGTACAAATCAATTGTTTCAATTGTTATACCAGAATACCCACAAAATTTCGCGGATTTATATTTATTTATATTTTTTATTAATTTTCTATATGGCACCTCTTTAGGTGAGCATCAGGTGACTCATGAGCTATCCGAATATCAAAAATATTTGTCAAGGTCTTAAGGAGGCGGCGTGAAAATTTAATCGTTGTCACAATGTATCTTCGAAAACGTGAATAGTAGATTATGCAAAGGGGATAGTCTCTTATATAGCGGGCGCAGTATAAAAACGAAAACGAAGGATTCTCCGAGGGAGTTAAGATAAGAATCCTGAGTGCAGCGTGGGATTCAAGGTCGCCCAAGACGAAGGCACCTTTATCCCCGAGGAGAATACTCTACTTTTCACACCGTCTACGAGACAATAAAAAGCAATAGTACTAGAATCACAGTATTTATTAAAATTACAATTACAGTTAAAGTCAGAATTTTAATTCGATTCCAGATTTGACATTAGCTACTGTCATTTTGTGAAATAATGATACCACATATAATAGTGTAGTGATGAACACAAAAATCGATAAACAATCAGTGTGCCAATTAAAGACTAAATTATTGATTTTTATTTAAATAAATACATAATTATTCATAATAATTATTTATTAATTAGTAATCGCTGCTCTATTTTATAAAAAGTTAATATTTTTGTTTTTATATTAAAAACAAAACTTATAATAAAAGAGCCTAGATAGTTTTCAGTATTGGCAACCCGTGCGCGCTCGTGCAGCTATCGCCATTTTGTTTATCGTGTCATTCGGCTTCATTCTCCCAGTCTGATTGCACGAATATCTTATTTCATTGCGAATCGATATTTAGTTGGGTTTTTGTTAAAGTGTTGTTACGTTGTGTTTGTTGTTACGTTTATAGTTTTTTGTGAACTTTGAGTGAATCTATTTGTTTTGGTTTTTCATCAAAATGGATCCTCAGCCAAGTACATCACAAAAAGACGTGGATGTTTTCTTGTCCCCAAGAAAAAAACGTCCACGAAAAGCTTTCACTGTTACTGAAAATGTAATGATCCGCAACGCCTACAAATACGTGAAAAATGAAATTTCTGCGCAATTTTTTCTTCTTCTTTGAAGTTGTGGAAGAAAATGAATGTATGAGCAAAGTTGCTGACATATTGGGAATAACCTCACGCTCTGTTTGTAACGTTTTGAAGGAAGTAAATAAAGGTGCGCCGCCAACTCCTCCTAAAAAAACTGGACCAAAGCGAAGTTTCAAAGATAAAATTGATGAATTTACATTCTCTGCAAAACGAAGAATTGTTCATCAGTTCTTTTACCAAAATGAACCTCCAACCATTGCAAAAGTTAGTCAATCAGTCAGACAGTATTATTTTATACCTACATCTTTTATATATAAGTAATGATTCCAAGCTATTATAAAACTTACTATTTTAGATTTTACAAGTGTTGAACGATGATTCAGAAATGCCCAAGATTTCCAAAGACACCCTCAGAAAAATTTTGAAGCATCTTAATTTTAAATTTGTTGCACGGTCACGCAAGAGCACACTTATTGATCGAAATGATATAATAACATGGCGCCAGCGTTACTTGCGATCTATATGTCAGTTTCGACGAGAAGGGAGACATATATATTATCAAGATGAAACTTGGGTTAACGCAAGTAAGGCTAACATTTATACACAAAATGAATTTATATACATTTTACATTAAATTTAATAGTAATATTGAATGTTCATGTACTATATTTATTTTAAGGTCATACTGTAAAAAAATCTTGGGTGGACACGAAAGTTACATCATCTCGACAAGCGTTTTTGAAGGGATTGACCACTGGATTAAAAAATCCATTTGGGAAAGGCAAACGTCTCATAATTAGCCATATAGGTAGTGAAGAAGGCTTCCTGGAAGAGGGGCTCATGATTTTTGAAGCAAAGAAAAATTGTGAAGATTACCATGATGAGATGAATGCAGTTTGTTTTGAGGAGTGGTTCGCTGGAGTCTTACCAAAATTAAGACCAAACTCAATTGTGGTGATGGATAATGCACCTTACCACTCCCGAAAATTGGAAACGGCACCAAAAATGAGCTGGAAAAAAGCTGCCATTCAAGATTGGCTTTTAAATAAACATATTCATTACGAACCAGATATGGTTAAAGCTACGCTTTTAGAACTGATTCCACATAACGAGTCTTTTAATAAGTACGCTGTAGACGAAATGGAAGCACAACATGGGATCACGGTTTTAAGACTGCCCCAATTGAAAATTGATATGGGCGCAGGTAAAGGGGCTAGTAGCTCAAAATAATAAAACTTTCAAATTGACAGACGTGAGAAATTTATTTCAGTAAGGCATTCAAAAAATTACGGCTACCGAATGGTCTAAATGCGTATCCCATGTTGTCAAAGAAGAGGAAAAAATGAGTAGGCTAGATATGTTAATTGACAATATCACAGACACATCTATATATATAAAAATTAATCCCTCTTTCCCTTGGTCACGGCATCACGCTAAAACGGATGAACGGATTTGGGTGAAATTTGGGATATGGATAGACTTTGACCCGGAGAAGGACATAGGATACTTTTTATCCCGATATTCCCACGGGATCGAGACTTATGCGGGTGAAACTGCGGGGCGCAGCTAGTTTATAATAGATGTTACAGAAAGTGACAGCGATAGCGATAGCGATGACGGCGACAATATATAAAATAAATTATTACCATAATACATCTATCTGTTTTATTTGTCATGTTCCTTCATGATCACATTTTTTTATTTATTTCACACACAATTATAAAAGAAAAGTCTCAGATCGTTAATTAATCGTCAAAACTAAATTATCGGTTCAGAAATATTTAATTTCCTGATATACTTAGTTTACTAGAGTAAAATTATAAACGAGAAGAATCGATCCGGAAATATTCCATTTCCATATCGAATATTTCGCAACGTCACTATTTAGTACTTGTCATAACGTTGCAACACTGAAATTGTCAAATCTGGAATCGAATTAAAATTCCGAGTATAGTAGACCTATTTCAAACAATTAAATGTTAACCTTTTGAACGCCAGAGCAAAAACACATGAACCTGCCCTCAACGCCAAGCCACAAATTCCGCGCAAATATCTACGAAAGAAATAGGGATTCCAATACTACATCGATATTCGATTGTATTTTTATTTCGTCGCCGATTTCAAAATATAATGTCCTTATAACATTGCAATTTAATGCAAAATTACACTTCCTCCTACTATAGTAATAGTTATACATTATTTACAGAGTTGTATAACACTGTAATAACAGTTATGAGACGACAATATAATTAAATGTAATAACTATAGGCACAACACTATTCTTTATCTGCTGTCTTCTATTTGTGACCATGGCGTGGACGGCCCGCCATTTTTATGACTATTTCGCTTTCGAAATAAGGATGTAGCAACGTAATATCTCGCTTATCGATGTGTTCTCGTACAATATTATTTTAAAATAAATAAAACAAGGTTTTTTTAATTAGGTACATTTATAATCTTTATAACTCCGAATGTTCAAACAGTTTAAGTATAGGTATAGTATAAGTTCAAAATTATTCAAATAGTTTAAGAAGGTATGTAATCAACGATAATAGCATACAACATTTTAATTAAATGTAATACAGTATGTACTTATTTGTGTTTATTTTTAACTTCTATAAATCAGGCATAAAAAAGTAACAAATCAAAACATTAACGATTATAATTCGAATCGATATGTTACAGCCAAAGTAATAAATGCAATAATAAAATACTATTTAATCACTTTGCCTGTAACGTAATTATATATTTATCACAGTTACAGTCATTAAATTCGCACTCATTATATCAGTCACTTAATATAAAATAAATATTTTGATATTGTTCATTTTCTTCACTAATCTCTGATCGCCTGCCCTTGTGACGTCACGATGTTGTCGTCTATCTGTGACCATGGCGTATGAGGCACTGATAATTCGGGTTGAGTTAGGGATGCGCCCGAGTCAGGATTAGCGAATATCGAAATTCGACCTAACCAATTTTATCTTTGACTATGTAGCTATAAAAATGTTTTTTTAAGACATTCTATAAAACTAATGCTGTTTTATCCTCGTACCAAATTATATCTAAAATAATACATTCCAGAGGAAAGTTTTAAAACGATCTTTGATGTACATTTATGATATTATCTAATATGCGCTACATCACTAGCGGTCACATATTTATGATAGTGGCGTGTGAGAACATTCTTTTTTAACAATTGATTTCTTACTTTTTAATGTAAAATTTCTCAATATCTATAAAGCTATTTAATTCGTTTAATAGAAATAAACAAGAATTAGAGCTTCTATTTTAAGGTAATATAAATAAACAGGCATTAATGTTCACCTTATTGGTGATGTTCTTCAGAAAGTCTAGGTGCGTAGTACTCTCAACCGGCGGGCGTGTATTGGTCATATATGTATGAACGTAAACGAGGCAAAAGGAGTATGTAAGGATCGTAGCAGGTGGCGTTCTGTAGTTTCTGCCTACCCCCATGGGAAGAAGGCGTGAGTTTATAAATAAATAAAATAAATAATGTTCAAATTGTTTATTTCGTGTTTCTGTATACCGCTTTTTCTGTCACGTATTTGTGTCGTTGGCGTCCAGGGACAGTTTTCGCTTGTCACGTATATGTGACCATGGCGCCCAAAAGGTTAAAGGTAATGTGTGATACATTGGACAGTTGTGGAAAGACGAAGTTATGTTTTTATTCGGTACATTTATTGAAGTTGAGGTAGACTTTATTTGAGTATTACTATTAAGTAAAGTTTCAGAAACTTGGGTCTGCTGAGGACCATTTTGGATCGTGAAAGTTGGTGAAAGTGGTGCTTGAGGCAGCGGACTAGATGAATAGTGTTTTGATGTGGAAGGTTGTGGTGACAAAGGTGTCCAAGGATCAGTTATCAACGGTGTTTTTAGTATGATGGTGTCACCAATGCGGCAGCTTATTTTATCCTTATTTTATATAGAATTTTCAATGTAACCCTCTGCCACTACATCAGATTTCCAGCCATCGTGTCTTTTAATCTGGGTCATGTCTGCTCCTGAATCCGCCAATAGAGTAGCCGGTGTTCTCCTGAAACAATGGCCCTTGTAGAGCTATTTCGCAATTTCTTTCGGCATGCTGCTGATCGTATTTTTCCAATGACTTGCCTGGCGCACTTGCCATTATTATAAGCTACGAAAAATCCGTTAGTGTTTATATTAGAGGAGCGTAGAGCTTGGTACTTTTCGATAAGTCTTACGTATTCTCCACGGACTAGGCATTACTGTTCTTTCTTTGATTTTGTATCTGGCAAATTTACCAGCAACAAATCTGAATGTTTTTCGATAATTTGTATATAATTTTTGATGCTTATTGTTGACCTGAGTGAGCATCGAATAGATGCACCATAGGCTACTTGGCTTCTTTGTACATGATAAATGCTGGAAATAGACTAAAAGCACTGATTTAGATACAGACTTGACGCCCTTTGCAATGTTCCATTTGTAAAAATCGTCGTAGGCTTTCATGTACGATTCCTTGGACTTTTCTAGGAGTAGATTGTCGAGCTCGGATTTAATGTATTCCGCAGTCAAATCACTATCGTCACTCGACATTTTTGTGGGAATTTGTAGTTAAGTAATTTGTTGTATAACAAAGCAAAGCAATTTTCAGTGTTCGCGCCTCTTTTTAATTTGTGTTCTATTTTTCTTTTATTTATTTTCTAGGTATTCGCGGTGGCCAGTTCGATTTTCGAACAATTTATTTTTTAGTGCAGATCTGAATGGTGAATGCCTGGAATTAGTATGTACCTACCATGGTATAATAATATATGGTATTCTCTTCCCGTGACAGGTGGGTCACGTGATTGGCCTAAGAATACGTCATCAGTTGCGATGCGGCTCTCAAACTTTTTTAGTGGGGGAAAAAGATAAAAATAATACAACTGGTACTCAATTTTTATCATTTTTAATAAATCGACATATTTGATAATTTTTGTATTTTTTTACTTTGCTTCTTTTTTAATTGATTGCATATTATGGTTTTATTTAGTTCCCTCACTCGTAGATAGGTCCTCGTTCGAACTAAACAGAGTACTACTTCATAATGAATTTGAGGATACAAGTCCTTTGTGGCATCATGAACAATCCGAGTCAAATTTGTGAAAATGAAGTTTTCATCGTGCAACGATTCACCGTGGTATTGATTAAATTCTCTCTCCATTATATCAGCAACCTTGATCAATTCTTTGCAAGGGTAAATTAGTTGTCCCCTAGATACAAAAAAAATCCAATCACAAGCTACGCTACCTGGATCAATCTTTCGTGTCTCGTCTCCAAGATGTAGATATTTTCGTAAAAACCTGAAAGCAACATAACCACTTATATATTTTAGACCTTGATCTCTGATTTCTTCAGCAGCTATTTGCGTTTCGATATTTTCAAGTAATAGGTTTTCTTCATTAGTCGGAATATATGAACTAAGATCGTGATTAAAGTCTACAGCATCTTCGCTCACTTCGGCGATATCCATTAGCATTTCTATATCTTTAAGTAACTGCTCTTCATCTACAGTCGGTTTATACGTGCTGAGATCATTTTCGATTGATGAGATCAAATTATTGTCTTCGGATTCAGTGTCGTCATTGTTAGATTTTAAGTATCGATTTAACACGTTCGTTATAATAGAATCATCTTCACGATCTTCCAGTGGAGTTACTAAACAGGATATGGTAGGATCATCTCGAGTGTTGCTTGTATATTATATATTGGGAAAAGAAAAAAACCTTATTACACCGCCTTTTTTACTTCTGTTTTTACAGTTTAGTATGGAACAATTAACCATTTTTGTTGTGTATCTTTCACAGTTTACACAATTTTCCTTTTCACAATAACCAATGTTTGGGAACCACAGTATTTTGCTCACCGAGCGAAACAACGCTATAGATATGAGCGACACGACAATATCGATCAAATGGCGAACCGTCAGTATGACACTTGTCAATTCTATGTGTGGCCACTGTGTGTAATTGAATTACCCGTGCAAAATACATTTGTAACTTAACAAAGCAATTACGAACTGTTGAAATGTTCATTAATTTAAAACTAAATAGATGAATCACACGAGTTACTAAATAGTTAAGCTAGTTAGTAATTTACTTTATTTTCATTAACTAAATGAGAAAGTTCCTAAATTTACTGAAAAGGACAATCAATGGCAACACTTATCGTGACATAGTCTTAGGCCATCGTGGGAAGAGAATACCAGGCGAAGCATATTATTATACCATGGTACCTACTACCCATCGTAAATGTTTGTATGCGATTTCTACTTTATGTTCAAAATTCAAATCACATTGATGACCAGCGGGTCCTAATGAAATTCAGTACAATATTAATGCCCTGCTAGACCTCAGGTCTTAAATGACTTACTTTGGGTTAAGTTTTGCATGACATATAATTTGATATTGTCGAGCAGGTGGTGTGAAAAACTATAAAAACAACACTTTAGACAACACAACACTATCATTGTAATTTTAATACATACTTTTATTCTAGTACTATTGCTTTTATTTTCTCGTAGACGGTGTGGAAAGTAGAGTATTCTCCTCGGGGATAAAGGTGCCTTCGTCTTGGGCGACCTTGAATTCCACGCTGCACTCAGGATTCTTAACTCCCTCGCGAGTTAACGCTAGAATCCTTCGTTTTGCTCGGGATTCAATACGGCGCCCGCTACATAAGACACTACTTTATCCCCTTAGTGGATAACTCACTATAAGGATTTAAAGCAGTTGAGACTGCCACGATGGTGTAGCGCGTCTACTACGTTTGTGCAAAACCGAACTGACGGCTTTCGCGCCGTCATTCGCAAGAAAACTGCGTCGCTGTTGTCAAGGTTGTGGGCGAGTGGCAACAGCATTCTAAAAACGATGGCGGAGAGTATCGACTCGGCGATTATCAAAAATTTTGTGAGAAGGACAACAATAATTTGGGGGTGTCCTTTTCACAATAAATACTATTTATTCTATCTTCTTCTCTATTATATTTTAACTACTAACACTAGTAAAGAATATAATTTAATTACGACTGTATTGCCCGAAGGGTTAGGCAGTGCACCAATTACGTTTGTCTCATGTAATAGCGGGCGAGCCTATTGCCATCAAACGGGCACTAATCTAGACACCGGGCTGCTACTGAGAAATTCCATCTGAAAAAACAAAATAATACTTTGGTCGACCTAGGTATCGAACCCGAGATTTCATGCTCAGCAGTAGCGCTTGCGACCGATAGACTAGCGAGGCAGCATAGAGTAACATTTATGCTTATAACCACAATTATTGCCCTAATCTCTTCGTAACACAAACACAGCCAATTCAACTAACTTAGAAGTAAATCTTTTTCTTTTCGTTGGTTAGTGACTAACTTGGTGACAAAGTTTTAAAGCGGCCTATGGGACTCTGACTTGGCTTCACATGCCGTCGAGAAATATTTCTCAGGCATACCGGTTTCCTCGCGATGTTTTCTTTCACCGTTTTTGAAGGAAATTATAATTATACAATACGCATATTAATCCGAAAAGTCAGAGGTGCGTGCCTTGGGTTTGACCTCGAGACCTATGACTCTATGAAATAAATAAAAAATAGTAATGAAATTAATAGTTGTTCAATGTTACAATTACCTGTAATTTACTCGCAGTGGGTGTCCGGCACTTACACAATTAGTAACAACCACCTGAATGAAGTCTTAGGCATTCTTTTTACTTGCCTTATCTCTTGCAAGTTGCACTTTGACTTTTCCAAGTCCTTTTTATTAGGCAGAATTGATCGCTATATTCAAATCAAGTTATAGGTACGTAAAATATGCAGTGTATTTTAAAAAGGTGAAAGAAAATAATAAATAAAAATAGTACATTATTACCGCGGCCTGAAAAAAGGGTATTGAAAATGTGAGCCATCGTGAGTCCATTATTGCCTGGTTGTGGCTTGTATAGTACTTTTCACAAATAAGGTGCGGAAATGCTAAGTAAATTAATTATAAATTCCAGAATCAATGACGAACAACGATAATTTTTCATGCGCCATTTGTTTTTTTTTTTGTATTTTAAACAGCTCTATTTGCAAGTCAAATCGAAATTTAAATAAAATCTTAGAAAAGTTACCTCCTTGATTGCCATGTGTCAAAGTAAAAACTTCGTTCCATTATGGTTCCATTTTTAAATTACACAACAGATATGAGTTTCCATAGTAATTTATTTGGCCGCTAAACACGACAGGATATTCATACTAACCGGCCGGCCGCCTGCTCGCATGTATTTGGCTAGAACAGCATTTTCGATTTATCTCGAAGAAGTTTGTCAAAATAATGCTCGGATTTCCAAGCATGTTTGAGAAAGTGTGGAAAATAAACATGTGCTTAAATAAAATTGCATTGTGAATGTGAGGACTAAGTGACTAATTACTTTTTTCCTGTTTTTCCTTTCTCAGTTTTATTTTATTTATTTAATTGTATTAATAGTTGTGTGGTACCTGCAGTTTAAGTACTTTATGCAGCTTATAGGTACCAAATTTCCTTTCATAGGTATTTTTCGTCGAGTCGTTGAGATTTGAATTAAAACACCAACTAAAATAAATAAAAGCCAAGCAACATGTATAAGAATTTCTGTACGTTGACTAGAACCAGTCTTCTAATAAGCGGCCCAATAGCGAGCAGCTCAGATTCAAAACATTACATGTGTGTGACTCACTTACTTACTGATAGATGTTTACGGCTTGAAAAGTTAATTGCAAATTATTATTTACTAGCGGGCGTCACGCGGTTTCACCCACGTAGTTCCCGTTCCCGTGGGAGTACGGGGATAAAATATAGCCTATGTTACTTGCTGATAATGTAGCTATCCATTGCTGAAAGAATTGCTCAAATCGGTCCAGTAGTTTTTGAGTTTATTCGTTACATACAAAAATACAAATCTTTCCTCTTTATAATATTAGTATAAAGTATAATATAGATGTACCTACATTGTTTGCTTATTTATATAATGTATGATGGATAATATACATGAATAATATACAATATTACGAATACAAGTTATATTTAAGTGATTTAGGAGTGTTCTTGTAGCCAATGTGAGTACCAATACAAAGCATTGCTGGTTTAGGGTTGAACCTCATCTAGCAGTACGGAATCGCCTTTTTCCGTCGCCCTTTCTCTTTCTGTCGCTTAGAACCGCCATTTGCTAGACCGAGACAGAAAGCATAATGCGATAGCACGCGGCGGAATCCTCGAGGCGATCGGCATCACGGACAAAATGCAATGGTCGGCAGGGAGACTCCGGAACGCTGAGGCGCGCAATAGCATGCTAACGCATCCTTTCACCGCCGATCACTTGCTATCGCATGCTGTCTCAACATATTGTCCATGAACCGCTCTCTGCTTCCAAAAAGGATGAACCCAGTATCTCCGTTTTATTTTGCGAATGCGTTTCTTTTTATTATTTTGATTTTGCATTTCTTGCAAAATACACGCTAGAATCACTGCTCTTTCTTCCGTGGTCCTATCCATCTCGCGCTTGAAACTAAACTGATCATGAAAGAACGCAGCAGTATGCCACCCATGCTGCAGCATGCTGACGCGTGCGATCGCCTTTTTTGTCTGCGGAATGCGACAGCGCGCGTTCGCATGCGGCAGTATACTGCAGCACGTGGTAGCACAGGCGGAACAAATGCGATTCCGTGCTGCCAGATGAGGTCCAACCCTTAATGGTACAAAACAAACATGAACCTGTATCAAGACTGTATGTATGCATGAAAAAAATAAAAAATCTACAAAATGCCTGATTTTTTCAGAAAAATGCCTGCCAATTGTAAAAAAAAAACCAAGTCTTTAATAATACGCATCAGATCGTTTTAAAGACCGATATTTATTCAAAATAAAAAGTATGAACAATTTACGACCACTAAACTAATTTAGAAAAAACGAACTTACTACACTTAGTGATATTTTTCGGAAGACTTTTTTTTTCAGAAGTACTTTTTCATAAAATATATAAATCTTCACACGAAACGTTTGTAAAGTTTTCTTGGGTTAAAATAACGCATTTACCAACTCTAGTCAGGCGATTCCTTTCTTTACTCAACTGTGCATTTATTAGGGAAATTCAAATATGTCTGTCTTAGCTTAGCGTCGCGGCGCTTTTTCGGTTAAGACGCCCGTCTTATCCATAAAATACCTGTCAGATGGTAACACTAATTGCAGCCCACTCCCTCTTAAAGAGAAGACGCCTGTGTTCCAGCAGTGGGAACATTAGAGGCTGATTATGCATAGGTAACAATTAACCTTTGATTTACATAGTCGCCAAACCGAAATTCATGTCTGATGATCTTAAGCCATCTGAAGGTAATAAAAATGCTAAACTTAGCACCCAAACTCATGTCTTGACGAATGGACAAAAAACACCTACACACCAAAAAGCCTGACGAAACAAAAAAGTGAAAAACTCATTAAAAGTGAAGTTTCTTAACAAATTTAATGGAACTCGACTTTTATTTTTATTTGATTCAAAGGCAGCGCCTAATTGCTGAGTGTTCATTGTACGTCTTCCGCAGCCATAACTTTTATTATTAAATGCTAATTAATTATTATTAAAGAAAGAAAAATATTTTCTGCGCACCGTTTAGAAAGTATTCGTGTTGTAGGGACTCAGTATTTTTGTAGCTTTAGATTTACGTTTAAAAAAAATACTTCATTACTAAGGTTTGTAGATGCTTGACTTTGTTTTGGCGGATCTTCACGATTTTCAAAAATATAGGAAAGGCTAGAACTAACTCTCACAGAAATAAGTGATAGAAATTAAATGTGTTTTGCGTGTGAATGTGCGTAGTACTCACAACCGGCGTTTGTGTATTACCAATTTATGAACGTAGTTGAAGCAAAAAGAGTATTTAAAGGTGGCGCTCTGTAGTTTCTGCCTACCTACATTAGAAGAAGGCGTATGTGTATGTATGAAATTAACCTATGTTTCATTTCATAAACCTACGTCAATCAATGCAATTTAAAACTTAGTACCTGAGCGACCGAGTTTTGCTCTGGTGAAAATAGAGAATGCTCATTTAATTGTGTACGAAAGTTCATACTAATCACATTTATAGTACACACGGCTACACATCAACCTAGACTGTTTAGACTTTGGACCATTAGAAGTTGAACGCTGCGAATTGTGTGAGAGGGTGCAATATGTTTTTATTATTTCGTCCCACTCACGCACGTCGTTTGCTGAGCAAACTATATTATATCTAAAGCCCCTGACGGATATTCTTGGGTTTTTTATTAGGTTTATAGGTAGTTGAATATGTTATGTTGCCACATCTACAATCATCGAGAACCAAATAGGTAGTTACGTAGTGAAATGCAATGAAAACTGATACTGTATTGTTTACATATATGACCGACTCCGCGAGAGATCAACTCTAATTATTAAATCTTTTTACGTTTATTATCTCGCGTACATTTTTTTTTAAGTCGGGAATTTTAAAATTTATTCTATCCTTTTTCAACAATTACTTTTTTTCCCGTAGTGGGTTTTTTCAAAATGTTTAATTTTGCTTATTATTTCCAGATCATACAATCCAA
Organism: Omphaloscelis lunosa; assembly: GCA_916610215.1. NCBI lineage: Eukaryota > Metazoa > Arthropoda > Insecta > Lepidoptera > Noctuidae > Omphaloscelis > Omphaloscelis lunosa. The sequence goes on from OU744248.1 coordinate 3,067,244, forward strand.
TTTGTTAGTATTTACATAAATATCTTAACACTAGTGTTAGTACATGATAATATTTGGCAAATTTTGGTCATAATTACTAATAATGTCAAAATCACTACAATTATACAGTTACAGAGTTGTTGTTGTTAAGGTTGTTGTTCAGGTTGAAGCGCGTAGAGAAAACATCACTTAGTTCGCGTAAGTAGGTTTGGTGCGTATAAATTGTGTTTACAACTAATATTGTTAACGATTCCTTTCTCTAATGTTACTCACCGCGTAGCAGTAATCACACTCGCTGAGTTATTCTAATCTATCTATATGTATGTGATAACATGACACACGTCTGGTGCAAGCCACCGCGTCAGCAAAACATGTACAGTGTAAGACTGTAAAACAATAATGTCAAAATCATTAATGATACAATAACCAAATATGCAATAATGAATTAAATATTATTTCAAGGCACGGTTTGAAGGTAATACTTGATGTATCGAGTCGCTTGAATCGACCAAATGTATCTAATGATAAAAAAGAGTATGTAAGGATCCTAGCATGTGGGGTTCTGTAGTTTCTGTCTACCCCCTTGGGAAAAAGTAGTTGTAGTGAGTTTATGTACATATGTGTAAATAAGTTATACCTATCAGGTATATAATTTTTCTGAATGAGCAGTGATTATATTTCTCTTTTAATCTTCAAGGAGGTACACACGGCTACACATCAAGCTATACATACATTTCCAGTATAAGCTGACCTCGCATTGTACGGAAGTCATTTACAATGTGAGATCAGCATAAACTAGACATGTGTAGCTTGATATGTAGCCGTGTGTACTTTTCCTACTCAAAGATTACAGTGTTGAGTCACGATACAAAAATAGATAAACCAGTTCGGTGAACTATCAAGGTCGATTTTTTGTTGATTTCTGTACCATGAATACAAAAAAAAAATACATGGCTGTCTCAATGGTATTCTCATTGACTTAAGACATGTAGATAACATTATTAAGCTGGATGGAATGTGGGGAATGAAAAATGACTGGAAGGTTTTTAACCGACTTCAAAAAAAGGAGGAGGTTTTCAGTTTGTCGGAATATTTCTTTTATGTATGTTCCCCGATTACTCGAAGACGGCTGAACCGATTTGAAAAATTATTTTTTGTTTGAAAGGGTCTTTCAAGTTGGTCCCATTGTCATTTGGTCGCGATCTGATAATGGGAACTTGGAGAAATCGAGGGAACTCTTCAAATATTGTAGGCACACCTATAACGATTTGGGTATTTTGTATAGTAATTCATGCATTTGCTCTCAAAAAGCACCATTTGGTAAAGTGAAACTGATGAATTACAAACCAATCCATGAAAAGTGGAAACCGACTACCAAACTACAAAGTGAAAAATAACTTTAATTTCGGAAGTCTGTGGCAAAAAACTTAAATACTGATCCAAAGACACCAACTTCCGAAATTTTAAGTGATTTTTCACTTTGTAGTTTGGACTCCCGGAGTGCCACTGTTTTTTTTACATATTGCCAATTGAGATGAACCGGGCACAAAGGTGTGAAGCACATGATAAAAATATGACAACAAAAATAATAGCAACCTAAAAGATAACAAAATAATCTCAAGATAATATTTGTCATTTTTATTTCTTTAATAATATTTATATTCTGTAATAATTGCACACGGCAATAGAATCTACATTCTACATACAATAATCTACCAATAATTAGCGCTGCGCCTTATTTAATTAGGACTATTTAAAATAATAGATTATTCTTATGTGTCACACGGTCACGGCACGGTCGCCGTGCCTTGTGAAAGCTGTCTATTTAGCTGATACATTTCTACTTTACACGGCACGGTCTCCGGTACAACCCAGTTACTGGGTAACACGGTACCCATAGTAAGACTGGTTGGTGGACTTTTGGGCTTCTGACGACCCGTAAGGACGAACGTTTTTATTAACCTAACAAAATTTTCCTTATCATGACCTTCCTCAATTAAGTATAGTATACATCGAAAACATTTGCACTACACCTTCATAATCTACTGTTGGTATTGCGCAATCGTTATAACGCGCCATCAATATTGTATTTGAGCTCATACTGATAATCTACTGATATTTAATTATTATGCAATAAAATAATCTATATCTGGTACATATTTTTATAAAATGGATTGATTGCCTGCATTTCTCTTTTATCTTCAAGTACCTAAACAGTGGTGATTCACGATCCAAAAATAGATTTGTTAGACGGTTTGACGAACAAAAAATTCGACCTTGCCGAATTTTTTGTTGATTCTTTACCATGAATGAAAACAATATATACATGGCTATGGTATTCTTATTGATAGGAACATAGGGAACATTGTAAAGATGTATGGAATTTGTGAAAGATGAAACGCTGAGATGACGGCTAATGAAACTGGCGATGTGGGACTAAACATTCTACTGTTCGTTGTACTCTTTAGATTCAAAGAATGTACCAAAACTACCAACTGTTCCTTTACTGTGGTTATTGTAAAAATGACCTAAATTATGGCTTGTGTCTAAAATACGACTAGAGAATATGGCATCAGGATTTTGTTTACATTGGACTGCAATCACATAATACATCTGTGTATTTCAAACATGACCAATATTATTATTTTAAAAGTCTGATTTTTACTAAAATATTTTTCAATTAAGTCAACAGATTCCTCCTTGATCGTGGAAAATCAAATACCTAATTGAATGCGTCACATTTGTGTTTTGTTATGCAATCGCATAAAAAATGCATTT